>JAOXXN010000446.1:77625358-77642350 GCA_026770055.1 Myrmophylax atrothorax | reverse complement strand
GAAACTTGGAAAAGGGACGACTAAGGGAAAATAACCCGGGAAGCCATTTCAGGGGTATCACATTTAAACTGGGAAAACGTCCGCCCGAAAACCCTCCCGGTCCCGATCCAGCTGCGGCGCGCGCTGCCCGGGGTCCCGGGTCTCCGCATCCCCGTACATCCCGTGCTGGCAATATATCTGCCAGTTGCTGAATTCTTCCTTGGTGTGGTCTCCTCCGACACTGCCCCTCTACTCAGCCCTGGTGAGGCCACATCTGGAGTACTATGTCTAGTTCTTGGTTTCCCAGTACAAGACAGACTTGGAGTCTCTGGAGACTACAAAATTAAGGGACTGGAGCATCTCTCTGACAAGGAAAGGCTGAGGGAGCAGGGCCTGCTCAGCCTTGAGAAGAGATGATTAAAAGGGGACCTCATCAATGTGTGTAAGTATGTGAAGGGGGATTGTCAAGACAATGGATCCACGGTCTCAGTGGTGCCAAGCAGTAGGACAAGTAATCTTTACTGAAGAGTCAGTAATGGTAAATGCAGCTCAAGCAATGCAGACATTATGAATTATAATGATCAATATGATGAATGTAACAGCACAAGATAACAATAAAGAAGTGGACGTTAGGTTTCTGCGGAAGTTCAACAGAAAATAAAGGTTCCCAAAATTTTACCAAGCCTCTATTAGCTATTTATGTTTTAGCATAGCATTTAAAAAGAAAGTAAAGCCAGACTTCAAATTCCCAGCTTGTAATCACCTAATTCTCATAAAAGTAGAGAATTACATTTTAAATTAGGTATACCAATGTGTTACCAAATACTTTTCAGAGTCTTTTGTTAAAAATGTATGTTTAATATATATACATGTCCTAGTTCAGCAGGTAGGACCAGTTTTATCATGTGTAGGGGAGACCAAATCTACATATTCTACCCCCTCTATTCATTTTTCAAGAACAATAGACCATTTCCAGCAGCCCAGGGCACACCCAACTCCTCAGGGTGGGAGCTGGGTGTGAAAGACACCTGTGAGATAAGACTGTGATAACTCCCCTCCAGTGAGTCTTTAGCACCTTCACATCCAGCCTGAGGTGTCATGTCTGCTAATGGGCCATCAACAATTCCAAAATAACCCATGACTCACAGAGTCAGATGACCCATTGTGTAACTCCTCCCCCCCGGGGGAGGTACTGGATGCTCCCACTTGGACCTGAGGGTACATAATCTGGGGGTTTGAAGACCTCGGGGAACCACTCGTCGGATCCAGAGGAGCAGGACCTCAACAGGTGGAGACCACCACTTTCAACCAGACTGTGACCACCACTCTTGACCAGACTGGGACCGTCATCTGCACCAACAGGTTTCTCGCTTCCTTTTACTTTGGACTTAGGGGAGCCACGTGGGGTTTGTATCCCAGGGCGCTGGGTCATTCTTCTGGGGTTTGTGGGTTAAAACCATTTCCTCTTTGTGCCATTGCATTTATTGTAATATTGTTATTAAATTGTAGCTCTGACTTACAATCTCTTTTGTGTTGAGTTTCAAACTCCTGCTGGTTTACATTTAAACCAGCACAATACATTACATTACACCTGCATACATGCATATTTATTGATTTATATCATAAATAAAACTTCTTTAACCTAAAGAATCAAATAAAAGAAAATCTTAAAAGTGCAGAAAGTACAAAATGACATCTTTATCTTAAAGTAGAAAGTGAGTTGATACTTCCAGTTACCTTTGAAACTATTACTCTTGGGAAGTCTTTTTTTTATTTGTTTTCTTTCTGATTGAAGACAGAAACACTAAATCATCATTGCAGTTTAGTTGCAATCTGCTACTGTTATATTTTTATATGTCTTTATTTGTTGTAACTCATTCAGAACTCTTTAAAACTTGTATCTTTGAAACATATAATATTTTTACTTGAGGTTTACTGTGTTTCATTTGGTTTCTTATCTCCCTAGGTTTTTTCACTATGTAATTCTGAGCAGAAATAGAGTATTAATCTTTAAACAAGAAAAGAATTCTCTCTTCCCTTATAATTATTTTTGCCATTTTGAAAAAAATAATACAAACAAAAAAACCCACAACAGAATAATACTACTTTTGGAGACAAAAATGAGTATGTTAAAAATTCCAATTATTCACTGGAAATATCCTCAGTGAATAGAAGTCTACATTTCTTCTCTGAAGTAATTGGGTTTGACTAGGTAGTGTTATTTGTACTTGAAAATTTCATAGCAGACAAGAGTCTTTTAAAAACATTACTTACAGTTGTATACCAAAGGAAAATGTGCAGCAGCAGAAAGACATTCAAAGTGATTTTTCTGAGAGTCACTATTTTAAGGAAGTAAAATCTGGGTCTAGCATGTGTTGTTTATACATGAATTATTCTGTGACTCCTGCCATCCCTGCTTTCAGTGCACATCCTCATACCCTTTTTCATTATGAGCACTATATTTTCAATATTATTTGGGAAGTGTAAAATATAACCCTATTTATATGTCACCCACATACCTCACTACCAATACCATTAATGACTCACGCCATGCATCTCCCTCATTAACTGCTAATCTAGAATGTCTGACATAGCAGTTAAATGGGAGAACAGAGACAATCACAATTATCTCTTAATTCTTCCCCAAAGATCCACAAGTCTAATGGCTAATGATGCCTAAGGGGGTTTTGATTTTTAATTTTATAGATTTTAGAAGCAATTGTAATAAAATGTAGATTTTATTGTGTTAGTATTTCTAGTAGCTTGAGTTCAATGTTTATGCATTCTAACCCCTACCCCATATCAATTCCTCAAAATTCTTGTAGCTGTTTAGACTTCTTTCCAAGGTAGAAGGCTGAATAATATCTTAAGGCCTGATCCACGAGAGCTCAGAATTCTGGAAGGCCTCCAAGTATGCCTGTGTGCCTCAAGGAAGAGAAGGATGATGGAGAGAAGGTCCCACTCTCCCCCAGACTCAATTCCTAATGGGGTGTGCCAGAGGCAAGACAGGGCTAGACCAAGGGAATGAGTGAACAAGGGATTGAATGGACATTATTATAAACCCCATGGAAATCAGTGTTCGACTCATGTGTTGGCATGTATTTATGTAGGCCTTAGGTCTGGAAATTAAAGGACCTTTATTTTTATCTTATCCTATAGTAAGTTGGCTTAGAGTCCTGTTTTCTGTGGTCTCTTAAGGCATCACTTATCACATAATTTTGCAATGGAAAGGTAGAAACTTAAAGTTTTGTTACTGAAAGTGTTTTGAGAGAAGTTTTCAAAGAAATCAAGGGAATAAGTAAAACTCTCTCCACCTTGGGATGGAAAGTTGAAATAATGAACCTCAAAGAGCATAATGGAAGGAAGCAATAGTTTCTCGTTATGCTGTCTTTCATTTTTACATTTGTCTACAACACCCTTCTTTTTACATGTCCAAAACCAGACACAACAGTTCACCCAGTCACCTCATTCATCATTTGACTTAATCACTCCAGCATTTCACCCTTGCTTTTCACTCTTTTATCTCACATTTTAATCTGCCTTATCTATAAAAAATTTTATCATGCTAACACACCTTTTTCAGAATGGAAAAAAACCTTTCATGTTTATTCCATCAGAGGTAACATTCACCCTGCTAAAAATCTGAATCTCTCCTGGCCAAGAGAGAAAGAATTAGAACAAAATACCCTTCTCTTTACATCCCTATTTCTCTCCACATCCTGAAAATGTTTTTCTCCTACTCAACATTTGTCTGGGAGCATGGGCAGGTACAATTGTAAGGGTGTTTTACTACCATGATATACTTTTCATTAACCTTTCTCCTTTGAGAATATGTCTTTTTTCCACTTCAAAAACAGCTGAAGAGGTACAGGTCATAGACTCATAGGCACGACAAAAGGAGTGGAAGACAGAATGGACTTAAGAGTCTATTATGCATCAAGAACAAGATATCTCACAAACCCCTTAATTTAACATTTAAAAGTGTGGTGAGAAGGTTATATGAAACAGTACTCCCTTCATGAAATTATTTACAAAAGATAGGACAGCATGTGACTCAAATCGTTGAGCAGAGCTCTATGTAGTATTAAATCCTGTCTCGGACCAGACCCATAAGAGCTGTGGTTGGTTGCTCCCAGCCCAAGGGTGTTTTCTGGAAGCTTTGCTGGGTTCCTAAGCTCCAGGTTCAGGATGTGGGAGTAGCTACAGGTGTGACCCACCTGCAGGTGTACCTGGCTGGTGTAACCACAGCAAAGGTGCTGGCCACTGTCAGTCCCTCCTGTCTCTTGGGGCAATGTTCAGGGACCTCCATGGATGGTACTCCAACTGGACTTAGCCCTCTTCTCACTTCTCCTCCAGATAAGTTCCTCAAACCACAGAACCTCTTTTGGGGCATGAAGTGTAACTTCAGTCCTTGGAGAGGTTTCAGTGTTGTCTTTAATCACCGGTTGAAAGATTTGGGCACCTGTTGGAGGAACAGGAATGTTTCAGGCTGAATTTCTTGAACACTTCAGTTTTTACACATAAATATTCAGTGGGAGGGGATCATCTCATTGTAATATGGTATTAAACCTGGAGTAGATTCAACAAAAAGATTCATGAGCATGCTGACTACCACCGTCAACTCCATCCATATTACCCTATATTAATTAGAGTTCTCTTTTGAGAACATTTTAAGAAGACAAAGAAATTTAAACCCATCCACAATACAAGCTTAAGTAGCTGATTTGTTGAGCAGAAGTGAGCTGGCACTTCTATCCCCTCTGCTGCTCATTATTTGTCATGCTACTTAAATTTGATAATCATGCTGTAAAAATGTTGCCAAATAAGGTTCCTCATCTGGCAAATGTGGAGAAAGAGCGATTCTGTAGGTAATGTGGTTCTGGTCGATGGGAAACAGCTAAGCCCAGTGCTGTTAAAACTAAGTTCTTTGAGCATTGCTAGAAGCCAAACTCAGGCATCAGGGTACCTTACATAAAATATCTGGGTATATTTTATGTCCATTCTCTACAGGCAGAAGTTTGAGTGAAGCATTTGAGGATTAAAATCTTCAAGTCTGGTATTTTGAATCATAATTTTCTTGGGTTTGAACATCTAATACTTCTGTGTTTCCACTTCATCTCAACCAAGCTGTCAGTGCTTTGCAGTTCCAGCCTCCTCCAATGCATTGGTGTTGCCAACATCCTTTCCCACTTCTTCATAATTCTATTAACTGTCTGTAAAGATTTGAGGTCTGAAATATGAATTTGATAGGAAAAATCCATCTTTATTTCTCTGAGAGTAGGAGGTTACACCACAAACCACCAGCAGTGAAGATAAAAAAGGAAGCAGAGTGTCTGGTTAGAAAAAAGTAGTTTGCAGAGTTGCAAAACCATGCCTTGCCAAACTCCATTCTTAACACCAGAGGGAGCTGAGCAAAGGCATAAATTCTGAAAACCCACTCCTTGAGAGGCCCAGACTTCGCTGGGCAAATGGCCCCCAACAGTTAATGCTGCTGTCTATACAGATTCAGAACAGAAGAAAAAAAATATTTCAAATATTGCCATAAGGTGAGCAGTGATTACATCCTGTTTGAGGAGGAGCAAGAAAATAGCTTCACAATGTAGGCCCAAAAGTTTTCTTCCATTCTATTGTCTCACTGACAACTTCATCAAACTATTGCTTTTTGACATAGCATTCATTTTTAAAAACTAAAACTTTGTTACATCTCCTTGGGTGGCATTGGTGGACTGGAACTTATATTTGTTTCATACCCAGTTATATTTTGTCCAATATAAATTAATGCTTTTATAGAAAACCAAAAGTACTTCCTTCATAGTTTTAGAATATGGATATCTTTATCAGTTTAATATCATTATCTTGCTTATTAACAAAATTTTACCTCTTCTGCAGCAAATGAGTATTGGTTTGGGGGTTTTTTTGTTTTGTTTCATCTTTTGTTTTTAGGTTTTCCCCATAGTTTTAAAGATATACAGCAATATAAAAACTCTCTGATCATATTGCAGATCAACATATTGAGATAAAATTTTTTAAAAAGTAATAATGAAAAAGCCCCTGAAACTATAGCATTATCTCAAATTTTGCTTTTATTCTTAATGAAAACCAAAAGATCCATTGATCTATTAAGCTTGCATATACACAGTATAATTATTTCAGTGTTTGTCATTGTCATAAATGATGACAGGGATATCTCTAGCAGCAGATAACAAAACTCCACCTTTCCCAGGCAACTAGCTAACTGCAAAAAATGTAGAGCCTCCCACTGTACTCAGAACATGTTCAATACGTGCTGTTTGATCCAGTGGTTTGGTACCAGACTATAAATTCAAGAGAACAATAGTTGTGGGTGTTTCTATACAAAACTCTCTTTTTTATTATTTAATATTTCCTATTGACCTGACCATTCTATCGTTGCTCACTGCAGTGGCCTGCTGGATAGAGTACTTGCCATTTTTGGCTTCATTTGAAATTACTATGCTGCAATAACTTTCCTAATACATTTACCTTTTATTTCTTTCTCTGACATTTACCTACATCACACCTCATTTGCTGCCCAGGAGTCCAATTAATTTTAAAAATTCCATTTTTGGCTGCTTTCATCTGTTGCTGGTCATTTCTGTGCAATAAGTTCAGGTCTGTATGAAATACCACATACTTGATTTTAAACAAGGTAAGTGTGCAGTTATAATTACTGATGTGTATGTTTCATTTCTGAATATGAAAATGATGATCATCCATTTGCATGTGCAATTATCCATTCTGTTTATACCATCTGCAGGTGACGGTTCCACAGTCCACAGTGGTCATTTCACATGAAAATTAGACACGACTACACTTGCATGATTTACATGCAATTACTTGCCTAAGACATCTAAAAATCAAGACTTAAAATGGTTTTTTACAATAAAGGTGACAGAATCAATCAGAGGATATTCTAATAAAGATGTGATATTGTGAAATCTCACGTCAGATTTTATTGTGTTATGCCATAGCTGCTGCTGGACAAGTAAATAATGCAAAACTTTGTAACAAATCTGTGGATGGGTTGGCACATTTGGAGAAGTAGTAGTTGATAAATGAAAGGCTTTGATGCAAAGTTTGACTTTGTAAAAGCAGTTGAGGTTAGCTCATGCGAAAAACACAAAGTGAGAACATAGGTTCAGTTTTAGGGTAAGGAGATTGAGCCTGTTGCTGAGTTGTTGAAGTATTGTTGTGTTTAATCCATTGCAGAAGATGTTGATGAGCTAGTCTTAAATATGTAGCTGCTAGGTCACTGCCACTTCACTGTTCAAGCTGTCTATCTCTCAAGTTTAAGTCTCACAAAAAATCAATGACATTGATGCTAAAATCGAGCAGTGCATGACGTGAAATAAAGGTTTTCATCCTTATTCAAAAGATTTACATAAATTTGTATTCAGAAAATAATGTCTTCCTCAGGACCTGCAAAAGCAGCAAGTGTGAAAAGAAAGGGTTAACACAGATGCCTTTGTCCTTTGCTGGAGGAATGGAAGTTTCTCCCGAATCAACCCAGTGAAGAACTCAGCTTCTTTCATTGAAATTCAAGGCTAATTTGGAATTTGGAGTTGTTTGGTTTCATTAATTTGAAAAAGCCTCACCAAATTTTTATCCCTTTGCTGAGTGTGAGAATTCCTGGTTTATATATAAGTCTTTTGTAAAACATTTCATATTGAGCATTTGTATTTCAGAGAAATTATAATGTACATTTTAACATCCTCTTTTCTGTAGTAGTAGTCTCTGACTTTCCAGAACTTCATGACTCTTCTTTTGTTAGAGGACAATACGATGTATGTTTTTGCTGACACCAAACTTATCCTTGTCAGAGTGTTTTAATATTTTTCTCTAACAAAAGAAATTAAATTTTTTCTGTGGTCATAGACAGCCTCTCAGCTACCCAGCAAGCTTCAAAGATGTAGCCTAAGCAGATGCATTTCCTGAAAATTGAATTAGGTTCTTAAGTTATTGAGCAGTAGTGCTTTTATAGTGGTCTAAGGGCACAAGAGAGACAAGGTTGATAAGAAGAAGCAGTATTTTCTATCAGAATAATTCATGTAATGGTGAAAAAAAGTGGGGCTCAGAATGTCTTAAAATAAGATCTTTCAAATTACCAGTTAAAAAAATAGAAAACAATAGAAATAATAACAATTCTTAATAAGAAATACATTTTAAAAAAAAAAAAAGGAAAGCTAACATGGTTCATCTATTTATAGTCTGTCCTTGTCTATTCTGCTCCCCTACACTGTATTAATTTTTGTGATATATTGGAACCTGTGTTTAGTTTGTTGAGAAATATGACTACAAAATAGAGGCATGAAGCTAGATCAGTCCAGGACACCAGGTCCAGTCATCATTTTGTCAGGTAAACCCTTTCTTTAATGTGTCCTGTTTAAAACTGATTATGCTCCTTGCTTCCCCTTTTCCAATCTCAAAAGAGTGTTTAGAAACCTGATACCCCAAAGCTTAGGAACTTGCTGCTAAATTCTACCTCAAATTGATTGGTTGGCCATTTGTGACTCCTTTGTCTCGCGATAGCATAGTTGAAAATGCTTTTACCTTCCCCAGGTTGGTGGTTGACCTTCTTATGTACTTGTAGACAGCAATCATATCTGGTAGCATTTTGCTCACCTAAATAATCCAGACTTTTTATCTTCTTGCAAGAGATAAATTAATTCTCCTGATTGTCTCACAGGCCATTGCTGTGTCTGCTCTACTTTAAACCAATCTTTTTTAGACACAGGGACCAGAACTGGGCATGCTACTGCTGTCTCCATTGGCATTTTACCTATCTGTAGTGACTTGCTGCATTTTACAGCTTTTATCTGTCTTTTTTTTCATCACATCAATGACTCACAGTCATTTTGTGATTACTAATACACTCAATATAATATACATTTGTCATGTGTTTTGTTCATTCTCTGACCCTTTTCCTAGGAGGAGAAGTATGTCCAGAGATGTGACAGGCTTTAGTGGCATTTTACTTTTTGTTTCACCCTTTGTTCTGTGGTGTGTGTCACTGCATATCTTTATAAATGCTGTCTTAATTTTTGCATTTGAATGAAAAGGTAAGGACATTGGTGATTGGTGAAGTTAAATCCAGTGTCTTAGACCAACCACACTGAGGTTTTTCCTTCACATAGAAAAATTTTGTCTCTAGTGCAAAATGTTAGAGAATCACATTTGTTGACAATGGCCTTATTCTGATATTCTGTGATGACCACTTATGTACTTTGGCAACAAAAGAACATGTCAGCAAATTCTTCAAGATTTAAACAGAGATCTAGTATGAAATAGATGCAGTCCACATGACAGCTATGAGCTGCTCACAGAAGTTTTATCAATACAGACAATAATTTGCAGTATTTCATACCACCTGTGAAGACTTCATGCCTCGTATCCCAATACAGCTATACTGCCTTGATACAGTCAAGAGTAGAGGGAAGCATGAATAACTACAGTTAAATAATTCTGAAACATTCTGAGACATTCTTCAGTCTCTTTGGTGAGAGCTGATATGGTTGTTCATGCTTAGAGAGGTAGATCATTGATATTGGCATGAGTAAGGATTCCAGGAAGAGGACCTTGATATCTGCAGAGAAAAATGGCAGTTCCTGTGTTAGAGAATAGTCAAATGCTCTGAGCTCTTGGAAATTTAACTGCAAAGGAAAAAACATTAGTTTCATTTTTTTAAAATATAAACTTCTCTTTTCAAGGAATATGAAAGCAAATCAGCTTTTCAGATGATTATCCATTCTGGAAAAAACCCTGAATTTTGATATTGGTAATGAAGGTATGCATGCATAGAGTTCTTAATATATTTTTAACTGATGAATTTTATGTTGTTTCTTGCAGAAAGAAGGAATTCACTTAGAAACTCAGAACAAGTTAAAATATGCAAAAGAGTAAAAAATACAATGATATGCAATCTTAAAATGAGATTATTTCAAAAATAATGAGTGAGGCGGGGGGGAAAGCTCTTTAAAATGCCTTGATGGGTTTGTTTTAAATATTGGGTGAATTATGCAGACTGTTTTCTTGTTTTGTTAATGAAGCATTGGGACCTAAAATATATTTAGTGTTTCATGAATATGCAATGAATTGCTAAATATTTGCAATGAGGTTTGCCAGGGTGAACTTTCCTGAAAACTTACCAACCTGAACATTTAAAAATACTTTGAATCAACCAAGAAGTTGAACATAGGAGCTGATCAGCTGCTCTGTCTGCCTTGAGGAAGAATTTCTAGTGGCATTTGTTTTTTTGGTCAGGAAAAGAAGAGCAGCCAGTATGGATGAAAAAGTTCATGACCTCAGTCAAATAATGTCTTGACCAAATAGCAGGTGGAGTTGTTCAGAGGTTCCTCATGTAGGTTGATAGGCTGATAGAACTAAATTAAAGTAGTATTATTATTATTATAAAACACAGTTGCTTGTTTTGCAGCTGCCACCCAAAACAGGGCCTTTAGCGCGCTCAGTGAGTTTGAAAACATTTTTCAGCTCTGTTAAACACCAATTTATTTATAAAAGACCAGTCATAAGTAGAACTAGACTAACAGCAAAACACTGTAAAATGGAAGCAGTTTTGCATAACAGAAAACAGAAAGAAAAAGAATCAGCCTACCTCATCATCTCGGAGCTTTTCCTTTACTTGGAATTATGATCGTAGAAACAAAGAATGGCTTGGGTTGGAAGGGACAATAAAAAATCATCTAGTTCCAACTATGCTACTATGGGCAGGGAACCTTTCACTAGAACAGATTGCTCAAAACCCCATCCAGACTCATTTTGAACATTTCCAGGGATGGGGCATACACATCTCTGGGCAACCTGTTCCAGTGCCTCACCACTCTCACAGTAAAGAAATTCTTGATATCTAATCAAAACGTACCCTCTTTCTGCTTAAAGCCATTACCCCTCGTCCTACCACTGCTTGCCCTTGTAAAAAGTACCTTTTCATCTTAACAGAATCTCAGAATATTCTGAGTTGGAAGGGATCCTCAAGGATCATCGAGTCCAATTCTTGGCCTTGCACAAGACCATCCCCAAGAGTCACACCATGTGCCTGAGAGCATTGTCCAAATGCTTCTTGAGCTCAGGCTTGGTTCCTGTTCCCAATCACAATCTGAGTGAAGAACCTTTTTCTAATATCAAACCTAAACCTCCCCTGACACAACTTCATGCCATTCCCTTGGGTCCTGTCACTGGTGCAGAGAAAAGATCAGTGCCTGCCCATTCTCTTCCCCTCATGAGGAAGTTGTAACTGCAGTGAGGTCTCCCCTCAGTCTCCTCTTCTCCAGGCTGAACAGACCAAGAGCCCTCAGCTGCTCCTCATATGGCTTCCCCTCAAGGTCCTTCACTGTCTTTGCTGGCCCTCCTTTAGACACTCTCCAATGCCTTAATATATTGTGGTGCCCAAAACTGCACACAATATTCAAGGTGGGGCTGCCCCAGTGTAGAGCAGAGTGAGACAATCCCCTCCCTCGACCTCTTCCTTGTAGGCTCCAGGCTGAATAACTCCAACCCTATGAGTCTGTCTTCATGGGAAAGGTGCTCCAGACCTTGGATCTTCATATTTTTGTAAAAGGCCAACCAAAAGAGGCTGCTTTTTGCCTCTATTACTCATTCAGCTCAGTGCACCACTGGGTCCCTTCCACGTATCTTTTAAAGAATAGTCAGAAATTTATCTGGCCTTGCCCTCTCATTAGTAAAACTGCAATCAAATCCTTCAAGAGTAAGCATTTTTAAGTCATGGTAACTATATTTCAAACTGCTTCTGGTAGCAGTTTTAAATAGGGCTCTGAGTCATATCAGGTCTCTGTGTGGCCACTCTCCTAGAAAGAAGCAGGCATAACTGCATTGGTTGTGCTTCTGCTGCCGAAGTGTGCAGTCTGCCTGTTGTTCCACACTTCTGACAATAACTATTCATAGGCTGGAAATTTCAAGAACTAAAAGGCAGATATTCGTCCTACTTAGTTACACTGCTGCAAGTAGGGGGAGCTTTAAGGGGAGCTGGAGAGTGAAGCAGCAATCCTATCATCTGTCCCAGCCTAATTCCTCTGGGCATGTGCAGCAGGGCTAGAGATGTGATGCTACAGAACAGTGCAATTGTTAGATGACTAGGTTACAAACAGAAATCTGCCAAAAGAAGCTGCTCAAATGGCCTCAGACTGTGCACTCCAGATCCAAGACCAGCATCCACCAGTAGACAACATGTATTATGTATGTCCCATTTTTTTTTCTGGTGTTGCTAAGAGCTTCATCTGACATGGGAAGATTTCAGAGGTTTTCCTCCAGTGGCCAAGTGAAAAAGAGCAAATTTTATGGCTTTCTGTAAATTTCTAATTTATTTTTTCTTTTACTTTGAGATTTTAAGATTGTCTGGGTTAGCAAACATGAAGATATTAGAAGCAGACAAAAAAGATGGAGTCAGTATGTCTAAGACCAATTCTGTTAAAAAATACATGTCATTTCCATCATTCCAAATTATAAAGGGCTTGCAACTTAAGAAACCAGCCTGAAGCCACAGTGATCCACTCTGTCACAAATCTAACCAATGTTTTCAAGCACATATTAAAATACAGAGACCAGCCTGAGATGAATCCCTAGCATGTCCAGGGGATTAGTGCAAAACCTGCTGAGTGTCACTGTTCACATATGAACCTGATCTTTGGTATTCCACTGAGGTTTGTACTGCTAAATTAGACCAGGTTTTATAGAAAATAGCAAACAGATGGTGAAAAATTCAGAATACAGTGACTGGCAATTATTTAAAACTTTATTCTTAAGTATGCTGTGAAAGCTCTAGAACTGTCAGTCAGGCAATTAGGATACTTATGTACAAGCAGCTCACAATCTATAATCAAAGGATATTCTTTGATGTGTGGAGAAAATACACACAGCAAGCTGACTGGAAAACAGTAAGAAAATTATGATGATGGTGTTGTAAGCTGTGGTTGCATCTTTTTGCAAATTGTATTACATCTTATCAGACGCAACTAATTTCTAATAGCAAAAAATTTATCATCTCATCCAAATCTCATTAGAAGATGATAGATGAAAGATAGTTAGCTGGTTTCTTTTACATTCAAAGGGAATTTCAGGTTGTTCCTGTCTGAGTCACTAAAAGTTAGGTTTCTAGACAAATATGAAATCCTGGTAGAAGCCAATATGAAAGCTTTTCAAGTGAAGCCTTTAGTGCTTTCTCTTTCTGAGCAGCCAGGGCAAATGATCCTTTTTGCAATTTTCTGAGATCATTCTAATTAAGTTTAGAGTCAACTGAGGTCTTCTGAATTCATACTTAGAACATCCAGTCAAGGAGAAAATACCAAACAACACTTGTAGACTGAATGAATTATCAACATAGACCCTGATCCCATAAAATATTCAGTGACATTGAATCCTGTTTTAAATCACAGTAAGCTATGATTGTTCAGTGTACTTGGCCCCATGTGTCTGAGACACAAAATTGTCCTTTAGTATAAAGTATTTCCGTCTTGTTAGCACTAGCATAATGCTAGAAAACTGTATAATTCTGTAACAGCTTGATTCTAGGTACACCAGGAAGAAGAGAATGCTAAATCTTAGGAACTTATAGATATTCAGGAATTGTGATAGTGGCTTTGGAAAAGAGAATATTTCAGATTGATAATATTTCCAGAACTTGTCTATTTTTAATGTTTTTTTTCTTTAGGATAGTCTACCAGCATTAATTAATGTGTCACATAATTCATTGAGTTTATACACTAGTTACCTAGAGGAATGTAGGAAAGATTGTTCCTACTGTCCCCAAAGCTGTGAGCAAGCAGGAAATATTAGACCTCTGTTGCCAATAGCATGCTACAAAGTGTTCAAATTCTGAACTGCCTTATGTAAATTTAAAATATTCTCATGTATGAATCCATAAGAACTATAAATATTTCAACTATATTCCAAGAGTAAAAAAAACCCAAACAAACATTATTTCCTCTCATTAAGTAAAGTTTATTTGCAAGTCTCAGGGTCAGGTGTTGATGGACAGAGTGTCAAAGGATTTACTTGAAAAACAGCATGTGATTACATGCAGATATCCCTCAAAAACAGGAAAAAATACTTTACCACAGGAATACTCCCTTCTCATTTTCAGATATGTCCTAAGTCTTGCTATGGTACAGAAGCTCATTAATCAGAAAAAAAACTAATAACCTTTATGAGCATAGCCACTCCCCCTTGAATATCTGAGTTCAGATGTGGTCAACAGTAAAATGAATAGTCTTCCCTTAGGAAGAAAGATGTGCAAAAATAGTCAAGAGGAGAGCAGGGGGGTATGATGATGGCATGGTTCTAAGATGTTCTTTGTACCATCACACCTGAGATTTAATTGCTTCAATTTAAAGATATGAGGAATCTCACTGTCAGTAAGGATGAAAAACATAGTAATCACTAGCTGACAGCAGATCCTCACCAGATGTCTGCTGTCATAGCACTGCAGCACATTGAGGCATGTATTCAGTTGGAAAATCTTCCATTTGTTGTTCTATTTCACTGTTTCTAATTATGCCTTCCCTTAAAGTGTGCTTTGGGGCAAAGCAGGTATTAAAAGCAATACAGCTAGACTGTGCTCTGCCTGGGCTCAGCAGACCTGCATGTTTAGTGTCGCTAAAATGGTCATGCAAGTCCAGTCTCTGAGGCAGCTTATTTTATGATCAATTGCCCAATGGACTGGGCTCCAGTGTGGCAGAGTGGCAGAACTTCCAACTGTAGATGAGATGTGATGACTTGAAATGGAAATATGAGACAGTAGTTTTGGAAACTCCTTCTATACCAAAGTCGGATGTGACTTCAGACACTTTGAACAGGATGATGAATGCTTCATTTTTTTCCAGAGTCCTGGTATATCCTGGTGCTATTCATCAACTTTCCCTTTGTCTTTTGACAATAAAGTCATTTTTTTCACTCTAATGTAAGGTAGCACTTCCATAGCATGCCATCAACACAGAAAATTATTTCTCCTTATGGTGGGGTATATTATAGTAGTCAATTACGGTGTAGCATTCAGGGACCATTAGGAAAGATGTATGCCCCTCTCATGTCTAATTCAAGGCTTTGATTTCCTAAAGGTGCCAAAAACCTGCTTTACATAGGGAAATTATAAGCACTATGGCCTGCAGGAGAAAAAATACATAAAAGAAATTAAGAAATTTAGGGGAAAACAGAAAACCAAGTGAAACATGAAAAGGAAATTTTACATTAGGTTTTCCACACAGTGTAAGCAGGGAAAATACACATAATGGATTATTTCGCTTCATTAGAAGCATCTTATAAGAATGGTATGTATCAATCAAAGCAAGAAAAATGCATGCTAACATGACTAAAAATAAAACTGCTACAGAGTGAATCAGTGAAGAAGAAAAATACAAAATAATGAGCAAACATAGCACTTGAGTCTGAAGATGATATAGAGTATTTTATCAAGCATAAAGAACACATCTTAAGGAGATGGAGACTAGTGAGATTTCTGTCCAGCCAGGGAAAATTGTCTGAGCATGAGCAGTACAGAATGGCATTACATACTTGAAACTACTTAAGATTACAGGTCAACAAAACTAGAGCAATAAAAATGACTGCTTTCCAGCAGGTGGCACTGAAGTTCACGGACTCTAATTCACCTCAAAATATTTCTGCAATCATCATAAAGATCAGTAGATTTTCAAATTGAATGGATTCTTCCTTTCCTTTCAAGAGGGTCCCTCCTGGAGATCTCAAGGAATGATAGAAACAAATAGGGGCCAACAGAAAAAATTCCACAAAATGCTGCCACTCAACACTGCCTGGCTAAAAAGAGCCTTTTCTTTCATAAATACCAGGGAAGCGAATTGTGCAACACTATAGAAACTTGGCTGTATCATCATTCCTTCAGGAGTCATAGCTCCTGTTTTGTTGCCTAAATCTGCTGATGACATAAGGCATTTTTCTCTAGTTAGTCCATTCAATTTACTTTTCTTGAAAAGCTTTGCAATTCAGACTTCTATTCACCCTTTATATTTTTAAGTTTATAGGCAAAATATTAACACGAGAGCTGACAAAGCCCCTTTAATGTTGTTAGTGTGAGAGATGTATGGTGCAGTCCTACAAAAGCACAGTGTGATAGATGGATGCTGTACGGGCTTACCAGCCATCCTGATTTGTATGCAGTGATTCTGTTCTCTTTCTGAGACCTCCACATTATACCAGGGATTATGATTGTTCTGAGACTCATGATCCCTAGGAGACACATGTAGAAAAATATCCAAAAGCACTACAGTGAGGCAAAGTTGTAAAGGAACAGCTGGAGAGAGCAGACATTGACAACAAAACAGGGAAAAGACAATCCCATAGGCCTTACAGGGATAATTGAATGACATCCTCTGGCCCTAGCATTCCTGATAGTTTACCTTGTCTATTATTATGTCACTGCAAATAGTCTTTAATAATACAATAGAGATGTGCACTTGACAATTCTAATGTTTTCTAAATCAGTCTACCTTCAACATATGTCTACTTCATCTTTGAAACTCTACTAGACACTGAAAAATCCTGTTAGCTGACATGATCTATTTTAAAGAAATCTTGTTTTTCCTTTGTATTTGGTTACATTTTAAAGTATTTGTTTTAAAAAGTGATCTGTGTGGCTGTCACATAAATGAAATTGTTTAAATTTTAAAAGCAATTTACAAATTACTCTTTGTACCCTATGCATTAGCTCATTAATAATGGATTTCCATGTGATGCTTCCTTATTGCTTTGTTAAAGAAAACAATTTAGCCAGTTGCTTTTCTAATTGTGACTTGATTATGTTCCCGTTTTTACAATAGACTTTCCTAAACTGAAATTAAACACAATTAGCTCTCTTCAGTGTCAGATCCCCTGAAAATGTGTATCTAACTGGTACAGCAGGACTGCTGCTTGTGCATTCACACAAGAAGCTGAAAGCAGCCCAGCAGACAAATGATGAATTTGGGAGGCTATGTTTATTAGAACTGAATGCTG
>JAOXXN010000446.1:77604219-77615746 GCA_026770055.1 Myrmophylax atrothorax | reverse complement strand
GGTAAACATAACAGGCATAGTATAAGATATAAGATAGAATGTATAAAGTAATAGGCATTGTAAGAGATTCAAGTATAAGATATAGAATATAAAGTACAGAGAGTACCTGGTTTTCTCACTGCTACATTGTCCAAAGAGAAGGGAGGAGACAGGGCAGCTCCTCAGCTACCCCTGAAGAGATGATGGCATTTCTCTCCAATTTTTGCTCATTTCCAATCACTTTTATACTTTTTTTTTCTTAAGTGGTTTGAGTGGCTTTAGTTAATAATTGATTTTGGGGTGATAGACAGATGACATAGGCCTGAGAGGCTCCCTGTGTTCCCAGAAGATGTTGCAAAAGATAGCCATGTCATCTCCACAGCACTCCACCCTTTGTTAATCCTAGCAGTCTGGCTTTAGCACTTTTGGAAAGCTAATGGGATGTCTTTATCCTTTGACAATGGTTCTGAGAGCACCCCTTCAGGGGACTGAGGTGCTTCCCTCAACTCATCAAGAGTGTATCAGGGCTATCACCCCACCCCTCTGTATCCTATAAAAATAGAGGAGAAAACCTTAACCTTAGCACATGGTACCTAACTTTGAAAAAAAAAAGCTTTATTCTATTGGCTTTGATACTGAAAGAAATAAGTGAAGAAAGGAAAATGTTAAGAAAATCAAAGAGTGATCATGAAATGGATCAAAATCATATTGCAAATATATATATATGCAATACATACAGTAGCTGAATATGAAATAATAATGGAGTGAATTTTATATTAGCACTCAAATTTCTCTCAGAAGATCCAGTCCATAGGTGTCTGCTACAAAGAGATAGTCGGGAGACTGTTTCAGGTGAGAATTTGGTCTATCAGACTGATTTGTTGTAAGATTACATGTCCACAGGGTCAAAAATAATTGTCAGAGAAAAATGCCAAGGTCATTTGATTCCCTTCTGGAATTTGTTCCAATAAGCTGAGAATGAATAGAGTATAAAAAACTTGGAGACAATCTAAGACAATATAATTAGAGTCAAGAAGCTGTCAACCCCTCTGTTAAGAAACCTTAAGGCTCAATTGTATCTCTGTGCAACCTCGCTCATCTATAATCTGTGGTAGGATAGAAGGAAACTTCTATTACATGACTCCTTTGTCACTCTTGATTTAGTCCAGCATTAATAGTCTAATACAGATGGAAAAACAACTGATACTAAGCACAGGGCCATTTATCTTTGATTACATTATGCATGGAGTGGTTTAGGCCTTTAATTACAAATGTTTGAGTCTCAAAATAATCTCTGGTTTCACTGATCAGTGAAACTGCCACCCCCTCTGATCCCCATCCTTGGCTTTTTACATGTCATAATTACAAATGGTAGCTCAAAAGCTGTCATGGACTATATTTATGGTAATTTCAAACCAAGCAAAAAGTAATTTGTATGGATGTATCCTGAGCTGAGAAACATCCAATCAGCTACTAGAAAATGCAACAGAGAGTGCATCAAACTTCAGATAAGTTTGAAAAAATTTAAGTCTGATGATATTTTTGTTTGGCTGAGTAAAGCAGAGCTAAATTGTTTAACTATGGAGTAATCTAGTTCTGAGTAAAGTGAACCTTCATTTAGGGCATCATTGTTCAGTGATAAAATTATCTTCTTTTGAATAAAGGGATTTGATTAGTAACAGAAAACACTACAATAAGCAGAAGATACAGAGGAGAGCTCACAAAGAACAGATAATGTTCAATGAATGTGGATAACAGCCTTCTTTCTTTGACAAAAACACCAGTTTGCCTTTCTGAAATGCATCAGAAAGCATTTTTTCACTATAAGCAGCCAGGAACCTAAGCTATTTTCATTAAGGCTTTATTTGTGATATGAATATTTTTTTAAAAAAATATGTTAAATGAGAAGAAAATGTTACTTGTAATCCTCCAAAAACCCCAAGAAATTCCAAATTTGTGCCTCCAGCCCCTCCTATGAACAGATTTAAGGAATACCTGCTGATCTACTTAGATTTGCAACCTCTTCATAAGGGTTTACAATACATTTATTTCTCAAAAATCACTGCCTACATTAAATCATGTTTTATTACTACCATGTATATCAAAAGGTTATTTTACAGTTGCATGTCTTTACAGATAACCTTCTGTTATTCAGGTGGAACATGTAAAACATACTTTTTAATGATCCTGTGTGCCTTCTGCAATATCTGTTCATTACTCAAGAGCAATAAATGTTACACGCATTGTATACTGTTACAGCACAAGATGGTTTACAGTCAATGCCATCATCTGGAAAGTGTTTGATCCCAGCTCAATGGTTTGCTAGAGATTGTGTGATCCTCAGGGATTTTACAGGCGTGCAAGATTTGAAATACATAGACATTCTATAGAGTGCTTTGTGGTGCCTGCTGAGTGGTTTCCTGCAGGTTGCATCAATTCACCACACTAATCAATTGATGGCAGTAAACAAGACTCATTTAATTACTATTAAAGACCACTTTCTTCCTCTGGATACGGATATATAACTGCCAGTGACTTTAAAAAGAGGTACTAGTCTGAGCTTAGCCTAGCATCTAATTCTGTGTAGCCTGGTTTTACTCTATTGCTTAATGATTTGGTTGGAAGTTCAAGGACTCAGATGGTGTTTTCAGGGGTCTGTCTCTGGCTCCAGCAGAAGTGCTTATCAAAAAGCTCTATCAGCATCCTCACAGCCTTATTTCCCAAATGCAGATGTTTTCACATACTGGAATACTCTCAACATACTGGAAGTCAACACCAAAAAGGAAAACTACTCCATTCCACGTGTAGCCTGGACAAGACTACACTTGAGAAGATTGGTGCTGCAGATCCACCAAATCACAGTCTGCAAGACAGGGGTAACACACCAGATCACTGCACATGTTGTTCGGTTATCTTCTAAAATTTTGCAATGCTGGTGCAGGTCACTGTGTACTGTTACAGACTATAGTCGACATGCAAATGTGGAGCTGGAGTCTGCCCACACTATACCAAAAAAAAACAGATGTACCAGCATGGCTTACACTTTGCCCAGTAAGTCGCCTAGAAAAGCTCTTCCTTTTCTCAATCTCATGGCCCAGTCTCCATTTATTTATTAATTTATGGCAAAACTTGGGCCAACATTAGCCAACCGACCAAATCATTCCTTTGAGTCATGAATTTAGATTAAAACAAACAAACAAAACCCCTAACAAATAAACAACAAATAGTTTAGTTAGTGAGATATAAATTCCATCTTGCAACTTCTACCGTAGGAATTTCACTCTTGGAAATTCATAGGAAATCATTCATCATTAGAAATTCAGATATTGGAGAGCTCATTAGACTTTTAGGATTTCAAACTATATTGGATTTTGTGATTGGTACAACCCAAAAACCTCTAAGGCTGTATCTTTACCATGATTAGTATGACAGGGTCAGAAACACACATTTTGCTCCTCATCATTGGTAGTAGACTACTCATAGCCTGGTTATAGCCTGGTCTTCAAAGACTAGATTCACCTAATCTAATTTTAGATTCTCAACTGGTGTCTCCCTTTAGTCAAACAAATGCAGTATCACCATGGCTAGTAACAATTTACAGGTTTTTGATAACGGCATGTGCTCCGGGTGAAGCTTTTCAGACTCTCCTTGCCTGCTTTTGCCTTTGCCAGTCATAAAGTTTGTTTCATTTACTAAGCTAAAACTGCAATGGCCTAATGACCAGGTGGACATTACCTAATTTATTTTAAGCTTTCTTAGCTCTGTATAATTTCATGCTGCAGCACCTATTGCTGTTGTAATGTTGGTATATTTCCTCTAAGTAATAGCCCTTGGTCACAGCAGCTATTCTGGTGGTTAATCTGTTTAGAATAAAATATCTGTGACTCCAGAATAACAATGCAGTGTAGAGGAAAACAGGTGCAGGAGGGGACACGGGAGCACTGGCCCAAGCACAGAGACTTCAGGGCTTTACACAACTTGCCTGTTATCAACTTCTGAGCACTAAAAGAATGAAGCTTCTGGACCTCAACAAAACTGATTTTAGGAGCAACCAAGAAAGCAAATATCTGAAATATGTAATGTATACCATATAGACTAAATTCAGAAATACTTTCAAATTGCAAGCCAATGGAGGAGCTAGGTGAAGGATAGGCTAGAAAACCAAAAAAAAGCCCTACATTTATACTTGGCTGAAGAGGAAGAAACAAGCAATATCACTCTCCTCCTGGCAAAGGACTTGAGATGCTGACTATTCAAGTAACAAGACTACTGAAATAAGGAGAGAAAGCAATGGTATACACAAGATGTACAGCATTCAGTCACTGAACTTAACATGCAGCACCTATCTTTGGGTCATGCACTGTGTGTGTGTTTCAGTATAATTAATTACAGGTAATTATTATGTATTTCTTTAATCTCATATATCTGCACTGCTCCTTAATAAGTATAAATTCTCCCAGACTTCTATCAAAAATTAAATAATAAACAGATCAAAGAGAATTTTCATGTGCAAGCCATGTTGAAACAGTTGTGTTTCAAAAATTCACATATCCATTGGTTTTCCCCTGAATAAAATTCCAGAAAATGATTTAGATTTCATATAAATTCAGTCAGTGGCATTTAGACTCTGATTTGTAACAGGTTATTCAGTTAGATATTTAGAGAGAACATGACAGGACCTAATCTTGCCACTAGTTATTTGTGTTGCAAATAGTCCTGTTGCATTCACATGACTCAGATTCATCAGACCCAGAATTTATATGCTCAATATTATTCAAATAAAGAGGAGGAAATAAACTGGAGGTGGGAGGGGAGTACTGCTTCTTTTCCAAATCCATCAGTTAGTTTTGCAAGAGAAATTTCCTCTCTCCACAGACCTTGCCTCTCTTATGTCCCTAAATTATCACAGCCACAAGGTAATCATGCATATTAATACTTTTTTATTTTAATATTCTGATTCGTCTTCTGGTTTGAGGTTTAGTAGTAGCCCCTAGGTTTTTGGAAAGTGTTTCCTCAGAAGAGTGAATTAAATTGGAATATTGACATCCAGAGTGACTAATCATGTTTAGAACACACCAACAGAGTTTTTCAGTATTCAAAATGTATTAATTATTGTATGGATTTTACTGGAGTGGGTCTTCATGGCAAAAAATTTTAATCACTGTCTAACTTGGTCTTCAATCTTATGCACTCAAAAAAAGCTGACACTTTTGCAAATGTACTTTCTTAGAAGTTTCAATTTGTTATAGGCAAATGGATTTAATTACTATTGTTCCTCTAATGATTCATAAAGTATATGAGTGATTTTATGTATGTAACTTCAACCAGCATAAACAATTCAAAATATTCTCCTACTTGCTCTACAAATTTGCAAACAACATTTAAGAATTAGCTTACCATTAACTGCCATGAAAACCTGCACTGTATCCATACTTGAAGTGGAAGTTTCCAAAGCACCGAGTGTTCTTTTTCACCACATCTCCTGCAGTCAGCATGAAGGCAGCTTCTCAAATCCCTCTGTGGGCTACTAACTTTGGCTTGTCTGCATACACAAACTTTTCAAGTCTGCTTCCCACTCCATTGCATAATTTTCTAACATCAAAGAAGTCTGAGGCTTTCCACATCTCCCAGCTGTCTAGCCTATGTGATTACAGAATTTAGTGCTGATGCATTATGATTATTTCTAGGTACTATTTGGAACCATACTGGTGGACCATGACTCTGTTGTCCTATAGACTGCAAAGTGTGAAAACAGAAAAATGGTTTATGACTGTGAACACCTCATAGTCGTCCTTCCAGACAAATGAATGAAACCAGGAACCCTGGAGAAGAGTGCAAAAGAAAGAGTCAGATCTATAGTTAATCATTAACAGTTGTAATGGATACTGAAGAAAAACACTTTGAGAGAACAGAGGATTAACACTCACATGGGTGAAAAGACTTTTAAAGCTTAATATATATATCCCTGCAAAGACACTGTAAAGTGAGTCACCATGCAGTTTAATGCTTTTACTTCTCTCCTTTAGTTTGATCACATATATACAGATCAGCCTTGTCCAATGGAAAATGTCCCTGCCCAGGACAGAGTGAGTTACGGCTAGATGATCTTTTTCCAAACAAAACCATTCTAAAACTGATTCTATGTTTCAAATAGAAAACATGTTCACTTTTCCTAACTATAGGATCTGCCAAACCAGACAGGGCTGTAACATGAAAATGGCGTATTTCTATTCCCCTGAGCATTAGCAGTAAAAATGGCCAGACCAGGTGGGACCTGAGATAGTTTCTTCCAATAATGCAGTGAATAACAGTTTTTGTAATCTGCACCTGTATCAACCTGAAATTCAGCTATGCCTACGTTGTAGACTTCTGTGAGCATAGCTTTGTGATCCATTGATATGAAAATGCTTTAAAGAGCTCCCGTTATAAGCATACTTGCCTTTGAAAAAGGAAAGGGAAACAAAACAACAATGCAGAACCTTTACCTATTACGTTTGTTCAGCTGTTCACTTAGTTTAATTCAGAGGTAATAAAATTATGCAATATAACTTTCCACAAGATAAGCTGCATCCTTGTTTGGAAAGAGTCCCTGCTATGATACATTACTGTAGGAATAACTTTAAATCATTCCTGGTGAAGACAAGGTCCTTAGTGAACAACTGTGTTGATGAGACATAGAACAGTTTGCAGCGTAGCTGTATTGACTTGGTAACACCAGGTAATGTTCAAAAAAATTGGTAGATTGTTTCTGAAACCACAAGATTTAATACTGAATTATTAAAGAAACAAATCTATTGATGGTTTTATGCTCTTTTTCCCTGCATTAAATGAAATATATGTAGATGACTATATATATGAAGTATTAACAATATATTGCTGGTGCAAAAGATAAGAGCCAAGGCAGAAAAAAGGCAGGAGAAATCTATAATTAGATTTTTCTCAGTACATCCATCTTCATTTATCCAAGAGGCCAAAGTCATTATTATTTACTCAAGAATCTCCTTGGAGAGTAGAACTGTAAAGATTTACTGCATATTATGAGAATCTGTAAGTATATTGAACTTTCCTAGTTCAATTATTTGCCCCTTTTAAATTTGATTCAAATGGGAAGAAAGTTATACCAGTGTCTATATGTCTGGTATCTGATGATATCTTCCCTCTCCTGAGTTGTTGCTGTAATGGAAAAGGGGTTACTGTGTTTCATTTCTTCTCTCACACTTTCTTTTATCACTTGCTGATATAAGCTTGCCTGCAAAGTTCCTTATGTTTGGTACGAGAGGTGATCAAATTTGTTAAGAAGGTCTTGACAGAAAGTCTTAACTAGACAAGTTTTAATTTTCACAGCCATCCTTTGGGCTCAGTGGAGCTTAAGCTTGAATGCAGCAAACCATGTCCCTTTAAAGAAAGCACTACCCCAGATCAGACTGGATTCAAGAAAGAAGTCCTTGTTTTATTTTGGTGTGCTGGAGCAAAATGTGTTTTCAGGATCAGTCCTATGAGTCATAGTGCAATAGCATTTAATTTAAAATTTTAAATCTAATTATCCTGTATAATGTGAAACTGCTATTTAGCAAAGAGCCTTGCTCAATGAAAATGTTACTATACACATACACAAAAAAAAAAATACAAAACCAAACCCCTAACCACCCTAGTTCACCAAAGATTACTTATTCTTACTTAATCTTTGTATATCCTTGATAAAACATAGAAACAAAATCTTCTGTGAATAAAATAAAACTTCAATAAAGCCTACTCTCTACATTTCCATACAGAAAATGTTTTAATAAGTGATTTATTTTATTTTGTCTAAAATGAACAGATTAGCAGATAGTATATGTGTCTAAGAATGGAGACTTAAACTACTCAGGTATCAGAGTTAAATGTGTTCAATCTGTTGCAAAGCAAAAACTGAAAGCATACAGTTCTTTTTCAGTAATATCAGTAATATTTTGTGTTATTTTTTAGACTTATATGCAAACCTTCAGCCTGGGTTCAGTTCTCATTGTATAATACAGTTCCCATTTGAATGTAGGATTCTACTTTTTGTCCCAGAACTTTGCAAACTGCATCAAGACACTGCTCTCCTCAAGGTCATTAAGGCTGGTTGCACAGCTCCAGGTACTGGCATTAGGCAACCCAGCTGCAGAAACAGGGCCAAGTTTAAGGCAAGCCATAACTAATGAATGTCAAGAACAGCAAGTCAAAGGATGATAGATTATTAAATGATGCACTTAACCCACAAGCCAACAATCAATTACAAATAGTAGAATGCACGTGAGATTCCCACGAGCACAGGTTCTAAGTCTTCTAAAATGAATGCAGAGGAAAAAAGAAATTCTGCCCCCCCTGCAATCACTGTTGGGACTAACTCGATGGTAACAACATCAGTGAAAGACCACATATTTCAGTACTGCATGTAAGCTTTTAGTAAGGGCTAAAATGTTACTTTTGCAACATCTCACATAAATAGTCATATCATGTTAGGTAAAAAATGAAGCTTCATCTTTTTTCACATGATATTGACAAATATCTACTTTTGAGTCTGGGGAACTGTTTGGGTAGGGGATTGTTTCTTTTGGTTTATTTTTGTAATTTTGTTTGGTTTCTTTTGACTTTTACAGTATCATGCTTTCTACTTTTAAAATATCTGTTAATATCCACATGTTTTCCATTATGTGAATAAAACCTATTACTCTGGTCTCAGAAAATATTTTGGAAACTTCAGAAAACAGCACAAGCATATTTCCAGTCTACGATGGCAAGCTCAGCTACCAACTTTTGCAAAGGCAGTTTATATAATAACGGTAATCACAAAAGGCTTACATTTTCTCTTCAATAAGAAAAAATGTTTACTACAATTACAAAGGTTTTTTTTTTAAACAGATGAAGCCTTGTATCTTAGAATAAACCAGTTCACTACAATGACTTTGAAATGTAAGGGTTAATATTTGTATTGTTCATAAGCAAAATGCTGCTATAGTTTAAAACCAGATAAATCCTTGTACATAATCTTAAATCCTTGCATGCCTGTATATGAAGGGCATGCAAGAATCTGAAGCAAGCTCTGTAATTTCCTGAAGAACTGATCAATTTCTAACAAAATAATTTTGAGGAAAAAAATTCTGTAGGCAGATCTTGCTTTGATGAAGACTAAATTTGTAGTCAAAGCTAGGAGAGCCAAAGTCATTCATCTGAGAAAAGACAGGACCTCGACAAGTCATTTCCTATTCTGAATCTCAGAGAAAAAGTGTTTACATTTAGTCTCTCATTTCTCAGGAATCACTCTAAATACCAGGCTACTACTAGATTGAGCTCAATTGTCCCTGCTTGAGCCGTGCATCTCCAACTACAAAGCAAGAGAGGAACAAAAAAAACCCCCCGAACTTATATTAAAATTTATATTAAAAAACTACATTAAATATACTAAACCCCTGTATTAAGTATGATTAAAAATATAAGCCAATTTCTTTGCCACTTGTACTAGATAAGTTGATGTCATTACCTATACAGAGCCCAAATCTCTCCCACTGAACAGTTTCCTTTCCCTCCCTGACTACTTCCATCTTCCAGGGGTGCTCAGACCTCATCCGAGGATTGAGATCAGAGAAGACAAAAACATTGCAAGGTTTACTTGTTGACTTTCCTTGCAAGCAGCAATGGCTCAGAACGAAACACTGAGTTCTCCTATTGGTTTTACAGATGCCCAGAATTGGACCTGTAATTTCCCTCCCCTTTCCTACTGTATTTAGTAGCATGGTTGAGCCTACTGACACCATAGGACATCCTCTAGCTAGGGGCTGTAACCTGCATTCTAGTACATATTTTTGCCAATAGCTGCAGGGAAACCGAGACAGGTCCCTGACCTTCTCTCAATAATTTTATGAAAAAGATGCATATTTTAGCAATTTTTCTTGTTCCCAGGGAGTCTCTACTAGTTCTTACTAGCTTTTATTAGCAGCACTCTGAAATACCTTCACACCAACAGCGAGCTCACAGTGGTTTGAACCAACTCCTACCATGGTTATAGAAATATTTGCATTACCTTCATTGAACTTTGGGTCAGGCCTCTCTTTCTGAATAAACTTGTCAGAAGACCAGACCTATTCTCTAAGTAACTATAATGATTACAGCAAATCAGCAGTTTGAAATGTGGAGCTTTGTGGAAATCCACCCAATCTCTCTCTTCCCTGTCTTCACAAGTGGGAGCTGTTGATACCTGCACGGCTGTTGGTACAAGGCAGAGCAGAAGAGCATAGTAAATTAATCCACAAGCCATTCAGAAACGTCTAGGACAGAGACACTGACACCAGGGAATCAAATGTCTGCATTGAACATCTAGTAATTTGTTTACTTGGAGGGCTGATGAGAAACGCACAGATGAACCTCTGAAGCAACTACTTGTAAGGTAAGGCTACTAATGCGCTCTAATAAAAAGTGCTACATCGTCATCATTGCTATATCTTTTCCCCAAATGTGGTCTCAGCAGTTTATGAACATTATGTAATGCAAGGGGAGTTCAGAGCAAGGATGAGGAGTTGGTAGTCAGATTTTGGTGTGCTTGTTTATTTGACTCACATGATTTGCAGGTCTCATCTTTACACGATGTACTCTGAGCTGGTTTGTTGGGGTTTTTTAATTTATTTTATTTTTAATGTTCAGATACTTAGAATTGATTCTAAATAAAAATTCAAGTGCCTTAGGTTTCAGACTGCTTTTAAGAACTAAGCCAGTGTATGGTTTGTTTCTCACACAGTCAATGATTACTGTACTCTATATGTTGTTTTCCTCTTGTTTACCGCCTTTTTTCCTTACATAGCACCGTTTTGTTTCCTCCTGCCGAGTGGGAAAAAAAAAATAGGAAGAGCGGGATAGGAAAGCTTTAGCAGCGCTTTTCCTTTAGGGGTTGCGGGGGGAGGGAGGAAGCGAGGATGAGGAACTCCTGCCCTTCAAAGGCGCAGGTCGCCCTTCAGGGGGGGAACGGGGGGGTCGTATGGAAGCGCCACGGGGGCAGCATCACGCCTGCCGCGGCCCCCAGGCGCTCCGGGAACATCCTAGGGGAGAAGACGTGGGAAGGGAACCACGGAGAGACAGCGGCACCGCGCCCGCGGGAGCGAAGAGACTGAGGAATGAAGGATAACGGGTGGAGGGATGGAGGGGTGAGGGATGGACGGATGGAAAGATGGAGGGGTGAAGGATGGACGAATGGGAGGATATGGGATGCAGGGATGAGGGGTGGAGGGAGAAGGGGTAGAAGAATGAGAAAATGAGGGCTGAGGGACTAAGGGATGGAAGAGCTGAGGGCCAGAGGGCTGCAGGAGCGAGCGCCTTCCCAGCTGCTCCCCCTCCGCTGCGCGCCCCCGCGCCACTTCTGGTCCCCCCCTCTCCGCTCCGCCGCTGCGCGTGCCCGCGCCCGGGGCTGACTCTCCCTCGCATCCTCCTCCGGCGGCGGCGGCAGCGCCGGGGATGGGCAGCCAGAGCGCGCCCAGGAGCAGCCCGGGCCCCACCGCTCCCCCCTGCTACCGCGCCCGCTGCTGCTCCTGCTCCTGCC
>JAOXXN010000446.1:77572237-77589092 GCA_026770055.1 Myrmophylax atrothorax | reverse complement strand
CAGTATTTAAGACTATAAATTATATTTCTCTAAGAGTTGTGATTTCCAGTGTCATCATCTGTGGTTGACTTGGGTTATGTGTAGAGAGCAGGAAAGAAGCCAGATGAGCAAGTTGTGCTATTCCTGCAGTTGGGAAAATGGAGGAGTATGGTACAGAAATACCTGAGCTGGCAGCATAGAAGCTATTGTAGAGCAGCACAGCTGTGTTCATGCAGCACTGCACACTGAGTTAAGAAACGCTGCTGAAATCAGCTTAATTCACTGTCAGAATATACAAATTTATTTAAAATTTGTTTATACCGAATACACTAGTAGAAAAGTCTACATATTTAGCAGGTTTCTTCCAGATTAGCACATTCTTTCAGTTTTCTACTTGGTTTTGAACAGACCATCACAAATATTCAGCAAGCTTGGGGACACCCTGTATGAGCTATTTGCTGTTACAGAGTATATGCTCTCTTGAGAAGCAATGCAAACACTCCTTTGCCCTCTGATTTCTATATGTATGTACATCTATATTAAGCAAGTGTTGAGCAGGAAAAAGTGAGATACTCAGTTCTGGAGGAGTAGTGCAACTTAATTTAATTACATAGAAGTCCTTTCATTAATTTTTGTGAATGAATTCAAGCTGAATGCTCTTAGACAAATGTGTGTCATTAATTATTCTTAAATAAAAAAGATACACAACATAAATTTTGCAATAAATGCTCAGAGTATCATTCTACAGAAGATTTTCGGATGCTATTCATGACATATCGATACTTCTTTTAGAACTGCAAGACTACGGAGGATAAAACTAATCTTTTTTTAAAGCCTGAAAAGCATGTCTGGCTTTCTGTACAGTTACTGTCATTTTGCCAGCTGAATGAATAGATGTCATTTATGTTAGACCCTGTAGTATCAGTGCTACATAAGGTTTTGTAAGAAAAAGTATTTTCACTGGGTAAAATGAAATTCGTGTTTGCCAAGAGAAACATCTTTATATTGGGATGGAGACTGCTCTCCATTTTGGTTTACTAGTCTTTTTTCACGAGTATTAGTCTGTGTTGTTTCACATAAAAGTACATCTATGTTGGGAAATTACAATCTATGTATAAGGAATTCCTAAACCAGTATATGTAGGGTTAAACTAATTTTTTGACTGTCATTTTCAGCAGACATGAGTTGGGAGCTGAGCTGCAGGGAGGGAATTGCTAGTGCCCTTTCCTGAGAACTCTCAGGACAGCATGAGCATTTGAGCCTGTTTTACTTCCCTAAGTTGCTTTTGCTCCATGAGAAAAGCATGGAGACAGCAGGTTTGAGATCCAGCTCTGTCTTCTTGTAGCAGAAAGTTGATTTTAATTCTTTGATATATACACTGGTATGTTGCTGGACTTTTGAGGTAAAAGTAACAAGGCACACAAAATAAGGGAACTAAAACTGGTTTTAAAGCAGCACTATCTTTATATTCACTTTGCTCTTACAAATTCACTGCTTAGTTTCCCTACTGCTTATGGGCCTGAGAAAGGCTGGAGATACCTAATCTTATTTTGTGATATGTGCTATGATTTACTTTTTTCTCTTAATGTTCCAACCTAGAAAATTAGATCATTACATGAAAATCTCAAATGCCATTAGACAGAATAGAAAAAAAAAGAAAAAAAAAGAGAGAGAGAGAAATATACACAATAGCAGTATACATACTATTGTCTTCTCAGTTCTGGTAGCAGATACTATTTAAAATATTTAGGTTAGACTAGAGGTTTTACCCTGAAACAAATCATGAGCAAGTTATATGAGCGTACACTAATGTGAGCAATTGAACTTCTGGATCACAGACATTAGAACTTTCAGCTGACAGGATGATGAGGATAGGTGGAAGTTAATGAAGTTAATCATATCTGTAACCAGAGGATGATGAAGGATGATATGTTTCCAAATCCTTGTTTTCTAGATATCATGAGTGTACTTGATATCTTCATAATTTATCCCATAGGTAAACAAAACAAAGAAATCAAACTAAAAGAGTAAAGCTTATTTTAAAAGCATTCATAGGTCTTTCTTTTTGAATCATGTAATTTTTGAGCACATCTCGTAGTGTCATATGATTTGAGTTAAATTTTTAAGCTCTTTTGTCAGTTCTTCAAAAAATCTGTACCAGTGGGACAGTTCAAATGGAGCCCAGAGACTGACAACAAGTTTGAGTGAATCCACTGAAGTTGGTTAAAATTGTGCTTCAAAAATGAGACAAGAGACTTTCCTACTTTGCACATAGTCTGTGTATCATTTCACAGATATTTAAGTAATTTTTTTCATACCCCTTTTGAGAACTATGAGGTTGTGCAAAAATAAGGGCAACTTTTTCTTTTTTTCGGCTTATAGAAGTTTTACTCCTTGTGATAAAAAAAACAACCAACCAACCAAATATAAGGCCAGCAGGAATAAAACCACTCCATTTCTACACAGACTAGTTTTCAGGGGGGAGCTGTTAAGATATTATCTTTTTGATACATAGTTTGAACTATCTTAACCTTGGTGAATCTTAATCCTAATTTACCTCCCATACTTTGATGATCATGTACTTAGGCAGGTAGTACTATCGACATTAAGTGTGCCTTCTCACCAGTAGGAATATAAATCAGGGTGAGTAATCAGCATGGACATATCTACTGCTATAATTATAACCTTTTGCAAAGTACTAGTCCCCTTGACTGTTCATCTTGCTTCATAACTGAAGATAAGCCTTACACTCAAATCTTCAGTCAGTTTGTGTGTTTTTCTGTTATGGGATAGGGTGTGGGGAACTGGTAATGCTGACTCACTATGATTTGATGCCATCAGCTGCAGCTTTCCCAGAGCATCTGCTTTTTCTGATAAACATAATGGTCTACACTAGGCCTTTGAGTTTCTGCATATTTTACTTGCTCATTAGGTCTTACTCTTTGTGTGTTACTGCTTCATTCATCTCACTTATTCTACTCTGTTCCAAGATGGCCAAGTATTTTCATCTGTGTTTTCTAGTTTTCTCTTGCAGAAGTTGCTAAAAACATGAGTGGATGCAGATTTAAATTATAACTCAAGAAAGTAATGGGAGAAAGGTATCTGAATCATTGAGTGCTAAACTAACAAAAATAGTGGGGCAGGGGGCAGAATACTAGGTGTGTACACTTTGCTACTGCAGTTTTGAGAGCTAAATCCATATTACAAAGAACTAAAGGTCTGCACATGAGCACATGTCACTTATTGGAACCTGTTCCTCTGACTATCACTTTCCCTTGGAAAATACTCAGGTCCTTGGCTGTGTGCTGCCAACATTCATTCTGAGCCCTCCATATGGACAGAGAAGGCATTGTTTAATATCTTCTGTATCTGATGATTGCCCACTTTCACAGGAGAGGTTCTTGTTTGAGTTTAGCCAAAAAAAAAGATAGCAGTCGTTCTATCACTTATGTTTCATGTTTACTAAGTAATTTCTTTTATCATTAATCATAAAAGGTTCTATCTGAATTTTAGATTTATTGTTTTTTACCGTTTTAAGAACTGATAACACCATAAGCATCTGGATTTTCTTTATGTATTATCAGCACTGTGCTGTAATAGGTTAATTATATTATCTACCTAACATTTTTAGAAATGAATGCATTTTCATATTTTTCCTGGTAAATAACCACAAGCAATAATATTTTCATTTTTCAGATTTATTCCCATACTACATTCTGATATTTGCAGGAAAACTTTTGGTTTGCTAGATTTGATTCATATTACTGAATTTTAGGTAAACTGGTTTTGATTTTTGTTTGGGGTTTTTTTGTTGAAGTCTCATTAAAATCAAGTCTAGTTTGCAGACTTTTTTTTTTACCCTTTTGGCAAATAAATATTGTAAACAGTGACCCTCAATTCATTTAATGCTATGCCTTATTGCTTTGTAGCCCAACAGGGGGTATCTTCTACATGACTCAAGGATCACTGTGCTCTTGTCCTATTTAGACAAATATAGATTTTTAGATAGATTTCATCCTTTTAATTCTGGTACAAGATTGAGGAAGTCCTTGAAGAATTTTGAGCATTGAGTTACCACCCTTAAGAGCCAGTTCTTGTGGCACTGGATGAGATTCAGAAGAAGCATACTGGAGATCAGACCTCAGGGTAACTGAGAAAATAATCAGTTTGGATACATATTTGAAAGGTTTTATCTTCTTGATTGTTAACTGTGTTTTGCAGTTAACACTGGCAAATAGTATCTAAAGTAACATATTTTGCTTCATACTTTTCCTGTTGTTTCAGTTTAGTAGTCTTCCATTTAGGGAGCCTCACAAACACCTTGAAAGAGTACCAGGCCCCTAGAAACACCCTCACAACAGCATTCCCACTGCTCTGTATGACCCAGTTGCCTCGTGGAAGGTCAGAGCATCACAGATGTGCTGGAGCATCCAGAGAAAGAAACAATCCATGATGTTCTCAGGATTTGCTACTCTCTGCTGCTGTGAAGCTGGGAATGCTGGGTCAGAGCAGCCAACACAGCTCCCCAGGTACCCTCCAGGCTTCTCTGCAAACACTCATCAGCTGGGGAACTGTCACAGGGAACTTACCACACAGAAAATGGGAAAAGTCTTAACCTCACAGTCCTTCACTAACATCATGGCAGGCTCCCAAAACAGTTTTGGCAGATCTGGAGTAACAGATCTTCTTCTTCACAAGGACAACAGAACAAATCCTGGTATACACACCTGTTTTCAAAGAGAGTGAAAAGAAATGCTGATCATATACTGTTCACACATGCAGAATAAAATTGTTTTCTAAACTGCTTTCTAATTAAGAAAATATATTTTTTTCCCAAAAAGAAAAAAAAATCCCCAAAAGGTTGCAAAATTGGAATTTGTCCTATTTGTTTAAAAGGGCTTAATTGTTGCATTCCATATAATTTGATTTCTGTGTTTTACAGCCATGAAATAGTTATCAGTCCATTCTCTAGAATATGTTAATTCTCGATAAAAGGAATAAATTTCAGTCCTTGGAAATGAAGATTATTTTTATGACTGTGACCAGATACATAAATTGAATTAAAAGGGTAGGTTTTCTTCACACAAATTTGTAGTGATGCTGAATGAAAATGAATTATGATGATTATACATATATTTATTTCAAATAATATGTAACTGCGTGCATATCATTAGATATGTAAGGCTAATTTTAGAAAATTCCTTGGGTATGGTCAGCATAATTTATTTTTTATCAGTACTTCACATTTATTCTGCTTTTGATTTTTACTGTCTCATTAGAGTAGCAATCATTTTTATTTATTTAAGAATGTAATTAATCTCAGTTCAGCATATATTTTTGGAGGCAATATAAAAAGCTCTTTCTGTGATACTAAACGTGAAGCATCTGTTTTCAGGGTGAAACTATTGCAATAATGATTAAGAATCCGTTAGAGTAAAAAAAATAAAACAGTTTCTTAGTGAGTTCCTTTTGAATGGAGAAAACATATTTTGCTGTTCACACAGACAGTTTTCCAAGACATTTAAACTCAGTTGACTGATACAGAAAAAAAGTAAATAGAGTGTCAGTGTTTAAAATAATGCAACTCTTCTTATTCTTTATCTGTTCTTAAGAGACCAAGGGGAGTGGGTATGTGTTAGCTTGGGTTTTTTTTCAAGGAACAGAACTTGTAAGGAATAAAGACAAGTTTAAGACTTGAGATGTCTGTTGTTTAACTTGGACTCCTAAAAGTTTACTATATTTGAATGATTATGAACATGCCTGCACTGCCATTTCCTCAGGAAAAGAGCATTTCACTGTAAACTCAGCCTTATGAAGTTGTGAATTAGTTTCTCTGCTTTTTAAGAAGATAAGAGAAACTTGGTTAATGAATGATAACTTTACGTCCAAGAGGATTTTTCTCTTTATGATTAAAGATTTTTATCAGAAAGAAATTACAGTGAACCTATAATTCAGAGTGGGTGATTTAATGATCTTTCCATGTTTTGATAAGACGTAAGGTCTAAAAGGTTTTATTACAGACTAGAAATAATGGCAACATGTAACAAAGCAAAAGCATTCATCCAGAGAAGGGTCTTAAAGAAAACAATTAGAGACAGAAAAAAATTAAATGAACATTTTATACTTAGAAAAGACAGAGAAGGAATAATAAATATTGAAGACTGCAACAACCACTGCAGATAAATTGTAGAAAACACAATGGATGAATTACAAAAATAATTTATCAATGTGTTTCCAGTTAGAGAAGTAGAAATTACCTTTAAAAATAGCAAGAAAGGGAAGCAGATATATAAAAATTCAACATTTAACATAATTTCTAAGGGACTAATGATTTACTAAGAGATAGGTGCAAAACACCTGGCTTATGCAGTGTGATTTCTGAATTACACAAGTGCAAAATTCACCCAAATTTTATCCAAAATCTCCTTCTGAGGGTAGTCACATATTAAGCAGTTGAAAAGACTTGGCTAAAAAGAAAAAAGAAAAGAAAACCACTGGCAGCAAAAGTGGTCATGTCCATTTCAATATCATTTATGGCAGATTCACTCAGGCTGCCTCATTCTGTGCAGGAAATTCACTTTCCCTTTGCCTTCCCCACTTCTGAGAAGAGAATCATAACCTGTATTTTTTTTCTCCTAAGATATGCAGAAGATGACGCATTTCCAATATTAATGGATACTAGCTACCTTACTTCATATGTATTCCTCATTTCCCTTTTTCAGGGGGGAAAGTAAAATCTGTTTTACGCTAAAAGTAGGTTGTTCCTGTTTATGAAAACATGGAAGCGGGCACTGTCAGGGGAGAGGTCCACATATAATTTCCAGTTAGATATCCATCTTTCATGTCTATAAGTATTGACTAATGCCAACTTAAAATAGGGCTGTTCTCTAGGCATGCACAGAGTTTGATGAGTTAAAATTCTACACCAAATTTCTGTGGGGACCTGCAGTGTATGGAGTCCATTAGTGGGGTGAAAAAAGACCTTCCAAACTCCGGAATCCCATCACAGGACTCAACCTATTTCTTTGTTCCAGAAAATCTAATAAATCTCATATATTCAAATATATTTAAAGAAATCATACATAATTAATCCAAAATTATTATAGTAAACTTCTGAAAGCAGCTGAGAGTCTCTCTCTACTAAGGGAATTAACCAAATTTTCAGATTCTTTTCTAAACTGCTGCTGAGGTATCATACACATAAAACCTATAATTTTTGTTTGTTTAATTTTGATGACATCAACATTGAGTAGAACTTAAATGACTCAGATAAAGTTAGATAAGAGGAAGAGACTGTCCTTCCCCTAGAGAATCTATGGAATCTGTTAGAATCTGTTTATGCTTTGGTTTAGGGATCATCATTGTCAGGAAGCAGGTATACGGAGAGTTGTAATTCTTGTGTCCTGGTCATAAGCATGAGGAAAATGTTAGAGTAGCTGAAGAAAGCAGAATGGCAGGAATATCTCCAAATCAGGGATCATGTTCAACTCAGTGAGATTTTATCCTTGCACTCCTGGCAAAAATATTTAAATCTAGGTGACTAGAGCTGCTCAAAATTAATGAATAATAATCAAAATATCCACCAGTTCCATTTAAAGCCAAATATTACAAGGGAAGAATTGTTTCCTTTTTAATCCTAAATGAGCTGCCAAATTAGATCAAGGTGGTGGCTGTATTTGGATACCAAATTAAGCAAAATAGTAATTTCTAAGTCTTGAATTATTAGCAAAGACACATAAATTTTTTCATCCTCATTTGAGTGTTGCTGATATTCCTACTAGGAGAGAACCATCTGTTTAATGTCTCTTCTGCAGTTATGACATTTTCAGTCTTCTTTTTTCTGTACCTTTTTTCAATGATCATAACATTAAAAACTAAGAGGAAATATCACATCACCTATCTGGACCCATCTTCTTTTATTGTTTGATATTCAGCTTCGTTATCTCCTACCTTTAAAGGGTCAATGCTGGAGCCTGTAACCGATCCCACACAGTCTCAGCTTGGGAAATCTGAGGTGCTGTTACTGCATTCAGTTTTGTTCTGTTTTGCTGCCCTTAGTTGTCACTAGGTAAAGCTTTTCCCATTCCTGAGAAACGAAGTGCCTCCTGTGAATAGTTCCCTTATACAAGTGCCCTTTGTCTGAGGTCTTCTCACTCAGCAGAATCAGCAGTATAATAAAAATGTCAGTTTAAGTTTTAGTAGGAAATGCTTGACTTTTTTAACAAGAGAGAAGCACTCAATGTTGAAGCAGTCACAAAAGAAAATCTCTTTTCATGACCACTGGAATTAGAGGACAGGGACAGTGAGGGAGGGAGCAAAGGGTGGGAAACTGGCTTTCTTCCAAAATGAGAATAAAATATATTTAAGGGCATAATTGATTTGGCATTACTTTGAAGAAGTAACACAGCATAACCTTTTTAAATGAATAAAAACTAACTGTATAATAATGATGTGAAAAGTAGCTAATTTAGTGTTTGAAGTATTAATGGATGAATTTGCAAATATTTTAAACTGGGAAAAGAAGGGACGACAAAATTGCCATGTAAGTTTAAAACTGTGAACACAAGCACACAGGGACAGTTATCTTCAATGAATTAGCATTAGAAAAAATAAATGAGAAAACTTAAAAAAATTAGCTTCTTGTCAGTGCACTGACTTCATTGTTAGCTTAATAGAAAAGTCTGTTATCAGTTTTATTTCCTCTGAGGATAGGTAAGCAGCTATTATAGTAAAAAATTCCCCGTGCCTGTAAGAGCTGAAAATAGATTGAAAAATGTGGAGAAAAAGCAGTGATAATCAAAACTAGTTACTCTACAGGAATATTTCAATTTTTTATAGTCTGGTTATTGATACATTTTGTACATTTTTTGTTTACATAAAGAAGATGCTTATAGTATTTTATATAAGCACAGAAAGAAAAAAAAAACAGAATTATATCTGGGTTGAAGAGAACACCAGCAATTGCTACATAAAGCATGCTTAAACAAAGATACTCAACAGGAAGCAGCATTCTGATACTTATAGTGTCCAGCTAACAGAGGACACTATCTATGACAAACCCCAGAGTCTAAAAATGGTTTTGTATGTCTAAAAACAAACATGTGTGAGAGGAAAAAAAAAAATAAGAGCTATCCATGAAAGCATAGTGAAACTTGTCAATAATAACTTCACAAAGGGCACAACTTTCATAATCTTTATATCTGATGGCTGTATAATGTAGGATGATTAATGGAAGGCATGTCTTCTGGGAGTGGGAGATTTTAGTTATGATATGTAGAAGTGACTATCAAGTGACTGGCAATATTTATCTTATTCTAAGCCATGGTTTGTCATTCCTTTTTCATAAGCAGGCCTGGAACAGCTGTGTGCTCTTAAGTATTGAAAGCCTGTGTGATACCCAGGCTTGTAAACGACAAGATCAAACCACAGCTCAAGGGGTGGTCAGCACCAAAATGGGAATTTGGATCTATATTAACAGGGAGACAGATATCTCTACTGGTGATTTGGGCTTTTTACAACAAGAGTAAGACTGGGGTATTGAACAGATGTTTAGCAGGGAATGATAAGGGGAGGGATTTGAGATGTAATGGAAAGGCACGTACACCAACAATGCCAAAATCATTGATCCCAACTAAGCCTTCTCACTTCTTCCTCCAGGACTTTCTACATAAGGAAATCAAACCTAACAGCTGGCTTAATCTTCATTTTTTTGTGTTATTGACTTGGCTGGTTCCTTTGGCTGCTTTCTCCTTCTCTTGTATTATAATGTATTTTCACTACAAAATTTACAATACAACAGGAAACAAATCACAGAAGGATGTATGACATGAAAAAGTGATTGAAAAGCTGTTAGCAATGAAGAAGGCAACAAGTCAAACTAGCATGTGGAAGAGAATAAGCAGGGGAATTATCCAAATGGCTGATGTCTCTGTTATCTACTGCTATAGAATAAATATCAGAGAAGTCCCTCTTTGGGGGACAAACTACAAAAATACTAAAAAATATTTCCACTTTATAACTTTTATTATTGTATTACAAGTGCTCATAATATGTTGTATCTATTTTCAAGTTAGCACATAGTGGCTTTTTGCTTTGGTCCGTTGCAGTAGTGTGGCAACACACTTCTTTTGTTGCCAAGTACCATATGAGATGAATGCATCATCTTTGACTCAAGTTACAATTCCACTCATTGTCTGAGCAAATTGAAACACTGCTGTATGTTGTAGAATTGTTTAGGTTGGAAAAAACCTCCAAGATTATCAAGACCAGTCATTAATCTAGCACTAGCAAGTTTATCACTAAACCATGTCCCTAAGTACCACATCTACACAGCTTTTAAATACCTCCAGTGCCTGACACCACCACTCTTCTGGGATGCCAATTCCAATGCTTAACAACCCTCTCCATGGATAAAATTTTCATGATACTAAATATAAACTTGTTTGCAACCTGGGCACAATTCTAGCTCATGTTAAGCTGCTGTTGGGCAACACCCCCACGTCATTTTCAGCCAGGCAACTTCCCAGCCATTCTTCCCCCAGCATGTAGTGCTTCATGGGATAGTTGTGACTCAAGTGCAGGACCCAACGCTTCTCCTTGTTGAACCTCATACCAATGGGCTTGGCCCATCAATCTAGGCTACCCAGATCCCCCTGCAGAGCCTTCTACCCTCCACCAACAAAAGTCCCACCCAACTTAGTGTCATCTACAAACTTGTTTAAGGTGCATTCCAGCACCTCATGCAGGTCATCAATAAAGTTATGAAACAGGATTGACCCTACACTAAGTCCTGGAGAACACCTCTCAAGACTGGCCACCAGCTGGATTTGACTCCATTTACCATCACTCTGATCCTTGCCATTCAGCCAGTTTTTAGCCAGCAAACAGGGCACCCAAGCAAGCCATGAGCAACCAGTTTCTCCTGGAGAATGCTGTGGAAAACTGTGTCAAAGGTTTTACTAAAGTCCAGGTAGACTACATCCATAGCCCTTCCCTCATCCACTAAGTGGATCAGGTTGGTCAAGAAGGATCTGCCTTTCATAAGCCCATGCTGGCTGGACCTATTTCCTTTGTTTTCCTCCACATGTCACGCGATGGCACAGATTATCTTTTTTTGAAGAGAAACTGTTCAAATAAACCAACATCACATAATTAATCTAAAAATTTAAAAATACTAGAAAAACTGTTTAACAAGCAAATATTCTCTTCAATGTGCCCTGAAATTTTCCTTTTCCATACTTCATAGAAGTCATCTCCAATTCACTGAAAATAGAAGCAATCATATCTTAGACAGAATATTATAAGATAGATTCTCATTCATAAATATCTCTGTACTACATGGCCAAACTCTTAGTGATTAGCACATATTTTTAGGTTATATTTATTTTTAGGGCCCTGAGATTAGCTCAGTTGGATAAAACTTGGTTGTAATAATGCCAAGGTCATGGGCTCAATCCCCTGTATGGGCCATTGACTTAAGAGTTGGACTTGATGATCCTTGTGGGTCCCTTCCAACTCAGAATAGTCTGTGTGTGATTCTGTGAATGTAGTAACTTTTGTGAGATTGTCTCAGCAGTCTGTGTGGCAATCAGTTGTCTTTGTTCACCAAAGCATCCCTTGCTGTCGGGCTTTCTTTGTATTTTTTTCCTACAGCATTGCAACTAGACCATGTAAATGCAGAAGCCTGGCCTTTTCAGAGGAGGAAAGAACATGCCACTTCTGTAGACTTCAGCTGCTGATTTAGCTTCTCTAGCTTTCTGAAAAGTGGTGCTGGTACATCTCCTTCCCAAGGTGGAACATGGGGAGAGGTGAATCTTTTGTGTTGGAGAAGACTTCACTCATATATGCCTTTTTCTGTACTGTTCACTGATCTCTAGACTGCAGCCAAACAACTAGCCCAGGTGCTTCTCCATTCCCTCAGTGAAGACTGTTACTGGAGCCCTTTATCTGATCCGCTTCCTGAGTTCGTGAACAAGGAATATCAGTTTTATGTTAACAATCTGCTTTGTCGGAGGCCTCAGCTGTACACAGAAGAGAAGTAAGTGCTGTTTTTATTTCAGTTTATTGTCAGGAGGAAGGAGGATATTTTAGCACTGGCTGGTACTGCTGTTTGTGTCACTGATTCATGTAGTAGTTTTGTGTCTTCTTGTTTTTAAACTTCCCATCAAAAAGTCTGCTGGAAAATTAAAACTTAAACTTTGAGTGTTTCATGTTTGGGTTTTTTTCCCCAGGAAGAAGAAAATCAAACAAAATAGCTGTCTTTGCTATAAAATTGAAGTAATCCATTTATGGTTCAGTATAGCTCATCTAAGATATATTGCAGAGCTTTTAATTGTGTGAACTTGCAAAAGAAAGTATTGCCTGGCAAATGAATTATGCATGAGGTGTTTCAAGTTACAGTTTCTCTTGTGAAATGAGAAAGAGGCTGACAGGATAACTCTTGACCTTCCTCAGAAAAATATGTTCTGTCTTTCAGTGTGTACTGTCCTCAAGACAACGTAGAAGAGGCTCTTCTTCTCCTCTTAATCAGTGAGTCCATGGTAAGCCAAAAATGAATTTGTAATATTAATAGCACAATATAATATCTAACACTTGCATGGCAAGTCTTCTGGTTGATTTTGTTTAGAGAGTCTTCCCTAGATAAACAGAAGCAAAGGTTTGGATGCTGAATGGAAAATGCTGTCTATTCTTAGTGACACCATTTTTTTGAAATGGAACCTGGGGGAAGGGTTTGGGGAGTTGTCAAGAAGAGGAAGTGACTGCATTCATCATAGCTGCGTGTAGGTTCTGACATCCAGATACACTGTCAGTAGAGAGATGTTTCCATTCAAAACATCTGTGTGGATTTATGGATTAAGAGTGAGAGGAAGGGAGCCTTGCCTAAAGCTGGGCCATGATGTGGTGCCTGCTCTCTGGCATTGCAGGATACAGTATTGTGCTTGCATGCCTTAGTCTGGAGTCCTCAGCTGTTTCAGTCCTGAGTGATCCTTGGCAGTTTCTGATGCTGGTGATACAAGAAATTTTGTCACATGCAGAAACATCCATAATAAACTAGAGTGAAATAATTAAATTTCTATTTATAAAAATCCATTTAAGAAGCAGGGAAGAAGCTGGAGGATAAACAAGTGCATGGAAAACTGCGTGGTAACCCTTGATAATTTTCATGTTCTGAGAAGGTGCAAACATAGAAAATGTGTAAGGAATGTTTTGTGAAAATATGTGGGGAATGTGTATTTTGCTTTAAATGCAGTGTGGTCACTTGTAGTTCAAAGATTTGCAGCATCAATGACCCTCTTAAAAACTTTAAAACAGCTTTCAGACTAGTTGAAATGATACTGTGGAAACTTCTTTGATTTTGCCTCCATCAGTTTTTCTTGGTCTAGTTCTTCTGGCTCAAGTCCTTTCCCTTTCCTGCAAATTTCTTGTGAAAATGGCAATGGTTTCCTTTTAAAATTTGGGGAAAAACTGAAGAGGCAGAACAACCCCAAAATATTAAGTTGACTTAAAAGCCATGTATCTCTGAGTATTACTACATGCATTTTAGTGCTTTCTAGATTAATCCTCTACAGTACATCTGCATTGTGTTTTCAAGGGCTTTTCTTCAGTTAGAAAGGCTTTTCATAATTACAAGTGGAGTGATGGCTTGTTGAATATCATATGCACTTCTATTAAAATCAGAAGGACTTGTGACAGCGTGGCTTGTCAGGGGTGGTCTAACTGGAGGAGGATCAGGGTCTGGAGCAGCAACAATACTGGCTGCTCCAGCCTTTTCTAGAACTGGACTTGCAGTCAGAAATGCCTTGTGGGACGTTGAACTCTACAATCTTCTTCTGCTGAGGAGAATGAAAGTTATCCCTGTTTTATCCAGTAGTGTGTAAAATGGTGAACTAACTAGTCCTGTAACTAAGTTATGGATGAAGCAGTGCAAAGATGCTATTGATAGAAACTGGACTGTTGTACTGGCTTCAAAGTTAAATAAGTAAGCTTGGGTATGTTTCAGTGCTGTCTCCAATATATAGTAACTTTTTGGAGATAGGTGCAAGACATTTTGATCTGCTGCATATAAAACACTTAAAAATAATCAAAGATCCTGTAGCAGAGCACTGCAGGAACCATGTAACTGCGTTTCTGATTTGGTGAAATGGAACATCTGAGTCTTCCTCTTGCATCAGCAATAGCTATGTTGTGAGTTTAATGTTCTAAATAGAATTCAGGACAAGTGTATAGAAATATAGCTGGGTGTAGAAATACCCTTAGGAACAGAGGGAGCAATCTGATTCTTGGAGAATTTTGCAATCTGTAAATATTTTCCTGTAGTTTTATTATTATGGTATTAAGAAGAGGAAATTTTGTTTCATTTATGACAAGATGCATTTTCAATAATAGCATTGCTGCAGGCTAGTGAATTTTCTCATTTGCAAGTTTGTTGGTTGTTTGAAATCTTATTTTTTTGGCTTTATGTTTTGTTTGTTGTTCTTTTGGTTTTTTCTATATTTAGGAAAAAAAATGGTTGCTGGAGCTCATGGAATGAGTTAACAAGAAGCTAATTTCCAGATGAGGCCTCTCCCTTATAATATAATGTTAAAAACTGAATAAAACATGCTTTCCTTTCTGGAGAGAGTGTCAGTGGCAAGTGATAATGATATGTTTCTGTAGGCCAGTCAGCAACATAGTTGGTGTTCCTGGATTTTGGCTGCATTAGGCGTTCTCTCAGTATTTACAATTATGAGCCCCTTAAAACGAAACAGAAGTATGCAATTAGGTTGGCTTGCTGGGAGCTCTCCAGCTTCTCTGACACTTTGCTCTGTTAGAGCAAAACTCACCAGAAAGGTACTTTGCCTGTCTGATTTTTAAAGAGACAAAAAGCAGCCATGCTGTTGTAACTCTTTTTTACAAGACCATAAAGCCAAACAGTGGCTTCACATGCCTGTTCCTGACTTCTGCTGCTCCAAAATGACTTTGAGGGGGACAAAATTAGGGGAAGGATGGACGGCGGAATTGTCAGCCTGTGGAGTGCACACAGAACAAAGATGTATTGGGGAGGGGCATAAATCATCAGAGACCTCAAAGTTAATACGTGATAAATTTGATGAAAAGGAGACATGGTAGCTCTTTCAAGTGGTATACACCTGGAACACCTTTGCTGCTGAAATTCACTCTCTTTTTCTGTTTGACTTGCCTTCCTAAGGTGAAGCTGGCATCTGCTTCACTAGGATCTGTGTGACTCTCCAGAGTTGTTATGGGGGAGTAGAACTGTTCCTGTAAAGGGGAAAGAGAGAAATTGCCTTGAGGCTATTGTGAGATGCCCTATTTCTCAGCAAGTCTTCTCTGGCTCTTAGTGATGCAGGGCTCTGGCATGTGATTTCTTATCCCTTTCCCTTGCATTGCAAGGGAGCCAGTTTGCATGTTCTAGTGGGATGAAATGAGAATACGTTCTAAAGGGGCAGTTAATGGTTCCTTCAGTATTTCACTCACTCTGCCTCTGAGCCTAAGTATGTAAAAGGTTTTCAGATGACCAAATAACATGGTAGCTTCTTCCATAGCTTTGAAGATGCTTCTGTGGGTATATTAACACTTAGAGTGAAAGCTCATAGCCTATTTTGTCCTGGCACACTGCTGAATTGCCTCCTGTATTCTTTCTGTTAAAAATGGGAACGTATTTTCATAAACCAAGACATCTCAGTAAACAATGAAAACTATGAGCTTGGCAAGTGTTCCTCCTCTGTGCCAGCTGTGATTTAGTCACAGTCTTTGGCTGCTGAGTTCTTGGGAAGGAATCTAGTGAAACAAATTAGGCAGCCTGAAGATTGCCATAGTTTGGGTGGTCTTTTAGGGTGGTTTGTGACCTCCTTGCTACCATATCATTCCTATTTCATAGCTGAAGTTATGGTATGGATGGACTGTGTTAGTGAGAGGAGGAAAATGCTCTCCTTCAGACCAAGAAGGCCAGCTGGTGACAGCCTTTAAAGCTCAGGCTGTGGTAGAATGATGTGTTCCTATCACGTATTAGAAAAAAGTAGACTGGCCTATTTTTAAACTGTTAGTCCTCTTTCTTACTGAATTTAACCCAGCTAAACTGGTGATGCTGTGTTTGTGTGGAGAACTGAGGGCATACTGTGACCTGCTGCAATGTGCTTTCTCTGCATCACACTACCAGTGGGAGTGGCACTGGTTCTGCCACTGGGGACTCTGGTGCTTTGAACTGTAGAGTGTAGACAGAGAAGTTTGGCATGACTAACCCTTAGCTGCAGTTTTATTTATTTTAATAGCCATTCTCAGGAGTATTCAGAACTGACTGCACTGCCCTTAAAGTTATCCAGAAGTTTCTCAGAGTCAGGAGTGGAACACTTTCTATTACTTTTTGTGTTTACTTTTGAGGTTAAAACAAAACAAGACCAAAAATTCTTCATTTGCATTTAGAAACTTACCCTTCTTGATTCTGAGGTCCAACATACAGTTTGAAATCCCTTTATTTAGTGCTGGCAGTGCTGGCTCCTGCAGGAGGGGATTTTGGCTGATGTGATCCACCAAACATGCCAGGTAACATGGATTATTTTTTTTGGCTCTGTACTCACTTCACTCATACTGGAAATGAAGCTCCTTGTATCCAAGACTAATAAATTCTGTGCCTGTGTAACAAAGATTAGAAATGTCATCCCCATCTTATCTCTGATTTGAATCCCTAAAGGCGATTTGACCTTGGAGAGCCTGGGAGCATGGAGCAGATGGTGAGGGGAATACTGGGACTTGTCCTGTTCTTTTTACTGGTGAGAACAAACTAAGGGCTCTGAGCATGCCTTTAACAGAATAAGATTAAACCCATATATTTTTAAGTGCAGAAATAATTCAAACCTGTTAGCTTTACATTTCCTAATTT
>JAOXXN010000446.1:77548348-77564128 GCA_026770055.1 Myrmophylax atrothorax | reverse complement strand
ATCAGCAGTATTTGTTGCTAAATGCAAATAAAATCATTCTGAGGATGGGAATTGCGCTGACCGTGCTCCCGATTCTATGATTCTTTGAAGGGTTTGTAGCGATGAGACAAGGGGCAGCTTTGAGTGCAGAGCTGAAATTTGGAGGACAGAATGGGCTATGGAACTCAAGTCTTCTTGGTGACCAGCTCAGGACTCAGGAAGGTCTGAGCTCACTGACAAGGTGTAGTGTGGCTTCTTCAGGGCCAGGGTTTTGGGGATCAGGGGCAGCCATGCTGCAGGCAGTCAGCACCCACACTGATGGGGCACCCAAGACAGTTAAGCAGGTTGGGATGGTAACAGGCTCTGATGACAGATCAATGAACACCAGCCAAAAACCAGGTAAAATATAAGGTCAAGGACAAACTGGAAAATCCAAGTAATTGCTCAGGAACAGGACTGAAGATATGCAGCATCTCTGGAGGGTGCTAAAGTGGGATACTGGGTTGTGGGTATGTTGGGGATAACTAGGCAGGGACAGTCAGGTCCACAATGCTCTCACAGACCTGAGAAGGTCTCTCTTTGGCACCCAGCCCACTTTAGGATGGGTTGTGAATAAAATAATTATAATTGTATTCTACAAAGTAAAAGAACGTTCACTCAAGCTGAGGAAAATTGAGCAATACCAATTAATTTTACGAAAACAAACAGCTGAGAAAACATAAATTATAAGAGATGGCTTGTACTGGCAAAATAAGTGATATCAATGTAACTGCAAGGTGATCTCATCAGCAGCATGATATTGTACAAGCTTTGCATAATAATTGCTTATTATTGCTTATAATAATATTATTTAGGAAGTTCAAACATATATATCTCTAAGTCCACTGGATTTTGTATTAATAGTGTATTCCCTAGGGAGGTAACTTATTTATTGATTTTTTTAAAGAGAACAATGAGCTAAATGCAAGAACGGAAGTGTATGTAATTGAGATCCAATTGGAGGGACATTAAACCACTCACTAAATTTAAGTGCAGACACTTAAACTGGTCCAAAGATTAAAATAAACTCTTCTTCAGTTAGATTCTTTCCCTGCCAGAAAGCACATTTTAAGAATGAAAATACTTTGTTGAGGCTTTGGGGTGTTTTTAAATCTCATTCTAAAAGTAGCAGAGCAACAGAATGTATTTTTAAAATGACCTAATACTTGCCTATTTAAGATTATAACCTGAGACTGTATTTTAAGTACTGCTATAGCCATTATGATTCACTAATGTAGCTTTCCCAGAATGTCACATTAGAGCATAGGTTCTAGGAGAGTAATGTTATGAAGAAATTTCAAGACCTTGGGGAAAATTGTGAATCAGTATATGTTTTTTAGTCTGAGCATTGGAAGAGTTCAGTACATTTTGAATCTTAGCTACAGTTAAGAAAATAAATTTATTGTAAATGATATGTCATCAACCTTTAAAAAGTAACTTTTTCTTTGCAAGAGTTATATTCTACCAGCATCTTATTATACTATCAATTCCTGTGAGTAATACAGATTGTTAAACTACAACTTAAAAATTAATTTCTCTTTCTGATAACGGGAGCATCACTGCTCTCTGAAAGAATAAACTATTCTTGAATTGACTCAGCCTGGAAGTATGCCTTTTTCCAGTGCTGCGTTTTGTGAGTAAACAGTGAAAAAAGTATTTGAGCTTTTAAAAATGGAAGTGTTCTAATCTGTTTGATTTCTGCAAGATATAATTATCTGAATTCCTAATTTGAACACTTTCTTCACTTCTCCACTGTTCATAGGTTGGTATCTCTCTAAGTTCCCTGGGGACCCTATAATGATGCTTACTTTGACACAGCTTCCAAAGCTACTAGAATGCATCTAAAGCAGTACTGTGCATTATTACATTGACTTTACATTTTGCCCACAGACATTTATGCAGAATCATATGACTTTGCACTGATAAATGATGGGCTTGTACAAATGTTTTCAGCCCCACTGAAAGGAAAGTCACTAAATGGAAGTCATTAATTGTGGCCTTAAATATACTGTGCTGTTAATTCTTCTCTGTATTTGTGTCTGCAATCCCATAGGTCATACTTTTAAGTGTCTTAAGAGCGAAAAGAAAGAACAAATACAAGCTCATGGTATAGTGTTATTAAAAGCTTTCCTGTTTCTAACACTTACTCATTACCCCTCCATCTCTCTCCTTTCTCTCTTTTCCTCTTTAAATGTACAACTTACTTTGTGCTCTTATATGTCCTCTTTTTTACTTTTCTCTCCATATATTGTTTTCTCTTTCTGTTACTCATTTTCTTTGTCTCTCTCCAGGGTATTTAGTGGGAAAATTTATTAGCAGTGTAATTTGGACATACTCAGCTGATTTTTCTTTCAGCTTGACAGAGATATATGGAAATACTCTGTGCATGATCACAGAATGGGTCATACTTTGTTGTGGCTATTCTAGATGCAGTTTTTAAAGTACTAATCTCCTGTTTTTTTGAGGAAAACAACATGAGAATTAAATAGAAAATTGGGATTCTTAACAGTCCAGACCCAATTTTAAAGCACTGTTGTGTGTGATGTAGTTAATAGATATTTATTTCCAGATTGTCTTCCATATATAGTTGATTGCTTGCATATTATAAGGCTTTTCCTTATCTTTAGTAAAGGATAAAACAAATGTATACTCTACAGGTTACAACTCTGACTGCACAAAAAATCCTGTATCTGTCTGTAGGACTCACCTGAGAAGATTTCTAATGAATGCTGAGACAGGCATAAAACCAAAATATTTTGCAGAATTTTAAGAAGTGTGTTTTTTAAAAAATTAAATTAGGAAAAAAATCAAAACAATATATTAGCCAATGATTTAATTTGTAGATATCTAGATATGGGATATTTCTTTATTTTGCTTTATTTGTGACTCTTTAACACACTCCTCTGAAGATTAATTTTAAAAATTTGCATTACAAGACCAGAGTAGGATAATGACATTCTTAATTTTAAAACCCAGTGGTTACAGGGTAATTAAAGCAAAAAAAAAAAAAAAATTGTGTGACTTTTCATGTCCAGTATAAAATACAGTATTTTCTACTTTGAGTGAGCCTAGAATTCAGCCTCAGGAACAGCTCTGAAGTAGTTTTCTATCTGCCACACCTTGACCTTAGAAATATCTAAGCCTATCGTAAAGATGGTATCAGAGCCTGGGACCAGAACTGCAATCATTGTATCCATGCCTGGAAGATATTCTTCCTTCAAACACTAAACTATGTTAGTTGTTTGGTTCAATCACCTTTAAAAAGTGACCCCACTTCTCTTTTGCTCTCTTCTATTCTCTGAACCTGCACAGTACAATAACAGAAACAAAACAAAAAAAACCAACAACAAAACAACAACAAAAAAAGTCCAAGTACTGACTCTTCTATAGAGCAATTCACTAACATTTAATGCCATTTATGAAGAGAATACAAAATTGCAAGTGTAAATGAACAGAGATTTTTTGTCATTTTTTACTTTACTTTTATCTCACTTACCAAAGCTATAGATTCCATTATCCATGGCAGGGATTGAGGATTCAAAAATAAAAATTGTAATTTATTGGGAATATCCAAAGAAACATGACTTCCTGCACAGATATGAAGAGCTTCTACCAAACTATAGACCCTTTCTAATGACAATAAATCTTGCTTCTTTCCATATTAGTTTGCAAGCGGTTAGAGATTTCTTGTCATTCTCCATACTAGAAAAATCAATCCTAAAAAAAATAGGTCAAACCTATGGAAAATGGAATAGTTTCAGAAGGAAAATTCAGATGGTTGTGATCAATGAGGTCTCTTGATTCCTGTTGACATATTTAAAGAAATGGCTGGGTTTTTTTCACTTGCTCCAGAATTTTTCTGCCTTAGTAGGAGAAGTGTAAATGTATTATCGTCTTGATCATGACGCTCTGTAGCTCAACATATCATTCTAAACTCAAATGAGTGACTTTTATGTTAATGTCATAGGTTATGAAGTGTGGCAGCTCAGGGGACAACGCACTTTCACTTTTGCTGTCAGAAGCAGCTAGCAGGAGGCCAATACTGATGGGAAGGCAGTGACATCGTAAAAAGCCACCGTTGACCAGTTGGAACCTTGAATCCAGATTGGTATAACGAAATGAAAATAAGGCTCGAGAACCTGTTGCAATTTCTAATTATTAATACAGAGAAGTCAGCATGAACAGCAAAGCAGTGAAAGAGCCTTCCAATGAATGATATTTTCATTAAGCCAAAGATATTTGACATCGAGGACCAAAATTATGCAGAAAAGAAGTGATGCATGTCTCACTTGCAGAAAACCAAAAAAAAGAGGTAACCTGAGGGGGAGAATCATCTTTCAGTCCATCCAGCAGTATGAGAGCTCATGAACTGTGTTACATGTGGAGAACCTCAACTAGTAAGACTGGTAGAGAGATGTGGTGAAAGAAGTAGCTTTCAGACAGATATTTTTTGTGACCAGTGTGTTTCCTGAAGTCCCTGAGTGTCTCAGCTGAACTGCTATTTACTGTTGCCAGCTGCTTCCATGAGCTGTCATAACACATACGTATATTAATTGCCAAAGGTGTTAAATAAATCTTTCTGCATCTTGGCTTTCTTACACATGAAAGCCTACACAAAATGTGGATTTGCTTTGTTGTAGCCTGCTATATTTCAAATGAAATAATATACTGGGTTTGTGCCATCGACTTGCAACCTATACATCCTACTCATGCCAGTAGATTTATGCATTACTGACAGTAGGAAAAGGCCATAGTCATATATTTCCTCCTTTCATTTTAGTGGAGTAAAATTAATGTATCTGATTAAAATATCTTCACAGACTGACTGGGACAGCAGTATCAGTAAAAGAGAGGTTCTCATTGTGTTTGAAAATTACCTGAGGGGTTTCAGATGGTCTTTTAATTAATTTATAATAACTTCTGAGTATAAATGACAATACAAAATCATATTATTGAGACAAAATATCTGCATGACGTTAGAATTTCATTCGGTAATTTGACAGGCCTATTGAATTGGGATTGCTTTAGCATATGGCAAAGATTCAAGCAATTTCCAACATGGCATTTTAAATATTACAGTATTTAAGATGTTAATCTACTAGAACATATGCATTACTACACACCTAATTTTAAAGATTGTGTGTTTGCACTTGTTTTGTTGTTAGCTATACATTTGAAAGATGATGTCCAAATTACCGTCTTGAATCCATTTACTGGCAGGTCTTTATACCCCTTTTGGACATACTGAAGGTGTTTTCACAGTGGTACCACTATAATTATACACCTAAAGCAAATAAGAAAAATTTTACATGTGCAAATGTATTTTAAAATTAGATTTCTGGCAAGTACATGAGAAAGGATTGAGAGTATGTTAGAATATCTGAAAATAATTGACACTAAATTTAATCAGTTACGTGAAATGTGAAGTCAGCCCAAGGTCACCTTAAAAAGGAAATGAACTATTTAAGCAGCCATTGCACAGAACCAGATGGCATGACTGGGAGGTTAAAAACAAGAAAGGACAGAGTTCTTCAAAGCTGTGTAAATTTGTTAATGTATGCATATTAAAATCATGTGAATGAAAGGTTCACTGATTATTTACAAATTAAATTTACTTATTTTATAATTGCTGCAGCATTGAATAGAGATAAGAGGCTTAAGGCACACTTTTTTTTCTATTCCCATGAATAAGTGGTCCATATCTATTCTTTAAAGTTTTTATATTGTTCCTAGACATCTCCAGGTCTTCAGACTCCCCCTACTCATTTCAGAGTGTAAAGAAGATAAGGCAGACTGCATGTCTGCTCCTGACACCTTCTGCTAACCTCTTTACAGAGATCTTTAAGGTTATTCCCATCTTATGTCCTTTTAGCCTAAATTTTAACAGAGATAGGAAAATAGGCATCTAAGAATTAAGCATGCATGATTTATCCTTATCTATCAAGTTTCCCCTTCAGAATATCAGTTCCCCTTGTTGTGTTCATCTCGTCATCTCACATCTGTACTCCAGACCAACTTTATGTTTCTTTAAACTGTTCTTGACTTTGTAGTTGCTTGAAAAACTTTCTTGACACCAAAGGACATTGCACTTGTAATTTAACTACTGTTCTATTAATTGATTAATAGCATATAGTTGTAAGGGGCTAAAAGTCAAGTGCTAGTCAGAGGTATCCATTAGAGCATTAGACCTGAAGCCAAATAGTGCTTTGGAAGAGAGCATAGCAGATATGGGAAAAATAGGCACTCTTTGAATAAAGCATGACCAGGAGCACCTTGGTCTGACTATTTCATCTGATTAGAATCATGTGTAGGATGGTAATTTTCAAGGAAGACTATCTCATGAAGATGAAGGACGGTTCAGTGCCTATAGAAATGTCCTTCTGGGTCTCACATCCCCATCCATGAACAGAGATTTATGGTAACCTGCTCTCTGAGGTAAGTAAAAGAGGTATAAATGGAGTTTAGAAACCAGGGGAGATTGTGGCTGTATTGTTAGCGTATGTGTGAATGTGTGGGTGAGGGAGTAAGATATCTAAATATCTATGATAGGAGATGGAGAGGAAATGGATTTTCCAGTGAAAAATACTTTTGATCACTACTACAGGGGTGAGATTGAAGAAGTGGCTTGTCATTTAAGTCATTTGCTACAATTATCATTATTACTTAGTTTATTAGTGACATTGACATTCCCTGGAAGGATGATTCTCCTATATAACATTGGCACCTTAACCCAAGCAAGGCTCTTTCTATAGCAGTATAGGCACCTTGTGAGAGCAATTAGCTATTATGAAGATTAGAAATCATAGGATAATTCAGGATTAAAGAGTCTTCAGAACATCTCCAGTCCAACTTACTGTTTTCCAAGGCTTTACACAGCTGGGCCTGGAAAACCTCCAGGGATGGAGGCAGCACAACATCTCCATATAACCTATTCCACTATTTGGCTGTCCTCTGCAATAAACATCTCTCCTTATATGTAATCTGTATATGTAAACAACTTCTCTTGTTTCACTCTATGCCCATTTTCTGTCTCTTCACTGTTCACCACTTGTCAGTGACCTCCTGTAGCTACTAGTGGGCTGCTGCTCAGTCTTCCCAAAACTGCCCCTTCTCCAGCAGATCTCCTTCAACCTCTCCTCAGAGGGGAGATGCTCCTGCTCACTGGGCTTCTTCGTGCTCTCTGCTGGGCTTTCTCCAGGTTATTGAAGCCTTTCCCGGACTAGGGGAGTGAGGGATAAGGGGAGAAGGAAGAGCACAGAAATGGACACTGTATCTAGGTTCTGTCTATTAAATATTGAGTAAAGGAGGTAATTGCTTCTGTGGATCTTCTGTCTGAGCTCCTGTTAATGTAGGCTCTGATGCTGTTGGCCTTTGCTGGCAGGGCACACTGCTGTCTCCCCATCAGCTTGCTGTCATCCAGGAGCACCAGGTCCTTTTTCAAAAAGCTACTCCCCAGTCATCATCATAAGGGATTCTTCCTTCCCATGTGCAGAACTTAACATTTTCATTGAATTTCAAAGGTTCCCCCTGGGCCATTCCTACACCCTTATCTAAGTCTTCATGGAAGTTCTACTTTCAAGTGAACTGAGTGTGGTGCTGTCTTCAAACTCAGTGAGAGTGTACCCCATTTCCTCCTCCAGGTCACAGATAAAAATACTAAGGAGTATAGGTCCCAGTTTAGACCTCTCTGATGATCACTTGTGGACTACCTTTCATGTAGTGTATGACCTATTGAATACCAACCTCTGAGTCTAACCCTCCAGCCATCTTTCGATGCTTAGAATTTTCCGCTCAAACAGTCATAAAGGCCTTGCTTACATACAATAACACTGTGAGAGACAGTCAAAAGCCTTGCTAAAAACCATGCTAATGACATCCACTGTTCTATCTTTGTCCACAGATCCATTTACTTTACCATGGAATGCAATAAGGTCAGTCACGCATGATTTATCACCTGCCTCCATGAACTAGAAGTTTACATGCATTGCTGCCCAGATTAGATGCTTTATACTGCTAAAAGAAGATGAAACAAAGCCTAAAAATTGAACTTTCATAGTTCTAGCAGTTTTTATTCCCGTTGCCCTTTGTAAACACAGAACTGTTTTCTTTACCAAGTGTTTGTACACTGTCAGCTGTCATAGCAACTTAAATAAGGAGGTTTCAAGTGAAAAAAGCATGGCATTGCTGACAAAAAGAAGGGTTTGTGACAGACTGGATGGTAATTGCTGTATCAAATATCCCGTCACTTTAGGTTGGCTGCTCAATACAACTCAACTTGGCAGAGGTAGCATAAGCACATAAGCTAATTCACGATGGTTGGATTTTTTTGGTCAAGTTTGCCATTCGATCTTCCATTAGAAAACCTGAGAAACCTCCACTGCCTTTTGTGGAAACATTTTCCAGTCTGCAGAGACTGTTTCCCTGTTAAGACATTTGTTTGCAAGATTCACAGTCTTTGCAAGATCATTAGAACAGATATTGGGTTACGTCATTTATATATATGAACCTAAGTATTAAGTATTATCTCTATACATCGAAGACCTCTAGTTTGGAGAATGAATCATGGGACTCAAAGCCCCCCTCACAAGGAAATGTAGAAGGAAGCAATCTGTCCATCAGGAATAAAGTAAAGGGACTGACCTATAACATCATAACAAGTTAGGAGCATGCAATAGGAGAGGGGTAATGAATGCCGTGTTATTTATAGCTACAATAAACCCCACTGGCTACAGTTTAAAGATGGGCACATTCAAAGTAGAAATATGAGACATTTCTATTAGTGAGGGAAAATAACCAGAGGCACTTTATAAAGGAAAGTAGTAGATTTTATGTCCATCATACAACATTTTAAAATCAATATGGGTTTCTTTCTAAACATGCACTGTATTAAACCATAAATTATTGGAATTCATGAGGATGTTACTGGATGAGGTCTTACTGCCTATGTCACATCACAGGTCAGAGTAAATGAATGCAGTGTACTCTTCTGGCCTTAAAATCTATGAGGTGATCAATGGCTTTACAGGACCACAGCCCTGGAAAAAGTGCAACTATTAGTTATGGTCAAAAGGAAAAGGAGACACTGTGTGACCTGATAGGCCTAGTCAGTAAATACCAGCCTATGGAGCCTCACAATACTGATAAGGCAAAAAGTGACCATATCTATCCACCCTGTGCTTTCTTCTTTTAGATTCAAATTCAATATTTTATCATTTTCCCTCTTCTGCATAGAATGCAATGGGTTCAGTTAAGATGTCATTTCATTTCTCAGAAAGATGCAAGTACTCAAATGAGACTGGCATTCTAATAAATGTAAACAATGGGTCTCCTTCATTTCTGTAGTTTTTGATCACTGGCCTATTTTACCAGTTTTCTGACCTGCCCTTTTCCATCTGAATACCATTTCTCATTTTTTCTCCCTGCTCCCCCTGCCCAAACATGGACTAATGCATCATTTACACCTTCGCATTTGTTTATCACAGAATCACAGACTATTCTGAGTTGGAAGGGACCCACAAGGATGGTTTTAGGAAAAAGTGGCTGAAAAATAGGAAAAAAAAAAGATTGATGATTGAATGACGTAACTCAGAAGGAATTAAATTACATGTGAAAGTCATTATTCTTTGCTTTTTAAAATCTTTTGCATATATTGTGTCACAGAGAACTTTTTTTAAAAGAACAATATTGAGAATTAGTGCCTTGCTCAGACAGGCAAACTCTGGGAAGACCACAGTCTGCTCTTGTATATTGTCACAGAGTCACAGAATTGCAGAATATTTAGGGCTGGAAGGAACTGCTGGAGATCATTTAGTCCCACTCACCTGCTAAAGTAGGTTACACAGGATCATGTCCAGACAGATTTTTAATATCTCCAGAGAAGGAGGCTCTACAACTTCTGTGGGCAGTCTGTTTCAGTGCTCCTTCAAAGTAAAGAAGTTTTTCATCATGTTCAGATGGAACTTCCTCTGTCTCAATTTGTGCCCATTTTTCCATGTCCTGTCACTGGGAACCACTGAAAGTGTTCTGTCTTAATTCTTTTGTGCTATTAATTATGTACTATCTTAATTAATTTAGCTGTAAATTAGCCCTCAGGATTCCTGTGCAGTCTATCTAAAAAGTCAGTAGAATACTAATGAACTCTCTTGTCTTCCTTAGATATTCTGTGTACAGGAGGCTGTGCAGTGAGAAGTGACTGAACTTCCTTTGAGACATTTACTACAAAACTATTTTTCTTGTCAGAACTATGTAGTACATGGAGTTTAAGGAAAGTGCATGTTTTAAAAATATAAATAAATTCTGGATGCATTCTGTTTTCATGATGAAAATCAATTTGTCCTATTGAGTGCAGAGCACTGTGACAAGACACTAGTGGAAGATAGATTATTTGTAGATAAATATAGATATATAGATATGGATATATAAATAGTTACATGGGGATGGAAGGAATATCTTAGCTGTCTGTGTCAACATGTTGCTGGATGGGGAAGACTCTTCTGGTCCCAATCTCTTTCCAAAATTCTATTTCAACACCTGAGTGCATAGGCTACCACACTGACTTAATGACTTTTCGTGTTTTGTGCATCACAAAAAAAATTCTGAAGCAGTTGTATGAAAGGATCTTGCATATGCGTGGGAATTACATGATAGGGATTACATTCTTATCATGATGAATAGTTATAACAATCCCAACATAATCCTATCCGTCTTCAAAGAACTGAAAATTCAGCCGTGATTTATAGACATGCAGGTAAAATGCTGCAATCTTACTCTGTGGCCTTGTATCAGCCATGTGTAGATAAAATGATTCTAAATAATATGCTTTGTTGTAGTACAAGATGACAGGTCTTCTTATAACGACTGTGAAGTATTGTATGACTCCATGCTGTTACTGTATACATAGAGTGGTATACCTTTAAACTGCCAAAGTAAGATGTAGTTCATCTGCCTGGCCTTACACAAAAAAAAATCATAAAAGTCTTAGAAATATTGAGCAGAATAATTATGCCTTCATCTGATCTTAAAACCTTTTTCTTTACACAACATGTATTGGAAAAAAAATAGAAAAGAGGAAGGAAAAAGCTGCAAAAAAAAGTCTTTCTTCTGGTAGATTACGAACTCGTATAGTTCAAATTTTGAAGGACTAAATTAAAAGAATAAGCTTGAGTGCATTATCTGCTCAATTATGTCATATTTAATTTAGTTTCAGTGGTAATTGTAACATTCCTTAGCATCTGTAATAATGATTTGGGAAGAAAGTTAGAATCAAAGAGGTATCAAACGAGCTGTTGCTATCAAGTGTGTCAAGACAGAAACTTAAAACCTGGACATTGTGCAACTTGCTGAAGGTTCAAAAATATCAAAATTCATCTTGGAAGAAAAAATATCTAAGAAAATATTATCACAGATAAGAATACTTAGTAGTAAGGAAATATTTAAAAAGTTGTGCAACCAAAATACACAGTTTTAAAAAGCAGCTCGCATGTGGTTATATCCCTAGAAGTAGTACCTAAAAGACCAATTAGAAGACATTGCCTTGCTATAAGCACAAGTGGTAGTATCAGCGGTAGCAGTTTAAATCTTGTAACTAATTATATAAAAAAGTTTATTTTACATATTATTAATATAATAATTTTTCTATAATTTTTATAAATGCATATAAAAACTCAAACCTTATAACCTGAATATCAAGTTAAACCTTACAAACCTTATGATCTTAAAACTTAAAGTGCTTTCAGTCCTCCATGTTGGTTACAAAAACACTGGTACTCAAAGAAGAAAACAGCATATGCATCCTGGTGCTGTAGGGTAGCCATCTGTGTTGCAGTGTTATTTCAACCAACACTAGAAGAATATGTCTGCAGCTCACTGATGCATCATGTAGATGTTCCCTGCTCCAGAATGTAAAGCATCAGAGAGGCAGAGTCAATTTTAGCCAAGTGCCTGAATAGCTATCACTGCAAATCAGAAAAGAAAAACTACTGTGGGGTATTCTCTGCTATTTAAAGCATCAGAGTAAGATCACGAAATAAAGGAGAGAGGTGAGTCGTGGATGTTTGATGACTTGCCATAGATCTATTTCTAACAGCTAACAATACTAAGCTGAGGCCTTTCTCTGTACTCACCTTACTTTGGTCAAAATTAATATCACCATTCTTCTCTCCTGTTTCATATACTTTGTTGCCAGTGCCTTTGTAGTCTGGGATTCTGAATGATTGTACTGAAGTGCTGTGCTGGTCTTTTCATATAATTTTCTATTAAAGGGAAATACTTACATTTTGCTCAACTTCTGAAAATCATAACCCTGCAAATGAAGGGAAGACAGGAATGCAGGACATTAAGGTTTACAGGAGTGCTAGTAAAAAAAGCATCTTACACTGGTTAGTTTTTAGCATGTTTCCTGGATTGATTTTTCTCTGGGCCTTAGAAATGCTGACACATGGTTTGGAGTCTGGTAAAACACATAGGGTCAATTCATTGATAAATCTGTTTCCTTCAGAAGAAATAGGTTTGTGCATAGCCACATGGGCATAAGCTATCCTTAGGCTCTGGCTTGTGTTTTGGTCTATATGGTTGATCTTAAATTCATTGCCATCACCCGTCTTTCTTGAATCAGGTACTTGAACTAGGTCTTCAATATCTTACAATGTTTTTATTTTTGAATCATGCACTACAAAATTATTTGTAAGTATTATTGATCATTAACAGCTCATAATTTTGAAAAAATGAGACAAAAATGTGTAAAATCTTGACTAATGTTATTTTATGATTTAGTATTTATACACATCCAAAAGTCAACAATAGACAGCATCCAAAACAGAGTAGTACATTCAATCTCTCTGATGTCTCTTTTGTTCATGTGATCCAGTAACTTCATATCTCCTCTGGCAGTTCTCATTCCTACCCTTCCATCATTTTTACTTACTAGTTCCACTTGTTTTACAAGACTTACTAGACTGTACTGATGGCAAGTCTTGTTAAAAGTAGTTTGGACTTCACAAAAATACACTAGATTGTTTCTAAATCAAGTTTTACCCTTCGTAGTGAAGACACTTTACAATTCAGGTCTAAATCTAGAGCAGATCTACAGTGGATGCACAAGATCTCCAGTGTACATCTAGTTCTAGTCTAGATGCCTCAGAATGCCCCAGGCCACCAGCCAACATTGATCACAATGTTGATTCTTAAAAAACATCTCCCCTCCTCCACTTCAGGAGAGTCTCTTCATTTCTTCCCTAATTTTCCATGAAACTTAAAAACCTCTTTTTTGTTCTACTTGTACTTTTTTTCTGTCTATGGATCATCTCTAGATAGTAAATGCTACTACTACCTTGGAGAAATTTTCCTTCATTCTCTGGTTTCTGCCTCCTGGTCAAATTGAAATCTTGTCCCTTTGAAGGGTCTTTGTGGATAAAAGTAGTGGATTTAGAAGTCTTGGTAAATAGATGAAGTTAGACAGGGATAGTATAGCATAGCATAGTGTGGCATGGCAACAGAACCTTATGAACTTTTATATCTTCATGAGCTCTAATACTTCCAAATAAAAATATCATGGAATTTAGATTCATACAGGGCTCAAGGCTTTAGAAAATACCCAGAAAAAGAGAACTATGGACACATCCCAGTATCTCATATTTAAACTGCAATCCCATCTTCATATTCCAATGGTACTTAGCTGTACACATACCTTCGTTTCATATTCATATCTTTTACAGTAAACAGATTTGCAGAGGGTATATCAGAAGCATAAAAGAGATAAGTTCAGAAACTGAAGTTCTTAAACTAATTTATTATTTGCAGACTACTGAAACAGATCCAATTTTGCCTCTTGAGAGCAATTCTGTAGGCTGTGTCACTTAGTAATTGAGGGAAAATGAGAAGAATTCAAGTTACATATCAGAACAAGCCAACGATTTCAATGAGACTGAGATGAAATAATAAATAATGCATTTTTAGCACATCAGTTAAGGCAGTAACCTAATTCACATCATATTCATACAACTAGAGCATTCCACAGCCTCAGAAATATTGATCTCAAAGTTTTAGAGAAGTAGAACTTGTATTATACTTAGTTAAAGCTTAAATTCTATTTATTTCTCTGACAGCCAGTTTATTTGAAATTTTCTGGTAATACTGCAGAACAAAGTTATGATTGAAAATTATATCTTGATACAGATTATTTGAATAAAAACATTATTCATCAAAATAAATGTTACGAAATACAGTGTAAATTAATCCAGAACAGTTACACTGATAGTTGTTTGCTCTGAACTGGAAGAGAACTTCAAGAACAGTAAAAAGAACAGCACTGGATATAGAATACACAGAGTGAGATTTAAATTTAAAGCATGAATGGTTTCTCTCTGTTTGTTACCCTTCGGCATGTTCAACTAATGCGCTTTCCTCTCTGCTTGCTCCTTTCACTGTTCAACGTTTTTCTCCTGATGCAGAAGAACTGCAAGGCTTTTTGAATAGTTAAGTGATCCTATTTGATAACAAGTCTAAAATAATTCCCAAAAATGCACATTATACAGGAGTCCTATTTCTATCAAGTTAGAAACAAATATTTTGCATTCTAAACAAAATGGAATTAATTTCTGAAATTTCATTCAAGTAACAGAATTTAGTAAGCAGTTAGCTTAGTGGATAATAGGCACTTAAAGAAGTTTGATTATGATCCAAAATTAAACTCTATCTGAAGAGGACTTCTAATTCTGTTTTGTCTTCTCTCCCCCTGCTCACCTTTGTTAGCACGCATGTTTACCAGTGCAAAGTAATTCCAGAACAGACACAGACCAGCACAGTTCTAATGTTTTCACACCGACTTAGCAGACTTACAAGTGGTTCATTAGATGTAATATAGTGAGAACAATTCTAAGATTACCAAGCTGGCATCATATCTTGTCTCATTCAATAAAAAGGGAATAAAAACCAGGTCTGCCATAATTATTACCATTGCTACTTAGAAACATTATGAAAAGTCTTAAGGTATCATATTTTGAGGCTCAAACAAGCCTTTGTGAGTTTTGGAAAGACCTAACTGAGGAAAGAACATATATAGAAAAAAACCCCAATGATAATTTCTAGAATCTTTCCCTAAGCACTGCATTCATTAAAAAGAGAGAAGAGATTGCAGTAGAGTGCCTAGGAAACTGCTATAGAACATTAATTCCTGCTTCATCTGAAAGTGCCTTAGAGTTGTAAAGGTCATTTTTGCAAGTTTATGACTAGATAGCCAAAAAAATAAAGAATATATATGTGATTTAAATAAAAACTATGGATGCAATTTGAAGGTATTTAATGAACACTGATTTAACTGAAGCCACAACAAATAATAATAAAAAGAACACCTCGAAGTAAAATTACAGCAACAGATCAATGACATAGAGTAACAAAATAGAGAAGTTCAAAGCTGAAAAGGGAAACATATTTTTCCAGCTGAATTACAAAATTCATACAGAAAGGAATTATCCACATGCAAATTGGTAATAGGGAAAGTTCAGCCTACACTGAACCTCTTTCTGGTTATTCCTTTGCATGTGTTTGCTAAACTCATTAGCTAGGCACTTGAGAAAATTTACACTCAATAATTAAGTGCTCAGTAAATTGCTCAGTCCCTGTGAGGTGTTATGGTCCAGAATCAGAGTTAAAGAAGAAATATAATTTTGAAGCTTTGAAACAAATGAAAATGTGCTCTTGAATTCTTTAACAATGTTATTTCAATTACTAGAACTTACTTGCTGGAACCAAAGTTTTGGGGCAGGT
>JAOXXN010000446.1:77511797-77526611 GCA_026770055.1 Myrmophylax atrothorax | reverse complement strand
TATATGCGCAAGTGTAACATAACAAGTATATGTAGATGTTGCGCGTATGTATATATATGTACGCGAGAACTAGGAGGCATACACACATTATTCAACATATTTATTAAGTGGTTCAGATCTGTCATTTTCACTTGTCATGCCCAGTGGCTGTGATGACCATAGCTGTCATTCAAAAATAAGAAATTGTATTTTTTCCTCCCTGTATTATTTTCTGTGAATTTAAGATGGGTCACACTGATGAAAATTTCTCTTCAAGCCCAATGGATTATGATCCTTTTCTGAAAAGACTGATTTTCTTAAGCACAGTGAAACTATATATAATTTTGCATGTTATTAACACCATTGTATATGACAGAAATTAAATTATCATTTTAACCAATAAGTAAACAGTAATCTTTTTTTCTGTATTTTCTAATTATATATTTTTGTTATTCCCTTTACCACAACATTTTCATAAACCATATTTGTATCAGTATTTATTGTGAATAGATTTTATTTTCTGTTTGTTTAGTGGGGTTTTTTCATTTAATGTTTTCAATATCCCATTTTGCATGATGGAATTTATATCCTGGACTGGTGCTGATAGTTGTCAAGTAAAGAGCTCATCATAGTCTGCAGAATCCTATGTGGGGATACTGTCCTCTAGATCTTTATTTTGAAAGAAGGTAGAGAGGACATGTACAGACCAGAGTTGTATACCCTGACACTTTCCCCAAGACCAGTTTCTTCAAAGCCCCATCCAATCTGGACTAGAACATTTGCAGGGATGGGGCATTCACAGCTTCTGCAGGCCACCTGTTCCAGAGTCTCACCACTCTAATAATGAATAATATCTTCCTAATACCCAAACTAAAGCTACTCTCTCTCAGTATAAAGCAATTACTCTTTGTTCTACCACTACATGTACTTGTAAAAAGTTCCTTTCCAACTTTCTTGTAGGCCCCCAGCCCCTAGGTAACCAATCCGCTCTTCTTCAGGCTGAATAATCCAAATTCTCTCGGCCTTTCCTTGCAGGATCAGTGCTCTGTCCTTCTAATCATCTTTGTGGTCCTGCTCTGGACTCACTTCAACTTGACCCTCCTGTTCTGAGAGCCCTAGACATTTTACTCCAGGTGGGGTCTCACTCACAAGAGGAGAGTAGAAGGGCAGAACCACCTCCTTCAACCTGCTGACCAGGCTTCTTTTGATGCAGCCCAGGATGCAGTTGGCTTTCTGGGCTGCAAGGGCGCATGAAAGGCATCATACAAGAATGAAGTGGCTTCAGAACTATTACTAGTTTGACTCTTTTTCATTTACAGAACTTGCAGGACTTTCATTTTCTCATCAAGTAAGTACAAGCGTCCCCAGGTAGCTGGGTGTGGTGATGCTTGTTTACTATAGGGCGGGATCTAGGATTACTCGGAAGTTTCCGAGTCCAAAGGTGATACAAATACGATGAGAGGTTCAAGCCACCAGTAGAAGATCTTTCCTATATGGCATTTATATAGGTTAGGGTATTTAAAACTGTGTTTACACTGCCTCGGTCAGAAACAGATTTCACAGAAACTGAAGGAGTAAGAAAAGCCATTTAGACAGTTTATTCAAGCTTCAAGATCCCTTACAGGTGGCTTCTTGTGTATGGTGTAATCTCTACCTGTAGTGTCATTGCAAGACCATAGTCTAATCCCTGTCTGTTACCCCTGGGTTAAACCCCACAGTGGATGGTCACCAAGGCTCATCCAATTAATCTTCCTTTTACAAGTGATCTCTTTGTTCATGAAGACATGAATCAAATGCATTTGTAAAACTTTCCCATTAAGCTTTGAGGTTCATATACTTCTCTTTTGGGACCATCATCCTCAGACATTAATGGCATAGATAAAATCATTGCATTTCTCACTTGCCTGTTCTAAATCTGCTCAGTACCTTGCTAGGATAGAATGGAATCTTGATTTCTCTCTCTTTTTTTCTCCAAAGTAGTTGCATGAGTTCATTTTTCTCTGAAATGTTCCTCAGCTCTACAGCTAAACCGCCTTTTCCTCACACATACGTAGGGAGAGACCGCAGCTGAGCTGTGAGCTAACCCAGGCTTTGCTGTGTGACCTGCCTGTGATCACGAGCAAACATTGGTGCACGGGACTCATCACAGGACATGGTCACAGGGGATAGCAAACATGTACTCAATGCTTTGTTCCTTTTATAACCAGAAAGGATACCTGCACCTTCTTCTAGTTTTTGTTGAGAGATAACTCAGGTGGCAAGTCCCACTTGGTCAGCTGCATCAGATACTTGAAGAAGTTGACGACCTTTGTCACCACACCTAAATCCAAAGTAATAATTAATGAAATACAGCCAATAATGGCAAGAAAATTTTTAAATTAAAAAGACCATTCACTTCTGTATATTGAACTATGTAGGAAATTTTTTAAGACTTTTTTGGCAATTACTTGTTGATTCAAAATGACAGTACTTGTTCATCAGAAATATTACTCTGTAATTTCTCAACCAATTCATCAGCATCAATTAAGAGTGCATTTGGCTCACCTCCAGGACACATATGTAACCTTTTTCTTTTAACTACTGCTTGAGATATTTGCTTAATATACTATCTGAGGTAGCCAGACTTAGAAGCTGCGTGGGCCAGACTTGTGCTTCAGGAACTCACCTCCTTCCAAAAAACTAGCCTGTTGTCCATGAGCATATTCACCAGCTCAACCAGAAGCAGAAAGATGGAGCGTTTTTTTCAGTCTCCAGGACCTGTATGCTGAGCCTGCAGACAATGTACTCTGTTCTGGTTTTGGGGATTTTTAAACTATCAGATTGTGATAAATATACATCATCTGGAAGATACTCTTTACTCATCCTTCTGTGGAACTTGCAGGTACAAGTAACGAAGGTAGACTTCAACATTATTGTTCTCTGCTGCTTCTGAGAGTAATTTGGAAATCAATTAGATTTAAGAGACAAGAGAAGGACTTAACATTTGTTGCTCAAGACATTTCAGTCAGGGTAGTTGTTTGATGCGGAAGTGTAAAAAATAAATATTTTTGTATGATAAAATAGCCAGGGCAAAATATCAGAGTTTAGTAATAGCAAAAAGAATGTTATTCTTCCATTATAATGTGAAAATCTATCTGTATTCGTTCAGAAGATACAAATATTAAACAATCCCCACAACTTCTCAGCAAGATGACTGTCATTATTTCCATTTTATAGAATAATTAAATATTTGGGTTAACGTCACAGAGTAGGTCTGATGAAGAGGTTCAAATAGAAGCAAACTCTGCTGATTCTCAGTTTGGCTCTTTAGCCAAAGAACAGTTTCTTTTGGCAACACCTCTCTCACTCATTATACATCTCTTGCATAGTCTAAATTAGGAGCATCGTTAAGAAGTGAAGGTAATTACCTTCCCTCCTTTTTAAAACTATTTGCTATTTTATATTGAATAGATTCAAGCAGCTCTCTCATGCAATTATGATGGCAAAAAAAATAAACACAAATCTGAAAATAATCATGCTGCTTCTCCATGTTTTCATGCTATAAACTCCGATAACACCCACAGCAATCATATTAAGAAAAAGATTAGCAATACAACAGCTAAATTGAATTCCATTTTCAATAATATCAAAGCCCTAAAAGACTAGCATTTACATTCCCCTTCTTTATTTTTTCTCCAAGACATTTTAAGCAAACCTGTTGTCTTGAAAATGAAGACACTCTTAGAACCAACAGAACCTCTGCATTTTTCTTGTGAAATGAGAGTGTAGTTTTTAAGAGTATGATATACAAAATTTTCTAAAATCTCATTTTCAAAAACAAGTAGAGGGATGGAGAGGGCAGAATTTAAAGGTGCTAATGGCTTAATATAATACCAAGAAACTTTGGAAAATGACCCAAGCATATTATTTTAATTTTTAGTTTCTGACATAAAAGGAAAATATTTGACCTATGGGCACTTCTGGAAATATTTCATATAGCGTCTAAAGAGTTAAAGTCTCAATGAAGATGACTTAGGCAACTACTTCAAGTTCTTAAGGTCAAACATTTAGGCACCTGTGGGACACTATACCCTCTCAGATGCTATGTAAGATTCCCATCTCTGAAGACCTCTGCATCCAAGCTGTCAGTGAAGCCTTCAGCATCAAATTCCACATAGTGGCTCCTGAGATCTGAGGAAACAACATGCCTTTCTATTGTGACTGAGCTATCAAAAGCCCAGGGACATCCTATTACCCTGGTAGGATTCTCAAATCAAAATGTGTTCTCCCTGTACAACTCACACGCCCTCAGAGTTTCTGGAGCATGAATGAGCTTCACGTAAGTCAGCATGGAAAGAGAGGAAATATATCTATTTGACATGCAGCTGAAAGCACTAACATATGATGTTACAAGAAGTGGTTAAAATGTGTTTTGTTTCAAGTTTTAAAACATATTTAACCTTTCTGCAGTCTGTCACATGAAGCTTCTATATTCTAAGATGCATCACAGATGGAAGTCTTTGTCTCCACAACCACGGTGTTCTGATGAGGTTCATATTCTGACACAGTGGTGATGCACAAAGACCTTAATTTCTGCATTCCTCCTTAGAGCTTAGTTTTTAGAGATCTTTCCTAGAAGATAGGAAAACAAGTCAAAACCAGAAGTTATTTGGATTTGATTATCCTACTTTCTGGAGCAGCATTATAGACAACTGCTCCTTATATTCCTGCCAAATCAGAAAGAACTGACCTTGCTTCATCCACTTGACTCTGAAAAAAGATTAATAACTCTAAGTCTCCCCCAAAATAAGAAACAAGCATCTACTCTCCCTCCCAGAGAGTTACCTTATGATTTACTTACTGAAAGGTCTCTCGCTCCTCTAAAGTGAAAGTAGATTATACAACCAGCTTAGAAAAGAAACCTAACTTCTAGAAGATGGAAGTCCCAATAAAAATGCCTAGGTTAGTTTTGAAAATAGTGATGGATTTCTAATGCATATGGATGGCAGGTGCTTTTAACAAATGTGACCTTAGTCCTTCTGCAAATAGGACGCTAATGCATTTCCCTGAGCTTACTGTTTTAACCTGCAAAATTCTGCAAGATACAGCTATAGCTTAAATTATACCTGTTTTCAAAACCATTATAATGCATTAAATGAGGAATTTTAATGTGGCCATCATTATGAGACTCTGTGTAAAGGAGTTTCATTAAGAGTCACTATATTTATTTTATTTCTAGTCTAAAATTTTTTTATTTATACTTCATGTAAAAAAATTATAAAATATTGTCTAAGAAACATTCAAAAGGTACTTTTATGTATAAGTCTTTGCAGAGTGAAATGGAAGCCCTTACTGACCCTTAATATTTAATCTTCTCATTATCACAACATCTTTTCTTCTTAGCACTTATTTTTTTTTAGCTCACACAATAAGGGTCTTCATTCATCCTTATTATTATTATAACCAAGTTTATAAAATAATATTATGAGTTTACTAAGAGCATAGTCTTACAGATTTTCAATAGACAATTTCAAAGTTAAGATACAGAAAAAAGAATCACCTGCAATCATTGCTGTAATTCATGCCATTAAAAAGATAACACTGATTTGGAAATTGTGTTTTGGGGAAATAATCTGAGGTAGCTGAGTGGAGTCCATCACAACCTAAAACTTTACAAACCTTCTCAGATATTTTTTTGTTAATGCATTTTATTAGCCATGTGTCAATAACATGCACTAAGAAGTTAACATGGGACAGATCTCCATAAATGACTTCTTCAAAATACATTTTTTCTAACGCATAACGGCTACAGTGTACTTCTTCTTATTGGTTTCCTTGGGTTTAGATGCATGCCAATGAAAAAAGCATTTGAAACATCTCTGAAAGTATTAAAATATGAACAGAGAATGCTAATACTTCTACTCCTGTATTTCAGAAAACGGAATGAAAGATTGGACCATTTTCCTTCAAAGAATATATCTTTGCTTAACATTTACCATTTTATAGCATATTGATTGCCTTTTAACCAAGTGTCTAAACATACAGTACACAAAGGGAGAGAAGATGTAAAAATAATATCTGTACTGCATATCAGCTCAAGGTGTATTTACCCAGTCTACTTTTCCTCTGTACCCATCAGTTCCACCTATCATATCTATTATATATTCATATCACCTTGAGACTAGAACTGCTTGTTCCAGGCATTGAAGTCATACTAGAGTAGAAATTGTGTTTTGCCCACCTAAAAAACTTGATGTCCATAAAATAAAGTGAGCAAAGCCTTTACACACAAGTGATATGCAGTGTATTATGCCTTTTGTGAACAAAGTTCTAACCTCATTGTCCTTTTGCATGAACTAACAGGAGTGCTAATGAACTGTGATTCATAAGGACTGCCACAATGTCTATGCTGTGTAAGATCGATGCTGTATAATGCCTCTGGCCATGCTCAAGAAGTGAGACAGCTCTTCCCTGGGTTGTTTTCGAGGGCATCAGTGCAGTCAGCACTCACGAAGTCATGCTGAAAGATTGGGTACATTGGCTCAGGTAGATTATAGCTTGCATTTAAATTATATCTGGACTAAAATGGTTTACTTTGGTCTTATTTGAAAGACAAACATGTTGAGATAATAATCCAGTGATATGGACCCACCAGAGATGCAAATCACAGTTTCTGCTGCAATCAGTACAACCTACTTTGTGCACTTGACACAACTCTTGAGATTAGGAAGAAATTTGATAGATTCTTTTTGATTTTTGATTTTCCAGTCTGCTGAATCAGCTCTGCACTGATTTGCAAGCCCAAAGCTGTCACTGATCCCAATTACTCACTTGACAGAGGATTCAGTCAGTACAAGGGAAACAGTTTTAGTTACACGATAATTTCTATACTTGCTTTCAGAATGCTTTACAAAGAAGGTGTGTCTCTTTAACTCCATTTTATATTTGAGGAAAACAAATCAGGCATAAGATCTGACTTGCCAGTGTCCCCATCACCTGGCCCTCCATTCAAGGAAACCATGTGCAATATCATTAACACCCAAATTTGTAATACATTGATCATTTCTAATTTCTGTGAAAAGTACCATCATAAGCTTTTCTTTTATGATAGTCTAAAGGATGCCTGCATATGTAAGGAAATTAAATTATATTTGAAAAGTGTAAATGAGTTTACTCTGAAATAAATCTCTCCCTTTTGGTGTAAAGGGAGATTTTATTTATGTAAGATAAATCTTTCCTTCATAGCAAAATTTAATACCAGTCCAGTCATTATGTTTTCCACACTTTCTGCAGAAAAAAGGCTTGTTTACAGGAAACAACTCTGTCTAACTATAGCAACATTTCCAAACCCATGCTGTAACAGTCAGCAATCCTTTGGGAGCAATGTTAAAAACTGATACCTTAATTAAGTAGTAAGATTGACAATCTGAGGAAAAATCTGTGGAAGGGACTAGGACGTGAATGTGAAGTACATGTGCATTTGGGAAAACTTGCTGCAGATCAATGTACTAGTCAGAACAGACAGTCCTGATGGTTAAGGAGGAGGTTTTTGCTCTGAGAGTTCTGTAAGCATCCTGATTTTTTTTTAATAGAATAAGAAAAGAGACACTTTTACCTATTTTTAGCACAAGCATTTCTGAAACTTTTGTTCTTTTTATATTTCAGTACATCTTTCCCCAGAATAATAGAAGTTCCAAGTATTTTTGCAGTATTTTGTATTTTGCAGTATTTGTATTTTGCAGTTTTACAAAATAAACCCATTTAGAAGTGAGGACAGTGGTTTTAGAGCTGCTAGCAAGCACCCGTCATTGCTTTTATCAAATGTGCAGACAGAAATGTGTACACCGTTCCCAGGGAAGAGATGACACTAAGCAGGAGTCTTTGTTTTACCAATGTTCTCACTGCTAGAGAAGTCAACAGAGGATGGAACTCTCCACTACGAAGGTTCATGAAGCATTTTAGGAGGAAAAAATCCATCCAAAAACTGTGCAGAAAATACTTCACCACATATGCTAACTAACATAGTCGTAACACACAGTAAAACAGGATAGGAGCATCTAATCAATGTCAAATTTCTCTAAATTATAGCAGTTATTCTGTGACAGTAATAGAGCTAGAGCTATTCAGACTATATCCATTCCACACCTCTGCTGAGTTCCAAAACACACAGAACATTACCCAAATATTTTTCTCCTCTAGGCCTACGCAATTGCTAAACCAATTCCTAGTGAAGCATTGCAGCCAAGTGTGTCCAGCACAGTTTTGCTCCAGACACTCCAGTCTGCAGTCATGGTTCAGATCCATGTGTCATCCAGAGGAAAAAGAAAAAAATTAAAAAAAAAAACAAACCACCAAACTTTAAAAAGAGCATTTGTTTGAGACTTTCAGTCTATCCACATTAAAAGCTTTCTTCCTTGAGAGAACAAGTAGTAACTTCTTTACACTCTATTGGAAGTGCCAAACATTGAAACTCAGGAACTGCTTTTCACAGTTTCATAATAGGATTTCTTGTAATCTGTACTTTTTTCATCTTAGTTTTTGGGGTACAACACATTACTTTTTCAAGGTTTGCACTACAGCTCTGATTCCTAGAAATGTATCTCCTTGGGAAAATGGATGCTCAGTGCTGCAGAACCCAGGAACCTCAGGCTTCCTGGATTTAGGCTTAACATGAAAATTAATAAAAAACAATGGTGAAAACATTTCTAATAAGTTTATGGTGTTGGGGTTTTTTTGTTGAATTCAAATGCATGTATGCAAGCATAGAGGGAAGACATTAATGGACATATTTACATTGTTTTATTGGGGTTTTGCCATCTTTCAGTGTTATGGGGCTTTGTTGATGAGGTGCACTGAAGTCTGGCAATTCTTATCCATATGTAACGGCTCGGCAACAGCTAAGCTGGAGCAGTTCATGTACTTTCCATTTAACTGTTCAGATCAATGTTCTACAATGTGGCTGGGAAGTTGAACAAGCTAAGATTATTCAGAGATGTTGTTCTGCTGCTTGATTGCAATAATGCTACCTCCCTCATCAGAGACATTTTGATTGGAAATGTGCAGTGAGACTCACAAAGGACAATGTTGGAGCAATTAGGATGCTTAAATGACAGTGACAGAGTGTTAGTTGAGCTGTGGGAATGACATTCAAATACTGGGTTTCATACTCTGTATTTACAAAGAAAATACACCTTCAGACTTAGCATGTGTGATAGCACCATCTGCCAGCATTATTACAGAGGAAGCAGGGCTTATTATTTGGGGAGTAACAATGTCTTTCAAAGCTGCCAAGCAAAAAGGAAAGTTCTGATGATTGGAGACCAGGAAAGCATACATTTGTGGGACATCTGCCCATATATTTTGCCCTTAGAAAAAAGTCCTTCTGTTACCCTTTCTCAAGCCTCTTTTTGGAATTATTCTGCTTGGGAAACTTGTCCACCAAAGTCAAAAGAGAGAGGGCTAAGAATGACCTTCACTATGTCATTTATTTATTAAGCTTCCCTTGTTTTGCTTTATCTAAGTGATTTTTCTCCTTGACAGCAACAGAAGGAAATACTTTACTATGTTTCACTCCATTTGATGATATTTTTTTTTCAAATCATTCTGTGGCTTTTTTTATTATGCTGCTTTTTATGGTATCATAGCTGGACAAATTTGGAGCATAAATATCTTGATGGCCTAGTGATCATATTTATACTGTGGCCAACCATTAGGGAAAGTCTGAGAACAACGATTCCCAATTACAAAAACATATTAAAAGTTTACAAATACCTACATGTATTGAAATATATATATTATATGAACATATTGAAAGTGAGGTTCAGTATGGACCCCCACTAAACATCAGAACAGGACCTGGTGCCAGCTAGATGTCAGACCAGAGTGGGCTCTGGATTAGGCATACTGGGGAACATTGGAAAAAGCAACTTGGTGGTTCAGAGCAGCATCATTGTTTGGTGGCTATGCTGCCAAGTGCAGCCAGAGTCTGGCAGGAATGTAATACACGCTGTACCATGTCTCCATGAAAGTAACTGTAGCACCCTTAGTGTACACCCTTGTGAGCATGGAAATTAATTCTGCATAGTAAATAACATAGTAAAGCCATGACTTCTTCAATTTTGATCTGTCAATACAGAATAAATAGCACAGTAAGACATGTATACATATGTCTTTAACAGAAAAATAACTATCAAGAAACTGCCTCTATTCTGCCACCTTTACTCTGGGCGGTTCTGGAGATCCTGTCTCTCCTGCACATTCTTGAAGTCTTAAGACTTCCAGTTCTTTAGCATTATTTGTTTGACTGCTGATAATCTTTCCCCTCTCTCAGAGGAGCTGTACTCAGAGGAAAAAAGCACACTGCTTCCAAGTCCTTTTTTCCAATCTTCTCGTAGGTCTTTATTCCATCAATTTTCGTGTATGGAACAATTGTTGTATTAACATGCTGGGCCCTATCAAGAGCAATCAAGGTTCTGTTCATAGGCCTTAAAATAGGCAAATGCACAGAAAATAGAAAACTCTAAATGACAACACAGGATAGGAAAAATGACACTGATAGAGTTATTTGGATAGTTCAATAAGTTGTTTGGATGTTGCTGGAGCTTACAGATTTTCCTAATTGTTGCTAATTCTGAGAAATGGAAAGGGTGTGGCATTGCCCCAAAAAGGAAAGAAATAAAGATGAAAACAGGGTCAGAAGAATGAAGAACACTAGAAGTAGAAGGATAAAAGAACTGAGAGGCAGTTAAGAGAGTGTCAATGCTGTTAGTAGGAACCATGATGTCTGACCTTGTAACCATGGGGAGACTCAGAAGCGTTGTACATGTGCTTGTTACAGGTACAAGAGCTTTAAGGCAGGTTCCTTGAGCTACCCTCACCTGATACTCCTCTGGGTGCATGCTGCTAGAGCAACAGTTGCTGGATTTTCTCCTGATAGAACTGTTAATTACTCAGGCTATGTCTGTATCAAGGTGAGATAAATTTCCTCTACCCTTGCTTTCCTTTAGGAGGTTATTCAGCTGTACAGCTCATGAGAAAGTTGTGATGCTGCTGTCCTGATAGTATGTTGCATGTATACCTCTCTTCCTAGCTTGACAGCTGAAGAGAAATCTTCCAACCATTAAGGGAATCATAAATTGGTAGCTCGAATGATTTCTTGTCCTCTGCAAGTTTTTGTGATGTTGAAAATGTTCTCTTTTTGTTCAGGGCTAAATTGAAATCTTTCCAACTATTCTCTCCCTAATGGGGACCACTGACATTAAAGCAGCTATGGACTTTCCTGAAAAAATCATCCCTGAGAAAATGCTCACAAATCCCAGTATCTCAAGGCAGATTTTTGATTTGACAAACTGATAATGGACACAAAAAAACCCCCAAGTCTCTTTGAACTTACGTAGATCTAAAGATGAAAATAGTTTTATGCACAATACATCAGAATGTAAAATCATTTGAGAACCAGTTTATGAAGAGAGAACAGGAAATGAATTCATCTTGCTTGATGAAAACAAGAAAGTAATTTCCACCACGGTTTAAAGCTACTGCCCAGTTTTCTCTGAGTTTGTTCTCCACTAGCAGAGAACAACAGGTTATACACTGCAGGATTTTGCAAAAGAAATTAAAAATTTGCTCTGCATTTCAAACAATTATAACAGTGTGAAGGTTTTAATTTTTGTTAAATTTGTAAATCAAGCTATTCCAAAGCTAAATTCTGTGTCACATTTGCCTACACACTATCCCTTTTTTGTAATTTCCCTTGTATGTGGCAACTAAATAAAACAGTGATGTAAAATCCCAATGGAAAAATATATCTAGCTATAGTAATCGTATTATCAACGCATCAGCTCTGCAAAACTCTGTCTTGCTTCCTTGCACAAAATGACAATTTAAAGTATCTTTTCAGAAGTCTTCCAGGAGGTTATCATATTTTATTCTCTACTTAGGAAAAAAAAAAAATCTTAGAGAACCTATTAGAATCTTCTAGTGAAATACTTACAGTTCAGTTCAGCATCATATGGCAGTTTCAGAGCAGCTGAAAAGTAATTGATTTCATTTTACTTTCATCAGCAAGTAAAGGTCATCCATCCAAAACCAGCTTTTCTGGATGCACACTTTTCATTTGTTATCATTTTAAGTAACAGAGAGTGGCAGTCAAATTCCGGTATCTGTCAATCTCACACAAGTTCTCTTAAATAATCTGTTCTGTTAAGTAATCTTTTACTTTCTGTTTAGGTGCTTACACCATGGACATTGAACAAATACTTGCTTGGTATTCAAACAAATTGCTTAAAGCAGAAAGATCACTTTTAAAATGTAAGGAATTTTCCATTTAATGAACAACTGAAAACCATATTTTCCAGTTAATATTAAATTATTTGGCATCTATAAAAAAGTGTTCTGCATATGTGGTTGCACCTACAAAAATCCAGAGTAACTCAATATTTAAAAATACTTCTCTGACAGTCAAATATAGTCTTTCTCCTCATCTGCTGTACCAACTGCTAATAACAGGTGTCATTGGGACCTCGCTAGGAACTACAAATAAGCACAGAAATAACTTGCAGATACACTAACTATGCTAATTAGGCCTGTAGCTAATATGTCATGTCAGGTTATTTCTCTTTCTTTTGCAAAAATATCAGGTCTTGGCTTGGTTAGTTATTCTTGTGACTTTGTTTCTATATAGGGTTGTTATCTGCATTAGTGGTCTGCTTTGGAACAATACTGTAATGCTAAAATAGACTCCCTGGCTGCTTCCCTGGTGATCTGTTGGTTTGGTTCTTTACACGATTTGGGTTTGCACAAACTATTTTCCTCTCCAAAAAGACTAGTGAGAGGTTTGGTTTCAAAACTGCTGCAAAGGTTCACGAGGATATTCAGCTCCAAACCAAGGAGAGGGCTGGGCGACCCTGGAGTCTTGTAGCATGAATCCTGCCTGCATTCAACCACAAGACTTCTAAAACAGAGCTCCTACAGCAGCCTGAAAAGGTTTTCACACTTTATAAAGGGCCATCCACTTTATAGCATGCTATATATGTTTTCCTCTTCACTGCCAGCTGCCACCAGGAACTACATCTTAAAGGTCTTTGCCACTCCTTCACCATGAAAGAAATAAAATGATGAGTTCGCTTCAAATCCATACTCAAACAGATTGGCATAAGGCAAAAAATACTTATGGCTAGGTTTTCAACCTCAGGTTTCTAATTAATATTTCTTGCTTCTAATTTGAAACAATGTTTGTTTGTTTGTTTGTTTCGGGGGGTTTGGTGTGCCATTTGTTTAAAGGGAGCAAAATACATTCAGTTAACATGCATATTGCATGTGGTGTATATATGCACTATGTAAGCACACATTAGCTGCCACCAGCTGATTAAACAAAATGCGCACCAAATCAAGTTACAAAATCTCCTACCACCTTCATATATTGGTAAAATGCCTTCATTGTTCTGGCTTGGCCAAGCTTTCTCTGTTGGTAAATCAGTCTGCAGAATGAGTATGTATCTGCAAAAGAAACTCTGTTGCTGAAGGTCCTACAATAGGAGCTGGTCAGTAAGAGACTGATCCTACACAGGAGCTGAGTTCTGCTGCAGATATGTTTTGCAGCCAGGCATCTAGTCTCAGCTTTGCTAAGGAAGCAAATCATATGCGTTCAGGTCATCCTCCCCTCACTCTCCCATGCAGAACAGAGCAAAGCAACCACCTCTATGAGTACAGAATGATTAAAATGGATTAAATTCCCATGCATTCTACTTACATTTTAATCTCCCCTAAAAACAGCTGGTTGAAGACAATTATATCTGTCTTATTCATGACTCAAGACCTAAAAGCACAGAAAACATGAAAGAAACTGGTAATAAAAAGGAAGCAGATAATAATTTCTGGAGTTGAAAGTACAAAAAGGGATAGAATATGAATGAAAACTAAACTAGAATTTAAGAAGCTTTTATCTTTAAAGCTTTCTATTTGTATCAGTTATGCCAATAAATATGCTTATTTCCTTACTGGGGAATAAATCCACCCCATTCCCCCATGACATATATCATCAGCATTCTAGCTGGAGTCACTGCCTTCTTTTCCTTGCTAGAGTTTTTCTGAAAGTCTAAAGGCAGGTTTCCTATATCCAGTTATATATACAGAGGTCTCATGTATTTCAAACTGTCAATAAACTTCAGGATTGCAGGTTTCAGCTTGCGGCTGTGCTTCTTGCTGAAAGAGCTGTTTCAGAGCAATGCCTTCTTTCTTGTCCTCTCTGATAAAAGGGTTAAGAAAGAAAAAGATTTTATTTCTCATATAATAATAATCCCTGTCTCCACTTTCTGCCTCCTTTTCCCATCTACCCCTCCCTGGCTCGGTGCCTCAGTGAATTCAGTGCTCAGTTTCCCTCCCTTCTATTTGCCAGGATGGCAGTAGTGGTCACTTCATTGCCTTCTGCACCCGCTGCCTGTCAAATTGCAGCACATCTCATCAGGGCGACACAACAGGAGCACATCTCATTAGGACCACTGCCTCTGTCCACTGCCAGAAGCTTGGCAGTGGTGTCCTGTACATTCATAAGCATATGTGTGTGTGGATATACACTATGTATGTAGAGATGTACATAGTTGTATGGATGCAAAGAAATATAACACATAATTGATAAACACATTTCAGGGAACCTAAAGAATTAGAGTGCTACAAATGCCACATAATTTGTGTGTGTGTGTGAGTGTGAGTGTGTGTGTGTGTGAGTGTGTGTGTGAGAGAGTGTGTGTGTGTGTGAGTGTGTGTGTGTGTGTGTGTGTGAGAGAGTGTGTGTTTGTGTGAGTGTGTGTGTGAGAGAGTGTGTGTGTGTGTGAGTGTTTGTGTGTGTGACAGTGAGTG
>JAOXXN010000446.1:77498777-77511697 GCA_026770055.1 Myrmophylax atrothorax | reverse complement strand
GTGAGTGTGTGTGTGTGTGTGTGAGTGTGTGTGAGTGTGTGTGAGTGTGTGTGTGTGTGTGAGTGTGTGTGTGTGTGTGCGTGTGTGTGTTTGCGCGCACATATAAAAGTATATTTATCAGTATATATTTTTTATAAAATGTTGCAGGTGTGAAAACATTTCTAACACGTGATTAAATATTTTCTGAAGTTACAGATTCTGTGTGCCAGTGTATTTATCTGTAGAGGGGAGAGTGTTCATTATTTGTACCTTGTTCCAGCATTAAGATTCCCTGAGCTCTGACTTACATGTCTCTTGCTGTCTCCTGAGTTGCCCTAGGGTTTTTATTTCTAAGTTAACTTTAATCACAAAGGAATAGCTTGTGAGCCTTTTTTTTTCTCTTCTTACATGTTGCTGCAATCACGTGAAAGAACAAAACCCTAACCATACTGATATTAATAGAAGTTTTACCAGTGTTTCTGTGAGCAAGATTTCATCTCTGATACTTCTTATCTTTCAGAAAATCCAGTTTTGCTGATAAAATTTCAACTATAGTTCTGCAAAAAGGTTGTGGGTTTTCTTATTTTAAAGATCAAGGGATCATTGACTTTAATCTGATTCAATCTTCCATTTCCCTACACTAATTTACTTCATCAAGAAGATTAGGATGTGTGTTCAGAGATTTGAAACAAAGATACATCACAAAGATATTTGATCTAAATAAATGTCATATGACTATTTTCTGGTGACGTTTGTTTGAAGGAGAATATTCTGTCTCACAGATGCAACTGTTTTGATGCAAATTTAAATCATAGCAGTTAAATATCTTAAAATTTTCATGATATTGTAAAAATTACTTTGTCTTTCTAGGACTTTATTTCCTCTTCTCCTTTATGGCATTTAAAGAAGTTTCAGTAATAGTTTTCTGACTGTGCTGTGATTAAAACTTTATGTTGCTAAAAGTCTGAAAGATTCTTTAGGAAAAGGCATTTCAAAAGTGAAAGTATTGTTATCACTAGAGCAGCATTTAATTTTGCTTGCTATGGTACTTTTAATTGGTAGATTTAAAAGTATTTTGTTAAAGGAGAGGAAACATCATTAGTCTCATGCTATAGGTACCTACGAGATAAAAAGTAATTCCACTGAACTAAACTCAGGTGAAAGGGAGAGAAAAGCCAGGAAGTCCTCCTATCACTTTGTTGTCTGTCCTGTATGTGAGACTGTCAGGGCACCAGCAGACTTTAATTGCCCTGATAAAACTGTGCTGTCCTACAGCAGAGCAACGTGCTTGTCAGTGAGATAAAGAATTCCTAACATTATTATTATTGCTTTTGATTAAACTCCCTTTATGAGAATTTATGATAGTTACATATTCTAGCAGAAATTCCTCTTACTTTGGCTGGAATTAAGTTTTGTGGTACTTTACCATTTGTTTTGTGTGACATTTGACCTCAAATGACCACACAGACCAGAGGCTACATTCAAAAACCAGCTTTTGTGCTGAGCATTAGTGGGTCTAGTTGTTAGTTTCAAAGCTTCATTAGGGTGCCTAGACCACCTTCCTAACACAGAAAATCAGTCAGACACCTAAGACTGGAGACACACACTACAAGCAGTGGAAGAGTCGCCCAGAACAGGACTGAGATGTGTCCTCCTCCATCCCTCACCAAGACATACAGTTCTCTGAAGGAGTGAGTCCTTCTTGGAATGAAAAGCTGAGAAACCTCACTTCAGAGCAGTAAGCTATCCCTTTCCTTTTATGAAGAAACTATTGAATTTCAGCTTTTGAAACACAGTCAGAAAAACATTCACCCAAAATGAAGATGGGTTTTTTTGATCTTTCTAATGAAGGAGATTTAAACCGTCTCTTCCACCTTCTCTTTACAGGGTTATAAACTGCATAGGGACTCTACCCTCCACGGCTAAGATGTGCCCCAGGCATAAATCATTAGGGAGTCAATAGGCAGGAGACAGAAAGAGGTCAAGGGAAAATAGTAGTGCCTTGATTAGCAACTAGGCCACCAATGAGGAAGAAAGGATTCCCCATCTCTAATCCTAAAGCTCTTCACACACTGTAAAATTGACATCCGTTGTTGTCTAGGAGCTAGGAAATCCTTAAGAAAATTGAAATATCAAGTCTAAATTACTCAGGCTGGAGAAAGATTCATATCTAATAGGTCATAGCTTCAATTGCTGCATAAAGGGACTTCATCCTATGTTTGTTTCTTTTAAATTTAGACAAACAAAAAGCAGCTGCTACCACTGCACTTAAGACAGAGTCTGCTCTGGTAGGCACATCTATATCCTTAAGGCTGAGAGCTGGGGTAGTAGCTAGTTTATCGATTTTGAATGGCCCTTCCTTGTGACGAATGAGTCCCTTCCAGGGATGTGCTGGCACCAGGCAGCTAAGAGCACAGGAGGGTATAAGGCAGAGGACTAGAGAGAGTTTAAGCATGACCAGCAGTAAGAGACAAATGAATAGGAGTTTCCAGGGTTGCAGTTACACTTGATGCCTAGTAATAGTGCCTATGTCTGGTTTGGGACTCCTTAGGACTAGGGATAGCCTAATCAAGCAGGGGTTTATGTCCCTCATCTTTCTTGTAGTCAAATTAGTCCTACGCACATTTGCTAAACTGTGTTAACTGTATGAATTCACAGGCTATTTGACAAGGCAACTGCCTGCCATCCACTTTCTTTATACTAGTGTCTTTAAAGGAATACAGAATTAAGTTCTGCTGACCTGTATCTAGTTCTTTTTATTACTCTTTTATAATTTATTTCCTTTACTCTCTTGATTTTTTTCTTGCATTTCCTCCTAGCTACCTCTGCAGACTTTCTTTAGAAAGTTCCTTTCTTAGTACGATTGTTATATTAAGTCTTCTTTGTGTAGTAGGAACAAAGGAAAACTTTCTTTCCACTTTTAAAATACCTAATTTTAATATGTACTGTAAAGTTGTACCAGAGAAAGACTATGGACTGCAAACCATAAGATGGGAAAAAGACTACTTGGCAAATTGTAATTCTAAGATATAGCAAATAATGTTATATTGAATTGTTTCTGTAGTAGCAAAACTTCCTTAATTCATTATGGATTTTTTTTCCTCTACTAAGAGTAGAATAATATATGACACTAAAATCCAGTAAATGTACATTAGAATCAACTGCTTTAACACTGAAAATATTTAACTTCTTTTTTTAAAAAAAAAAAACAACATAAAAGAAAGACAATAAGATAAGAAATAGCAAATAGCTTGAGTCTTTTCAAAGAAGTATGATCTCTGCACTACTGCTGGTCTGTTTTGTACAATGTATTGTCAACAGCCTATGCCAAATATTCTTCATTCCCATATTATAACCTTGAGAGTTGCTCTCAGAGACATTAGTCTATATGTTAACCCAGACAGTAAGTAGTAAAAAGAAAACATCACCTTAGAACATGTAGGTCTTTTTAACTACTGATGGATTTTTTTTCAGACACTTTTTCCTTCAATCCATTCCTTTCTTGACTGAAGGATTTCTTTTTTTTTCTTTTTTTTTCTACAGAAAAAGTCTTTTCAGTGACTTTTACTGCGCTTTGTATTTCTTAGCTTGTTATACTTGTAGTTCCAGCTCTCTGCTCTTCCTTTTGTTATGCACGAAGAGACACTCTAAGAAATTAATGACTGGTTTCTCTCAACTGCAATTTTGTTTTCTCAGAAGTCTGCAGTCTGAGAGGTTTAGGGATTACTACTTTTTATAAATACTATCTAAAATATGTATTCTTTTTAAAATATGCTTTCATTCCTGTTGTGTCAAGTTTGGGGTTTTGGGAGATTACATTTGTGTTTCTGTTTGTGTGTGTGCATACCTTTTAACTTCTTATTAGGAATGTTTCTGAATTTGCTTAGGGTGGGTCTTGCTCTTTTTCTCTGTGCTTGAGTAAAAAGGCACTTGAATCAGACCCTTAAGTCTTCAGCTCTTGTTTTCAGTGTCCTAACTTGGCTAATCTGTTTCCTCCAGTAAGACACAGCATTTCATTTAAGAGTCTTGGTTTATAAACACCTTCTACACTTACACCTACAGCTTATTGTTTTGAAATGTTTAGCACTACCAACACAAATCAGCTTGAAAACATAGCCTTTGACACACAATGGGAAAATGATTGGTGCTTGTTTTCCATTGTTTTAATTTAGTACTGATGTCCTTACATTCACAAGTACTCTCCAATTCATCACTGTCTTAGATTACACTTTTCCCAGTTGGAAAATAAGCAGCCATTGGTTTTGGCACTAGCATCTTACAATGGGAAAGATTTGTATTTTTCACTGATGGGCTTTTAAGAAAGCTAGACCAATGAGGAGCTCTGCTTAAAGCATTTAGACAATAAGCAGAACCTGGATAACAACTCTTGGCCATCCTAAGTCCTGTTGACGAGCCTCTTTGTTCAGAGCAGTCAAGAAACCCAATTCATTATATTTGTAAAACAAATGCCCATCCTTCTACCCTGGGAGGAAATAAAAATAAAATTAAAGTTCTTATTTGCAAATATGGACATATTTTTTTTAAAAAATAGACCCATAAATCATCACCTCCCTTCCCCACTTTGACTATATTAGCAAATGTGGCATTCTCCCTTTCAGCCACAGAGCAAATTGAAACTAATTTGAACACTTGAGTGGCTTTCTTTTCTCTATAGGATGATTGTCTCTCTGGCAACTAGTACCCATAGCACATAGGTCTTTGCAAATTAAAGCAAGAACGTTGACCTGCATCCTAAAAAAAAAGTTACATCACTACAGATCCCAATCACAGAGATATAGTGAGTTTCTTATGGAAAAGGTGATAGGCAGGCAGAGAGTGAAATGTTAAATTGAGATCAGATTATGGGGATTTTATGGTATTTTGCAAAGGCCTCTCAGGCTTTCTTTCTTGACTACAGAGCCATCTCGGGAGTTATGTTGCCACTGGCAAAATCCTGCAGATATATGCAGTTGCATCTGCTGAAAGAAAAAAGAAAAAAAAAAAACAAGAGGTAGCATTAAATCCCAATTAAATTTTTTTGAGCTTGCTTATGCAGCAAGAGATAGCAGTGTACCTTCTGCACAGTCTCTAATCATATCTACACAAACAGCTGGTGCTTAGAGCTCCAAAAGACTTGCTTTGCTCCAGAACTTATATACTCTACAGTAAGTGCTCAATATTATAGGCAGGTATTTCTGCTCTGTCCTGATTCTGATTTGTCTGTTTTTCATGAATAGGTGTTTTTCCATAGTACTAGGGAACTACATATTAGGAAATCAGACACAAGCAAGTGTGATTCTTGGATGGGGAGTTTAGCTTACATGCACAGGAATGCCTATGTTTCTTCTGCGACTTCATGCTCCATCTTTCTTTGGCTTAGTTCTCACTATTTTCACAGCTACTGTTGATTAGGGCTTTCTGGGGGGCTGGTGGCCATCACAAATACATAGATGGTTCAGGTATGTTATCCATATTTAGCTAGCTGGCTGCAGTTTTACAAGCCAGTCACAAAGCTACTGAAGAGCTCTTTCTGCAATTCTGGCAAAATCAGAGAGAACAGCAGTTTGCTGTTCCCAAACCGCATGGAAAGATGGGAGGAAGAGACCACTTGCCTTTGGAGCAGCTTTCCTTTGATCAGCTTCATTTTGTGCAGAGTCTTTTCAGGCCTTTTGAAAGAAACGTGGACTGGCTTGTGCTGCATAACTAGGATGAGCTTTATATTCAGCAGGATAAAAGGCACTTTCCTGGCAAGGCAGAAAAAGTTTGCTACTAAGCTACAGTGGTGAAGAACTCCATTTTCTGTAGTTAGCACAGAAGGGAAAGCCACCATCCCTTTCACAGATTGCTATTGGTCATAAACTAGCTCTGGTGTGGACAAGCAAATGTGGAAGTTAAGGTAAAAAAGTTCTGTCTCTGTATGTTACCAAGGCTGGCAACGCTGCTGAGGTTCTGATTGCTTTACACGCATTTATTTTGCAGTTGTGCCAAGGAAGGAATGGAGAATACTCATGTGCCCTCTGAGACAAACTTAAAAGCTCATAATTAGCAAGCAACACAACTACCACGTGGGGTGTCCTGACACTAATACCAGATTGTCTGGAAAAGTTTCTTGCTGATAGGACTTTATTTTTTTTCCATATGTGACGGTGGGGGTGGATATAGGGTCACTCCAGTGTGGACTGCAGGGCTGTAGCCATTTCCCTCTGCTATTCTGAGGGATTCAGTCTGAGACATTAGTCTCTGGCTAATGTCACGGAAAGAAACCACTGAGCTGTTGCATAAGCAGCTGGAAAGTGGCAGTGTGTGAGTGCCACTGGGAGAAGGAGGAGGATAGATGACAGCCACGAGGGAGGGCTGGGGGCTGCTGAGCCATAGCAGCATGCTCTGTGTTGCATAGCAATTTGGAGAAGGAAGCTGAGAATAGAGTTTTCTTCAGCCAGGCCTGAGGGGTCAAAATTCACATATTCACAAAAAAGCAGCAGTACCCCACCTAGCAATTGATAGGAAGCTTCAGGCATAGCCTTTGAAAATAGGGATTTCATTGCTCCTGTTGTCCACACAATTTTTTGCTTTCCTTCACATTATCACTCTGTACAGTGTGTTTTTCATAATTTTCAAGACAATTTTGAAGATGGGGAAAGCCTTTACTTATTTATTCAGCAATTCTTTGCAGTTTTAGACTGCCAGCTCGTGTTCTTATTGCACGTTATAGGAATCTGTGTTTAATATTATCACTGAACACAAGGCTGAAAGGAATCAAGTGAGGTCATCTAGCCCAGTCCCAGGACCTAGGGGTACAATTTGATCTCTCATTGCTTAGTGGTGCTTGTCTAACCTGTTCTTAACAGTCTCCAGTGACAGGTTCAGCATCATCCCTAAGCAATCTATCTTAATGGCTACCTGTCCTCAGGGTGCTCTTAGATCATTTTTCTAAAACCATCCAAAGTAAAAATTACCTCTACTGAATAAAATGATTCTATACTGGTCTCAAAGTGCAAATACACAAAACTGGAATCTGAGGAATTGAACAAATAACCTGAAAACAAAGGAGGTGGAGAGGGGAAGAAATAGAATGTTGTAAACAATAGAATAAAAATATGCAGTCAGAGATCAGCAGCTCATTCAGCTTTCAGCCTTTTAACTGTATGCAGCTCTGTTGAGCCTTTTCATACTGGGCTGTTTTCAGAAATCTGTGGACAGGCATGGAAATGTGTGGAAGCAAGCCTGTGTCTGGATAGTGTGGGGGGACGAAATTCCACCCTTCTGGTTGTGACAGAGAATGCTTAACTGGGAGCAGTGACAGTTAATTTCAGTAAAAAGAAGAACTCTTCAGTCTCAGAGAACTAAAGCAAAAGGAGTTTGGGGCATGTCCATACAGCAGTGACTTGGAGATGAGAAGTCACATGCTGGCTATCCTGAGACAATCAGATTTCCTTTTATAATGCAGGTGAAATAGCTCCAGCTAATTGGAAGTGTGGTCTAAGAAAATACAGCTCTTCACTTAAATATAGATATGCCATGGCCAAGGCTGGTAAAATATGCTGGAGGACAGGGAGGGCAGTTTCAAATAAGCCTTCTTTCTAACAATAAAAATTGTTTCTTGTGAATCATATCAGTTCCCACTGCATTCAACTGTCCTTTTATAGTCCCGGAGCGTCTACCTAGCTGTCTGCTTCTAAATGGGCCTACTTCTGACACCTCTGTTAGCCTCAATGTCCCTCTGCTCTTCAATCCTAGCAAGTCAGTGGATGAGAAACACCCAGGAGTGATCCTCAGATTCTGTCTTGAGGTTGTTAAGTATTTCTACTTGAGTGATCCTGAGACCAAGTGATGATGAAGACAAGAATTAGCCCTGAATGCTTAAGAATTCTAAGATTCTAAGAGTAACCAGTGGGGTTTTATTCATTATTCAGTGTCCATGCTTTCAAGAATCTTGGCTTCAGCTTTCTTTCAAAAAACTGTCCTTTTCCTTTGGAAAATCTCAGTATTAGGCTATTAATGAAAGTTATACCTCTGCAAATAGTGACATATTTTGGGCTATTGGAAAAACCTTGAGGAACTGGAGAAATTGGTGCAAAATATATCAGGGAAAGAGACATTGATATTCTTGATGAGCAGGGTTGCATTTTCTCCCACTTGCCATGTTACATGACCAGAAAAAAATCCATATCTCTCCCTTCTGGAATGATTGATCAGTCCCAATTGCAATGAAGCCATGATAAAACAGTTTCCATAACATTGTGTTCTATTTCTTAATGAACACAATGCATTCATGAAATACATGTATTTTTGTCAGCCTTCCCTGGTGTACTTGGGGTTAACATTGCTGGTACCCTGTAACTATCTCCCTGTTTTTATTGCTGCTAAATGGAGTTGCTTGCTGATGGAATGCCAAGTTTTGCACTTAAAAAGGAGCCTTGCTAAGTTTTGTATGGAGAAAAATAGTCTTCTATGGATGAAATACTATACTTTCAACTTGGGAAAAAAGCACCTAGAAAATACTTGCTAAACCACAACGCTCTGAAATGTACTTTATAACAAAACTATCAAAAGCACCGATTTCTTCCAGTTGGCAAAAGTCTCAGTAAACACATCTCTTTGACAAAGTTTTCTTTTCAGAGTGTGACATGCATGGGGGATGGGATCTGCAGAAAGGATATTTGTGATTCTGTGGTAGAAGAAAAGCCATGAAAGAGGAAGGGTGAGCTAAGGTTACTTGGTTGGATGTCCTGTAACAAAGGTTTCTTCAGTGTCACCTTTATAGTGAGAATTACAGTGGGAGATTGATGGTTATCTTGGGCACAAAAGAGAAGATGGAAATAAAGAAATATGGAAAAGACTTCACATTTTAGAGAATATTATGAAAAAATATTCTATGAATTCTTGTGCACCCCAACCTGTATGTCCTAGCAGTGCAGACAAGCTAATTCTCAAGAAAATCCCTTCTAACCCAAACCATTTTATGATGCTATGAAAACAGTGTTTGTCAGCACGTGCTTATCACATACCTTCACTGTATTTACAGCTGCCTGACTGTGAACAGAAGTCAGTCCCCAAAGCCATGAAAGCAGAGTTTGCTGATCCATTCTAGAGAGTTTCCTCAGTCTGCCTTGTGAAGCATAGAAGTTTTTACTTTTGTTAGCACTTCATTCTGAAAAATTACTTCTATTCCCAGTGTGCATCTTAATAGTTATTACTGGAGGTAACACAAAATTGAATACAAAAAGAGAATTCCAGGGAAAAAAAAAATCCTGTCCAGATCCTCAGGGTAACTGGTATTTTTAGAAGTCTGCTCAGGTCTTCTGCTTCCTTGCAGGCCTCTCATTCAGTTTTTTAATGAGTCTTCCTTTTAGAATCTTTTTCCACCATCCCATTAGCAAGAGTTCCAAAGCCAAACATGCCAGTGATGCCTATACATCTACTGGATCTATGAGTCTCCAAAATGAATGGTTAGTTCTCTGAATCCTAAAGATGAAAAACTATGAAGGATTATCCTGGATGTAGGCTAGTGTTTTGGTGAAAGGCAAAATCTAAGAATCAGGATCCCAGATCAGGAGAGGACACATGAGTTCACAGAGCAGCAAAGCTATGGCAAAAAAAATTGATGCAGAGGGATAAAAATAGGTAAACTCACCTGTTTGACATTGTGAGATGTTAATGTTGCTACTTAAGGTAGCGCAATCAACTAGTGTTTACCTTAGCATTGGCACTAGAGTTTAAAGGCTTCCTATACAAATGCAACACTCTGGACACACTTGTGGGGATGACAGTGTATGTGTGGGTCTCTTAAGGTCTGAGGTGATTGATGAATGCATCTTTAAGGACCAGAGAGGCACCTGTAGAATGTGAGATGCCTTGTAACCAGTAAAATCTTCCCATGTATGTAAGGTGAACTACTGACCAATAGAGTACTGGTATGTTATATGTAGGAGTAGATAAAAGTGAAGCTGTTACTAAAAATAAGGCCTTTTGTCTTCGGTGAGCCTTCTGATCACACTGCAGCCTGAGTTGTCTCTGCCTCCTCGACCGCCGCTAGGCTAATCTACATTACCCCAAGAAAGGGTGACCCCAATATTAACCCAAGGTTTCTGTATCTCTGATAGGAGGCCCAAGTCACTGATGCTTTATCTGTACGTTCATCACTATCTTCTCACAATATTCCTGTTCATGTTTATTTAACTGTAAGATATACATGGAAAGCTGTTTAGATACCAGAGAGAAGTTTAATGTTTGGGGATAAGGTGACTGGGGTATTTTGTGGTTTGGATTGGGGAAGGTGGATCTGATTCTGATAAAAAGGGTGGGAACTTCAGAGATCTCACAAGAGGGAACTGGGGAAAAGGCCTTACAATGAAGAGGTTAGTTAACCTCAAGGAGAAGCCACTGCTTCTCTAATTTACCAAATTCTGTCTAGTTAGTAGACTAACAAGTAGGCCAAACAAAAACTCAACAGGAAATCAGTCATATTTAAGAAAAAAAATATATTCAAGTCAAGCCATCCAAGACAACTTTTGTTGAAATTCAGTCCTTTTCCTTAATATGTTACAATTTGGACAACTTGGCAAAATTTCAAGAGATTTTTCATTAAAAATAGTGAACAAGATCCCTAGAGAAATAGAAATACTTTAAGATAACTAACCTTTTTATTAACTGACTCATCTTTGATTCCTACTCCTTGCCATAAAATATCTATATGCATCTGCAAATATTGCTTCTAGGGAGAGTATGATGGGGACAGCCTTTCACTATATGCAATGCTATAAAATGGATGAAAGAAGAAACCAGGACAGTAGCAAGTAGATCCCAGTTGAACAAGACAGTGATCCCCAAACTGCAGTTTGAGAATTGTCATTTAAGAGAACATCCAAGCTGCTTACTCCAGGTTACTCCAAGACTACAAAAGTAACAAGAGGTCTATATGATCTATTTACTCTTTGGTCTGTTTTACAGAAACAACTCTTGACAGCAGGCAAGTTGACAATAAAAAGCAAAGCTTTCCCACTCTTCTTTCAAGCACATCTTTAGATGTTGACTCCCTCTTCTTCCTCCCATTAAGTGATAGATCTAAAGACTGAAAAGGAACTGAAGAAGTGGCAAGATCTAATGCCTGTTGGACTAAATATGTAAAATATAAAATCAAGTCTCAGAACTCAGAAAAGTGATTAAAGCAGCATTCACCATTAGAAAATATGCTGATTTTATCTGCAACATTTCTAGCCCTCCAATATTTTTCATATAAGATCAAAGAAAATGCATTAATATTTGCATATGGTTTGCTGTATATTTTCCCCCTTCTATTAGCCTCTTTCTTACTCCCAAACTTCAAACACTGTATATATGGAAATCTTTCCTGTAAAGGAAACAAAAAAATTCTGTTTCAGATAACTAAAATGTATATGGAAATGGGAATTATTTGATTCCTTCCTGTGACAAAAATCAGACATTTCCTGGAGAAAAAGTGTCTTTAATCTCCCAGGTGAAACATGAGAGTAGAGAAGTGTGATTTACTACTGGAAGCCTTTTTTCTGCACGCAATGTTTGCAGTGTTTGTTTGGCATATGTTATTTTAATTCCTTCACCAAGCATTTTGCTTTTATTCCAATTTTCTGATAATTAAAAAGAACTTGTCATATTTAAACATTTTCTGCATGATTGGCACTAGGGCATTCAGTGCAAGGAATTAATGAAAGTATTGAATTAACTGTGTCAAATGCATCCAATTTTTAAAACCTCAACATAACAAACACAAAGCACAGAAGTGGTTTTGTCTACATAAATGATGTTCAAAAGCTTAAAACTGTTTCATTATATGGTGGTTTTTAATGTCTGAGGTGGAGTTACTCTTTATAGTATCTTGGACTCATAATGAACACACTCCTTTCTTGAGATGATGTTTATACTTCTCTGGTGGTTCAGAGTAAAGCAAAGCTGGGATGTGTCTTGCAACCATTTAGGAATGCAAGCAGCTTTGCATCTGTGACTTTAATTGTCTACCTCTGCTTTACAGAAACAAAGACATCTGCCTCAGTATAAGTACACAGCAACCCGGTTGAGTTCATTAAACACTTCGTGAGGTTGTACTAGAACATGATGGCAACCTGACTTCTCTGCCCAGTCTGTTTCTTATGCAGCACAAAAAAACCCCAAAACCTCACAGGCCTATTCAGCAAAACCAGAAGTTTTGTCCATCTAATAATCAGCTCTCAGAGCAATATTTCAATTCATGTAGTAGTACTAAAAACATAACACAGATAGTCAGGCTCCCAGGAACACAACTGTGATTGCTCAAAGGAGGCAGCACTACAAAAATATTCTGGTTGGGTTCACACAGTTTATTGATTTCTGAGTTTAATACTGAAAATTTTCCAAAAGGTAAGTTGCAGAATTAAAATAAAATTTTATCAATTTAAATCTCTTTGAGGACAGTCAAGTTTTTTCTTTCCTCAGTTCATTTCTGCCTGCCAGAATGATGATTTGTAATACTGCAAGTAATGCCCATTTCTTCTTACTGAAGACCCTCAGTAAGACAATCCACAACACAGTATTTATCAGCTTTTGAAAAGTAGACCAGCTTAAACATAGGACAAAATTCTCATCACTTAAAATCCAGACACCTCTTTCCTTTTTTAATTGCAATATTGCACATCTTTCTTACTGAGAAAAGAATATACCTAGTACAAAGAGTTCATAATTTGCAGCTGTCTTCGGAGAAGATTAAGGATCAATACCTGTCAGTTCACAACCAAAAAGGAAATTAAGAAACTTCCTACTTTTTGAATTTTGTTGAGCACACCACGGCCATCACTGAATGGAATGCATTGCTGATGACACCAAGTTGGGAGGGAGCGTCAGCCTGCTGGAAGACAGGAGGGCTCTGCAGAGGGATCTGGATAGACTTGAGAGATGGGCTGATTCCAATGGGATGAAGTTCAATAAGGCCA
>JAOXXN010000446.1:77488534-77498677 GCA_026770055.1 Myrmophylax atrothorax | reverse complement strand
GGAGTAGATAAAAGTGAAGCTGTTACTAAAAATAAAGTCTTTTGTCTTCAGTGAGCCTTCTGATCACACTGCAGCCTCAGTTGTTTCTGCCTCCTCAACTGCCGCTAAGCTAATCTACATTACCCCAAGAAAGGGTGACCCCAATACACACTAGAATTTTAAGCTGAGAAAAGAATGCACAATGTCTGGTTTTTTCCTATGTAGCAAGAATTGCCATGTGATGGTACAGGGGTTTTATTAGTTAGCAGAAGATCTTAGTGTAAAATAATCCCTATCAGAGAGACCTGAATCGAAGGGGTTTAAACTGGAGAGTGACTGCATTACAAGGCACAATGTTAAAGTCCTTTTCTGATTTTTCATCATCCTTTTCAATCCTTAGAAAATGATCAGTCCCTGTGAAAAGACACCTTTCCCAATCTATTGTCAAAACTCAGCTCATGCTATCTGTTCAGTGAAAAGCTATACCTGTTCTGTGTGTTGGTTTCAATAGCACAGAAACAAAGAACAGCATTACATGAATATCAGCTCAGCCTCTTTTTTTTAGCTTGAGCTTTATCTCCTAGAGCTGTTCAACCTAAGTCCCTCTTTCCTCAGAGATCCCATTCTTCCTTTCATTGTAGTAAGGCAAGGAAGTAGTCTTTAGCTCTCACAGGTCATACCTCCCTTTCAGATATAATTGCCTGCAACAATCAACATAGGCTAAAAATAGCCAATATGATGTTGTTGTAAAGCCATGTATTTCTTTCAGAGGGATTTAAACTGATGAGGAGAAGTGGAAAAGCCATGGACACAACAGTTTCTCTCCTTTACTCCCCTTAGGATCATTTTACTGAACGCAGAGAGGACCTGCTGAATAATGTCCTAAGGAAAAGGACATAGACAAAAGTGCCAGACTCAACATACCACTCTATTTTATATAACTGTATTAGGTGTTTGTGCCCTAACAGTGGGGACAGCCACATGGCCTCTGTGGAGAGTGGACAGCTCTGCCCCATGCCATACGTGGCCAATTCCAGAAGGATTCAACACACCCTCTGCAGGGCATGGCTCAGCCCTGCAGCCAAGGCAGTGGCACCTCTGGGAAAGTGTATGAATAAAAGAGACAGATAGTGGGAAGTGGGGGGAGGGAAATGTGAGAAATAACCTTGTGAGCACCAAGGTCAGAGAAAAGGGATAGGAGGAGGTGCTCCCAGCACTAGAGCAGAGATTCCCCTGCAGCCCATGGTGACCCAGGGACAACTCCATGCTAGAACACGAAGACTGTCCGGAAGGAACTGCATCCCATAGACACCCACTCAGGAGGGTTTTTTTTTCCTGAAGGAACTGTATCCCATAGGAAGGAAGCATTTTGGAGCAGGAGAAATGTGTGAGGAGAAAGGGGCAGCCAGGAGGAATCATTGCAGACTGATCACAAACCTCCATTCCCCATCTCTGTGCGCTGCTCAGGAACAGGCAGGAAGTGGAGGAGTTGGGAATGAAGGAGGAAGCTGAGTCTGTGAAGAAGTTGAGCAGGAAGATACTATATTAATTTTTGTCTTTGATCTATTTTAAATGGCAATAAATTGCATTATTTTGCCCTAAGATTAGTCTGTTTAACCTGTGACAGTAACTGGTGAATGATCTCCCTGTCCTTACTTCAGTTCACAAGAATTTCATTTTACTTTCTCCCTCTACTTTTTTAGGGTGAGAGAGAGACAGTGGCTGCGTGGGTGTCTGACAGCCAGACAAGGTAAACCCACCACAATAGCTAAAACCAGAATTAAGACCTGCTGCCTTCCCAAAACAAGGGAAGATATTGCGGCAAATTCCCTTTTCTTCAAGATACAGTGTTAGAGTAAAGCTAAGCATGGCATTGCCTCCTTTTCCCTTTCCTCAACAATGGATGTGAAAACATTTTTGTTGTGACTGTAGTGCTACATTCATGCATCAGTTTTTACACTCAAAAAAGCAACAAAGTTATGTAGTATTAATGGATCTCTGAATCACATGCTACCATGTCTTCATTCTGAATTTAACTACTTGTTTCACACGTAAGAGGAGATGAGTTATGAAACTGGTTTAAAGTGCCTGAAATTCAGTTTCTCTTTTCTGTGACTACATTTGGGAGCAAAGATTGGCAATAAGCAACCCCTAACTTTGTTAGATTTCACAAGAGCCTTATGCAAGAGAAGTTCTGAAAAGATATTGATCACTTCTATCAGGAAGAGACAGCCAGAGAGAGGACAACAAGGACTATATTAACTGCTCACCCTTTTTTTCCCATAGAAAATACCAATACCTCACAAAGATGCAACTTTCTCTACTTTTCTTGATTTTTAACCCAAGGCTGGGGCATACAAACTTAAATATTTAAGGACATCTTTTTATTCTTTTTTCTTTATGTGGGAACTATGTGGGGCTGCATTCCCTAGCTCTTTTAGGTATCCTCTGAAGAAGGCATGGATGTTCATCCCTACGTAGCCATAAGACATGAACTAGTTTTCTAATAACAGGCTTATTGATTACAGAATTAAAGTTTTAGTTCCTTCCTTTTTAAATCCTCTAATCCCATATCCTCCATATACACAAAAATATGAATGGAATGCAAATCTGCAGCATTTTACCCCTTACACAGACACGAGGATAGAATCAAACCATAGTTTTGTCTGTCTTTTGTGTGTCAAATGCTTGGTCTGGGTTCTAAGCCAAAAACCCCTGAATATATGTACTGATTCACATCAAGAATGAGGTGTACTAAAATCCAGGTTTTAATTTACATCAATGAATTTTAAAGTGAAGTGAAGAAATATTATCACTTTGTCACAAATGTCACCCATGCCCTGTCCATTCAAAGGAAGTTTCTGAGGTTACAGCTCAGTGTTATTGCAGTGCTATCAATTTTGGTATCTGATTGCTTTAACAGGACATATATATATGTGATATAATACCTGATGTTATTTTCTCTCTTTCTCTTCCTCTCTTTTTTCTCAGAACAAATTATGACATCGACATCTAAAGGAATTTTCCGGCCATTTTTTATTATCTTCATTGTCCTTGGTTGTTTCATGGCATTTATATTAATTTATATCAAACCAACAAATAGCTGGATTTCTGGTCCTATAGAATCAGCCAGTTCAGTTTTGAAAATGAAGAACTTCTTTTCTTCCAAAACTGATAATCTCAATGAAACTACTGTTTTGATCTGGGTTTGGCCATTTGGTCAGACATTTGATTTAACATCCTGCCAAACAATGTTCAATATCCCTGGGTGCCATCTGACTATTGACCGCTCGCTATATAACAGATCCCATGCTGTTCTCATTCATCACAGGGACATTAGCTGGGATCTGACTAATTTACCTCAGCAAACAAGGCCACCATTCCAGAAGTGGATTTGGATGAACTTGGAGTCTCCAACTCATACTCCACAAAAGAGTGGCATTGAACATCTCTTTAACCTGACCCTGACTTACCGGCGTGATTCAGATATTCAGGTGCCTTATGGCTTCATGATGGTTGGTACAAGTTCCTTCACATTTGAAGTCCCAAGTAAGGAAAACTTGGTCTGTTGGGTTGTAAGTAACTGGAACCCTGAGCACGCTCGAGTCAAGTATTACAATGAGCTTAGCAAATACATTGAAATCCACACCTACGGACAAGCCTTCGGAGACTATGTCAATGACAAAAACTTGATTCCAACTATCTCCACTTGCAAATTCTACCTTTCCTTTGAAAATTCAATCCACAAAGATTACATTACTGAGAAACTTTACAATGCTCTTCTGGCTGGATCAGTACCAGTTGTACTAGGCCCTTCCAGAGAAAATTATGAGAATTACATTCCAGCAGACTCTTTCATACACGTGGAAGATTTTCTCTCCCCCCGAGAGCTGGCAGAATATCTTCTGATGCTTGACAAAAATAACAAGATGTACCTTAGTTATTTCAACTGGAAGAAGGATTTTTCAGTGCATCTTCCTAGGTTCTGGGAATCACATGCATGTCTTGCTTGTGATCATGTGAAAAGACACCAGGAATACAAGTCCATTGGAAATTTAGAAAAATGGTTTTGGAATTAATTTGTGTGTGTATGTGTGTGTGTGTGTGCTTTTTTGAAGAAGCCAGAAGGAACTTCAGTCCAAGTGGAGAGGAAAGGAAAAGAGGGGAAAAAACAGGAAAAGAGAACATTGTGTCATGGTTTATCAGCTATTCTCTCTTGGCTATCCTATTTATATTTTGTAAGAGATTTTAAAAGATCAGCAGGAGTAGTCATCAATACTTAGTTTCAAATTATAATAGACATACTAATTATGTGCACTGAAGAATATTTGATTGTTTATTATAAATTTAAAACAAGATTTTCCACATTTTCTGTGAAATGTGTCCCAGTCGTACACTTCAAGTGGTCATTTTTAACAACCTGGTTTTTATTTTTAACATTAGATTTTCTGTTTAACCTATTTGGAAAATAAGGAAACAATTTTTAAATGCCAGAGAAAAATTTAAGAAAATAATTTGCAGTTCTGGTATGAAATATGTTTGATATTTCAAAAGACAGTAAAATTGAATATGTTCATCTTACAATTTAAGATCAGAGTAAAGTACAATATCTAGCATTACAGGTGTCATTAATTGCCCCCGTTTTAAGGGTAATGAACATAGAACTATAGTTTTTTAAAGGCATTATAATAGTAGACTGGTTTTGTTTCTAAAAATAAGGTGTTTTCTAACAAATAGTCCCATTAAGTTGCTTGAAGAATATATCTGTTTTTACCCTCTGAAGAAAAAGTAAGCCAGATATAAAGTCGACATATGTCCAACCTTTGAGTGTTTTAAGCCTCATTGTGTCTCAGGTATTACTAACCTGAACCAGGGCTGTAAGTGATACAGAGATAAACATGTTTTACCAAAGGTGTTTGATTACATCAGCCTCATGCACTCCATTCAGCTGGTAATGATGGATTTTTAGAAGTAGCTTGCTGAGAAATTTAAGGAAGTTCTCTTGTATAATTTCATAAATAATAGTGAATTTTTCCCCAATTCTGTAAAGACTTGTTGAACTTCAATCGTAGCTGGACAACATGATGTTATGACTCCTGAATGTGGGAACAAAATTGCTAAACAATTTTCTGAAGAAATAGGCTGAAATTCAGCAAATAAGCTATCAGGTTGACATACTCAACCTTTTAACTTACTAAGCTAATGAATTTCAGGGTCTGACAATATTTTATGTGACAGGTATAAAAAAATGCACTCTTCAGAGCAGCAGTTGCTATCAATATTTGATAATATGAGTTGGTTCTTGAGGATTAAATTTGCTCTAATAACAAATACAAAATTGTGATTATTGCCATGATGTTTAAAATGCCTGCTTTTAATGTGTCATTTGATTTTATTACTTTCTTTCAGCTAACGCATAAATATATGATTGCCATATATATTTATACATGCAAGGTTGGTTTACCAACATAAATGTATGGATATGTTTTGGTATCAAATGAAAACCAGTCAGCCTGGATTTTCAGGTCAAAGTGCTACAAATTGCACCTTATACTGGAAAAAAAAAAAAAAAAGCAAAAGGTTCAACTGGAAAAACTTCATCTTATGTGATGTGTATAAGAACCAGATTAAGCAACGTAGTTATCTAGTACCTAAGATTAAATTTGCAGACAACATTGTTGAAGTAAAGAAATGAGGGACAAAAATGATAAATATTTAACAAAAGGTAAGATGACTTGTCCCTCCAGGCTGGAATAGAAACACAGAAGGCTGTAAGAGTAACGTAATTAAATTTCTACAGTTCGAAACCCCACAGAAAAGTTATAGAATCACTTCTGCTCTCCCTATGACTTCAGAAGCTGTATTCTGATCCAGATATTTATTTTTATTATTTATTGCTTTCTTTAAAACCTAGTTTTCAGTATTATGTGAATCACCTAAACTCATCAGCATTCCAGAAGGAAACAATGTGAGCTCACTTTGAAAATTAATGCAATACAATGAAACCAGGTCCTCTAAAATGAAGTGCTGATGTGGATTTAATGTGAGTAGTATTTTATCATTTTGAAGGCACATGGCTATAGCTTACAGTCTATACTAGAGGACATTACAGTGTTTTGTATTGAGGAGGACTGTGAAATTCTCAGCCACTGAATATACCACTGTTTTGGTTCAATAACCTGACTCCATCAGAGCTGGAATTTGGAAGTTGTTTGCATTGATCTCAGCGGAAGGTGAATGTGCACAATCCTTTATTTCATTCTTCATTTCAGATTGTGGGAGTTGCCCTTGTGTGTTGTAAGTCCTTAGGTCAAATCAGACTGGTTTCTTGGCAGCAAGTTCAGCTGATGAATTCTTAGAGTAATAACAAGCAAACATAATAATCAGATATGTGACTTGTAGCTACAAATATCAATCAGTGTATACGCAGAAAAAATTTGAAATATATGCTGAATTTTAACCCTATAAGTAATGTCTTTAATTCTGTAAGCAGGGGATCCAGTCAGCATGGTAAATTTTGGGCTGAATTTTAAGAAATGTGAAAGTCTTTTGATGGAAGTGGAAAGAGAGCTGTTCTCTTCACAGAAACGTCACAGAAGGCTTGTATATATTGCATTCAGGATACATTGCTAAAATTGTTTCAAGGATTAATAAAACAGGAGAGAAATCAAATACAGAATTATGGAGAAGAGTCCTGACCAAATCCTAAAAAATATACATGATCCTAATGCCTCACTGACATTCTTGAAAAGTGTGGGCTAGAATATATGTGAGCCAGCTATTTTATGAAGATTTTAAGGTAAACTGCTTTGCTGACAGATGAGCATTGTCGGGCATGTCCAGCCTACATGGTAAATGATGTGAAGCAGTGGATGTAAAACATCTGTACTCCATACAGGCATGCATAAAAGCTGTCTACCTAGACCTAAATGCCTAACGGATTGTTTCCAGTTTATGTATGACATTCAGCATTGTGAGGGCTGTGCTTCTTCAGTGACCTACTCTACAGGAACAGCTAGAATAAATAGACTCAAATAGCAAATCACTCTGAAGGATAAATGGGCAAAATTAAATAATTACAGAAGGGTAAATTACATGGAATAAGACAAAATAGAGAACAAGATATTATGCTTTTGTACCATTGGCAAAAGAAGGTACTTGTACCAGAAAAGAGAAGTGGATGATGAGTAACCACATCAGTAAAACTATTCTGTCAACAATTTTGTTTCAGACATTCCATTCATTTTACTTGCCAGCCTGCAATAATCTTGCGTATGCACTTGTCTCAAGTTAACTAGGCAGCCACTGAAGATGGAAAGTAATCATCATTTTTCTTTTACAATGGCTTACTTTGGTTGGTTTTAGGCTCTGTGTTGTGCACTGAGCTATCAATATTACTGCCTTTCTCGGTGTGGAAAATGAGACCCAAACCCAATAAAATACTAATTGCAGATGCATTGTTACCCTACTGAATGTGAACAGACAACAGAAAATCTAGCAGAAGATCCTTCTAAAGCCAACTTTTCCTTTCATTTCATAGACACTCAATGACCACAGCAACTCTTGCTCAGTATGAGATGACCATTCCTCGGTGAATCCTGTTGCCAGTTTCTTTGAATGCCTCTTGTCACATGAGATGACTGTATTCACAGTGACTGAGGCCCACAGAACGTGTGAGACATCCTGCAACATATTTGTCTTTTAAGAAACACATCAAGTAAAAGTTGGACCTAGAAAGTAGAAATGTGGGGATTTGTAGAGTTTGTGCAGGCTGAGTGAGATACATGAAATGGACACCGCTGAGCACAGTAAACAACTACTTACTCTTTCAAGCTGCTCATGTTTTTTTTTCTGAAAATAGACTTTAAAAAAACCATGCATAATTTTCCCCCATCTCTAATCAAGCAAGATTCAGTTAAACAACCAATGACTGTTCCTGATTATTCAAGAAAGAGACTTCTGTTGCCCTTGTATTATACTTTTCATTAGACAAAAAATTACATTTGGGCACAGATTGAAGTTTTTCAGTAAACTAATCATACTTCTTATCTAAATTCAAGAATCTCTATTATTTTTCTCTTTTTTGATTTTGAAGTCCTCATGCAGCAATACTCTCTGGACTTGATTCAAGAAGGACCTTAAGCACATGCAGATGACCATGAGACTTAAGCATGCGCTTAATTTTAAGACCATCTTAAATGCTTTGATGCATTGGAGCTTTTATTGCCTTTAGGAACTGTGCAAAAGAATTCAATCTATAGTCAACAGAGACCAACTTGTGTGGCTTCTTTTGCATCATGTGCATCCATCCAGTGATTAAACAGGCTAGTACACACTGGAAACTGTTTAGATTAATTCTGGCCTAGTGTCTATCCAATAAACCTTGGTCCAACTGGCCTGCTTCAACATCCTAGGTGTGCCCTCATTGCCTGATGCCATCCCCTCAGCACAGCACTCCAGCTTACTGCCTGGCCATGCTATGCAAGGGTGACTGAACTTCCATGGGACATAAGGTGAGAGTAATTGAGGCTTGCTGAGATAGTATTTCAATGACTCTCTTAGGAAGAAAGCATAAAAACTGGTCATGTGTGGATCTTTTTAATCTGGACTGAGTGTGCCCCAGAGGGGTTCAGTCTCAACCATATCTGATTTTCCTTTTGGAGGAAAGTATTTGATTCAGTCTAAATGAGACTGCGAGTAATCACTGTGTGCAAAGTGGGAACAAGGAGGTGTCTCTATGCAGGCTGACATGGAGGCTTCTGACCCAATTAAACCAAATGGTGAAAGTTATATCAAATACTCAAATGTTTCCTTGGTCAAAACTGGTACATTATTGAGGAGAGAGTCCAGATATTTATATATCTCCCTGCTGGGGGGCTTTTTCATTAATTTTCACCAACAGTTCTGTTTTGGCTTTTTATTTGTTTTTAATAGAAGTGATTTTAAAATGTTAGAAATCAAGAAATATGATCCATACAAGAAAGCTATTTCAACTTTATCTTTTACTCCTTGCTTGGGATCTTCCACCAGAGTTAGTAGGTGATTTGGGAGATTCCTGTGCTAGAAAAAACAAAAAACCAAAACGATTGAGCCAAGGGTGGAATGGCTTGGGTAAAAAACAACCATCTTATTCATGGATGTTTCCCTTCTAATATTTGAATAACTAGTTATAGTGTTATTGGAAATTCCACCTTCAGAGAATCAGTGTAAAATGCATACTGCTTAGATGTTCATAAAAAGCACAGAAATTCCAATAAATGGATTAAATATACCATGCAGTATTAATTTTAATTCATGGCACAAATGCCACAGAGTGATACAGATGATAAAACCATAAACTCATTGAGAAATAACTAGGTCTACAGACATCACCCTACAGTTTTCATACTGGAATGACTCACTTCATTACTCTATTGAAAATGTAATTAATAGGTAATCTTCTATGTCACCATATTCTCCACACAATTAACTGAAACCGACAGTCTCTGTGCAGTGAATAGTTCAGAGATTTGCCCTTGTGGCAGTTCAGAGATCCAGTCATGAGCTTTTCACCTCCAGGTCAACAGCCCAAATTATGAGTAGGTTGGTACAGACCACTGTTTGGTGACCTCTAGTAAACGATTCAGTGATCTCAGGTTATTCTTTCCTGGTTTCAGCCAAGGAGGTAAAGAACTGAACTAAGACCCATTTGACACCTTTGCATTTCTTGGCACACTCATGGGATGGCTCAGGACACTCTCACTGCTGGAGCCTATGCCCTGCCTGTTTATGATTACGCAGAAGACTGCTGTTCCAAGTAATAAGGCAATTGGCAATTTTTTGAGGTGTGGCGCCAGTCTGTACAAATGAAGTATTCATACATGGGGGAACTCTTCATTAGGAATCTTAAGTAAATTATTAGGCTTGATACAGCCTGTTTGGACCCAGATGCAGAGACATGCTTGACTGCAAAATTTGAAAGATATATAGTAAACCAACAAATATATATATATGTGTGTATATATATATATAAACTTGGGATAGATTTCCTTTAGAACTTTGAAACTGTAAATAAACATTTTGCAAGTCACCAAATGAAAATGTTCCCATCAATCCTTGTCTTTATAACGATAGGAAAAGCCAGTCTGACATATGCTGTTTACCACTTTGTAACACACATATTAT
>JAOXXN010000446.1:77478126-77488396 GCA_026770055.1 Myrmophylax atrothorax | reverse complement strand
AGTTAACTCCCTTGGTGCAATTTAATGTTTTAAAGATTCATTGGATATACTGAAGATAAGCAAGTGAAAAGCTTTTCCATCTGTACAAAATCCTAATGTGCCAAACTGTTTCCAGTGAATGAACAAAACAGTTAAATATACTGACTTTTTATTAGGATTTGAAAAATCTTCTATTAACGCACTGTAATTTTGCACTATTTTGTAAGAAAACTAAAAAAAAAAAAGGAAAAAGAAAAGAGAAACTGAAAAAGAAACAGAAAAAAAATCTAAAAACAGATGCCAAATGTATACTTTGTAAAATACTATTTTTCTGACATAAGATGTCATCACATTGTGAATATAACTGTGTTATTGTAAACTGTGAAAAAATGTGATGTTCTGTTGTGGCACAGCCTACTAAGGGCCATTTCTAATGCAGATTAGTCACCTGAACTTGTTTATATGAAACATATTCATAAATTTGAGATCACTTTTATACTTATTTTTTGTAGACTATTTTTCCACATTTGCAACACAACTGTTATTTTATATCAAACATTGATTTCACTTTAAAATATTGTTTGAATAGGTGGGTGGATGTCTTAAATGTGCCAGAGATTCAAAACTGTAACATATAATTCAGAAACTATTCTTTGCCAAACTATAAAGCAACTGAAATCAATTATGTTTTTTGAAATACTGTCAATAAAGGATAGTTTCTACCCCATGGTAATAATGAAAATCTTACATTTTCAGGAATAAATTCCTGGCAGTTATGAGCTGCATTTCCCTGCTGTCTTTGTGTATGTTGGGGAAACAAAACTGTGTGCCATAGCTGAACATCATAGATATTCAGCCACTTGCATAATGTGCCATGGATTTGACTTCTGAGACACACTGATGAGAATTAGGAGAAAAAGCTGCTTGTCCTAATTCAAACTCACTTTCTCTGGTGAATCACATGAAAATGGGACAGTTGTTAATATAGGACTGGTATGATCTGAGTAGAGATCGTAAGCTTTGTACAGAGAATTGTAATAAAAATAATGAAAACCATTCTTACATGCAGGCACATTTTAAGATGCCATGTTAAAAGGAGAGCTTGTAAAAAACTCTGGTTTTTATTTATTAGTGATTGTATATTTTGCCCCATGATCTAGATATTTTATAACAGGCCAAAAACTGGTTATTTGTTCCCTTTGAACACTACCATCACTCTGAGATGCATCTGAAAAATGTAGAGGTCAGCCACTGATTTTTTCTTGGTATTTTTTTATTTCATGTTGTTGTTGAGCTTTCTTCTGATTGCCTACAGCTATGTTCAGAGTTTTCAACATTTTTAACTGCAGTTCGAAGGTACTTACTGAATGAAACTACAGGTAACTGTAACTATTTCAAGGACAATCACCATTTATGTGAAATCAATATTTCAGAACACTGACTCCAAGATGGTTAACAAGCAGCTCATTGACTCTTATTTATCGATCACTGGAATTCTCCCCAGAGGATGAACACTGAATCATGTAAATAATAGTGCTCTATATAAGCCTAACAAATTATTGTAATAGGTATATTTAAAATAAAAAGAGAACATTCCAAGTGTACTATAGTCTTTGATCATTATTTTATAGATCTGATGTCATCCTCTTCTTCTTGAAGTACTTCTCATCAAGAACCTGATCTGAAGATTGTCGCTAGTCATAACCATGACTTCTGGCAGAAATCTCACAAACAGAATTTCAGTTCTTTTTAAGCTGTTCCACATGAAATTCCTGTAAGTGTTCAGGGTCAGACAGAATTCATATGGACTGTCCTATCAATTTGCTACATACAGTAAGCAGCACAGCTAAAGTAGGATAGTAGTACAGTTGATGTAACTTTGTCTTGTTTTTACCAACTTGATTATGTAGCACTCCTTGAGCAATCATTTGATTTTCTGAATTTATAAGATATTTGCTCCTGGAAAGTGGGCTTATTATGTCTGTGTATTCTTACCAAAAGGAAATGATCTTTTCAAGTTTTCAGAAGAGTGGAGCAGTAATTTATATGGTCATAGTTCACTGTGTTATCTAGTGCAGAAATAACCTACATTTGCAGAGATCAATTGCGTCTAAATTAGCAATGGCTAATATAAGGGTGTAAGTTTTATTTCAAATATATATGCAAAAAAATTGAAATTTTCAGCTCCCACCAAAATAAGTGTAATAATAATGAAGTATTCCGCGTAGGAAAGGTCATTTAGTCCCAGCAACTGCAGTTTATCCTTAACAGACTATTGTGTCTGGCTACTGTGCAGCTCAAAAAATAGACTACAGGTCTTCAAAAATCCTTTTCCTTTCTATCAGACAGGCAATTTTACTTTCCTCATGAGATAATAAACCTTTGCTAATTTGGATACATTCTTTAAAATATATTTTAGGTTTTGCCATTTATTCAAAGCAAATTTACCATCTTGAACTCATCTTCAACAAGTGCAGAGAAAGACTAATTTTTCAATAGTATATGCTGCAGAAGTCCCTGCCACATTTCACTGACACACACCCCCTTCTCATTCTTGCATTCAAATTCCACATAAAAAAAATCAATCTAGAACAGAACATACAATTTTCTATCTTTAAACCAGAACTTTTTTCTTAAATTATCTATTTCTTCTTCCTCTCCTAGCTTCCCCCGAATGTGCCAACCTACTGGACATAAAGCCTTGTGTATTTGGAAAGCCAGGTCTCTGCCCTTGAATGTCAGAAGCAGCCAGCTTAATGTTATGCTTCTGAGAGCACAGCACTGAAGTTATACCTGAAAAAAAAAAAAAAAAAAGGGTCAGGCTTAGAAGGTGTGCAGGTTTCTAACACTGCCAGCAACAGGGTGCTATTACAGTTGCTGAAACTACATATGTGGGTGATAAGGTTGCTGTTGGCACAACTTCCTCATGCAGTGAATCAAGCAATAAGTCCTGCATAAGCTTTACCAAGGTTGATCCTTCAGCATTAAACACTTCAGTGAACCAAATGTTCTGCCAGGTTGAGTCTGAGAGTCGGCTAGCACCCCTCAAAATACAAAATACCCCATGTCAATTCTCACACTGACTAAAACAGAAGCCTTCTTTCAAGAAATATATCATCTCAACATATATTTTAATTTCAGTAAAGGCTTTGGATAGGGTAATGAGTCTGTAGGCAAAAGACCTACGGTAACTTAAGATATCTCAGAACAGGTTTTTACATGTAGGTGTGCAGAGGTGCATTGAATTCCTGAGTTTCCAGTACATGTTAAGTAGTCACAAGTTTAAAAAAAGTAAATGGACTCTGAGAGTAACTCAGCTCACATACTTAGGATGTCTTCATCCTTAATCTCACCTAAGATCATATTAAAAAGTAATTTATTAACTAGCAGTTCAATGACAGTTGTTATTACAGTTGATTTTTATGTACAGTTAGTTTTTTCTGATGAAACAGAAAAATTAAGGGGGGGGAAAAGGAACTTGTGTTGAAATGTGAAATATTATCAGGTTTCATTTTTTCAGTCAAAATTAGTTTGTGATGTTCTAATTGATGTTTTTATGAAAGATCAAAATCACTCTCAAGATTTTTGTCTTTAATCAAAAACTTAAGATTTTAGTAATTGCTATATAATATTAACTTGAGAAATTGTATAGTAATTTTAACACTTTTTTCTGAAATGTTTCTTTTTCCTAAAGGAGTCTATTTTTTCTATGACAAGATACTTGAATGAGGAAAGTGTCATCAGCTACATTTCCATTTTTCTTCTTAGCTTCTGTCATCTGAATCCTCTCACATGTGAAGAACACATGCTCAGTGGGATATGGTTAATAAAATGGAAGAGTTGCAAAAGGTTTCAAAATAATTTCTACATAGTTACAGGCTTGTTGCACAATCATGTTTTTTGGGCAATAGGAGCAATCATTTACTGGCTGATTAGCATCTTTCAGACACACATTCTCAAGTTACGAAGTTGACTTTGCTTAAGCTACTGAGTCCTGTTACAGCAGTTTCTGGCATTTGTTGATATTGTGTCCACCTTATGTCCACTTTTTTTCCTCAGCCATATCATGCCCTGTCCTTCTACACCAACTCTATATTTTTACATTCTTTGTCAGAATTTTGATATTAAGAAATTCTGTTTCCAGCTAGAACAATTCAGGCCTGTGTAACCTTGAACTAGTGAGCCCTACACCTTCATGCCTCTGCCCCATCATTGTCACTAAATTAGATATAATTCACATTAAATTTAATGCACTGAAATGAAATGTAACAAGTAATATGGGCAATCAGGTGCTTTTTAATTAGTTCTGCTTGTCAACCAAATATATGGTACTGCAATCAACTGAATGTGCCAACTACATCCAGAGTGGCTCCAAGCTGCCATTGGTTCTACCACACTAGTCTCAGTCTAGAGCTCAAAGACAGCAAGCAATACTGAGGGAACAGACTAATGGCACAGGATAGCCATTTAGGCAGTTATTCAATATTTCTTTATTAATAGGAAAAAAATCCCAAACTGGTACAGGTAGGCATACCATGTAATTTACTGCAGTGCTATCTGCCTGCACAGACGCAGTTTGTGTCCAGCAGGATTTATCAGCACTGTCTCAGCACAGCCCAGGAGCCTACATTTAGTGTCCTTCTGACGCTTATGGCCTCCAAAGTGCAGGGTACCATTTGGATCCAATCCACTCTCCAGCACTCTGGACAAGCTTCCCAGAAATACTAAAGTGCAGATGAACCTCCAAGCATCCCTGAGAGTTGGATAACACTTCCTGGTGAGCTGGATTAAGCCCGTAGGCCACCCATTAAGCCATATGATTGCCAGGGCAACAAGGGAGTGTGTTAAAAAGTGCAGCTTTTTTTTTTCCATTGTTTTTCAAGTCTTTCATGTTAGATATCTGAAAAATTCTTTTTTCTTTGATTTGTTTGATATATAAAAGCTCCGTAAGCAACGGCACTTAATATGATCACTCAAAATCTCTCAAAATATTACAGAACCAAACCTTTAATCTTTGTAGTGATTTTACATGTCTCTGATGCATTACATTTTAGTTAGTGTTAAAGATGCATTCTTTTTACAGATAAACATACTGTATAGCAAGGCAGTGCTCATTTATCTCTTTTTGTAAGGCTCAAATATATATTTGTAAATGAAAATACAGTTTATGAGCTCTATCTTATCAGCAAAAATATGGAGGAATGTGCACCATAGTGATAATACTTCTCACTGCCACAAGTTCCATTCAACCAAGGAGATCAAAGAGTTGGTGAAATAGATCTGACCCTGCAGCATGTGTAAAAATGGTTTTCCTTGATGTTGTAAATTGTAGGTTTAAAAGGTTTTGATATTCCTTCCACACATAAACCATCTGCACAAGTGTTTACAGAATTACAGCCTTTACATACCAGGAAAAAAGATGCCTTGCAGAAATATTTTATTTTATAAATAAATTTTATTTTTACATAAAATATATAAATGTAAGTATCATGCCTCCATTGTTTAATTAAATAACTGAGGCAGAGTTGATGAATGACACTTTAGCTAACTGTGTTGCCTGCACAGCCCAGTACAGTCATGAGTAGAATGAAGTAGGTCAGCTGCTGCACAGCATAGCTCTATAACAGTATATCCCCCTGTCTGCCCTGGTCCTGCTGCTGAGCAAACTCACTTTGAGTCACTGCACTTATGCAAGGAATCTGTTAAACCTTTCCACTCAGGAAATCTCTAGATTCCTCCACAAAATTTAGTCAGAAAACAGGCCCTAGGCAGTTTTCTAAATTCCTTAATCTGTAATAAAAGGTGTGACCAAGTTACCTGGGAGCAACTCCCTGTGGTGGGTATTAATGCATATTTCTACACATGACCACAACATTAATAAAGATTTCTCAGAGTTTCTTCTCTTAAACTCTAAGCACAATCATTTTAAGACAAGTATAACTTGTCTTCAGTGCAAAATTTAGAGGTTTTGGCTAACCCTTTCTGAAGAGATAGATGTCATCTACCTTCCAATTATTTTTCTAGTGGCCTTCTGTATTTTTTTACAGTTGCTGCCAACGTCATGTGGAAGATTTAAGATTGGACTGGAATGAACACATTCTAGGGCAGGACATGCAGAAATAGAAAGTTTCAGCAAATCTGAGTGTACTATTCATACTTAAGATTAAAATTATTTATGAAGTTGTTTTGCTGCTCTGGACTCTCGGCATTTCTAAAGTTAAAGCATTCCACCTCATTTTTTGAGAGTTCTTCATCTTAAGAGGGAAAATACTTTTTTCTCTCTCCCTTCAGTTTATGCTCATTATGTGCTTCCGTAGTGTTGCATCCCTTCTCCATTTTTACTCTGTTCTTCCATTTGCTTTTCATATAATGGGTTTGCCACATCCTGATATTCTTAGCTTTCAAAAGTAATGTATCCTTCCTGAATCTAAGTGACTAGACATCTACACAGTACTTGAGAATCTTGGTAATATCAATTTCAAAATCTCAAAAATTATTGATACCTTTTTCATTTTCCTCCACAGAGAGACCTTTATTGGTCATGTCTCTGGTCTTACAGTGGTTTCCTATTGTTTTCCCAGAAGCTGATGGCTTACTTTGAAGGCATTTCCCAATTACTCCCCTTTAACATTGCCTCAGTCACTTATTCCCACTACAGTAGAATTCCCTTCATTCATTTACCAGCTCAACATCCTAATGTTATCTAAAAGCCTTACATAGCTTTTGTTTTCCCAATTTAACATATTAGCATAATATAATTGAAATTGCTTGTGAAGTCCAGAAACATTAATTTCAAGGCATTGTTGATTTCATTGTTCTAATACTAGCAGTATTAGAATAATATCTCCATTGCATGATACTAAACCCCCTGGACAGAAGAATACATGCTTAATAAGCTTTGTTATCTCCTTTGAAGCTAATTACTTCTGTGGGTTTTGATTCACAATGCATTCTGGTTTTAAGAAGTTTCTCAAAACCTGCCACTCCACCATCATTTTTTAAACCTAGCCAACATGCTGCTCTTTCTCACTCATTTACCAACATAACAATGCCTCTCAACATCAGTCTTTCAACGAAGTTTATCAACAACCCCATCACCTTAAGAGACATATTTCTTTAAGATCCTCTAGCAGAAGAAGTAATGAAGCCCAGTTTATTAATTCAGGTCTTGTAGTTGGATTCTCTAGCATATAATTAGGTATGATAACTGATTAAAGCTTTTCTCACAATTAGGACACTCATGATAGTTCTCTCCTGTGGATTCCCTCATGTCTCTAGGGGGTTACATTCATAAAAAAGAAGAAGGACTTCAGAGGTCTGTTTGAACTATCTAGTTGCTCATTTTGATGTTCATAATGTGAACGTATCTTTGCATCTACTAACACTGTGAAATCAGCTCATATGCTGCTAAGACTGGAACCATGAAAGAGAGCACCAAAAAGGGAAACACAGGTAGAGACAAGCAGAGAAGGAGAAGTAATCACTTCAGCATCATATCCTTAGGAAACATCTAAAATATTGATTTCTGATACATACTTCCTTCCATCATACAGCAGTGTAAATATGTACCATTTGCTTCACTTTTAACCCAATTTCAAACATTTTCCTTCTTCCTCAAACTGCCTAAATTTTATAAGAATCACATGAAACTCTTTTCACACAATATTTCTCTTCTCTATAAAAACTGTATTACACAAATGTCCAGATAAAATGTTTTAAACATGAGAAGGATGGCTAAGAATTTTAGCTGAAGAACAACCATTTCCCAACTGTTCACTCAAACACAAGCTGCTCTGAAATAAGCATTGAGCCAAACAGCCATTAAAAAATAATTCTTCAGCAGCCTATGATACTGCACATTTGGGCATCTGCTTTTGTCTCTTCTTGGAGACAGACCACCAGGCCAGACAGACTTCTAGTTTAACCCAGTTTGATCCTTCATATTCCTCACACATAAGTGCCATGGTGAGCTTTCCATGACAGCAGCTCAAAACTGACCCACAAGTGCCAGAGCTTTTCATTCCTGAAGATCAATGGCAGCACCACATTCACTGTCCAAATTCTAAAACCCCTTCCTTAGATATTTAACACTCTTCTGGCAATCCCAGTGACACACACCTCTTTCAGATATGGCAGCAGGTGGCAGACTGTCTAAAAGCATCGCTTATCTCAGAATAAGTCTCTTGAGTGAGTTAATTGAAAGCTTACCCAGATGCACCTGCATTGACTCACAGAAGTGCTAAGCAATATGCTGCCAGGGATGTGCAAGCCAACCACACACCTTACAGGTACCAATGTGTGGATTGAGCTACCTCACTACTACTGCCAGAATCATGACATTGTGGGTGGAATCACTAGTAGAATTTTTAGAACCATATTTCACTGTGAAATATAGACATGTTTCTGTCAATTAATTCCAGAGCCAGCATTAGCCTCTTGGAGCCACAGATGAGTAAAAGATAAAGATCCCTCAGCCTTCTCATAAATGTTGGAAAACTCATGCTTGCTTCGTGCTATGGACTCCCACAATTTTTGGCCCCAAAACATTCTTTGCTTGCCTGACTCTAAAGTGACTGAGGAATGCTCAAATCTCTTTAATATACCTTTGGTGAAACTATGGGCCAAATCTTCAAAGGTAGATACAGGCAGTGGGAATCAGATATATAAGGTCATTTTTTCTATCATGTCCCAGGCTTTGTAATCTGGTGCATTATATTATCTTGTTAGAGAGCTCTAGCTTATGTTATTAGAGTGCATCCTGCTTCCACTTATGCTTCAGACTAGCTGCTGCACTCCCAGTACCTCCCTAGCACATTTCAGGAGTCATCTCATCCTGAGAGTTACTTAATATGTGACTATTCTGTACTGGAGGATAGACTGGACTAGTGTGGACACTGGCTAGCCCCAGAGAATTGTCATGGACATATTTCACTGTTAAAATGCAGGTAAAGGTAAGTACAGATTCAAGCATTTAATGATATGTACTGATTTAAATTTTTGAACCGTGTATTTCTTATGAACTAAAACAGTATCACATCCCACCACCTGCAAAAGGCATTGTCATATTCTCTGGAGATATGCTGAAATGAAATATGTTATGCTGAAAGACCTGTAAACTCATTTAGGAAAAATCTTTTTCTGTTACAGTTCAATGCATGATCAATTTGTCAGTGTTATGAAAATTCACCCTCACGTATTTGATGTGAATTTACCCCTTTTTTAGTGGCAATTTCTCCCTAATGAAAACAAAATTTTACATAAAATGTGAACCTAATTTTTTTCTAAATTTTGTACTGTTTGCTGCCCTTCCTTCTATTGATTATTATAAAAGTACTCCTGCAGAGTTCAACCGTGTAAGAATGAACTCAATCTTTTTCAGTTATTTGGAGAATTGATAGCTCTTGATTAAACAGTTCATTCATTACACCCCAGCACACAATATCTATTCATGCAAAAAGAATTGCTTTCATGTAATTGAAATAGAAGGCAAGATTCTGTTCATATTTCAAAATGCAAGCTACGTAGAACAAGAACTGGTAGTCAAGAAAAATCACAAAGCAAGCAGGAGAAATTCTGCTCTTCTGACAAGTATCTGGGGACACATTTTTTAAAGAATAATTGAATGAGGACTGAATATGTTTATAGAAACACAAAAGAACATTTGGGTTAGTTATTAGGAAAATGTTCTTCACCCAGAGGAGGGTTGGACACTGGAACAGGCTCCCCAGGGCAGTGGTCACAGCACCAAGTCTGACAGAGTTCAAGAAGCATTTGGATGATGCTCCTAGGCACATACTGTGACTCTTGGGGATAGTTCCATGCAGGGCTAAGGGTTGAACTCGATGATCGTTGTGGGTCACTTCTAAATCAGCATATTCTATGATTCTATAAGAAAGGCACCATGGCAGGTCAGAGGCCCTGCATGGAAGGATTTTAATGAGTCGAATGAATGTTTGCATGTAAACATAACTGAATGAAAGTTCAGAGCCCTTCCACATTCACCTATTATACACATATTGCATTGCTCCAAAAGATCATACCCTTCTGATAAAAATCCAAAAATAGAATTATAATAATGTGCCATATATTGCTTTGGTTAGATTTTCTGAGTTTTTGATTAAAAAATATGAGGCATAATAGATCTAACATAAATTCTTTCCAGAGAGAGTAATCAGGCATTGGAATGGCCTGCCCAGAGAGGTGGTGGATTCACTATCCCTGGAGATTTTTAAATGCAGATTGGATGTGGCACTGAGTGCCATGATCTAGTAAATGGACTGGAGTTGGACCA
>JAOXXN010000446.1:77451335-77467959 GCA_026770055.1 Myrmophylax atrothorax | reverse complement strand
ATATGCAAAGTTTAAATTCTGCACAATTTGTTTTAGAGTCAACATACAATATTGCATATTTCATGGTTCCAAGAGGAGTGCAGTATTCATTAAGAAAATACAGATGGTCTTCAAATAGCTAACAAGATTTCAGTCATTTCATTTCTCCCTGCTGTGAAACCTGGAGAGAAAATAACAGTAACAATGAACTCAGTATGGCTGAACCTCAAGGCTTTTTTCTGCTAAAACATTATCAAAATTCTGAACTGATGTTAGTCAAATTCCACCAAGTTTAACAGAACTAAGCTATTTACAGGACTTTGAAATATTCCCCTTTTCTCTCCAAGCATATTTTTTTCACCTTGAGAAAACCCAAAATTCAAAAGGGTGAGGCTACCAATTTATTATGAGCCCTGAATAGCCAGCAGCATGTAGTTGTACTGCCCCAGGAGTGCAGCAGTCCAAATCTTCAGACTCAGAGAATGAGAATTCAACCCTTGGTGGCTGCCTTGCTTTGGGAGAAAACAACCAAATCTGCAGGTTAGTCACAGAGACTCTCCCTTCCCCTCCCATCAAATGCCGTACACTAATGCAGTGTGGAGAAGAGGCAGGTGTGAAGAGATGAGGCCTTGGGCATCAAAGAGTCTAACCCTCTCTGTGGCACATCTCTGCACAGCAGGACCTAATTGTGCCTGAAATCTGTATTCAGCACACTAATATCCCATGGAATTTGTGGAAAACAACAGCTAAAAAACATGATTTGCTGTTCTGAATCCACTCGGGAATAATTGACTTCTCTCACAGTTTTCTTGGATTTCAGGATTTCTTCCCACATGATTTCTGCCTGCAATAAGAGAGTATTTGATGAATGATGCAAATACAAATACTGAAAAACAAACAATGGACTCTCAGAATTTAGATCAGGAAATTAGCTTTACCTTCACCTGACACTCTTAAAAACATACTGCCTCCTGCCTCCAGTGTCTATGTTTAACTTCCCCACTGTCATTCCAGTGCACTCACTATTTTTCTCCTGGAGCAACTAAGAATAAGAACAAATATATGGACTGAGAAGCAGAAATACATGGATGCATTTCACATGCACACAGAGACAAAATGATTCCATATTTCTGCCCCAAAAGACCTTCAACACTAAAACTAAATAATTGGGATTTCTAAAAAGCTTAAAAGTAATTTTAAAAATATACTTGTTAAACCAAAGTCTGTTCACCATTGTGCTGGTTTTGACAAGAATGGAGTTAATTTTCCTCATAGCAGCTGGTAAGGGTCTATGTTTTGGCTTTGTACTAGAAACAGTGTTGATAAAACAGGGATGTTTTTGTTGTTGCTGAGCAGTGCCATGCTTGCAGAGAGTTAAAGCATCTCACTCAAACCCAACAGTGAGGAGATTTTGGGTATACAAGGAGCTGTGAAGGGACACAGCCAGGAGAGCTGGCTGACCCCAGATGACCACAGGATCATTCAGTGCATAACGTGTCATGCTTAGCTTATAAATCTGGGGGTAGAAGGAAGGGATGTGGGACATTCGGAGTGTTGGCCTTTGTCTTTCCAAGTCACTGTTATGCGTGATGGAGCCCTGCATCCCTGGGGGTGCCTGAACACCTGCCTGTCAATGGGAAATGGCAAATGATTTCCTTGGGTTTGTTTCTGTTTGCACTCAGTTTTTGCTAATCTGTTAAACTGCCTTTATTTCAGATCATGAGTTTTCTCACTTTTACTCTTCCAATTCTCTCCCCCATCCCACCTAGAGGGAAGTGAGCAAGCAGTTGTCTGGGTTGAGTTGCCAGCTGGGATTAAACCATGACAATCACCCTCAATTATACCTATGCTGTACTAATACCACACGATGCACTACTGGGCCTACATACAAGCACTCCACAATTAAGTGAAAATACTAGCTTAAGGTTACTGTTGCTCAAATACAGTTTAGTCTTACCCTTCCTCTCAGAATTGGGGAGTTAGGCATTATTTAAGTTTTCATTGAACAGATCATTCTTTACCTCATTTCAGGGTCTGCCAGATCTTTTGCAAATTGCCCTGACCTTGTTTTGCTTGCACTTGGAGTTGGCTGAATGCAAGCCAGGTGTGATCCAGAATTCACCTGGCTTCATTAGGCAGCACTTTGCTCTGAGCAGGGATTACTGTATTACTCCAAGCATGGTACTTTCAGTTTAAAGCTGGTGAGTACATTGGTGGCTTAAAGTACAGGTGGAACAAGGGTGTGTAAAAGTATAACAATCTCTCTGCAAATGTACATATACATATATATAAATATTTATAGTCTAACACTGTAAGCCAGGATGTCAGGCTTCAAGCTTTTGCTGATATTTTAAAATTCTACTTGGAGATCAAGCTTAGGGCTATAGCTGTCATGTGGAGCCTCACACATGCAACTACAGAAGTGGTACTGCAGACAAGTTTCCCCACAAAAACAAAATCAAAACCACTGTCTACTTAGTATGTGTTCTATCTGAGTACAATGGCTTCTTGTATGTTACCAGTCTGATACCCAGACATAATTTCATCCACATTCCTTATATAAAGGAGCATTCCTGCAGTGGTTTTGCAGGAGGTATCTCAGAAGACAGGATAATTTTCAAAACATGGCACAGATTTAGTGTCTGCATGGACCTTGCAGCTCTGGACCCTACCGACTAAAGCCCATGGATCAGGTAAAGAAATTACTGATCTAGTCAAATATGTCAGCTTCTATGTTGTACTGTAGGCTAACACGTAAATCCTTTATTCTTACTAAGTATTTTTATTTCACTATGATATATCCAGACTGAAAGACTGGAGGGTTTCTGCAGACTTTCTTACAACTTGCTATACCATCTGCTGCAGTATTAATGGAATGGTTTGTACATAATATTAATGGAATATTTTATATGTAGCATATATATAGCATATATTTGTGATATTGTTAAAAAATTATTGGAATTTTGTCATATATATTTACCTTTAAAGCTGTCTACTCAAATGAAAGCAACTATATTAGACTGGCAGGAAAAACCAGGCACTATAACTTTTAGATTCAGATATTTAGAGAATTCTTCATCGTTTACAGAAAATCACACTTCCTAGTTCTTCTGCTTACTCTTGCTCTCTAATATACATGTGCAAGATTACATTGGTTAAAACTTCATTGATGAGACATGCAAGGTTATATATCTAAAATTACAGTTTGGGGGTAATTTTCTCTTTTTTTGTCATTTTGCAATTTCTTTTTGAATTATTAGTTTGGATGGCTTGAATGTGAAGATAGCTGTACAAGTAGCGTTCACAAATCTTCTTAGAACTCCTAAATCTTTGAAGCTTTTGTTTCTTTGTCTGGTGTACTTTAACTCAGTATGACCCGAGTGATTGACTTTTAGTGTGATTACTCCTATGGGATTCAAACACTAATGTTGCTAAACTTTTAGACCTCATCATGCCACAGTGTAGTCTCCTTACACACTTTTTTCTGGTCTAGATGTAAGAAAAACCCTTTCAAAGGATAAAAATACCATCATTTGTAGCCATGGCAAGCAGTCATGTTGCTAAAACATTTTATTTCCTCACCAAGTCATGACAGGAACTGTGCCTTTGTAAAAAGGGAATGGAGACTCAGAATGAAGTAGAACTGTCAATGGAGATCTGGTGTTTTAAAGTGAACCTGTCATGAATTCTAACTGTGCTGAATGAAATCATCCTCAGTCTCTCTTGCTTATCAAACATTCAACTTACCTAGAGAAATGCTCAACAGGTGTGACAGAATTTTTCATCCACTTGTTTTTCCAGTTAAAATGCATGTCAACTTGTTGTTACAGTAAACATTTTTAAAATAAGATATATTTTTTAAAAAAAATCTAATAAGTCCAGATAAAGGAGAAAATCCTTACTTTCAACCCAGTCTTAAGTAAATAAATAATGCCATAGAAGTAGCCTGGAATGAAGCAAGTAAAACCAACAGATTTTTCAAGTGGAACTTCGTGTTACTGTAACTTCCACCGATAAAAAAAAAAAAACAAACACAAACAAATAAACCCAAAACCAAAAGAGAAACAGATGTATTTTATCAAGCTTTTTGCATTTATCTGTTACGTTTGCCTAACTCAATGAGTTCATCTAATATTAGATTTACTAATGACACTGTCATGCAAAGACAATGATGTTAAAGAACCTGCATGTATGTGTCCATAAATAATAAAACAAACTATTAATCTCTTTTGTACAACTTGTTTTTTCTGTGATGTCATCTGTGCATTTTTATTAAGGCAGTTATCATGTTATTGGCACTAGATTTAAAATCCTATATGTCTCATATCATTAATTATTTTTCAAATTATTTATCAAATAAATATATATGAAGTTAAAATTACTGGTTTGAACAAGCATAGCACTAAGCATCCACTTTAAATAACTCACTTTGGGAGTGTGAAATTTTAAACTTCCAATAAAGGACAAATAACTTACATATCTAATTCATTTTTCCTCAGTTTTATGTGTGCATGAATACCACATAATACATGTGCTGTCCTACCTTCACAGTTTTTTGTATACACACTCATCGTCCAATGTAAACAGACTGTAGCTTGAAATAATTATATTTGAGAGGCTGTAATATTAGTCTGTTTATCACTGTGTTATTTTTGTCAAGAGCAAAGAAATTGAAACTGAGCAGTCCTGAAATTACTCAGAATGACTCATGACAGTGTGAAAGTAAATTATATTCTCCTCATCTATAGAAATGAGGGTAGTGATATTTACAGTGTCTGCTTTTGTTTATGAAGTGTTTTGGAGATGAAAGGTGCAGTTTCATGCTGACTCCTTCTGCTGCACCATAAAAGTGTTTTACATTTCCTTTCTGTGGAGCAGTATGTCCCACAAGGACAAAGCTTTGAGTGTTAAAGTACTCTGCAGGTACAGTCCTTAATACGATTATTAGGTTAATAACTGTGTGAAGCTACTATTACAAATGAGACCACAGTCTTTGGTAACAATATCATCCTGAATGTCACAGCATACACATTTTTTGCTAGTATTAATATTACCTTCCTGACTGACTTAATTCTGCTGCTATGCTTTCGTTTAAAGTTTTAAGAAGCATCAGAACTGAAGTTCATAAAATCAGTGTCAGGAACATATCATGCATGTAATTCTGATGTCTTTCAGCTCCAGAAATCTTCAAAACAACTTTAAGTGAAAAAATTCCTTTAATAGTATATGAAAGCTGGTTCTTACCCTGGAAAAAACATGACAGGACTATATGGCATTTTCAACCACATATCCTTAATTGCAGCACATTACACAGTGGAAGACACAGTTGCAGTACTGGCAGTAGCTGTGCCAGCCTCTCAGAAATTATGTAGACTGTGTCTTTGTCTCAGCAGATGGTATTTTTATGACCTGCAGTTCCTATGCTCAGAAAGTCTAGATGAGAAAATAGAAAACAAGCAAAATTTGGAATAAAATTCTTGATTTTCATTCCAAAAGACTGTAACCAAAGTTTTTCAATCTTAATATTAGCCTTAACAGTAAGAATTATGGGACTAAGTGTCTTGGTTTCAGAGATACACAGTAATAGTCATTGCCCTTCAAGTCCAGCTCCATCTGGAAATCCTCTCAGTTTATGTAGGTGCCTTAGGAAGTATTAGAGAAAATAGGCAAAAGAACTTCAATGGGAAGTGTTATGTGTTACTGTAAACATAAGCCTCTATAAGATCCTGAAAAAGCACACCATTTCCTGCTGTTCATTTTTTATAAGGCTGGTTTCATCAAGTGTTTTCAGCATTCTACATCAATTCCATATAGTATGATCATTTTAATTATGAATAACAGATTATATCAGATTGTTTCATCTTCACAGGTACGGATTTAATCAATCAAGAATATCAAAATATATGCCTGCTTTAATTTTTAACTTGTCCCAACCTTTAAGCTTCATCAAATTTTTTGCTCATTTCATCTGGTGTGGAGTCAATTCTCTTCATAGCAGCTAGCACAGGGTACCACAGGGAGTCATGCTCAGCATATAAACTGGAGGAAGGAGCACAAACTGTAGGACCTCCAGAGCAGTGGCATTTGTCTTCCCAAGCAGCTGTTACAAGTGATGGAGCCCTCGTTTTCTGGAGATGTCTGAACAGCTGCCTGCCCATGGAAAGTGATGAATGAATTCCCTGTTTTGATTTGCTTGAATGCGCAGGTTTTGCTTTACCTGTTAAACTGTTTTTATATCACCTCACAAGTTCTCTTGCTTTTACTCTTCTGGTTCTCTCCCCCATCCCACTGTGAGAGAAGTGAGTGAGCAGCTGTGTGGGACTTGGTTGTTGGCTGCGGTTAAACCACAACACATTTTGAACTGATAATTTGAAAATGGGATACATGCTTCAAAATTATTTATTTTTCTAATATTAAAGATTAACAACTGAGTTGAGCTGTGATAAACAGCAAAAGACTTTAAAGTAGCAAAAGCTCCACATCTTTTAGCTCATTAATAGTACATGAATATTCTGGTTCATACTGTGAAACCATTTGATGAATGCCTTCTCCTAGACTAACAAATAGAGATGCACCCACCTTACTCTCAGTTCTGCTCTTTGTACTGCTTTAAATCTAGAGTAACTCCTCAGTAAGCAATCTCTTTGGATTTCTATCAGTACAACTAAAGGACAAATATGACCACCCTAACTGAATATTTAATATGGTCTTCTAAAACTTCTCTTAGAAAACAAAACTGCAGACAGCTTCTGCCCCTTGATCAGCTTGTGATAAATAGAACAAAGCAAACAAATTATTTCCCAAGTGTAGGAACTCTTAAAGAAACTGTCATTCTGATAAATTCTAAAGTACTTTTTGAGTAAATAAATGTTTATATTTAATATCCACAGTGTCATTTTAAATGAGTCATTCTATCCCACTCATTGCTCATGGTTAAAGTTAATTGGAAGCCATTTTCTCAGTCTATTGATGATTAATGAACAGCATTTTGGTTTTTTAAACATAACATTCTTTTGTCCAATGTAGAGAGGCAAAAGAAATCAGTGGCTTAGTAACTTAGAATTTCAGAGCAAAGAATAATTAAAATGGTGGAAGCAAAGGAGAGGACACACAATGAGCCTTATTTAAACAAATCCGCCACTGAGAGCTAGGAGAGTTTGGGACCACAAGCAGTAAGCAAAATCAATTAATTTTGGTCTAACTTAGGCACAGCTATTGATTTTATATAAGGATTTGATCCACCATGCTTGTAAGTTGCCAGCATGAAAAATTAATCTCATTTGACAGGAGAACATTGAATGTGGAGATTGCAAGACTGAGTTGAAAAAGTAAAGGGTAAAAGACACTCTGTATTTATACATTCAGAATTGCTTGGTGGTGGGGGGTTGTCTTTCATTCTTTTTATAAAAAATATGAACCCATGAATATCCATACAAAGTTTAGCTTTCTTGCCCAGCACTGTACCTCCTTTCATGCAGTCAGCACAAAAATGATGACCTACCCAAGTGTTTGAATAGATGTCTTCATAAGCTACTCGAAGGATGATGAGTAATACCATTCACATAGCTCCATCTATATTCTACAACCAAACTGGAAAAAATGCTCAAAAGATGTGTTCAAGAAAAAAAGACAATAAAGAAAGTACAAGTTAAACCAGCAAAATTTTCAGTGAACTATATTAAGATGGAGCTTCATGGATGATAGTATTTCTAGCTACAGTCCTCCAGTCTTTGACTTTGCTGTCATTGAGAGAAGCTTTCAGGTCAAGACCTGGAATCTCAGCTCCCAAAGATCAAAAGAGTTTAGGAATAGCCAGCAATATCACAGACCTTAGTTTGGATTTTCTCTACATCTTATACTTGCCCTCCAGTATCTCTGAATGATGTAGCTTTGTAAGAGAGGTCAGCAAAGAAATGTTGCCTGAAAGGAATAATCAGTCAGTGATGAACATTTGCATCTGTGCTTCAGGGTTCTGCAAAGGCACCCTCTCCATTCTCTGCTGCCTTGCATTGAGTGCAGTCATCAAAATTTCATCTGTGTGGAGCATTATGCAAGTGTTCATAGATGCCAAGCGCTGATGGAACATGCTACTAGGTATGAAAACGTTCAGAGGGCAGAAGGCAGCCTTATAAATTTTCAGAGATAATATGTTACAGTCTTTTTCACTTTAGTTCATTACCTTTTATTTGATGCAAGTGGATGACTTGCTCTGTGCTCCTATTGCAATAACTTTCCAAGGTTTTTTTAAGGCAGACAAAGTCTTTCTGTCCTATCACCCAAAGTGTCAATGAAAGATTGGATATTATGACATTGCAAATATCAGTGATAGTGGATGGTCTCAGAGAAATTACTATAGAGCAGATATCAAACACATTCCCACAGCAATTAGATTTCAGTGACAACTGAAAACAGAGCCCAGTTTTCCCTCTCAACCCCAAAACCAACCTCTGCTTTCCAATGCCAAGACAGGGTAACAGGCTCTCATGTATAAAGCAACTGTACTGTTCCAATGGGAAGCAAAAATATCTCTCTCACTTGAAGCAAACAGAGTCCTGAAAAAAGCAGATTTCTTTGCTGCTATGACTCAGGAGAGGCTGAAAGGTGAAGGCCACTGATTAGTGCTCCGACTCCCATAAAATCTTCAAACTCTGTGCTGTGCCAATGCTATCCCTCTTGCCACAAATGAAACAACAAGCTGGTTTCCTCAGGATTCCTCCCGTGGCTCCTTATCTCTCTCTGTCCTCTTTCTTCTGTTTCTCCTCTTCCTCTGGAGGGACTAACCCAGGGTTGGTCAAAACATGAACTGCTTTTTTAGAGCAGCATACTGAATTTTGCCAATAATGCTGAAAATCACTGTACTACTTCTGAGAAAATATAAGCTCAGAGGCATGACTTACTTCTGTACAACGCAGCACTGAATCCTGCCTTGACCTTAAAGTATGTTTGAAAACTCCAGTCTTCAACCAGATTAGCTGGGTTTGAGCCTGTGCTTAATTGCTGTCTTGAACTAGGCTGGATTAAACTTCTAGGTCTGTTAAGACAGAAATATTTTAAAGAGCACATGAAAAAAAATAATCCTTAAGAGGGACACTGAAATTCCATCATCCAGAATTACTTTTTTCCCTAATGCATGTAGAAAGTGAACTGGGTCATTCAGCATTCAGTGACTTTTTTTCTTACATGCTTTACCACACACAGTGATTACTATTCTAGATTTAGATCACAGTCACAGGAGGTTTAGTAATTTAATATTTTAAAATAAAGTGGCACTTCAAATTAAAGGGGAACAAATACTGTTTGAACATGGTAAATACTGCTCATATAATTATGTGGTAATTAATTTTCATGTCATATCTGTGTGATTATGAGATGAATATATATGACTTTTCTGCCTTCTAAACAGCACAGCAGTTTACCAGTTAATTACTTTTAGATCTGCTTAGTGTAATTACACTGTAATCCACAAAAGTCTGTACATATTCTGTCATTACTTCATGTTTATTAATGGCACTTCAAAATTGCCTTAGGCCAGATCTTGTCCTTTCCTCTTCAGTATGTTGCCACCTAGGTATGGGTGTACTACAACAGAGGAAAAGGAATGCAGGAATTTATGAGGATTTCTTGGGTTCTCCACATCTTGTATACAATGTACAATGTACTCTGGTTCTACTGAGATTTCTTGCTCTGCAATTTAATGAGGTCTCCAATCTCATTGTTAGAATTTGATTTTTCTTACTTTGGATGTAGGATGGAGAGGGAGGCTGAATAATTTTGCATTCATCCAAATACATTTTTTCTGAGTTGTTTTATTTAAGTATAACAATATTTCATATCCTCTGTGCTTCCAGGCTTCACATATCACCAGTTCATGAAAGTATCTCAGTGTCTCAGACAAAGAAGTAGTTTCAGTTGAAGAAAAAGAATCCCAATCTCATCAAGCAACTTATCCATATCCAAGAGAAAGATCCTCCCACCTACAGCTGGAAAAGAAGTGAGAGAAGAGCAAGAATGTGCATTTAGTTCTCTGTTCTCTGTTCTTGCTGGCATTCAAATTTAGTAGGCTACTTTTCCAGTATGAGATGACAATGATGAGCATTATCCCACATGATATAAATGGACAAAAGACATAATAAAACTATAGTAGCTGTATATAACACTTGTGCTCTGTGGTTTGAAAAGCTGCTTAGGGCTCAGTCTGTGTGCATTGTTCTTATTGTGCAAATGCAACTTTTTTCTGAGGGAGAGAAAATGCTGCAAGGAATTTACATTTATATTTGCATTCACATTTGTTTACTGGATCCTCTACTTCACATTCATGCGTAGATATGTAACTTAAGCTCCTCCCAGTTATCAACATCTTATCTAGGTCATTGTGTGTTATCATATTTTGGTAATACTGCTTAAATATTATATGAAAAGAAAGTGGGCTGAAAGACAGCGTAACTAGCCCCTTTATGACAAACTTAATGGGAAAATTTACTTTTTTTATTAAATTGAAGGTTTAGGATTTAAGAGGTTCTAGATCAAAATTTTGCGGACTAGGAGATATGCTTCCTGATGAAAGCAAACATCAAGAGAACTGACTTCCAACAGGCTGTGTGAGAGAAATTATTTCCTCCAGAGTCATGATTCATAAATCATCTTCAAGGCAAATCATTGTGACTTCTCTGTGATGGTAGTTTCAACATCATAAATCTTACATCATTCTAAAACAAATGGCAGCTTGCAATGTCCTTGTTAATGGCACAACAAGACTAGATTTTTCCTCAGATAATGAATTTTCAGTGTATCCAAACTTACAGCATCAGATTTCAGCAAATCCTTGTTAGTATGTTTCACTTGCTAAAGTCAACAATGTTTTAAAAATCCCTTTAAAATGTTAATTTATGCACTGGAAGTAAGACATGATTCACCATCTGTCACAGAAGGTCACTGCTTATATTTGGATCATTAATAAATTCATAGGTTGCAAATGAGTAAAGGTGAGCCACCCCCTACAGTAGAAGAAGCTGGCCCAAATCTTTGCCTTGTTTCTGGGCCAAACTCATAAAGTTCATTATGACCAGATAAATTACATAGAGATGGAAAAGATAATTTAGTCACTCTGCCTGCAAAAGAATCCACCTAGATGGATTAATGTCAGATTGCAAATCTGGCAGAGACATGCCAAGTAAATAGGATAACACCTTATCTCAGCCTGAGGAGTTCAACGTGAACTTCAGGAGACTCACAGAATTTGAAACCCTCTGAGGGCCATTGTGCATGACTCTACTTTTCAAGTTTGAAGTCTGAGCTAAAAGATTCAAAGGTGGCAGCATTTCTGACATTTAGCAAAGAACAGACATCATTTGTGTCTCTCCTAACTTTACCTGATTGCATCATTGTTAAACACTTCTGCTTTCCTCTGTGTTTCTAATTGGTTTATCTGTTGCAGATATTTATAGGGAAGGGAACTACTTTTCAGCCCAGCATTGCATGAGCAGCACCAGAGGCCTCAGAGATTGCATTAGTGTGACTTGAGCACCAGTTTTCTGAGTGCTTTTCAATGGTATTTCTGAAGTTTGAATAAGAGTGGTAATCAGGAGATAAGAGAAGCTAGAGAAACTGCTCAAAGCCTTACCTGTTCTCCTTAGTATTACCAGAGATAAAACTCTGTGAGATAAACTAAAGAGGGATTTGGGTGGTCTACTTCTGCATTTTCATTTAAATCAGGAGTGTATTTTTTCAGCAAATCTACAGATTGTACCCACTTAGCATACTTTGGTTGACTATGCAAAGCAGACTCAAAATACAAACAGAACTTCTTTCAACTGATATTAAAATGGGAGATAAGTGAAGAATCTACATTCTAGCTACCTAAGCATGGCCAGTTCACACATACAAACTACACCAAGTCTGATGTGAAATCCTCTGGTACATCAACAGTTTGGATATCAGGTTCTGGCCACCAGCTCCACAGACCTGATCCTAATAGACTTCTCAGTCTTCAAACATAGGTCGAGGGGAAGCATATTCTCTGCCCACAGATCCAGGAGCTCCATTTCTGCTCAGCCTGGAGTCATCAGCCCCTGACCCAGCAACATGGCAGGAGTACTGCTCTCCTGTGTCTGTCCCAGCACACTGGATGAACCCAGGCCCCTTGTTATAGGTATCTTCTTTCTGTTTGGACCCACAGGCTGTGTGTAGTAGCTGTCACCTATCTGCCCCTGCCTCCTTCTGTTCCTGGTCTGATTTCAAGTCTAGATCCTGGACCTAGTACACTACTTGCCATGTTGGGAGTTCTGGATGGACCCTGCAATCAGCATCCAGCCCTGTCCCACCATGCTTAGACCCTGTGAGACACAGATCTATTGAAGACATTGCCTGGGCTGGTAACTCCCTCAGCTTCCTGTTCTTTAGGAAGCAGCTGTGTCTCATTGTAGCCTGACTCTGACAAGACAGAACAGAAGTTTATGTATGCAATTCCTCATTTTATATAAAATATTTACTTTTTATTTATTCATTGTATGTCAGAAACAGGGACTTCTGAGTTTAAAGGCACAAGCTGATGTCAGTCTGAGAAGAACTCAATACACTTAATGAAGCACAAAAACATAATGAAAAATATCATTTAGATGTATTTTAAATTACTCTTTTTTTCTTTACATGGAAAAGAAAGTTCAAAACTTGGTGGAAGCAGGAATGGATCTTCAGCTTCCATTAGTCCATAATTTTGGAGGAATTGTGCTCCAAAAACAAAGGACCCTGAAAGATGGAGTCCATCAGGTAAGTAAACTGTAAAAACTCTGGCAAATTTCCAGCTTATTGCCATCTGTCAAGAATGGCTCATCAGATCTATCCCACAGTTTCATTACAACTTCAATAAAAAGAATTAATTTTTAGAAACATACAGATTTCACCAAACCAGCATGGAATGTCAAAAAAATTTCCTTCTGCTCCTTATCTTGAATTGGCTCCTTTTTCAGAAGTTTACTGCAAATAAAGAGGCCAACATCACACTGAACCCATAATCTGGCAATAAAGCTTAGTTTCTGGGTCAGAATTGGAAATAAGAGAGACTGAAATAGATGCCAAGGAGTAATGGCTTTGTTGTCTGAGAAAAAAAAAAAAAACAAACACCAAAACCAAAAGAAAACAGAGAGGGCATGAGACAGTCTCCCAGTGGTGCTAATGTTTCCATATGAGGAACAATGTCTGGTAACCCTGTATGCAAGAAGTGTATCTTTCTAGTTTATGTTAAACTGCTACATACAAAGCTTTAAAATTTGACTTTTCTCTCCCTGGAGGTACAGATACTAATTTGTTTAAGTATCTGGAGACCTTTTTTTAAGAAAACTTAAACAGAATCCACATGAAGGCCACTTGAAATGAATATATTAGGGATAAAGATTCATCTCACCCTTCAGCTTCCTCTGATCATGAATGACAAACCAAATTTGGCTCCTCAGTTCTAATTTAACATGGTTGGACATATCTTAAAAAATAAGGTTCTTTAGTTCCCTACCATGCTTGACACTATAGTAAGAATATCACTGGGATACCTTATTAAAGATATATACCAGAAAACTGTATTGAATTTAGTGTTATTAGTAATGAAAAAATCAATAAAAAGACAAACTGAAGATCTGCAAAACATCAAACACTTTTGCTTAAAAGAGAATGAGCCAACATATTCCTTGTTGCTGTTCGTCATCATTTTGCTTCGTCAGTCTTTAATGGCAATCTGTCAGTGACAATATTTGGCATAGAAAATCATACCACACGCCTGTATGTAAATCTGACTGTGCATATGCATATACCAGCATGTGTGGGCAGGTATCTCTTTCCCAAAAGCCACACACACACAGAGATATAGGTAATGTGCAGTGATTTGAGAAGGCTAAACAGAGAATGTGGCATTTTCACATTCTTCACAGGAAAGAAAGAGTAGGAGAAATTCATCCTCAGAAGAATCTCTCTCATTATGTTTTTAATTTCTGGGAAATTCCACCAAAGAATGAAGGAAATTATACTTTCATGCACTTCTCATTTGCCTTGTTCTCATAGCATGCTTTGCAACCTGGATTAGCCCATCCTCAGATTTCTCCTCTTTAAGCAAGCGCTATCAGTTCCTTCCTCTCAAAGCTCTCATAATAATCATCACATTGTCATTAGGATTATTCCAGTCTTAAATATCAATATCTAAGAGTAGGCTTTTCCTTTGCATCAAGATTCATCCCTTTCTCAGCTTCATTTTCAGAGGAAGAGGTTTGTGTGATCTTGTCTCTTTGTGTTCATCCATGTATCTATCCTTGAAAGGATTTGAACTCAGAGGTCAGTTTCTACCAAACTTAACAAAAGGCAAAAGTTCAAAGATACTAACTTCTGACATGCTTGGGGGTCAGGATGAGGCCAAGCCAAGTAGAAGAGGCATATCCCATTTGTGTTTCCACTGCAATGAAGTTCATCCCTTATTAGATGTCAAAACAAAGAAACAAATCTATAGGAAATTATGACTCTCTTCTTGTGAGGGAAACTTCTGTCACCAGCAAAAGATAACTAATTTTCCTCACTGTGGAGCAGGAACTGTAACAATTTAGCACTGAGTACACAACAAAAGAGACATGAGAGATTACAGCTTTTCTCTTCACGGTAATAAAATCGTTGTTTATGTTTGACTGCTTCTGCAACAGGATCTCAGAGAATGAATTCTGCAAAAAACAAGGACCCTTCAGTAAAATTCAAGTTCAGACTGCTTTAGAGAAAGTGGGTATATGTTTTACGAAGATACAGAAGATACAAAATAAAAAAGTGGCTGAAAGATATACATTTGAGTTCATCCCTTACTTCTTTGAAAGCTAACATTTCCAGGCTAGTACTAAGCAAACAATGCAAAAAGCACCATATTTGTGAGCTATTTATTTTAGAACATAGCAACAACATTGTATATTTCATTGCATTATAGTTCATTTTTATATATTATCAAGCATGGCTTAGCTATGAAGTATACAGGTGCTGTGAGAGTACAATGGACTAGAAAAGCCTTGACAGAAAGGCAAGGAGAGGTCAGAGGCAGCTGAAGGAAAACAAGACTTGGTTCACTCCTCATACTAGCATGCAATGACAGTTTATAAGAAGGACTGTGACTGGCTTCGCATCACATGTCAACTTTCCTGCCTGCTCAATCTTTATTTGTGTCAAACTTTACTGTTCAGACTGACATACAACTGAACATGATTTTAAAGGGATAGGGCATTGTATCTAAATGCAGTTCCAGTTGGTTTAAACCAGGAAGTTGCAACACCCCTGATTCCCCAACCTGTTGCTCTTCCAGAGCACCAGTGGCACCAGAGGCAAATGTAGGAACTGCATGTCTGTGGGCAGAAGATGGGACCCTGACTCCCCTACCTTGGACAGTTAAATTCTGGTGGAAGCCCTTCCTGAGAGTGTGTTCCAACACAGCTAAATGAGACAGAGGAGAAGAATGCAAGGACAACATTAGGTACACAAGTAATTATGCTAAGTAGTCTTCATGTCCACTGATTTTCCTTGGAGAAATAAATGCTTTCCATCACAGATTTTTTTTCAAGAGCATCTTACACGTTTCCTGCCACAGTCATACTCCTGGTTGTACAACTGAGATCTTTCTTTAAGAAACACCTGCAATAACTAATAGTTTCTTTGTGTTCTATCTGCATAATCAAAAGGTCTGGATAAAAGACAGATATGCTTTGATTGACAGGCATGCCCGTAGGTCCAGTGAAAAATATATTCCTTACATTTAAATAGAACCTCCTGTACTTCAGTTTGTGCCTATTACCTCTGGTTCTGCCTCTGAACACCACTAAGAGTCTGGCTTTGCCTTCTTACACCATCCCATTAAGTATTTACAAACATTGACCAGATGCCCCTGAGCCTTCTCTTCCTCAGGCTGAACAACCCCAGCTCTCAGCATCTTTCCATTGGAATGATGCTTCAGTCTCTTAATATTCTTTGTTGCTTTATGCTGCACTCTCTCCCATGTGTCCTTTGTACTGGGGAGGCACACCTGGACACAGCATTTCAGATATGTTTTACTGGTGCTATGCAAACAGGAAGAATCACCTCCTTCATTGTGCTGACAGTGCAGAGGCTGTTGGCTCCCCTTGCTACAACAGTACATTGCTGTCTTATGTTCAAGCTGCCATGCACCAGGATCCTCATCTCTTCCCTGCAGAGCTGATTTCCAGCTGGTCTGTCTCCAGCATATACCGGGGCATGGGACTATTCCTCTCCAGGTGCAGGATTTTGCATATCCTGTCAAAGTATTAGCATGTAAAATAATATTAGATACAAAAATCAATCATAAAGCTGTATAACATATCTCCAAATATTATGTACTTGTGAGGGCAGACATTGTCTGGCCATGTGCCAGTAATTTTCATACTGTTAAGTCTCATCACATGTCAGAACTTCTTCTCACCTCTTACAGAAAACTCAGAAATCAGAAGAAATGGGTAAAATATTGGAGATGAATGATCAAGACTCCTCCGGCTTTGATGGGCTTGCTATGTTGGACCTCGATTTTTGAGTAAAAATAATAAATATTCAAAAGTGGATGAGTTGATTGAAATTAAGTTGAAAATCAAGAAATAAAGAGAGAAAGTGTGAGAATATGAAAATATGA
>JAOXXN010000446.1:77415347-77426354 GCA_026770055.1 Myrmophylax atrothorax | reverse complement strand
ATTTGTGACAGGCAAGAGAGCAAGATTCTAAAAAATGTTTTAAAGGCATGCTCCCAGGAAATCCATTCAGTCCCACACAATATCTTCCAAGGTTTGTAAGGAAGGGGACAAGGAAAGTAGCTCTTTATGTTAATAAACTGTCAACAAATTTCCTGACACTTTTCTTGTGGGAACTGGCTGAAGATGGGATGTCAGAGAGAGCAGCTATCCTTTTAGCTTTCTCCATTCCTTCTAATCTCTTGAAAAATTAGGTTCTTTCAGAGTGTTAAATGTATAAACATATGAGCTATATAAGAATGTATATGTACACTTATATTCCTGACAAAACCAATATTGCCACTGCCATTTCAGACAGTCACATCCTCCTCTGAGGGCTATATATACCCTAAAGCACAACAGATGTGTCTGCTCGGTTATGCCACTTACCTGAAGCACTCTTCTCACTGTCTCTGGGTGACTAGCTAGCTGTATAATGTGCTTCTTTACAAATTGTATAAATGTCCACGAGGAACTTTAAGGGATATGGCAAAGAGTCCTACTTCAGTAGGCTCTTCATTCTAAATAATAGGCATCCCAGGGAATGGAGAGGAGGCAAACTGAATAAAAATTTAGAGTGGACAATGATTTATGCATATATCTGGGCAGAGTTACCTTCCTCCTCATCTATCATTGTGGTCATTCATAATATCTATTATTGTATAGACATCTGGCCTGTTAACATTATGATCAGTCAGTGCACATGCTCAGATTCTATTCCCACCTATAAAGCCAGTCTGCACAAGTTTGTGCTGGAAAACTCTGTTTGCACACACTGCCAATGCACTGGCCCAAACAGTATGGAAATAACTCATAGGCAATGCACTACTCATAATTTTGCCAAATGGGGCAATGCATTGGAAATTGTGTTGCATCTGCTATAATATTCAGGCCAACTTTCTCTTCCATTAGGGAAAGTAAACAGTCTTCCAGACCTGATGATTTTAAAAGGAAATATGACAAATTCTGCCCATTCATTCCATTCATATATTTCTATTCGGTAGTTACAGTTCAGCATCATTCTATTTATATCCTTTAGTGTAAGAAAAGATCAAGTGCCTCTTTGCACCACTGTTCTGTACAGTTATTTAGCAACTCATGGCATTGAGTGGACTACTAAAATCAAACCCCTTTTCTACTAGAGCAAAAAAATACAGTGTTTCTTAGCCTACACTGACCAGCTAGTCTCTTGCTAATCCTTTATTTGATGGAGCCCTAGACTGAGTGCACAATTATTTCTTTGAAATGTACAGACAAATATAAGTTTAAAAAAAGTTGCAGTTTATAGTATAGATAGAGAAATGGAAAACCAGCTGAGGAAAGGAGAAGAGAAATTGAGAAACACAGGTAATAACTCCAAAGCCTCTCAGCAGACTCCTATGAGGAACTATCATTAACTGTACCAAGAAGGAACTGGCTATATCTCAGAGACATCTCTGATTACTTCAGCAAATGAGAGAATGAGAAGACAAAGGACTGATGAGTTGGAATGACCTGAGATTAACTTACCCTGAAAATCTGTCCACAGGGGAAATAAATTTTAAAAACAGAGGTGTGTTTCTGAAAAGCATCCACCTCTGTGCCATTTTCCAGGATCACAAACACATGGTGCTAGAGGTACATTAGACACGATTGTCACAGGTGATAAGCAAAACAAGTTTTAATTAAATACAGGGTTATTAGACCAGACAATATCACTGAAAATATTTCCCTCAGAGGGTATTTATTAAGCTTCTAATTTATATTGCAATACTGTGTATAACAGATGCTCCCTATTCAGTCCTTTTCTCCAGAGTTAAAACTAAGAAAAAGGGAAGTACAAATATGATTCCGACAGTGAGAGGATTAGCATGGAAAATCCAAAAGGTAGCTGCCTGGGAGAATTAAATGCCAGCAAGTCATGAGCAGAGGTAAAGTATTTTTACAATACAGACAAGTCTTAATGCTTTAAACTGGAATACATTCCAGTTTTAGGTGAGGGATTTGGAAAGTCTCTGGGGGCTTGGTTTTTTAGGGGTTTTGTTTGGTTTTGGTTAGTTTTTTGTTGTTTGGGGTTTTTTGAGAAAATAGTATTTCTAAGACTGCATACTAGAGGAAATAAGCAATGCCAGTGCTACTGTATTCCATGTGGCAGTTCTTTAGACACTCAGATGGTCCATATTTATTTCAGCACATAATTTTTTAGTGCTGCTCTAGGTAGTAGTTTTGATTTATAATTTCACATGTGGTTAAAAGTCATTGATGTTCTTACCTTTTTCATATTTCATTTGAAATCTACTAAACCTACAGCCACTGTGGTGTGTTTGTTGGATGCATAGCCAGGGTTTTTCAGCAGTTAGCCTTTGCAACTTACCCCTGGTGTAATGAAGCTGAAAGACATCAGACTTTCAGTTAATAGAGTGAGGCAGAGAGCACTTTTCAATGGATTGGAAGGCAATCTCAGCAGGATTGCAGGCATATAAAAGAAAGCATTGCTGTGCTTTCTTTGGAAAGACAATTAATACACTACGTATTGAGGACATTTCATGGACATACATTACTCCATCCTACCCTCAAGGAAAGGGCTTAACTGCCCAAGTGGCTAGAAAAACAGAGGCAAATCCTCTGTCTGAGCTTACAAAGCCATTAGCCCCCCAGCAAGTTACATCTGTACAGGCACACATGTTCATGTTTAAACTAGATACACAAAGGACTGTTTTCTTAACATGTCTTTATTAAAGCATTTTAATTGCTCTTTACCTCACATGCCAGCTACTTGCAAAGATTACAATATTTTAGCACAGTTACTCTTTCCTTATATTCATACTTGGTTTGATTCTTTATTCAACAGAGGACTGAAGAACAGAACAACGTTAATGCCTTCTGGGCTTGCCATAAGGAAAACTGAGATGATAAGTGTAATATTCCCAAGAAGCACTCTGTCAAGAACTGAAATACACAAAAAAGGGTGACCAACTTTCTGCTCCAGGCCAGCTGTGCCTCTTCAACACTTACAGCTTTACTACTGCTGACAATGCAGTACAAACAGGGAACAAACAGCACTTGCATGCGGAACAGCTCTTATACATCTTAGGGAACTGTAGGCTACATGATCCATAACAATTCAGTCCTGCTGGGAAGCATGAACAAAATACACCATTTCAGGAATTACAGATTCTGACTTTTGATCCAAATGAACTTCTATTACAGATCTAGCATTTTAAATGATCTGTTGTCTGGGCTTGTAAATCTTTTGATCATATTAATATACAATTTTGCCCAATTTATGTGGTCTTAGATTTCCCTCCCTGTTCCTCTCATACAATGTCAGCCCATTTGATTTTGCAGTCATACTACTCACCTCAGAAGTCACTCTTCTCAGGCAGCTGATTAGCCATGGAAAACAGAATAAAAATAAAAACAACAAACAAAATCCCAAAAGGGAATAGGTTCACTACCACAGGGATTTTTTATTTTATGTAAATAAGCAAGGCAATACAGATTCATAGAATGGGAGAGTCCAAGCTTCAGCTGCAATATCTGGGTGTTACTTCAAGTAGAAAAGGAAATGTGGATAAATCCTTTGATTTCAGAATTAACTTATAAATTTATAAATGGCATTTTTCCTCTACTTTCAATCAGTCTTCACTACTGTGAATTTATTTTCTATAGGACAGATCTCTGAGTTTCTGAAATGTCTGGGAATGGAAAGCCATACTATCATGTCTTAAGCTGCAGCTACAGTTCATTGGTATTTATTTCACATTCTTCTTCTGTGCAAAATCCAGGAGTGAAATAGTGGAACTTACTTAAAAACCATCCACGATGTTATCAGTTCAAAAGTTATAAACCATGACTTTGATTTCTGTGCATTCTGCTTTTCAATTTTTTAAAAGATTATTGCCTCAGCAACCTGGAAGTCGCATTATTGCCATGTAACATACACTCCTTATAGCCCATTGCAGAATAATCAGAATTATATTGAAGAATATTTAATTCATTGGCCCACATATTTTCATTCATTAGGTATTTCATACTTCATGCCATGAGGTTTTTTTACTATATTGAACTAGAATGCCTGGCTTAAAAAACATCTAGATCCATGATTTCATTAAATACAACTTGCTGCAAGGAAAGGAAGAAAGATTTTAAAAAGTCACAGCTGATTTCTGAGATTTGAAAGCTGCAGCAAACAGATCTGAGTTTATTATACAGCACTTGAATAGAAATTGCAGCTTTTGACTATACAATTAGAATTCTGTGAAATCCACTTTGGTTTTTTCTCCATTTTTTAAAAATCCATTCCCTAAGAGTTCTCCCACAAGATGATTTTTACCTCCACATTATGGTGGGTTGACCCTGCCTGGATGCCAGGCTCCCACTGAGCCACTCTATCACTCCATTCAGCAGCTGGAAACAGGAGAGAAAATACAACAAAAGGCTTCTGAGTCAAGATAAGGACAGGGAGAGATCACTCAGTAGCTGTTGTCATGGGAAAACCAGACTTGACTAGGAGAAATCAGTTTAATTTTCTACTAATCAAATCAGAGTAGCATAATGAGCAATAAAATCAAATCTTAGAACACCTTCCCCTACCCCACCCTTGTTCCTGGGTTTAACTTTAGTCCCAAATTCTCCACTTCCTCCCTGTCAGTGGCACAGGGGGATAGCAAATATGGGCTGTGATCAGTTCATCACGTTGTCTCTGATGCTCCTTCATCCAAGGAAAACTCTTCCCCTGTTCCAGTGTGGGGTCCCTCCCATGGGAGACAGTCCTCCATGAACTTCTCCAAAGTGAATCCTTCCCACAGGCTGCAGTTCTTCACAAACTGCTCCAGTGCGGGCGCCTCCCACGGGGTGCAGTCCTTCAGAAACTGGCTGCTCCAGTGTGGGTCCCTCATGGGGTCACAAGTCCTGCCAGCAAACCTGCTCCGGCATGGGCTCTTCTTTCAACAGGTCCATAGGTATTGACAGGAGCCTGTTCCATTGTGAACTTCCCATGGGGTCACAGCCTCCTTCAAGATGTATATACAGTGTATCAGTGTATATACATACCTGAAGGGAGGGAATGAAGAAGAAGGAATCAGGCTCTTCTCAGTGGTGCCCACTGACAGTATAAACTGTAGTGCAAGGGATTCCATTTAAAGAGAAAAAAATCTTTCTACTCTTAGAATGGTCAAACTTAAATTATCTCAAGAGGTTTCTTCCAACCTTAACCATTCTGTGACAATACCTGCCACTGAAATGGAGGACGATGTCTTCAAAAAACAGTCCTTTAGCCTGGAGTTCCTCTGCTGCTTTTATTTTTAGAGTCCAGAACCATGAATTCCATGAAATCTGGCACATTACTTAGAGCTTGATTCCATGAGTATAAATTTTTATTCTTGGAAGAGTCAACCTCCTTAGCTCCAATTTTCATGGTTTCTGAGAAATCAAAAAGGCTGTAAAACAAAAGAGCTCAAAAATACTTATTCAATAAAAAAATAAATTTAAAAATATAACTAGAAAGCTAAAACTCATAATTTTGGAGCTAAGTTCAGATTTTGCTGAACATTAGGGACAGCTCTTGCTCACCCAATTGCCAAGGAAGTTAACTTCTGAGTCTCTGCAGCTCCTATTTGCAGCACTCCAGTCACTGCACTCCTTGAAATGCCAGAAGTCAGGCACAGGCACCTCCCACTCTTGTGCAAGACCTTCTGCCAGCAGGTTCCTTCTTGTAAAATGAAACATGCCCCCATGGGCCTCATGGCCGCAACTCACTCTGCTCATTAACACCATTACTGCCACATGCTCCTTCTGCCCATCCTGACCTAACAGCAAACTCAAATAAAATCATAAGGAGATACTGGTTACAAATTACATAGACACTTCACAGTTTCACCTGGGGTGACAGTCTCAGTGAGTGTTGAATAATCAAACTCAATACATATTTTCCTTCTCCAAAATGCATTTAGGTTGTTCTAAGCAGCTTTGTTATGGATTCTCATGGCCAAACTTGAATCATTTCCTGTGATACTGCTTTGGAGCCAATACCAAAAGACCAGCAGAAACACCTACCACCTGTAAGATAAATTTGAGTGTTCAGTGTCAGTGCAGACTTGATGAAAAGCTCAAGAGCCTGTTATCAGAATCACACAAGTCCACATTCCAATTACAAAAGGGAAGATTAATATCATCAACTTCGGTTAGCTGAAAGTTAGCTGACTACTTCAAAATGAGTAACCTTAAGCCCTATATGTATGAAGAGAATGAATAAGCACCTCCAGAAGATAATTCATTTCATCCTAAATCTGGTGTTTTAGACAAGATGAATCTCTCCCTGCAGACACTTGATTCATTTCACTGACTGCAAAAGTAAGTGTTTAAATTTAGGCAACTTTCAAGATTATAAGTCAAACAGGATAGAGGCTGCATAAAACATCTATTACCTGAACTCTGTTATCAGACATCTACATAGGCATTTTCATTGGGAATGTATATCTAGAAACACCCAGAAAAATAACTTTCATAATGACAGGCAGGTTCTTTGTGCAAATTTTTCAGAATCTAACTCAGTCATTATATATAGCCCACTAGTATATTAAGGCATGATACAGTGCTATATTACATATGAGCCTTCAACAAAAAAACGAACCAATCAAACATGATTTTTTAGAATTCTGCTAATGGACTTTTCAAATGTCCTGTCTCAGACACTGAAAAATAAACAAAATGGAATTTCCAAGGAGAGCATGTAGCAAAACAAAAAAAAGTCACAGAGGTGTTACAGAAATAGAGAGGTGGCTCATCAGATTGAAGTTGTTAACTTCTCCTGTTAAATTAACTGGTATTAACCTTTCTGTTCAAAGGCTGACCACCCCTCACAGTCTTTTTGGCACTGCAGGAATTGGAAATTTGACTTCTTATCACAGTATTTTGGGCTATCTTTGGAAACATTTCTCTTCTGTGTAAAAAATGAAGACAATGGCTGGGATTCCACTTGAGGTTAAGAAAGTTGGAGAGCAAGCACAGACATCCAATGCATATACAATGCTTTCAGCTATTCAAAGCATCTGCAAAAGGCTGGTAAATATGACACAATCATTGAAGATGACCCATATTTCTACAGGGGCAGTGAGAGAGCATAAGAAATATCCCACTAAACCTAACTGACAATACGGATCTGCATACACACAGCTGAATCTTTCCCGGAGGTAGACTGCCCACAAACATGCTCCTTCCTTAGGATCTCATTACAACTAATTCTACAACATAACTAGTTACAACATTCTGGAGTGGTGGCTAGAGGTCAGCTGGATAGCTCTTTAATATCTCAAATAGCACTAAATATCTGCACAACCACCCCTTATAGTTGGTCATCTGATGCTTCCTCTGGGCTCCACCAACTATATTGACTAGATACTCATTTTAGTTGACTAAGAACCCAACACCATTAAAGATGTTCCATATGACTTTCAGAAATGCTGAGGACTCCCTCAGGCCTTTTGTTATACTTTTCAGATCCATGCAGACTTCCTGGATGCTTCATAGCATTTCAAATTACTTTTCTCCTTATTTAGGATTGAATATAGAGATACCTCAAACATCTAGTATACCTAGGTACCTACACAGGTGACAAATGGTAATCTCAGACTGAATCCCATGCAAGATTCCTTATATAATATTTAAAGTTAACTAACTCAAAGGTTGTTAGAAAAGACAAAAAAACCAAACTAAACCAAAAAAAAAAACAAAACAAAACAAAAAACCATGAAGTTCTCAGGGACATTCAAGAATGCTACACTCTTACTGGTAAGAAGACTAAAATTTGTACCTGTGTCATGGGAGTCAATGTTATGCACAGAGTTTCAGTTGCACATCAGTGTGATTGTTTGCTCTTCCTTAGACAACAGTCTAAAAATTAAAACCTCTAAAATCCATCTCTAAAAGCTGAATAATACTGTTTTGTTACCTTGTACCACCACAGCTATTTAGACACTCTTTTCCCAAACTGGACTAAGGATAGGTAAGATGAAATAATGAGATCTATTTCCCCCCCTCTCCCCCTTTTTCTTTTTGGCTTTTAATTCTCCTGTTACCCTTCAGTAGCACTTTCTCTATGCTCTTTCATTAGATTGACATTAAAAGACAGTGACTTCTGTAATGAAAGAGTTGATTAATATCCAAAATACTGAGGCAATGTGACATGTGGAGAAAACAGAAGAGGAAAATCTCTACAAATTAGTTTTTCAGAGATTTGAAGTTCACATCAGTCCTGAAAAAAGAGCAATGCCATAATAAATACTTTGTGCAGAATACCAAAATCTAAGGCATATTTTTCCTATGTAAATATCTGATTCTTTAGATTCAGTGGTTATCATTTCAGCACTTGGGAAGATTTTTTCACTCAAACCTAATTTCTGCAGGTGCACAGGAAGATTTTTTTCTCAAATGTAATATTTGCAGATGCAAATTTAGCAGAAGGTTTGAATTTATTTTTATTTCCTTTTTGCTGTGTTGTTTCTAATAGAAGGATGAATTTTCTACACAGTGTGCATTGGCATTTCATAAAGATCCATCTGAAAGATACTGAACTTTTTTTATCCTAGCACATCTGTGTTATTTGCAGTGTGTGCAACATGAAGGCATCCTCAAACAAAAAACAAAATGACACAGAATTGAATGAATTAATATGTTGGGCTAAAATAGAAAGTAGTTGTTCTCCTTGAGTATGCCTATAATTTCAGAGGCTTGCTGCTGCTCTAAGTTGAAACAAACAAAAAAAGTAATACAAAACTCACTCTTTGATGGTTTTCTCAAAAAATAATTTTACTTCTTTGAATCTGTTTAATTATTTTTCTAGAAAGATGTTAAAAGTAACTTTTTCAAATCATTTTATTGTTCCACTCACAGAAGAAAAGCCAAAGTGTAGGATTGTTTATTTAACTTACAAATGTAGACAAATTTTGGTAAGAGCAGTCAGGAAATGGATTAGCAAATAGTATGCAAGAACACAGCCAGAAGGATTTGGGTCACTGCAACTTGGCAGGTTACCACGCAGGACAGATCTCCTATGGTGATTCAGACCCTGGATATTTTAGACAACAGAGTCTCCTTCCTTAGAAAACTCCAGCTGAAAACCAGTTCAGTTGTTTGTCTCATAACTCACATCTTGAGGCAGTTCCAGAACCTCGCTATTCTGATTGTTTGCATCATTTTTTTCTCTAATTTAATTATAGCTTTTCTTCATAAATAATATTTTTACCTTCTCATTAAAGTCTCAATCATATTTCAGACTTTTATCGCAAAGACAGATCCTTCTTGTAAGAGACCCTCCATTCCCTTGTCCTCGTAAAATGTACCAGATCTTACAGGGGTTTTTTTCTTTTTAACTTGAACAGTTTGAATTGCACAGGATTCTGATAACCATTGTCTTTCACTCACCATTTTCTGTGGCATTAACACTCTCATCTTTACCAGAAATATCTTACCCAAAGCACCCTTGCATCATATTAATCCTTTTCACAAATATTATACCTTTTTAGGCCACACTGATCCTGCAATAGACTAATTCAACTAAAGTGCTACGGTGACTCAAACAATAATGCCCATTAATTAAGTAGTCTCAAAAAAAAGATGAAATCATCTAGATGGACTGACTCTGAAACTGCTTTCCAGATTAAAGAGAGCATGAGGGAACAACCAACTTACTACTTGTAGTTTGAAATGAGGAACCTGTGAAGAGATATGAGAGAAGGCAAACCAGCAACCCAAAGTTTCTATTCCCATTCAGAGCTGAAAGCAGCCCAAGGAGGATGGCAGAGAGAGAAACTGCAATCAAAAACTTCCTCCGTTGTAGTGATGGAAACCACATGGTTCAAAGGGGCAATTTCAGGGGTCAAGAGGTGACAGAGAAGCAGGCAGGCTTGAAACCTGATTCCTTCCCTCTTGTGTGAAATACAGAATGCTATATTTGTATGAAGTACTCTTCCATTTTTTGGCAATGGACTTCCAGCATCTTTAGTATCTGAACACACAGTGTGCCCTGAACTGGCACCTCTGCTGATGTTTCAGTACCTGTGAAGAATATGCAAAATCTGAGTTCCCTGCTTTAGGAGGGGATTGATGACAACTCAACTACAACATAAGCCTAATACACAGGAAGCATCACATAAAGATATTTGAAAATATAGCACTGTGAAAAAAAAACATTCTGGAGGCAAAACTATCTGGCTTGCTTTTTATTTGCATATTGATCAATATTGTATTTTGAAATTATATTAAAAATAAACCTGTATTTCCCTTCTATTTTTAAGGACTCTTATTTTCTGTCTCTTATCTTAATTGCTACTTAAGTTGTTGCTTGGCATTGGGTTTTCAGAGCTTTTGTTGATAGACCCTTAGAAGTTTGTCAAATGTGTTTGATTGTATAAATATTTGTTCATTTATGCAACAGCATATATTTTGTATTGTTTGCAATATTTCACAAGGACTTCTGGCTCACTACAAATAAAACTTTCATATACTACTTCAATGCTGTGTTCCATGACAGCTCAGTATATCAGAGTAAGATATACTTAATGTTTGCAGTGTCTCAGTATGACATGCTATGCTATTACTGACAAATTGGTCTTCTATTTAGCATTAATCAAAATATTCAGTTGAATGACAAAATATGGGTATTTACAGTGGCTTTTGTTCTTTTCAATTTGTTCTACAAATAGAGATATAAACACTGGATTTTCAGCTGGGCATATGGCTGTAAACCTGCAGAAATTCATGTCTCTTCCCCTGAATTATATTCAAAGATCAGGTCAAACAAATGGTTACTATAAATTCTGTATATTATGTTTAACTCAGAAAAGATTAAAGGGGGTTTTGTCAAACAGAGTGTGGGATGAGAACAAGGAGATGAGTAGCTTGGGGTTTGCATTGAAGCTTGGGATGTACGGGTTCAGAGATTGGGATGTGAATTCGGAGGTACGTAGAGAGGTTAGAGATTTTAGGAGTGGT
>JAOXXN010000446.1:77396559-77411150 GCA_026770055.1 Myrmophylax atrothorax | reverse complement strand
GTTTTTGAGACTTGACTTGGCACTTAGTGCCATGATCTAGTAATCAAAGTGGAGTTGAATTAAGGGTTGGACTTGATGATCTCAGAGGTCTCTTCCAACCCAACTGATTCTATGATTCTAAGACACGAATTCTGCACGCACAGCCATTCCTAAGTTGACCAGCAGGTGCATTCCCACCGCTGGAGGGGCTGACAGCTGTTCAGGAGAGGGAAAGTTGTTTGTTGTTTGAGAGGTTGACCTGCCTAAGTGAAGCCACGTGGATGATTTAGCGGGTCATAACCAGGATCCAGAAATCAGGGGGGTTTGTCCGAAAAAGTATATTCGCACAGAACAGCATGTAATCTTCACTGGACATCCTATGTTTAGTATTTTAGGAACATCAATCTAAAAGTAGTTTTAGCAAGTACTCACTTAGAATAACTGCTTATTCTTTATGCCATTGATAGATTGTCAGAACGGAACTGCATAGAAATTGTCACTAAACTGATTGCGGAAAAGCAGTTGGAAGTAGTGCACACACTTGATGGGAAGGAGTATGTCACTCCAGCACAGATTACCAAGGAGATCCGGGATGAGCTTCACGTTTGTGGTGGTATGTGTGGCATTTGCTTTCTTCCTTTGGATTTGGAAGTTAATTTCAAAGACTACAGAAAGAATTTCAAAGTTTGCAGTAGTCTTAATCTTTCAGAAAAAGTTTACTTTCGTTTGCTTCATCTACACATTAATTCACCTACTCTGAACTTATTTTGACTTCATATCTGTGTCAAGCTTCTAGGTAAGCATATGTTACTTGGTTTATTTTCACTCATACAGAATTTCCGAGGTAAAGTTGTCTGAGAATCCTTTTGAAGGAAATTTGCCTTCTTAATATGGTTGAGTATCTGGCCCAGATGTTTGGCCTTGACTTGGAATTTCAAAATTATTCTCCTCTCAGGCCATTAGTAATAATAATATTTGTAAATTGTCATTGACAGATTTTTATTTTACCAGTGTGAAGAGCCATCTGCTTTGTAAGATCTGACTTAGATACATATAAGAAACTAAATACTCCTCAGTCTGCTTTCTATCAATGGTTTTAATGATCAGGCAGTGTATTGTACTTCTAGTTATATGTTAGTGTGAATTTCACATCATGTGTTTGGAAAACTAACTTCTTACTATGTTTAAGAAATTAGCCATTTTCTTAATGTTACCACAGGTATAATTCAGTTCGTGTTATGCCATTGTGTGTCGTATCAGTGTGACAGCTTGGATTGGATTAAAAATTGCTGGGTTTTTTGTTGGCATCATGTAAAGCTAGAAAGTGTAGACAATCTCTGTTTTGCTACCCATTGACTAGTTTAATTGATCTACAAAAAAAACTAATGAAGAAATGTTGTGTGCACACTGGACTATGCTATATTCTATATCCTGTTCAAATATATTTTTTGTACTAAAAGTGTATTTGTACTTTTCTTGAAGGTCGAGTTAACATTGTCGACTTACAACAGGTAACTTTAGTAATAAAAACTATGCACTTCTTTTTTTTTCTTCACCATGTATATTGTAAATATGGAGTTCATTGGTTATGATCAAGCTAAGTTATTTTTTTAAAACAGAACAAACTGTTCAGAGCTTGTAGCTCATGTCAGAGTATTGCAGATTGCTTCATCCATCCATTTATTGCTTTATCAAAAACTCCTCTCTGCTTAATGATAATCTAGGAATTCTGAAATCACCACTGAAATATACAGATTTTCTTTATGAACTCTTCTTTTTAAACTGGGGAGGGCAAACAGAAAGGAAGTGCATTTCCCATTTAAATTGAAAGCTGCAGGAGCATGCATAATTAACTTTGCATGCCTTTTTGGATCTTCCCTCTTCATTAATCTCTTGTCTCCACTAATCTTTATCCTCCGGTAGTTTTCCTCTGTGACTAATTTTCCCTTCTGGCTTAAGCAAAATTACTTGGAATCAGAAAACCTCTCTGAAAAACAATTTACTATTTTCTAACATTGCTTTTTTTATATATATAGCTTTCTTTTAACCTTGCCACAGTTGCAAAGAGAGCTTTTTTCCCCTAAGGTACTGCTGCTTTATTTCAAAACACTGATTAAGTGTGTATGTATGCAATAGTAGAAAAAAATAAAGGCACCTTTCCTCAAGACATAGGACTGTGTAAGAAATATCTCAGTGTTTGAGGATTATTTTCAATTTAAATTTCTGATAAGAGGTTTTGTTGGTTTGGGGTGTTTTTTAGGTAATAAATGTGGACCTTCTACACATTGAAAACAGAGCTAATGACATCGTTAAATCTGAAAAAACTATTCAGCTTGTCCTGGGACAGCTTATAAATGAGTGAGTACCTTCAGGAGCAGTATGTATAAGTCACACCTTTTTTATTTTTTATTTCTTAACACACGAACTAGAACTTGTGTCCTTTGTAGCTTCTGAAGTGAAGTACGTTTTTCTTGGCTGATACTAGGGATGCTTGGTGATTAGTGCTACTTTTCCAAATGGCAAGTGGGGCCTGTCTCAGCAAAGCATCCAGTGGATCCATGGAGCAGAGGCCTTACTGAATGTCTGTGTTCAGTGTCCTGCACTTAAGAGGGTTCATTTCTTACCCGATGTCTTTGTGTACAGGAGCCACATATCATTTGCTCTGTGGCTTTGCTGTCTGCCTCAGCTATTGACAAACCTCATTTTTTCCCACCTCTTGCTGTACCTCACAAGCCTAAAATGTTTGAGCTTGATATTGCATGACTTTCAGCACACTAACAACCACTGAAGTAATACTCTTATGGAGTTATCCTTATTATTGATTGAGCTGCAGGATCTATTCTTGTCCAAGAATATGAAGTTCCTGGCTCTCTTTAAATAATTAAGACCTGTCTTGCTCACTAAAGCCCTTTCTTAAGTTTCATTGAAATGTTTTCCTGTTTCTGTTTTTTGGCATTGTTTTTCTGTTTCTGTTTTTTGATATTTTCATACAAGCAGATAAATGGCCAATCTTAATACTGGCTACCTGGTTAGCAGACTTTTTAAGAAAACACGCCTTTTCATTGTTCTCCTTTATTAATTTAAAATAACTTGGATTTATTTTTGCAAACATGCAGCAGAAAGAGGTATATTAAAAGAGGTCAGTTATTAATTCAGCACGTGATCTTGAGGTTGATCTTGAATTTCACACTTTAATGTGTTGTCTCTTTTTTTCTTGTTTTTAAATAAGGAGTTACCTGGATCAATTAGCGGAAGAAATAAATGATAAACTGCAGGAAACTGGCCAGGTGACAATATCAGAACTCTGCAAGGCATATGACCTTCCAGGAGACTTCCTGATACAGGTGATGCAAGCCACCAGCCTAGCAAATGCAGAATTGATTGTGTTCACCTTCTTTTGTTATCTTTGCAGTATCTGTCACTTTGTGATTTAATAATTGCAAGATATTTAACTGCTTGCCATTCTAAGCAGCAAAGTATCAGATACATAAAGGTTGCAGTGTAACAGCTATTCACTGGTGGGGGTTGATGTTTGCTGTTTCACTGCTGGCAAAATTTCTTCTAAATCTTTATGACTGTTAGAAACAGATTAGGATTAGTAATGTTAGGAAGCTCTTAGATTAGTGTAAAATCTGAAAACGTGTTGGAAAAAGATGTAGGGGTAATTTCATCAGTCTCATTAGCTACCCAGCAAGCAGAAATATGATAGTAGGGTCCTTTCATTTTACTCAGAAAAGATAAAATAAATACTAATTTTTAGAAGCTGAGGCCAGATATCCAAAGTAGAAACAAAAAAACCTATTTACCTTCAGCTAGTGACTATGAAGTGTTTAAAAAGGGTAGGGAGAATTCTTTTTTTTGACTTTCAGTCAAGGTTTACTGTTTTTTGGAAGGTGTTTTTTTCAAAGGGTAATCCTGTGGCATGTGCCAGGTGAGCAGTCACAACAATCTTATCAGCTCAAGATGTATGAACAGACTTCCTCCAGTATTTATTGCATGATCAGTTTCTACAAAAAGATTTCTAACACACAAAAATTGTTACATGGTTTCTCTTTGTTTCTTGGATAGTGTCTCCTGGCTTTAACTCACTTTGCAAGGATGCACATTTATAAACTGTTGGCACCTCTTTTCTGATGGTTGTTGTTAATTTTTATCTTAATTTTTTGAAGAGGTCAGCAGTGAATTTGTCGGTCACTGGCTCATACAAAATTAACACAAAGGTTAAATCTTACCTTTCATTGTGCATCTCCAAACCATACTTACTTCTTCTGCAGTTTTATGTCATCATTTGGTAACACATTTATCCAACAGAAGAGGGCATTCTTAGAACAGCTAAATTCTTCCATTTACAGGCATTATCCAGACGTTTGGGCAGAATTATTCGTGGACAACTTGACCAGGAAAACCGTGGAGTAATTTTTACAGAAGCCTTTGTGTCCCGCCATCGAGCACGCATCCGTGGCCTCTTCACTGCGATTACTCGGTAAAATGCAACACCTGCAACCACATATTAAAATATTTTTACCGTAGATCTTTATGGACTAAATTGACTTGTGATTGAAAAAGAAAAGAAAATAGGAACCTATGTGTGAATTTCCTCAAGTTCAGTTCCTGGGTGAGATACTCAGTTATGTTAGACTGACTTTTTAGAAATGGAGACCTCCTTCTGAAATGAGAACAAGGGAAGCATAATAATATACAATATATAACATACTTTAGTTTTTTGACTGAAGAAAATGTTAATCCATAGTTCGTTTGTTTGTTTGTAGATACCTGTCTTGATTGTCACTCCACTTCTCCCTAGTCAGATACATATTGATATGATAACTACATGTGATTATAGATAATTTGTTCTTACTAAATGAATAAACTTCTATGGCAAATTGTAGGAAGAGAAAAACTTGGGAGAGCAGGAGTTTCTGTACAGTAATTATTGTAGCTTTGTGTTATAAGATAAAACTTAAAACAGTAATTCAAAATTAAATCCTTGTAAGCTGTTCTAAACATCAGTGTAACACCCTGAGGCTAAGATACTACGTTTGTCCGTCTGGTGTAACCTCACTTATTTCTGGATTCTCCACATCAATTTCATGTCATTAACTTGTTTTATTTTTCTCTTTTTTTCCAAGGCCTACACCTGTAAGTAACTTGATCACTCGATATGGATTTCAAGAACATTTACTTTACTGTGAGTTTCATTCAGAATATTTTGTGTGTTTGTTAGGTAATTCATTCTTTATTACTAGCAGTATGCTTTCAAAGAAGCTTTTTCGTATATAGCCTTAATTCTGGAGTAAAGAACAATGTATTTCTCTTTAGTGTAGAAAGTGTTAAACCTTTTGTGCTGTCTATAACTGAAGGGATGTTCTCTGTATCTAAAGCAGTGAAAGCACATGTTGATGAAATGCCTTTGAGGGCAGAATGATGCAAGTACAGTACTGGTTCATTATTTGCCCTTACCTACTGGCAGTTTTATCAGTGAAGCCCACAAAAGGGGACAGATTTTATGTACCCAAATGGCATTAACTGCTCAGGATTTTATTTACTGACTTTTCTTTGTGATAGCAGAGGCAGGGCTTTTGTTATGCTCTTAGTTAAATGACTTTATATGCTGAGAGATAAAGCATGTTCTTAAACTGTTTGCTTTTATTTTCTGCAGTTCCTTTTCTAAATAGGAATGCATAAAGATTTGCTATCCAACTGCTGAAATCTTTAGGCACTATTTAATTATTTGTCTGTTTTAGTGTTGCAGCTTTTCTTTCCACTCCTATCTCTCCAAAATGCTGCTTCAAGAATTATTAATCTTGCATGCTGGCTGACCAAGTGCTGCTGGTCTTTAAAATCCTTAAATGGTTTTCTATCTCTTCACATGAAAGTTAATACTTCTCTTTTGTTTAATTGTGTCTTTTTGCCTTCAGGGCATTGCTAACTTTAGCTCCACCATAGTATCTCTCTGCTTAGCTTCTTGTTCTTTGCAACAAGCTTATTCATTAAAAAATAAAATCTTAGCATTTAAATAAAACCATTAAACACTCTACTTTCACATAATCAATTTGAAAGTTCATCTTTTTTTAATGTACCATCCAGGTATTCAGAGATCAAAAGGAAAATCTGTTAAATTGCATTATAATAATATTACGATTCCCAGCAAATTTCAGTATTTGGTTACAGTGTATTTCAAACAAGTCCTTCAAGTACATCATCATGCTTTGCTCTTCTACAGTGTTAATGTGAATTAAAGTTCTGGTGTTTTCTTGTCACCAGTAATCATCATAATATGTATTTCTAGTACTTTCCTGGGTTTTTTTTAATGAGTTTGTTTGTCTTTTTCTTTAGTTTTTCTCAGTCTCTTACTGTCTTTCATTACATCTGCAGTTTTGTGAGTTTCAAAGGTCTTTTTATCTTTTTTCTCACTGCCAGAGCACATATAATTTTATTGTGCCCATTTGCTGAGATACCATTTCAATTTCACAAATGCTGGAAGCTTGAAAAATACCTTTTAATGATGTCACTTCTCACTTTTTATGTTTGTCACTGTTAGTAATGTGTTTTAAAGTGGTCTTTGTTAGTTTTCTGTCTCTTCCAGAATAAAAATGTAAGTTCAGTTTAATGTTTGTATAATTTACAAACAACTAATTATAAAGGGTAAACATTATTCTTTGGGTCTGTCACATAGCTGTGCTGTTATTCATCTTAAGCTGGCATGAAGTTATGATAGAAAATAGTTTTAGAAATGAGAAACTCCTTACATTAAAACACTAATTACAAAGCATAATGAAATCACAGATGTGCTTCATTTCTGAATATTATGTTACTGATGTAGGGCAGACATGTAGGGACACTTACTATCTTTACCTGACTTTGACAGAGACCTAATAGAACACTACAAACTACTTGGTCACCTTTAAAAGTAAGTATGGGATTATGGTAGTTCTGCAGAGGTCCTGTTGTTTTAAAACAAAATACTGTCCATACATAATCGTAGCAGGGTCTGTGAAATCTCTGAGAGCACCTTCTCTGCCCTGGAGTTTTAAAACTGGCACTTGATATAATACAGAAATTAATTGAAAACTTCATTTCACTTCTTTTCTTCTGACATCTTTCTCTGAAGACTGGTTCATTGCTAGTACTCCACAAAATTGGTTAAAAATCTATTAAAGTCAATTTTTTTCATAAAAAACTTTGAATAAAAAGAAGTCGAATTGCAAACAGAGAACCAGACTATCATCTGACAATTGCGTAAGTGGAATAGGTGCGTTGACTATTTTCTAGGGTAGCTAAAGTATTAGGAAGTATAAAAATCAAATTTTATTTCCAAAACTGGTCTTATAAGGTCCATTTTATATTATGTAATTGAACCATGGCAGAACACGATTTCTAGCTCTTGTCTTAGATTACATAAAGCTATATTTCGTTTAAATCAGTTTTTATTTCTTCTGCATTTTTTCAGTGTAAGTCCTGTTCAGCTTTGCTAGTGGCAGTTGTGTTCAATAACTGCTAGCTTATAGTGCCTCACCTACACTATGAGCATATCTGCCAAAAAAATACCATGATTTAATATTCTGTACTTCTGGAACCAAATTTTCAGGTAAATTTTCCTGCATGAGTGAGCTAAACCTCTGTATGCTGTACTAAGCATGTTGTAATGTTGACTGCTGCTCATATTTATTGAGGATACTGTTTAATGTTTTGTTCCACAGTAAACCGGTCTTTCAGTGAAATGGAAATTAACATAAACTAAGGATAAAAAAGCCATCCAGCAAAGCCCTGGAAATCAGCAGAGCTTTGCAGCTGATGTCACTGATTTTTTTTTAAGTATACCTATTATATTACAAACAGGGAAAGGCAGAACATAGGAGGCAAATCAGATATTCCTATACACCTTTAATGGATTGAAAAAACCCTTATTTTACTATCAAGAAGTGTTCAGTACTTTGGTACTGCCAACCACCAATATTTGGTTATTCTCAAGAGGTTATTATTGCAGTTTAGGTAGCAATTTTTCATGTCATATTAGTGTGTTTAGATCTCTTTTTTCCATCTTGGTTTAACATGCAAGCAGTGAATTCAAAGAGAACATTGTTAATAAAATGCTCATATATTTTACTGTCTGGCCAGAGAAAGATTCTCCCGTGTCTGCATTTTCTGAATTAAAAGCTCAAACTGCCCAGGTATATGTTCCATAAAAAATATTTAGATCCTGCCATCATGGCTCACTCTTTTGAAATGTGTGATTTCCAGAGCTTTTATAAAGACATACTCGTAAGTGTTAAAAATAATTGATAGAGCTTGGAAATACTTCACTAGAACACACATAAACAACTCATTGGCTGGCGGAAAGAAGAAACAAACCAGGGAAAATATATGCTGTCTTCTGAATAATAGATATACGGATGTAGAAAATGTCTCTTCATTTATTTTCTTCTTGTAGCTTTGCTAGAAGAACTTGTTAACACTGGTCGTCTAAAAGGCACTGTGGTTGGTGGGAGACAGGATAAGGCTGTGTTTGTTCCTGACATCTATGCCAGAACACAGAGCAACTGGGTGGATTCTTTTTTCAAGCAGAATGGTTACTTAGGTAATTAATCTATATTCTCACAGATAAAATATATTTCTAAAACTAGTTTAGGTGATTGCTGTTACCCTAACATAGCTCATGCCTAGAGTGAAGCCTCACAAGAATAAATGGAAATCAATACAGTAGTTGATACTCCTTTGTTAAAAGACCATGTTTGCTTGTAATGATGTTTTTTTTCTTTATCACAAAGAAGTGTATTTCAGCAGATCGAACTATACTGCTAAAGAGTAACTATTTCTCATTGACAGAGTTACAAATGCTACTTTTATTACTGGTTTGAAAACATTCCTTAAACTGCTTATTATAGATTGTGGATGATTGTGTTAAGGTGATCATGGCGGGAATTTCAGGCCAGGTGTCCAGATTACAACCAAACTTTGGTGGCTAATAGTCCAAATTTGCAGTGCACAGGAAGAATTTTTTTCCAAAATAGTATTTGTAGAACTGGAGTGAGTAGCAGTAGTGTCCTGATTTGAATCTAGACAACTCTATCTCGCTTAAAGCTGAGTAATGATGCATGGTGATGTTTAAAACATCATGAGCTATGGGAAAATGTGGACCTGAATAAACAAAGGAATGTACCCTTATGGTCCCAAAGGGTCAGTCCCTAGGTAATGCTTAGCCTTGCAGATTGAAAAGGTTCACCATAATTTACAGCGGTAGTATTAAGTGGTTTTGTAATACTGTTTGACTGATAGAGTATTTGTCAAAGTCTTTGAATGTTTTCTGAATGTCCTAAGTATACTCTGCCAGATAGTTGAAATGCTTTGCTTGTGAAGCATTGCATGATTATGTGAGTATATTGGAGTAACTTGAAAACAAACCATTTGGACATTGTGTATATTGTAAATATTGTTCATGTAATACTAGAATACTTTGAAAAGGTGTAATTGCAAATATAAACTTAATGGTATAAGAATCTGAATTTTTTTTTTTCTAAACTCAGACCAAAGTCATGTCTGTGATTTAATCTTCATATTTCTATTAATGTTTAGGTGTAGCCTGTACTGAACTAAGTTTTAGGTCAGCATTAGCTTAAGACTGAATTTACTTGTATAAAAACTGTATGTAATTCTTCATTTCCTGCTTCCAAAATAAAATCATCCCATAAGATCCTGTATGTATATGAAGTAACTTAATTCTAACTATTTTGTAGAATTTGATGCGTTGTACAGACTTGGCATCCCTGACCCAGCAGGCTACATTAAAAAAAGATACAAGTCCACACAACTCTTATTTCTGAGAGCAGCTTGTGTTGGTCAAGAAATTGTGGATCAAGTTGAAGCCTCTGTAGAGGAAGCCATCAGCTCTGGAAACTGGATAGATGTAGCAGTAAGCAATCCTTTCAGTTGTTGTTGTTGGATTTATTTCTTTTGCTTTACTTTTGTGTCAAATGATACTTTATTGAAACGAGGCATATGTATAATGAAATTCCATATTGTCAAAGAAGAAAATTCAGTGTTAGTATGTCACATGAAAGGGAGGAGGGACAGAAATGCAAAGATTTCTAGTCTTAGCTGTATTAATATAAAGCTAATCGCTATAAGCGCCCTTGGGTTAATCAAAACTATGAGCCCAGCACTGCCTATCGTAACCAGGATAGAACACAGGCTGGAAGGATTTTTGACTCCCTATGAAGGCCAAAGAGAACTCACAGCTACATAAGCACCTCCAGAAAAATTAGAGCCTTGTGAAACCAACACTGCCTAACCACAGGCCAGCACACAGGTTGGAAGGACTTCTAACCTCTGCTATTGAGGCAACACTTAATAGCAAAAAAAAAAAAAGAAAAGAACTTTCCTCATGATAGCTCCCAAAATAACATTTATTAATACAGGTACGTGACAATGACTATATGGGTTACTTAGTCGGTGACAACATTTAGCTGCAGAATTGTACAAAATATACCCCAAAAGACACCTGCACAACACACATTTTACAGGCCACCCCAGCAGTATACCACTCCCGTGACAAACTTAACTAACAGATGATTACTCACAAAGTAAAATGACAAATAAAAAGGCATTATTTGCCTTTGATTTAATCTGAACAAAAACAGGGAAAGGATATACTGGTATTAAGTTAATAGATGTGTAAAACTAACTTTTATTTAAAAATTGGTGCTAAAGTATTCTGCTAGAGAGCAATACATTTTTGTTAGGCCTTTATTAAAAAAAAAGAAGCCCAAGCTGAACTACGACACTTTTGGTAAGCCGAGGGATCTTGGCCATTTTGTCTTGGCTAAATCCTAATTTTAGGCCTTACAGCACTACCTTCTCATTTTTGAGGCCTCCTGTTTTGTGTTTGGTGTTGCTCTGTAGCTGCTGAGCTTCACTTTGAAGAATTTACCGTGTGTTTACCCAGGGGTAACAGATATTGCTGGGGCAATGCTTATTTGGGATGTTAAAAGATTTAAAATAGTGTATCCTCTTAAATTACTAGTTTAACTTTAAAAGTGCAGTATTTAGTTAACAGATGTCAAATGATGTGTCTCTGGATTCTGTTTATTCACATATAAGGTTAATGTATTTTGATTTTCTTTACCCTAGACTCTTCTGCCCAGCTCATTGTCAGTAGAAGATGTTGGGATTTTGCTTCAGCAAGTGATGAGATCTTTAAACAAAAACTCTTCAGGTTTAGTCTTCAGTGACACCATTGCAGTTAGTGAGAAATTTCTAAGCAGCTGTGCTGACCTCTTTTCTGATATGATGCAACAGAAAGCTGAAAAGGTACCTTTTTTTGTTGGTCAGGATGCAGAGCACGTTGAGTGTTGGAGTATAGCTTGCATGACTTTTTATTTGCTGTTAGCATTTCTTTACATCTCATACAAGATAAAAGGTTTGTATATGTAATCAGTGTAATTTAATGTATATTCAGGTGCACTTAGGGAACACAATCACTCTAACAGTATGATCAGATGCCAAACTTTGAAGAGAAGAATGTCTCTTCATATGTTGCACTTGGAAGACATAGTCTTTGCTTAATGTACTTGAGTGGTCTAATGGCTTAAATGTTTTCTTATGTATCTTTTGGTGCTGCTGGATGTATCCTTTTGCTGTTAAGTGCATGTGCTTCATTTCAGGAAATGAAAAACAACCCTGTTAATTTAATCACTGAAGAAGATTTAAAACAGGCTTCTGGTTTAGAGAATTTATATGCTAATAAAAAAGACAAAAAGGATGAAAGAAGAAAGAAAGCAACAGGTAAAATATCACTATTACATGCATTATTAGCCAAAAAAAAAGGCTTGTTTTGCTTTGGAAGTACTTTAGAGTTTGTATATTTTGTACTCTTTAGTCCGTTGCTGAAGATAAATTTAAGAAATAATCCAAACACTTATGTAGATGTCTATCCGTGAGAAATAATTTCAGATTTAGAAGTGCAGAGGAAGTACCATAAAAGTCTGTTGAGTTAGTCCAACACAAGGTAGCTGGTTTTAAAAGCGAGATGTCTATATTTATTATTGTATCCAGTATGGTCACATAAAGCAGAGTAAAACCAGTATTAGCTGAGGGACCTATACCATTTTTTTATTACTCAGTGTAGAGACACATTTAGTCTCCACTTTCCAGGGATACAGGAAAGCTAAAATATTTTTGGAGGGCTTTTTGGAGGATGTTTCCATGCCAGAGAATTTTCTGCTGTGTGCACACATAACAGTTGCTTGGAGGTTAGGACAGTTTACTTTGAGGTATATTCTGGATTAAATTAATGACAAACCTTACTCCATTTTTGTGGTGGCTGTTTGGATGGGTTTTAATCCAAGGAAGAATAAAAATGTGTGGGTTCAACCCTTTGAAATATTTTTGAAACATTATTCAGTCTGAAAACTGTATTGTCAGTTCCCAAAATTTTTATGTGGTTCTTGTGTTGCTACAACACAGCTGAGCAATCTATGTTGAACTCACATACAGAGTGTTACATGCTGCTGAAAGTAGGAGAATTAGAGCACTGATGCATCTAGCTTAATTGTGTATGCTCATCTGCAAAATAAAGCATTATATTCTTCTTAACAAGAGAGACCAGATTTTTCTAGGCCATAGCTGAGGCAGAGAAGCTTGAACCTCCATTAAACTATCATAATAGAATGACTTCAGTTTCTAGTACTCTGAGGAGTAAGACTCTACTGAGCCTGTACTGCATGACTAGACAAGTTCATATTCACACGTAACATGCTGCGCTATCAGCAAGCACTGCCCTGAAATGTTTTTTTTAATGGACTGTTAGGTGTATTACCTAAAGAAACCTAATGTAACAGTTTATGTAATGTAATGACTGTAATGCAGTCACATTTCACCGTTTTTTTTCTCTTTTCCTGCAAAGTGGTGATTAAAACATGTAACAAACATAATCAGCTTTATAAGTAGTAGCATCTTGTCTTTGTGTTTCCTTTTCTTAAATAATAGTATTGTTACATAATGCAGTTACTTGAAATCTTCAACCATATATTTAAATGGAAAAAATACCTACTTTCTCAAGGCATAGTGCATGTATGGAACAGTTATTCAGGACTTTAAATTTCTTTCAAGCGAAAAAACAACAAACTATGAAAAAGGGAACAAACAGCAGAACAGCTTACTTTGCAGAGAGGGACCATATAGCAAATTGAGATTCTGTCTACAGTTGAATACATTGATTACAGGACCTCTGAACAAAGTCATTCATTGTGTGTGTCAGAACTGGAACATCTCATTGCTTTATAGTCATCTAGGAAAAGTCAAGAAAGACTGAGTGTGCTAGTTAATTGAATGTGGGCTTCCAAGAGTATTTTGAATAAATGCTTGTCATGTAGGATTCTTCCTCTGAAAATTAACAAAGTTAACCTTATCTGAAATATTTTTGACAAGCTGTTATTCAGCATCCTTGGACAGTAAAGCTAAATGCTTACTAAGATGTAAGCCAACAGATAATCTTCCATTGCATTATGGACAATTGTATCTTATCTGTTTTCTGCTGGAGGAAAGATATTACTCTATTTTTTTTTAATCATATGCACATTTGGTATGATTAGTATTTGTGTTTATTAATGACATTAGCTTAAACAAAGCTTTGACTCAGTTGCTTTGTTTTCTTAAGAATTAAACTAATGGTCCTGAGATTCCATAATATGTGTTTCAGGCATGTTTAGAATTAGGTTTTGGCTTTTAATTCAGCATTAACAAGTAACACAGGTAGATTATGATGCTATGGGAAACTTTTTAAGTGCCTGTGTACTAAGCAAGTAATTCCCCACCAGAGGGCAGTGGAAGCGTTCGAGCCGGAGGTGGTGGCAATGCCAGAGAGATCAAGATTAAGAAAACCAAGAAGAAAGGAAGAAAGGATGCTGACAGTGATGAAGAGTCACAAGGGACTGTCACAGGTTTGTAGTTTTATTTTTGGTACCATCTATTCATATCTATTCAACACGTTTTTATCACTTGCTTTTCCAAATGAATGTTCTTCCCCCCACAGTGTAGATAAGGTCAGGTGAAATGTCAAAGAAGATGAGAATACCATTTTGTTAGAATTATATCAATGGACATGAGGTTGTTATTTAAATGAAATGGACATACCATGTTCACCGAAAAGCAGTCTTTAAAAAAGAGGTTTATTTACTTATTTTATGTAGGAAATGCCTTAGATTTTGGGATGAATGTTATACTTGATTTTGTAACACCTGCTGACTAATTTATGATAAATGAATGGCCTGAATTAACAAATCATAGCAGTCGAACGGTTTCCTCCATAGGGATAAAATACAGAGTCTCTAAGCATCATAGTGTTTAGCTGAGACTTTTACATCTGTGCTAGCTGCCTTTGTAACTGCTGATTTTGTAATGGAGGAAAGTAGGTACTTTGAAGGCCTAGTCTGTCTCACTTGTTTTAGATGTGTATTAAAGGATGAGTTTGAATGGGTGCCCATTTCTGTACCTTCACAGTTAGGAGGATGTGCTGGTTTAGAGGTAAACCGTCAGGAGAAAGGAACTCCACACAAAAGAGATTATAAGTCAGAGTTACAATTTTAATAACAGTATTACAATAAATACAATAACAC
>JAOXXN010000446.1:77385231-77396459 GCA_026770055.1 Myrmophylax atrothorax | reverse complement strand
GAATAGAGGGGGTAGAATACATGGCTTTGATCACCCATACACAGAGATAACTGGTCCCATCTGCTGAACTAGGACAGAGGAGCATGGATGGCTTCCCAAGAAGTAAAAGCCAACATTGTTAGACTTAGTGCAAATGAAACAATCGTGTTCTCTCTTTTACTTGGTGGAGCACCAGAAATGTGTGCTTCTATTTCATATATAATACCTAGTCTTTCAGTACTGACTGAAAAATACTTTTAAACATGATGCTTGAAGTTGTGAAGTACAGTATATTAGTTTTGTTTGATATTGCTCTCACAGATTACTGTACTTCATATATAAATGAAGTTATTTTTCAGGACTTCTCAGTTACTGAGTAAAACAATGTTAAGTCACTTTTTTTGGTGTAGCCTTTCATGTTTTACCATTATTGCTGCTTGTATTGCTGTATTGTAATTGAACCACAATCTCAAGATAAATTCAGATGAAACCATTCAAATTTAAATAAGACACTTTCAAAACCTGATTTAAGCTCTTTTTTCCCCTGTTTATATAACCTTGTATGCTCATTGCTACTGTGGCACAACCAGGAACATCACTGATCTCCATACAGGCAGTTACTTTATGTGCAGAATAAACTTGTTTTAAGCTGCATCTGGAACATGGAATGACTGTTCTTTTCTGGTTCTCTGTCATCATCCTGATCTCGTACTTACATGTAAAAACTAAATTCCTCAGCATGCTGGCAAACTTCATGTTTTGTGCAAAATCAAAATACAGATGCACTGATTTGTATACATTTACAGGCAGTGTATAAGTGGATTTTGTTGCTGGAATGTCTGCTCTGGTTTAATACTGTTTTGTCATGTCTCAAATTTTATACTGTAACCTCAAGTTTAGGATACTGTGTTACATGATTGTGTACCTTACTAAATGGAGTTTAAAAACCCAAAAGCCTATGAAATCCTTCAAGTAGGAAACTCTATTCAGTTTTGGTTTTTTAACTCTGTTTGGTCTTTGTGAAACTAATGGGTGGGCCAAGCAGTCTGAAATGTCTCACCAAAAACAGATGTCCTCATACACTACTTCAGAAGCTTTTAAGTGATCAAAAGAGAAATTTTGTGAGTTTTTCATGTATGTAAAATTTAACTGTCATGTATAGTCATCCCTTTTTTTCCATTTCTTCTGTGGATGTTTGGGCTTTTCAGTGTCTCATGCCACATAGTACTTGCTACAATACTAAACTGAATGTTTTCTCAGTGAATGTTGTTCATGGCCATTACAGGTAGGAATAAGCAGCCAGAGTTCCCTTTCATGTCACAAGAGGAAATTGAGGATGTTTTAAAGACCCACCTGCAGGATTGCCCTGAAGAGCTTATTACAGAAATTGCTGAACATCTAAGAAGGTAATTTCTGTAATTCAACTGGAGTTAGAAATTTGTCATTCAATTGAGATGAATCTTCTCTTCAGTCTGTTTTCTTGCTTAGAAAAATGTTGTTTGGTGATAGAAGTGAGCCACAATGTTCTTTTTCTGTACAGCTTCATGTTACATACTTCTTAGGTATTAGAAAGCCATGCTGACATAGTAATGAGACATGCCTCTGCTTAGCAGTATGTGGTTCTGCATGGTTTGTCATGCGCACAAAGCTTATTTTCAGCTTTATGAGTGTATTTCCACCCTCTTACACTGGTCCATGTTGGGATTTCACTAGTCCCGTCTTCTGTACAGCCTTTGGTATAGGTTCCTGTTTCCTGCCTTCTGTGGCTCCGCTGGTACCCATGTGAACTGGGTAGTAAAGTACATCAACAAACTGATCTGTGCAAAGATAATCTATGCAAAGTTCTTTTAAAAGACATTACATACAAGAGAGGATGTGAGTATGTATGTTAAGAGCAAAAGAGACATGGCAAGACTGTAATAGCACTTTCAGTAAACTTGGAGTGCATCTTTAGAAGGACCTGAAATGTGTCCACAGACTTCTGAAAGTTTGTGAATAGTGTTACTTGTGGAAATCCTTCTATCTTTCACCTTGTTCCGTTTAGGAATTGTTATGAGTTAAAGCCTTGGCAAGCGTTTACGTACCGTGCATACTGTAACAGTAGTACATCTGCAATTACAAAGTACATTTTAATTTCCCTGTGTTTTTTTTTTTATTTCCATTATTTCTTTTTTATTTATCTGAGCATTCTGTGACTTTCATGTCCCATTCCTTTACTATGTAATGAGATAGCTTTCTCTATTTCTGATTTATTTGGGAAAACCTACAGTTTTACACTTTGCTTAATGTTTTCTCCTTTCTTCTTTCCTGTTCTAAGACCTTTAACAAAAACTTACCAGGAAGTTGTGCGTTCCGTTTTTACGTCTTCAACATCTTCCTCTGGAGCCAACAGAAGACAAACTATGAAGGACTTGCAAGAGGAGTTCTCAAACTTGTACAACAACATTCGGTTATTTGAAAAGGGAACAAAGCATTTCACAGGTAGAAAATACATACTTTAAAAATTAATATGCTCCTTCAAGGGTGTTAAATTTATTCCAGAATCTGCATTCAAGGTCAAAAAGGACCAACAGTTTAAAAAGGAAAGTCTAAAAAGAAAACACTTGAGATGTGTTTGCTCTGTCTAACACTGCCCTTATGCTGAAGTACATCGCTTTGCCCACCTGTTGAAATACATTTTCTATATTTCATATCCATATTCTGTTATATCTTATATCAAGATAATTGTATGTTCTTGTTCTTCCTTCTGAAGTGTTTGCATTCCTTCCAAATTTTTATTGTCTAGGGAAAAAGAAAAAATCAGTGAGCTCCCTTTATTCTGTCACCTGTGCCACTAGTGAAAGAACTGAATACTATCTGATTCTAAGAAGCTGCTGTTTAAACCTCCTAGTCTGATACTCAAAGTAGCTGCTCCTTGAGGATAGTCTGTCAAAAAGTTGTAGATTGATCTGACTGAAAAATTAGCGTTTGGAAAATATTGTAGACATTTCAAGATCCACTGCTGTATTTAACTTTCTTCTAGAATTTTCTTGGTGCAAAACTTCTAAGGAAAGGAAACATTAGGAAAAAAACCCTAATATTTCTATGTTTTGGAATACATGAAATTATTTCCCATTAGCCTTTGTTATTGGAGATGTATTCTGTAGCTTTTTTTTTTTAATTTTACTATTTCAGTGTTAAATATGAGCTTATCTTCAACTCTTTTGTTTAACTGCTTGTCCTGCAGAATTTTCCTTCACATACTTCTTACTTGATGGGTAACAGTGATTGTTTATTACTGGTTCAGGAGGATTGTACAGGGACTAGTTCAGTGCTTACATAGATACACCTTTGAAATACTAACAGTGCATTAAAATATTCTTAAAGACCTTAGTTTTTCACTGAAGATTGTTCCAATAGAAACAGCAAATGAGGGATGTTAGCTTCATGTATCCAGATAATTTTCTCATACTACTCATGGTTGATACCACATTTTAGGAAGTGCTGTGATAATGTCATTGGAATCAGATAATTATAAGTTACTTCAATCACTTACTTCTTTTCACAGATGAGACTCAGACTAACCTTGCCAAACACTTGTTGAAGACTGTGTGTACAGACATTACAAACCTTATTTTCAACTTCTTGGCATCCGACTCAATGATGACAACAGAAAATTACTCCACAATCACGAGTGAGGTACACAGATCACAGTTCCCTTTTAACAGTCTCAAGTAGATCAGTGATGTTCATTCAGTATCTGATTGTTTCTGTTTAAATATCCCTACGTAAAAAGAGATAATTAATATTACAGATTATTTCCATTCTGCTCCCATACAGGGCAGGACCAAGATTTTGGGTAAACTGCCAGAAGACACCAAAGGTCCTTTAACTAAACTGCATACTTCTCTGAATGGCAAGGTAAAATTATCTAGAAATCCAAGTTCATCTTTTCTGTTCTGCTGATACATTTCTAGTAAGTAGCTGATGTTCATAGTGTACTACAGAATCACTGCTGCTGTGAAGGATGAAGGCAAAGTAATCTTTTGAATTTGTGTAAGGCAGTGAGAGTGTTTTCATACCTGTGAATTCGCAGAGGTGAAAAGGTGATCTTACATTTTGATACTGGTGCTCACTTAGCTCTTTGCTTCCAGATGGAATCCAGTGTGTGTCTGTTATGGGCAAGTGAGAAAATTATGGGCAAGTGAGAAAAGTAAAAGCTGAGAGAGAATCTCCAGTGTGAAGTGGTTGATGTGTCTCATATTTTGTTGCCAAAGTTCCTAATTGTTCTCCCGTGTATTTCTTAACAAGTAAAATCATGGCTATTTTTAAACAAACAAACATTCAGATTATGATGGTGTAGGTACAAAGGAGAGTTATTTATTAATTCGTTCATACAAAAGGCCGTACTGATAGGTTTCTGAAGAGCAAATAGTTCTAGAATGTGTATTAATTTTTTTATTCCATTTTTAAGACTATTGAATTATAGTTTGGGTTAGTATTTAAGTGAATGAACTATTGTAAGATGAACACAGTTACTTTCTACTAAATACTTGTTACTTTGTCTTTTTTCATTTATTTCAAGTGCATTCACGGTCATCATTTCTTGTGATTGTGAACAGGAGTTAAGCTTTTTAATAATCTGCTAACATGGATTAAATATTTGTATAATTTTTTAATAGAGTATAGAAGATTTTCTTTCGTGCCTTGATTCTGCAGTGGATATTTGTGGTATTATGGTGAAAAAAGGAGACAAAAAGAAGGAAAGGTACCTTAATTTTATTTATTCTGTGAAATGCAGCTGTATTGCTGCACAGATGCTAAGTGGTTAGTTTGGTAGCAGTCTCACAGAATGTGTAAGTAAGAGGCAGGCCTTCTTTCCAAACTGTTTAATAGAAAAATACAAAGTCAAGCAGTCCTACATCCATGGGAGGAGGGAAGGGGAGATGGAAGACCTCACATTTAGCTAATTTTCGTGACTCACTGCTTGCTACAGTGTAGTGTATAAATTCTCTAGGAGTCTTTCAAAATCTGAGCTATACCCGTGCTAGCTTTCTTTTTTATTATTATTGTTATTTTGGAATTTCATATAAATAAGTGGTTAGTCAGAGGAGAAAAATAAAACTAATTGATGCTACATTTGGTTTAGAGTCTATGATCAACTATTATATGATAGATTCATAGAATCTTACTTTTATGTATTCTTGTTCCTTAGGCAAGTCCTGTTTCAGCATAGACAAGCTCTGATTGAACAATTAAAAGCCACAGAAGATCCAGCTCTTGTTCTGCACCTGACATCAGTACTCTTATTTCAGTTTTCAACTCACTGTATGCTTCATGCACCAGGAAGATCAGTACCACAGATCATTAACTTCCTAAGTGGCAAGATCCCAGAGGTATTCTTTTCTAGATTTTTAAGAGGAAGTGACCTTTTGTCTGTGACAGAACATAAAAGTTGTACCTTACACTATTTCTGCTGCATAAACCTGGCAGCATTGTGTTTCATGTCTGATCATTACTTTATGTACCGAATATACAATGCCTCTGATCTGTACTGTATTTCAAACCTATCCTTTCATGGATCTGTCATCAATATTTTTTAATGAAATTAAAAACCAGTCTGTTATTAGTACTTTGCCTTCATCCATAGAGACAGCTCTGTATTGGGGGATGTTCCATTTACAGTGATAACTGAACATTTTTACATTCTCTTTCCTCTCAGCTAGAGAGCATGGTTGCTTTTTACACTTCTTTAATTCAGTTTTAAAGAAAGATACACCTCTTCAAAAGCAAAAATACTGAAATTCTATATTTCATACTGCCAAAACTGCTGATGATTACTAACTGCTTTACTTCCCTCCTTCAATGATTAATTGTTCTGGTTTTTGCAGCATGGATGCACTTTCATTTTTCTGCCTCTTGAATGTCTCAGAATTTAGGTTGTCAAACACCTTGATCAAAATATGTATCACTAACCCTCTTTAGGCAAGAATTGGGGAATGCTTTCTTTTGAATTTAATCTTTATAGGCCTATCTATCTTCTCTGTAACACTGACATCCCTTTGTTTTGTTCTCTTCTTTTGCCCTCAGGATCAACATTCTCTGTTAGTCAAATACCAGGGATTAGTGGTGAAACAGCTGATCAGCCAGACTAAGAGAACTGAACATGGAGACAGTGACACAACAGATAACACGGAAGAGGAGGAAGGAGCAGATACCATTCGAAAAGAGCTCCAGGAAATCACTACCTCTATCAAAGATCTTGTTCTCAGACCTAGGAAATTTTCTGTAACAGAGGAATGAAATTACTATTAAGTTCATCCACTTCCACAATACAGTTAGATTTTATTTTCCTTATTCTGCAGAGAAGGACAAGAGAAAATGCTTGACAAACTTAAAATTTGGCTTCTAACAGTTGCAAATCACAGCCAGGGAACAGAGTTGCTGGATGATGGCGGCAAACAGAGTTTTGTTTTGCGCTACCACAGTGTACATTTAACACACTTTAAATGTAGATGTGGTAGAGCACAGTTGTGAACACTGGGTATGAATTTGGTGGGCTTTAATTGGCATCTTCATGTGAGGCCTCAAGAAATGGTTATTCTTCAAATAACTGTATTTGATTGCATACACACACAGGCTGATAGATTTACTTCTCTAATTTGGATTTATAGTGAGAGAAAGAATGCATATAAGTGTCTGTAAGCCTATCTAAATTTCAAATACTAGTCTTTAAACATACACTGATACCTTATGGTATCTCAGTGAAGGCCATCCTATTCATTCTGGTATTAGTGGATGTTTTCAGCTTCTGTTCACTGCACAACAGCAGTAAAAGCACTGGAGTCCAAGTGTATATTTCTAAGCTTAAGGAAAGTGACTCAGTACTAATGTGAGTTTCTAAATGTGCTGAAAGTTTATGAAAATCAGCACACTCATGCTATTAATGCATTCTGCTAATGTCTGAAATAGGTGTTCATTTAAAATGTGGGATTCAGGCAGAGGAGGTGATACCCTTTTACATTGGTATTTTGGGAGCAGATAAATACTGTTACACCTGCGGTATTGTACGTGCTAGATGTTCATTCAGCAGGCTTGTTGAGTGCTTAGTCCAGTTCCCATAGCAGTTAAAAGAATTTGTTTGCATTCTCTCAGCTACTGAGAGAACTTGTGGTGTTCTGTTTATCCCAAGTTTCCTAAAAAGAATTTAGTTTATGATCTTTCTGTATAAACTTCATGGACTGAAATATTGGCCTGTTTCCCTTGAGTTTTTTACCAGCCTTATTTTTACATGAGCAGTACTTTATATATTCAGGAAAGAGCAAAAATGTGTAAAATAGAGTTCTGCCATTATTAATGACATCATTCTTGTATGGTAAATATATGGTAAATATACTTCTAACTTATTTTTAAGAGAAGATAATTTTCAAACTGGAAATACCTAATACTTCAGTAATGCCCATTGATTTTGTGTGTGTAATGTCAGGGATTCACATTAAATCAAGCTTGAGTAATAAGTTATTTTCAATAAAAATGTTCACCCATTCTTGCCAAAACTGATGCCGAAAGAGAGGAGATTCTGTGCAAGCCCTACTGAGTTCAAATATTTGTTTTCCAACAATTTGTGTATTCTGTGAGCTTAATCATAAACATACCCAAGCCTGAAATTGCAATAAATGGAAGTTGAAGAGGCCAAGTATGGAAACTCAGTAACAGAATGACCAAGGTTAAGGTAATTTTAGTGAGGTAAACAACAGAATTTTATATATATTTAAAAGGTGTTAATGTTTAACAATGTTCATGTCAATGCTGATCTTTTACCAACAGCAAGGCAGAACAATTTGCCAGTTGCAAGGCAGAAGTGAAGGTTGTTTCTCTTTGCTTGGCTGGAGGTTATTGTAGCTGACAATAAAAGACAAGGAGGAGTAAAAGATGAAAGATATTCAGGTTAACTTCATTTAAGAAACAGTTTACGTACAGGGAATAGGTTTGATTTCTTTTTGTTTAGCCAGAATAATTATTAAATTCCTATAATGAATGTAAACAATTTTATATGATATTGGGCTATTTTGTAAATAATATACCATATGAAATTCCATATGCAAATATGAAATTATTTTAATAACATTAAATGATGAAGTATTTAAAGAGCATTCCGTTGATTTCATCAATGTTTGATCATCTTGCAACTTGCAGCTTTCAGACAGCAATTGGTAATATGTACCATTTGATTTAACACCCCATTTTCAGTGTCCCTGTATTTTTGTTTGTTACAGCTTTATGGTGGAAGAATAGTGAACTTACTACTGAATTTACTTTATCGTGTGTTCAACTTGCTATATTGTACACAAGGTTATAAGAATTAGGAAAAAAATACATTTTTTGAAGTAGATGTGAGGAAGCACTAAAATTCAGACATATCTTCTGGCTGTTAACGGGATTCAAGGAGACATAGGTTGGAAAACTTTCCCATGTATTTTTTTCTCTCTAGGAGAAATGTGTGCAGACAGAAGAGTAATCTCAATTTACAAATCAGAGGTGCAGTTCATAAAACAAACCTGCCCTTTGGAATACCTAGGAAAATGAAAGGCACTACAAAGTATAGAAATTAGCCCTTCTTTGGTTTCAAGTATTTAGTGGCAGCCTCTCATGCCCTTCACCTATGGTATTTAAACACCATTATATTTTTACACTCATAAAATGGCATTTATAGATGCATGTATGTATTTATACACAACTAATTATAAACATTCATCTCACAGCCTTTTGTGCTGCTGCTCTCAGCAGATTGGAGTGGGTGCATTAGCTATAGTTACAGTAATACCTTTCTCATCAAGAGCTTGCCTTTGCTTTTTTTTATGTGGCAAAATGTGACTTTTGTAGTTGGTTACTTGCAGGTCTGCTGGAAATAAGCAAATTGTTGCTCTGGTAGAACTTCCAACCTTCTCTCTGTCTCTCTTGTTTTACAGCTTCTTAAATTTGGCACAAGTTTCTGAGTAGTATCACTGGGTTTTGTTGTTTGTGTGAGCCCACCTTGCAGCTTGTTCAGATAAAACTACAAGTTCTGTTCTCTGTGTAGAGTCATGAGCAAGGCTGCTCAAGAATTGATTGCTCCTTGATTTTTTTTCTAATAGGCAACAGTAGGCCAAGAAAATGGAAATTTCTACAAAACTGGATAGATCTGTCATTTCTCATTTAATAGGAAGTTTAGTACTCATGCAGATGACACAAGAGTTGGTGGGTCAGATTGAAAGTCAGTGTAGCACAGTATTGTATGTCCAGCAGAAAACAAAGGCAGATGCTTAGGGAGGAATTATCAGAACAAGGCATGTAGTGATTTTTCCTTTGAGTACTTTTTGAGCCTCCAAATCCATGCTACACAAACTTTCTGAACAACAATTGGTCTTTGTAGATATTTGTGAGAGCAGATTCCATTCTCTGCTAGCCCAAATAACAGAACATACTCAGTAAATGCCAAATATGTTTTCTCAGGAAAACAAGTTCATTATTTTTTTTTATTTCATTATATTCTTATTATTTTCTTTAGCAATTGTTAAGGAATGGCATCTGTTTGCATTTTTGTTTTTCAATAATTAATATTCTAAATTGGGAAGAGTAACAAGTAGTTTAAAGTTAATCACCATTTGCTTGATGAATTTCCCAAATGGTCAATATGAAGAGGGTCAATAGGTCAAGACGGGTCATGTGGGGAGACAGATAAAATAAGCTGCTTTTTATTTCAGGAAGCAACGCAAGAGCTGCAGGAAACATCATCTAACTGATACTCTGAAGAAACAACAGAATTTTTGTTGACATCCTCAGTTGTACTCAATTTGCACCTGTTGGCAAAAACTGATTCTGTTTTACATGATTCTCTGGGTTTGTCTTCTATTAATGCAATTATTGTCTCAATCTACAGTTAGACAAGTTTGAGAGTAGTCTTTGAAGCATAAGGAAAGTGATGTGCTGGGGGAGGTGTCTCAACTTCTCATCCTTTATGGAAAAAACATTGTATTAGAATTATTTCTAAGTGTCACTAGCTCTTTCAACAGATCTGTGTGGGGTAATACTTTTGTCTTGATCTGTTCTGGGAACTTGAAAAGATACTTGGTTAAGAATTGTACTTTCAGTTTTCTCTTTCTGAAAACAAAGGCAAGAGAAAACTATTCATGATTCTCATTCTGGACTCAAATTCACACCTAACTTGTCCTCTCATCAATCTGCAAAAATCACAGACCTGAAATAAAAGGCACTTCGTATAAATAAAGCTTACAGAAGGTATAAAAATAGAAGAAAAGTGTTCCATCCAGTTAAGGTAATGACAAAATAAGTGTCTTCAGAGATTTAACAGGACAGTCAGCCACCACCAGAGATCATCAGTTATTGGGAAAAATAATCAGAGTATCATTCTTAACTGCAAGACACTACCTAGACACAGATAACTTCCAGAACATGTCCAGATTTGGCAATTGTACTGAAGTAGTCAGGTAATGTAATACATCTTTAAACATTTAAACATTTCCTTCTTTCGTCTATCTGTGATATAAAACAGCTCCCACCCACTTGACGTTATAGACTAAGTGATTCAGATCTATTGGCTCTTGGTTGTGGAAAAATCTGCCTGGAGGTCAGTTGTGGTTCATACCACAGGCAGCCATCCTTTTTTTGCTCTACTTAACTTCAGCAGGCATTTGTACCCTTACTTTCAGATGCATTTGATTAAAGGTCTGCATGGAGTCTTCTGCAAAGTATAAGGACCTCTGTACACTCCATGCATGTGGGAGCCTGTGTGTGAAAGTTATCTGGCCCCTGTTGTGTGTGAGAAGAAAGTAAAGGAGGTGACTGTGATTCAAAGTCCAGAACTGAGAAATACTAAGAGAGAGCCTAGAGGAGGCTGTTGATAAATAATCACTCTGATGATAATGCTGTGTGAACACCTTCCTGCCTGCTGGAAGAGCAGCAAATTGATCTAGCCCAGAAACTGCTTTAGTCGTGTCAGAGAAGTTCTGCTGTGTCCCTGACTGTGTTTCCTGAAACTGGAGACTTCTCCCTGCCCCCCATTTCCTGTACACAACAATCAGACTTTAGTATTGCGACTTTTCTGATTTACAAGCCCACACGAGGTCTTTTGGATTCATTATGCATAAGCAAAAGTGTATCTGGGGGTAAATAATTTTTTTGTTTGGTTGGGGTTTTGGGGTGTTTTTTTCGGGTTTTTGGGGGGTTTGGGGGGTTTTTTTTGTTGTTATCTTGCACTGAATAGTTTAGGG
>JAOXXN010000446.1:77362526-77374461 GCA_026770055.1 Myrmophylax atrothorax | reverse complement strand
CTAGAAAAACATTCTACTTATCTACGTGGTGCTCGTACTGTTACTTGTTTATTGGAGCAAGGCTAAGTGGTGCTGGGAGAGATGAGATTCACTTCTGTTGCTTTATCTAATGCTCAAAGCACTTCTCAAAGCTACTCAGACCTTAACCAAAAAATTTTCAAAAATTTTATTCTTTTTCATACCATCACTGCTTCATTCCCAAACATGATCTTATATCATCATGGATCAAACTCTGAAGACTTTCTGAAGTGAAGCCTTGAGAAACTTGAGCATTTTACTAGAGGAGCAGCCCAAGGACACCCTAAGGCTTCGCCTCTGGTCTTGGGAGTACTTCTTCAAAGTTCTCAAGCAACCACTGCCATCTGCATAACAGGAGTAATGGCACTTTACTCCCATATCTGTATAGGGGTTTAAGAGGATAATTACATTAGAAATTCAGAAGTTCTGAGGTATTACAGTAGTGGGTCCTGCTTGTGCAGGCAGCCTGAGCTTACTGGAACAGACTGACTTTCTGGGGAAAAAAAAAGAAAAAGTAATAATCAAGAGAACCACTTTGTAAAGAAAATTATTTGGTATGCAGAAATTTTGACAACTGTAAAACCTCTTTGACATTCATTAGAATGAAAAAATAGAGTTGTTTCTGCAGATATATGAAGCTATTTGTTAGTGAGATTTGTGCAGCAGAAAGCACTATAAGTAACATAAATTTCTCACGCATACCCTGTTAGGACTTTGCTTTTGCCACTTTCAGGCTAAGATGAAACTGTGTTAGGAAGCTGGAGTACTGATCGAGAAAGGAGGAGATCAGAAAGGTGGTTCACTCAGGGTTATCCTCCAAGGCAGCTTGTAACTCTTAATTTCCACAGAAAAAGGAATGAAAATTCCTCTGAAACTCAGTTAAAAACCTGTCATATGACCTTGAATATGGAGCACAGTTAACCACAAACATTCCTTGATTATCTCCTTCAGCACCAATTTATTCTCCTTCCCCAACATAGAACAAAATGTGCAAAACTTAACCTTGGTTTTGGTGATGACTATAATTGTACACTAAATGCACTGAGCTCTGTCTGGTTTTTATATGTCATGTTGCATAAATGTACAAGGTGATGGATGTAATTTTCTCATAAAAATGGGTTCATTTGTTTTTATACTCAAATCTCTGATCTTCAGGAAATGGAAGTCCAGATTCAAATCCTGTTATTATTCCAAGGATATCACATAAAACACATCTGAAATATTTTTAAGTGAATGTGTTTCCTACTGATCTGAGTTACATATTATTTTATTTCTTTACTACACCCTGTCTTGGTTGGCACAAATATTAAAGGCAGTAAGAAATACAGTAAATCAATTCAATGTTAAACATTTTCAATTTACAGGAGCAATAGGTTTTCCATAGTTTGTGCCAAACAATCAAATCATTAATTTTGGTTTTATATAAGTATGATAGCCTCTCTCCCTGCTCCCTTTCCACCATTTTACCGCTACACCTCCCAGAATAGATTAAAGAATGCCTGACCTTATGCATTGGTGCCAGTGGAGACCTGAAATAATAGTTCTTTTCTCACGGTTCAAACAACCATTTCAGTTTAGGTCTTACAAAGCAGAAATCCAGAAAATGCCTTTTTAAAACTTAACCATAGGTATTAGACGGAGAATGAGCATGTGGAAAAAAAAAAAAGTATGAGGACTTAACTCTAAGTAGACTGGATGTAAGCTTTGTCATGGTTAAGCACTCCCTCAAATCTTGTCCTCCATATGCTTCTTTTCCTTACTCTTAGTCTTTGCATCTGTTTAAGATAAATAACTTGCACTATTATTCAAAGTGCAGAAGTTTCAGCTGCTCAAAGTCACTGGTATATAAATATTTCAGGACACCTTCCCCAGTTGTTTTCAACTCCTCTAAAATTCATGATTGCTGGTGCTGCCAGCAGCTACACCCAGTGAGTTTAAGAGTTTTAAGAGTGCAATCCAAGGAGTCCAGCAGATGTTTTTGGGGTTGCTTCACTGTGAACTTTCTGGTTTCTTCTTCCTTCATTTCCAGGAATCAAGACCCAATTTTAGCAAAGTGCTGATGATCCAACCAGCAACAAGAAGACCGAAATAAGTCTTCATCTCCACAATCCTTAAAACATTTAACATTGCAGATGTATAAGCAGCTGAGGTTTAGCCTGAAAAACTGATGGATGGGAAATTTGTACAACTGACTCTCAATAGATTTGTGGTATTTCCTGCACTTGTCTGGCACAGCAATGTAAACTATCTCACATTATTTTGGTACTGCCAACATGGAAAACAGCAATAAAAAATATGTAAGAAAAAAAAACATCTTTTCCAAAAACAACAAGGGAAATTTTCTTTGAGTTATGATTTTGTTTCACTTATGATTTAGTTTATTTCTCTTTATATTTTACTCTTTTGCTATCTAGGGGTATATGTGGAACCTTACATTGCCACCAAATATTAGCAGATCAGTTGGGATAATGTGAAAAGCAGTCATATATTCTGGAGTCTTCCTTCTGTTTGGTCAGGTAGATGTGGGAATATTTTGAAGATGAAGGAATGAGCAGAAGACAGAAATAACAAAAGAAAGTCAGGAAAACACTATAAAGTGCTTGCCCCTTCTCTTTGGCCTTTTAACTCCATAGTTGGTTTCATTTTTGAATTATTGCTGCTATCTCCATTGCCTGATTTCTGGATAAACCATATCTTTAAATCCAGTTCATAATGCTCCTAATGCCAGTAGTTTTACACAGAGAATGTGAAGATGGCTTCATTTTCAGGTCTCTGACCTGAAACACTGTTGGCACTATTAGAATAACCTGAAGCAGCCCTCTTGCTGCCCATCATGTAGGTGATACAATACACAGTATATGTTGTTAAAGGCTACCATTTTATTACAGAACAATCTAACATTAAGAAATCGAGGGCACTGCAAATTACCAAAAATGTCTGTCTAACTTTCACAGGTAATGCAGCATTACTTATTATTTGACCAAAGAAATGGGCATCCACTGAATTGCATGATTTTTCCGTCTTTCCAGATCACGTGGAAAACCCCATCAGAATGAGCAGCAGTCACACAGACTGTCATTACTGCCTGCAGTCTCTTCGTGGAAGGAAGTATGCATTAAGAGATGAAAATGCTTATTGTGTTCCATGTTATGACAGCCTGTATGCCAACTCCTGTGAAGACTGCAAGCAACCTATTCAGTGCAGTTCCAAGGTAAACTTTTAGCTTTCATTTCTTATTCTTTGCTAAATTATAAACAAATTCAATTTCTTGAATGGTAGATTCTATATCCAACCCTGTGCACGTCACTATATTGCTGAAGAGACCTAAGCATGGCAGTTGTACCTCCACACACAGCAAAAAGAAACGGTGCTATTTTCCCAGAATAGGAAAACTCTGGAACCAAAGATTAGGAAATATACTTCAAGCAAGCATATGGCAAGGCTGTGGCGTAGGTGTGGACCACAATTAGACTTCACCTCCAGTCACTCACTGGCTGCAGAGACTGCTCAGTGCTGGAGGGATGATAGGGTGCTAATGTAATTCAGTGTATCAAGTTGAATGAAACTGGAGTTTCTGAGATGTCCACTGAAAAACTATTTTGTTTATTGAATAAATTACTTTTCCTGTAGGTGTTGACACAGAGATGCCAAGCTGAAAAGAAAACCTGTTTATAAGTTGCATATTATTACCTCTGTCTTTTGGAAATTAAGTATTTTTTAATTTTTATGTAATTCCATGCTATCTTTGCTCAGCTCACAGACAGCATGTTGGTGGCAGTGTTTCTGACCTTGGCTTTCTTGTCACCTCTCTTTTTTCTTACAATATTAATAGTACAAGTTCCTCTGTGGTCTTTGACAGGGTTCCCAGTACCACATACTTCAATTTAAAGTGTATACATTTGACTTTAAATTTCAAGTTCAGATGAAGACTATGAAAAAAGCCTTTGCTTTGCCGGGTTCACCATGTGGGGCTCACCTTCTCCCTATATTCTTTTGAAATAAAAGGCAAAAGTTTTTAGAATAGGCCTCTTTGAAGGCTTTCCCAGCCAAAGCACTTCAAAACACGCGTTGTGTGAGTACAGGAATCACCCAAGGAAAATGCTGATTTGAACAAAGACACTCCTCAAACTCTCACCAGTATTTTTTCAACAGCAAACTTGAACATGTAGCATCAGTCAGGTTGACCTGGATAACATGTGCATTGAGCCCCCTAATTGCACTTTCAAAATAATAAACTAGTGACAGAATTACCATTGTTAAAGAATGTACACAAAAAGTCATGTATTTGGACTGAATGGAAGTCAAAAATGGGAGAAAACAGCAGGAGTGATAAGAAAGGAAGGCAACAGGCCCGAGTCATCTGGAAAAGTAGCCCACAGAGATCTGCAGCTGATTGTCTCACCTCTGCCAAGGTTCTAGAGCTTGGCTTTCTTCCTCTCCTTCTTATTCACTCTTTGCCACAGGCTGGTCTGGGCTGACAGCTGACTTCCAGTAAGGTTCAGAGTGCTAACTAAAACAAATTATAGTGGTAAGTACTCAGCCCCTTCTGAAATGAAGCATGGTATTTCTTTCAATTTTAGCACTTTAAAACTTGACAAAGGAGAACAATGAGATTGGATTTGTGCCCCTTTTGTACTTCTTATTTATAAAGGAGACCTGGAAGGGTCTGGTTAATGTTCTAAGGTGGGGACATTTTTTGGAGGTGCATTTTTCCTTGCTTTGGTAACCTTGGAAAAATTGTATCTGCTGTTTTGTCTTTTTTTGAGTCCTTAGTCAAGATCTCATACCTATACTGTTACCTCTTTCATCCCCTAAGTCTGCTGAGTCTTAAATAAACACTTTTCCGCCAAGTTTTTGGAAAGATTTATATCAGATGAAAACAAAAGCAATGATGTTTTTAATCTTCCTAGTAATCATTTTGTTCTCAATGAGATTTTAGTTGCTTGTTTTCTGCAATAATATGATCTTTCTTTAGTGTTTCGTAGTGTCAGCCAGAAGAATAAAGCAGTAACATTGAAAATGTATGAGGTTCATTTCAAATTCTATGCAGAATGAACTTCTTGTCAGGTGGTCTGTGCACATCAAAAATGTTTATCACTTGTTTCCCCTTGAAGACCAACTGCAAAATATAAAATTAGTCTTCCAAGAAAAACATACCTCTGATGTTACATAAGGGAGGACCATTGTATCTGCCAATGCAGCTTTTAATGGCCTCTGCAAGAGATCTACAAAACAGTGTGACATGGAGTATGTACATCATTCCTGGGCACTCCTCTGGCTGGACACACCTGTCATTTTGTCAAGTCACCATTGCAGTGCTCTCCACTTTTCATTTTAATTCTGTGAGGAGCTGAAGGATAAAAACACTGTGGAGAAATGTTTTCATTAACGTGAACTTACTTTCTCCAAGGATCTGGCCTACAAAGGCCGCCACTGGCATGAGGAGTGCTTCAAGTGTGCCAAGTGCAGTTCCTCACTGGTGGAGAAACCATTTGCTGCCAAGGACGAGGTCTTGCTGTGTACTGAATGCTACTCTGATGAATATTCATCTAAGTGTTTCCACTGCCAGAAGACCATTATGCCTGGTAAGACAACAGGGATGTTTTTGTGAAAAATGCAACTGCATTTTTAATTTTAGGCTCCTTCTTGGAAAAACAGCTACAAGGCCCTTGAATTTCGGAACAACTTTGAGGTGACTACTCCTCTTTTGTGTATAGTAGTCTCCCAACAGTGAGGAGAGAGCAGGCAGATACTTCTGATTTAGCACTGACAGGTCTTATGAATCCTTATAAAAATATTAAAAGTTCAAGACTGGGTAAAATGAGTTCTGCATGTTTGTCTGTCACATTGGCCAGACCTTGAACTTAAGTTCTTTATACCATTTGTTTACTCATAAATATTTTTGATTTAAATTGTCAAAACATGACAATCTCCCTTCAAATCATTGTCAGCATTTTTCCTAAAAAGAATACAAATGCACTTGGTGTTTACAATATATTTACTGCCTGCCATTAGCAAACTTGAAAATTCTACACTTTCCACTAAACTGATTCTCAGCTTGTGATGCTGCCTGTTCAGGACACCCTCCAGGCCTTTTATTGCTACCATGCCACTACAGCTTATGCAGCAAACTGGCCAAAAGCTGCCTCTTCAGAGGCATCTAAGAGAAGCTCCAGCACTGTATGTGGCAAAATGTAGCTGCTTGCTTAGGAAAGTGGAACACCAACTTTTGGAACAGAGAACTACTCTTAATGCTTGAAACATTTTTCAGATCCTGTGTATAACTCCAAATACCAGCTGCAAATTTTCTGTTGTGGCCTCATGACTATTAGTTTGGGGATCTTTGGTGAAAGAGATCAGTAAATACATAGGAATTACATAGGAATTTTCTCTTTCAGTAGATTTTAATACCAGACAATAAAGTCCAGGCTGTGCAGAATTATTGTCTTAGTGTAAATGCTAGTTTATTGATGTCATGTTCAACCTGTAACATTGATTTTTAATTTTACAGTTTATTTCTTTTTCAGGACAGGCAAAAGCTGTAAAAGAGGAAATAAATGTTGTAGCAATATAGTTGTGTTCAGTTTAAGGACTATGTACTGCTTAGATTTTATATAGTTTACCAAAATGTTGCCAAATATGCACACTTTACTAGATGTGATGAGAATAGTTCCAGAATTTACTCAGGTTTGCATTATTGTCTTCTAGTGTATATTCATGTTGCAGGTTTTGCCCCAGAGTCTAGGAGTCTAAATCCTTGCAGCAAGTGCCCAAAAGTAACAGTGCAGAAAACTGAAGTGGCAGGGGAATGCCAGCCTGTGTCATTAACTTCCTTCTCACCAGCTGCCCCCTAGCTCTGTGTTAAAAAGACCCAGTACACAAAGACAGTGAAGTTAGCCTTCTGACCACTGCGATGAAGCTGCAAATGTTTTCTGTTTGAATACCACCAATAGTTTTTCTCCACTAGTCCAGGGAACAGGTATTATGGGATTAATCAGTTATACCAGCAATTCACTTCTTCGTGTGGAATGGATGGTAAATTACCTTGCACCCCTCTCTGCAGTCTGATGGGAAGGAAGTTACGATGCAGATTCACTGCCAAAATTGTTCTCAGATGTATATGCATATCTTAGACTTATGCTTCTACCTGAAGGAATACAGAACACCTCTACACAGAGATAAAAGCTCTGAAACTCATCTGACTGACATTTAACTGACAACTTTCTGTCCTTGTGCTGTATTGAAAGCATCTAGTTAAACCTGATAAAAACAATTGATGATCTAGGACAGAAATGATGAGGTATAAGAAGACGCAGTGCAATGCACTGTACCACAGAAAAAATATTTATTTTTAAAAACTTGCCCTTTTAAACTGATTAAGATAAATAATGCTTTTATAAATGAAGGAACCTTAGTTTAAGGAAGACAAAAGACAAGACAATAAATGATGTAGTAAACATCCGACAAATTAATCTCTAATTTATAAAAGTTCTGTGTACCTGAACATTTGGCTGGCTTGAGAGAAACTGAAGCATAATCACAAAGAAATTCCAAAAGATTCATATAAGGACAGACTCAAAATCACAGCTTAGGCAATTTAGCACATCTTTTGCCAGGTGATTATCTGGATCTGAATGTGTTCTTGAAATTTCAAATACATTCTTATTAGCTCTATTAAATTGAAGATTAATGCCTTCTTGCATAATCTGATACTGAGATAGAAGGTTGAAAACAAGAGTATTCCCAGCATTTAAAACTTACATTACAAGGCTATATCTGGGGGCATTGTTCTTTTTGTTTTTTTTCAGGTTCTCGTAAAATGGAGTTCAAGGGGAGTTACTGGCATGAATCCTGTTTTGTTTGCCAGTATTGTCGGCAACCATTGGGAACAAAACCATTAATCACCAAAGACAATGAGAATTACTGCGTCCCCTGTTTTGAGAAGCAATTTGCTCACCATTGCTACTCTTGCAAAAAGGTAATTAAACATGTAATGCAAAAACTGCCCTAATGAGGCAATATTGCTCAGGGGGGAAAGGGCTGGGTCATACAAAATGCCTGGTGAACTAAGAGTAAGAGCAGAGTCTTCTTTTGACATTGGATGCTGAAAGCCAACTGCAACACTGTCAGCTATCCACTCTGGTTAATTTTTATCTAAGATTGATTATCTTTGAAATGCACTTATTGACCAAAACAACTGCTTTGGGCTTCTTTTGTTGCTGATTGTGACTTTTAGCAAAGGTTAAACAGAAAGTTATGTATAACCCTCGTTTCCTGACAATCTCTGATTTTGCCTTGGTAATCATGCCTCTCTTTCCATCAATTTTATGCATGTATTCACATGCATAATAAGTCACCTAAGCTGAGCAAAGTATCCACAGTCATGCTTAATTTTTTCCTTGAATTGTATCAGGCAATAATCAGATCAAGTAACATTCAATTGTGATAACAGTAGGCAGGAGTCCCACTGCTTCCATACATGATACTTCCCCTGTGACTACCAGAAAGCTTTATTTCAAATGAGTTTTTCTATTATCCCTGAAATACGAATATATCAATTCTTCTCTCTCTCAATTTCCGACATTTTAGAATTGTCTCTAGTTGATGAAAAAATTCGAAGCATCATACTATTCATCATATTCGTCTAATGTGACACTCCTCTCTAGGCAACCATTTTAAGCTGTTTTTTATGGCAGAATTTAACTTATTCTTTAGTATCTGTATTTCTCTGGAAGTAAAAAAAAAATTCTTTTTTTCACTTCATCAAATAACTTATCATTTCTATAGTTATTTAATGTTTACCTGACCTGTAAACCTCTACTTTTATTAAAAGCTTTTAATTTAGGGAAAATATGCTGCCTGGTTTTTTTTCTTCAGTACTTAAAATTTAGAAAGTACTTTTACATGTTTCCATGTCTCTATACCTAGCCTTTAATTTGCATTTATGGCAATTATAGTAATTATGCTTGATGTTTATTAGAGGCATTGAGATTAGCAGCACCTACATGAAATAATCAAGATTTGCTTCTCAAAAATTATGGGAATGCCAAGGATCTCCCTACGTAGCTAAAACAATTTTACTTCTTCAGCTTGCATCAGTTCCTATAAAAGACAATTGAGCCAAAGGTGATTAAATTGCCAAACTGAAGCCTTGAATTTTATGCCAGTGATTTTTAGATTTTAATGTAAAAGCAAATGTGACTTCAAAATAGCCCAAAACTGGAATGTTAAAGGGATCAGGAACTATTTAAATCTTTTTATTGCTTGACATGACCCAGTATCCTTCCCCAGGGAAATTTTATGATACCACTTTTACTTAAATTTCTCCAACTTTTTCTCCTTCTGTTCCAACTACATTCATTCCTTCATTCATGCACCATTGTGCATGTGACTTGACAGTAGAAACACTATTTTACAGCTCATCTTTATCTCTATAGAAATTCCTCTGTACAGTCTTACACAACTTCTGCGAAACCAGCTCTTTACCACACATATGGGAGGCACAGAAAACGAAATTTCCCTCTTCAGAAATAACCAGGGCAGATCTCTGAGTGAGTTGCTGTGCTAAAAGTTCATGACACTGCTAAACACTACTTTTTCTTCTTCTGACGCTGTAACAGACAGCGTTCTGTTTTACTTCTACTTTTTTACTCTCTTTCTTCCCATCTAAAATACTATTTCAGTTGTGAGACAGCAAAATACCAATACCAGTTGGAAATTAATCATTATCTCAGCATCAGCTCTCTCACCAACTGCCCATCACTAAGAATGTATCTTTTGAGAGCATGCCTGATTTTAAATCTCAACTGCAGTTAGTCAAATTGAAAATTCAGATGTGACCACACACTCTCTTCTCTTGTGCAAATGGGAAGAGAGTAAACAAATGGAAGTACTTAGGAAGGGTTGGACAATCCTTAACAATTCACACTTTTGTTTCATTGCTCTATCCTTATTTGTCAATACATTAGGTAATAACTTCTGGAGGAGTGGCCTACCATGACCAGCCTTGGCACAAGGAATGCTTTGTTTGTGCTGGGTGTAAAACCCAGCTGTATGGACAAAGTTTTATCTCCAAAGATGAGTACCCATACTGTGTAGACTGTTTCAGCAAATTGTATGCGAAGAAGTGTGCTACTTGCAAGAAACCTGTTACAGGTGAGTCTCATCTTCTGGAGGGGAATAGACAGTGTTGAATCATCAGTCTCCTCTAAAAGCAGATCTTTACTTTAGAAAACACCATTAAAAATAGTCCCATCACAATAAAAGATTGAAGGATTTGATTACTAGAGAGATATTCTCTGTATTACATGGAACATATCTTTCCAGGACATACTGATCACACATGTTCCCTAACTGCTGAGGAGTCATTTTATGTGCTGAAAGGAGTTCCTCTGCCATTTGATTTAGTGCTTTCTGTACTAAAATTCCACCTTAAGAATATAAAAAAAGGGCATTTTTTGCTCTTCCCAGGACAGTACACACAAGTCCCTCATGTCTGTAATTTCTACAGTTTTATTTTTAAATGCAAATGTGATCAAACTGAACACAGATTTACTGCCTGCTGGTAAGGCACACCTGTCAAATTAGAAAGCTTGCCAAATGCAACAAAGTCCTATCACATGCATCCTTGTGTACTTAGATGATCTATAATTAGATATACATGTCACTAGTCTATGACAGCTGAAGTTTTCTGGGAGCATTTAATAGTGTTCTGCATTGTAATTCTATTATGTGTGGACTAAACAGTTGAAATGTAATTCCTGATCCTTAGAGGTGTATGCTGTGTGTATTAGTGGACAAAGAAAATGATGAATTCCCAATCAAATGTTCCTGATTTTAAAGAAAAAAAAAAACACAACAAAACAAAAAACCACAAAACAACAACAACAGCAAAAATTTAAAAAAAAAAAAAAAAACAAAAATAAAAAAGAAACAAACAGAACAAAAAAAATCCCACCAAAAATGTTCAAATCCCCACAAACCTACAGATTTTATTTCAGATACTTGTGCTAGGAACTCCATGATCTGGTAATTTCCAAAAGACCCTATCTTGAAGAAAGTTAGGTGGAAATTATTACATCTCATTCAATATTGTATAGAAACTATACGTTTCAACATATCACAAATAATTTTTGTAAGATTTTGCTGGCAACATCAGCAAATCTGAATGGACATTCTGATAAACCCATTGTGTTCTGAGCTCATAATGGGATATGTAAGCAAGCAAGTGACTTTTGGCTTTACTTAAAATATTTCTCACTGTATTTAATTTTGAAGTTGTGGGGGGAATTTTAATGCAGCTAAGAAAGAATATTTTAGACTATGAATTTTTGTTCATTTGTTTGTTTGCTACATGAATGACAAACTAATCACACACCAGAAAGCAATCTGTTGCATCTCTGAACTATGTCCGGAAATACTGGATTCACATCTTCTTTTTCATAATCTCTTTCAGCTCTTGGAAGCACTAAATATATCTCATTTGAAGAGCGCCAGTGGCACGGGGAATGCTTTAACTGTGCGAAATGCTCTGTCTCACTGGTGGGCCAGGAGTTCCTCACTCGGCAGGATGACATCCTTTGCCATGAATGTGGCTGTGCTTTGTAGTCCTGTGGAAAGCCATACAGCTACATTATCCTCACTCTGTAACAACACAGTTCATTACTCTGCTATACGAACACCATATAAAAGATATAACTGTTATTTAGTCATTCAAGTATCTTTCCCTTAGCAGTTTAATTCTATTGTAGTTGTCAGCTGCTTATAAAAAAATTTAAACAGCCCCATACCGGTTAAGAAAATGATGCAGGAAATACTCATATATATTTTAAATCGAACTTCAGTATGTTTGCCTTGTAACACACTGCACTCTGCTGTTAGAAGCTTAAAAATTTACCTTTCATCTCCCATTAAACCA
>JAOXXN010000446.1:77312772-77341256 GCA_026770055.1 Myrmophylax atrothorax | reverse complement strand
GCTGAAAGCAACAAAATTGCATGTCCATCCATAAAACACTGTTTTGCTTGGGGCTATACATCTTGAGCAAGTGTATAGCAAATCTCAGTGCATTTTAATATTAAAAATTTAAGCCTGGAGAATGGTCTTATCCAGTTCCCAGGCCCCCTTTTTCAGTCCTTTGGGGAACATCTTTGCTAATGTATTGAAAATAAGCAATCAGGAGAGAAGTATATATATATAGAATAATATGCATTACTAAATGGATAAAATATCTCCAAATACATCTACGTCATATCTGATATATATGCCTGACAACAAGCAGCCTGTCACTGAAATGGAATCATGTATATTTAATCCTGTGAGAGTTAGCCAAATCATGCCTGACCAGTGCATCTTTCACTAAACTGCAAAATTCATAAGGAGAGGTGACTTCAGGGTCAATATTTCCTTCCCCTGGCTCTTATCCAGTCCTGGGATACCATTCTCACCTATACCTCTTTACTTTTCTAAAAACCAGTTACGAATGGTGCTATGTAGCTCAGCCAGGGATTGAACATTCACATGTACGAATGCATGGAGATGTTTGCTGTCATTTGTCCAAACACACACAGGTCGTGAATCAGAGATATACTGTGGACATAACCTGTTGCAGCAACAGGAATGTGCAACAGCAGTACTTGTATCCAGAACTACAGTCTCTAGTTTCTAGAGGTCCCTAACAACATTATTATGCACTACAAGTTTCCAAGTTCCAGCTACTTAGAGCTATCAATCTTTTTTGACCTCCCTCTGTTCGTGCTACAAGCAGATGAGAACTTGGCTTTTGTTCCCAAGCCTTGCCAAAGCTGTATAAATATGTTAATGTCATGCCGACCTAACCACATCTACATGCCTTCTGGTCATTTAGGAGATCATTTCACAGAATCACAGACTTTTCCACAGAATCACAGACTATTCTGAGTTGGAAGGTACCCACAAGGATCATCGAGTCCATCTCTTAAGTCAATGGCCCATACAGGGGATTGAACCCATGACCTTGGCATTATTACAACCAGGTTTTAACCAACTGAGCTAATCTTGGTAACCAAGGGTATCTCTGCTGGCACTTGGCACAGATGTTTATGTATCTAAGTCCCACCACAGGTGGGGAATTCACAGTAACCACGACTCTCTGCATGGATGAGATTGAAACACCTTTTTAAAAAATTAACAAGCCCTGGAGAGGCAGGAGCGTTAGGGAAAAATAGTGAAAGGATCCAAATTTGTGACTTTTTTTAGGGTTTGGGTATGAAGTGGGTATATTCCACCCAGCACTCACCAGGAGGATACTGTCCAAACTCAGAGCTGTAGATGTGAAAAATTTTGTAAGATTTTGCAGTCACTGACAGGCTAAGAAAGATTTGATTTTCAGGACCTAGATTTTGAACTTGGCTGCTTAAAACCAGACCTAAACAATATTTTAGACCTTAACATCATTTGTATGCTTGAGACAAAATTATTTGATCCATCATAAAGAACATCTGGAGGAGAGGAAGAAATTGGAACTCTTTCTCCCATCACCTAATGCGCTGGTTCATCCACCCTTACAGCACATCAGCCTGAAAACTAGTAGCATATCAATACCAACCCAGTCCCTCCTTGCTTGATTCTTTATTTTGATTTTACATTTTCTGTCTTAGAAATGGTTCTCAGACAAGTCTAACATGATATTAAAGAGGGATAAAGACAACAAAAAGGATACAGACTTTCTGGGAAGTGAAAAGCAAAGCTTGAAAGTAAGATTGGAGGATGTGAAATAGGACTCATTTGCTCAGTTGGGAAGTACCACTTAAGAAAGGTTTTCCTTCCTTTAGTTCTAGTGCCAGAAATGATGTGTGTTAAATGCACTGGCACTGCAGAATGATTACTACAAGAACTGGAAAGCAAAATAAATGGTAGCCCTTACTTTCCCTAATTAGAACAGTTTAGTTACAGCAATTTACTGTCAGGATTAATGCAGTAGCAGACAGGCAGATGAGGTCTATTAAATAGCTCTGCTTTTGCCAAAAGGAACTCATTCAGTACTACTAGATTTCATAAAATCTTCATTGTGTCTACACGCATCTGCATCTAAATCTTTACAATTTCATGGCATTTTTACATTCTCTTTTCTAAATGTTTTATTACCAGAGCATATTATAGACATTAAGATATTTATGAATATGCATTCCTTTATCTGTGTCCTCTTTTGAGAACACAAATACACTGTAAAGCTTTGCCTAGATCACTGTGGCAATTATTTCAATCTCAGCACTAACAGGAAGAATCAAGAAAGCTACAGTTTACATGGCACTGGACCTCCATCTAGTGAGAAGAATAATAGTGCATGTTTCTGGTCCATAAAACTGGCACAGTTCTTGTTTCCATGTTAAAAAATATTTTCATGAGGCAAATTCTGCTTAGTTGCCAGGAGAGATGTGGATACATTTATATAAAATACAAAGGAAAATGGTTTTGGAGGTTTTTACTGTGAAAAACTTTACAAAATTACATGCATAAATTAAGTGATAAATTAAGTGATTGCTCACAAATCTCAGTAAAGGAAACAGGTCTTGAGAAAAACCTGCTATATTCAGACACATGTAGCAGCTGGTATTGTATAGCATTATCATGCTCCACTATTTATCTGGTTTAAAGACTGAAAAGGCCAGTCTAAAGCCCCTCTTCTGAGGTGGAGAGGTGTTATCACTCCCATTGCACAGGTACAGATGAAACACACTGAAAAAGGGCTCAATTTTAAAGGTTTAAAGGAGCAGAGATAGGCACCTAGCAAGTTTTTCAGACATGCCTAAATCTCTATTTTTAAGTCAAGGTGTTAAGGGCCTGACTCCTCCTGAGCATCATGGAAGATGGCTGTCTGCATCTATTGCCATGTGAAGGTCTGTAAAACTTGTCCTGACGTGGCAGACTGATACTCTGCTCTTCTTCCCGTTTGGAGGGGAACTGACTGATGCCCCCACAATGACAGCAGTCAAGTATTACTTGTAGTCCTGTATTCCTCATAGTTCTGTATTCCTCAGGGTTTGTATGAGGAAAATCTTCAGTATGCTTCAAGAGATCACTGTAAAAATTTCTGTGACCTTTTTACACAAAGGACAAAGCCACCAAGGCCATCTGAATGCCCAGTTTTCTCTGATGCCATACTTTTAAAATTGTCTATTTGAAGGGTTTTTTCAGCTTCTTTTTCCAAATCCAGGATTATTGCTGTGAGATGTTGTAGTATAGAAACAACTTTTTCAAGCTAGAAAGAATACCTTTGCAACAGCCTGCCTCATTTGCAGGATGTAGACCACCAATGGATGGGGATTATTTTTTAAGAGACATGGGTATTGCCTGTAAATATTATGACAGATAACGTCTTCCGACATCAATTTCCTTTAGAAGTAATTAATATAACCATATTGTATTTTCAAAAGAGATTTGCAAGAGAATATAAAGCACTTATGTGTATATAAATCCACTCCTACTTTTCAAAGCCAAAATCTGCACATAACAGATTCTGTTTTGATAACATTCAAATTTTTTTTAATTTTAAAAATAGCTCTTGTTTTCCAATTCTGTGAGACTATATAATTTCATCCAAATCATATATTTTGTGGGTGTACAAGAAAAGGAAGAAACCTTGATAGTATGATCTACATCCCTGAAAATTACCATTATATATCAAGAAAATTTCTTCAGATAGTATGAATTCCAGGTGAAATACGACAGTGGTGAAATTTCAGGTAAAATAAATTAATCTCTTTGCTTTTATACATTTGTCTGGACCAGACTAAGGTTTATTTAGTTGTGATTACATCAGGGTTAAACTTTCAGATCTCTGGTATGTTTTAGTCACTCTTTCAGTCCCGTGGTAGTCAAGTCAGTTATGGTGATTGCTTCTGTATCATTTGCACTTTGAGCAGCAAAAAAAGTTAAATCCAGTAGAAACTAGACACAGCGAACCTCAATAGCAGACTTTGTCAGAATATTTTGCCATCTATCTATATCTATCTATAAGTTTTGCTATCTTTCATTTAACCCATTTTTAGCACTATATAACAAAGAACTTCAAAAATAATTAGGAAATAAATGTATATACTCAAAACCCCAGACAAGCAAAAAAACACACAGTCAGAAAATAGGGTTGAAAACAATATTATACAAAATGGTCCTAGACTTGGAGCAGCAGCAGGTCTTAAATATTAGAAGGTCTTCCAATTTTATTTTTCAGGGTGATTAACTGAACCTTTGATTTTCAAAGGTTAGGAAGCTTTAACAGAACTGAATTTATGTTCACCATGTTTTTTCATATGATTCTTTATGATCCTGGACCTGTGCAAAGCATTTGGCACTGTCCCACGTCATATCCCTGTCTCTATAAAGTGGAGAGACATGGATTTGATGGGTGGAGCACTCGGTGGATAAGGAATTGGCTGGATAGTTGCACTCACACAGTTGTCAAGACCTGCAGTCAATGGCTTGATGTTCAATGGGAATCTGGTGACGAGTGGACTTTCTCAAGGGTTGGTATTGGGACTGGCACTTTTTCACACCTTTATCTGTGACATGGACAGTTATATTTGCTGATGACACAAAGCTGTGTGGTGCCATCAGTATGCTGGAGGGAAGGGATGTCATTCAGAGGGACCTGGAAAAGATGGAGAAGGGGCCACATGTGAAACTCATGAGGTTCAACAAGTGCAAGGTGGACTTACTTGTATAGAGCCGAGTGATTCATAGACAGTAAGAAGCTGAATGAAATAAAGCTTCCAGTGATTCAGAAGAGATACATTTGAGATTGGAAAACCTGAAAGCAGAACTCTGACTTCCTACATAAATTCCAGGGATGCCCTGGAAAGGTCCTCTCATTTGATTTCATAGCCTAGACTTCACTCCACTTTAAAAATTTGGACTTTATTACAAAATCTAAGGCAAGAGACAAGCCCACATTCAAAGCAATGTTCAGTTCTCATTTTAGAAGTGGTGTCACTAGGCAAACAGGAGCTGTGGATAAAGCCAAAGTAAAACCCAGGTAAGTCTACAAAGAGAAAAAACAATTCCTTCCTCAGGAAGAAAAGGAACTTGACAGTGCTAATCAATTGCAAATTACAGATCACTGAGATGTGTATATATAGACTGAAGAACACTAAATAAAACATAAAGACACCATGCATTCAATGAATTACATCTAGAGAGTTACTGAGACAGCTTAAAATACCATTTAATGGACTGAGCTGTTAAATTGCAGGATCTGTATTTGGCACACAAATATATGCATCCAGTTTAGCTTATTGCAAAATTCTGTCTAATAAGTGTTGAGGTTATTTTCTGCATTGGAAAGTGACGGTCTGAGAGATTAAACATTGGTTCTGTGTATTAAGGTGCTCTAGAATGTTTTCGTAAGGGCCGGGAAATTTATTATCCTTCTTCTGTGGAATTACCTAAGGATACCGGAGAAGTATTCATGTTCTCTTGATCCTGGTTTATAACCTTACTATAGAATTAGTGGATCTGTCCAAAGATAATGTGCATCAGCTCTTTTTAATCCATGTGTTAAGCCATGTAGAGAAGATTGGCGTAAAAAATAAAGAAGGTCATGTCTGTAAGGGATACATATGAGTGCTAGAGGAGTTGACAAAAATTCATACAGACTGCAATGATTTATCTTCAACTGTAATTGTCAACACACCATGATGAACTCTAAAAAGTTAGTATTGTTAGTCAGAAAAATCTATCAATTATTTGAGATATGTTTCTGAAACAATGCAGCATTTGAAAAGTAGAATATTAGGAATTATTATAGAAATAATTGAAAAGAGAAGAAAAGAAAAAAAGTCTAGTAATTCCTCCTGAACACTGCACATAGTTTTGGTCACTTCATCTTGAAAATAACAGGAAGGGTAGAGGAAAGGATGACAGAGATGAGGGAAGATAGGAAATGGTTTTCTAAGAGTTTTGGAATAGGTTCCTGACAAGCAAATACTGATTAAAATAGAATACTTTGGTAGAAAGGACAAAACTGAGAGAGGATAAAAATTACTCTACTCAACAGAGTGCCAATGAAAAATGGAAACATCATTCAGGATCATGAAAGCTTTGCCTTTCCTTTGCTCCTTCCTTATCTTGTGCTTCCATGTGTCTTTGGGTGTCATATGTGCCTAGGCAAGGAATCCACTGAGCAACTTCCCCTTATAACGACCTTACAACAACAGCCAATGCCTTTGACAACAGGCTGAAACTTTAATGGGAGGGACATTGAGCAAAAACAAGGTACCAGGCTGTGCACCAATGGGCAAGGCTTTACAAGGGCTTGGCTAGGCTCACCACATCCCCAAATTGCAGCTGGATTTCCTCCACTATGGTCTCAGCAGAGTGATGCCTGGCTTTAGACTGTGCTCATTGTATTAGTCCTGAAAGTGCTTTTCCAGAGCAATGGTATTTGTTCTGCCTCATCCTTGTTTTCCTGATATAAAGTTCAAGGGCAGTTTCTTAGCCTCTGGTTAGTATCAGTTTCCATTCTGAAGACCAGTATTACAAGAAAAAGCTGTAAAATCTCAATTTTTGGGAAAATCACAATGGCATTTTTTCTTTCTGACTCCTTAAGGTTTCCTCGATTATCCTGGGAATTAAAGAGCTTTTGCAACCCTGCTGCAGCTCAGGAGCAAAACACAAACACACAGGAAACAAAACAGCTTCAGTCAGCTTTATTCAACTCCTTCAGGCATTAAAATTTCAAGTATTTACAAAACATGTAAGAAAAGTTTACATAATTGCTTTATGTACAATAAAAGTGTATAAGATATGCATGTATTTGTCATTAAAATCACCTCTTTGACTAAACAGTGACAGTAAGACTAACAGCTATTTAATGAGTACTGAGCTTTGCTGCATGCAAAGTGGACATAAGAATGTATAAACAAATGTCAGATGCATCATTAATGTCATGGCAATTCTTATTTCCTATCTCTTAAGTCCCTCAATACTAGAAAGCTCATACAAGCCTTAAGAAACTTCCTTTACTATTGTCAGCCACAAACTTGACACTTCACTCAGAATAAAACCATCAAAGTAGTGTGCTTCTCTTAGTTGAAAAAAATCCCTGTATTAGCAGGAGATTTGCACTACCAGATGCCATTTATACCTTCCCTGCTTCCCTGTCCTAATTTAAAACATTATTCTTGAAGGCTGCACAGAGGTAATAGATTGAGAGGTGCTCATTAACTGGCATTAACGTAAAAAAAATCCCAGACTAGATATGAGACAAAAATGTTGCAAGAACACAAAAATTGTGTGCATAAAAACTGATTTCCTGAGGATCCTTGCACCTTGACGTCATTCCCTTGTAAGTACCTTGGCTTGTCTGCAGCCACCACTACTAGCACATAAAAAATATTTTTGTACGCTTATTAGAAGAAAAATATGCTACATCCTGATGGCTTTTTGTAAAAAATCCATCCAAACCTCATCTCGAAACACAAAAGCCTGTGGCTACAAAGAATCACTTCTCCTGGGTAAAGTATCTATCCAGCCATATGTACAATTATATTCTGCCTTCCTTTAGGTATGTTTGGTATTCAAAGTTACCTCATTGCTTTGTGATCTTGTGAGGAAGTAAGGAAAACTGATTGTAAATTCATACATATACCCACACGCAAACTTATAATTGGTGTGTGTATATATATGTATCCTTTTTATTACCTGGTGTTCACTCTTTTGTAGTACAGTGGTCATACTTCATTATTTCTTGAATTCAAAATGAAGTAAATTATTATTCCTTTGTTCTGGTCAGCATATTTCTTTATTTGTTTGCACTTATTCTATATGAATGTATTACACTGCACTCTAGTTATTATTTGCTTTTTTATTTAAATTCCCCAGTTATTTTGCATCTCCAAATTTCCTTAAGAGATAAAAAATGAGGTGAAGGAGGGGTGTTCTGAATACAGTATTGCCTTGTTCCCAGCATACGCAGTAATTTCTGGTGTTTTTCAATTCCTCACTAGATTTCCTTTGTCCAGTTCAGAAAAGCCACTCTTATGTACAGCGGCTCAGGTGTGGATTCATCACAACTATTTTTAGGATGCACTTGTACTAAGCTTTATACCATTCTCTGGTGGTGTCTATCTTTCTACACTGATTAAATTGGCAGGCTGTGTGATTAAGCTTCTAATTTAGGCATCTCAACCCTGGCTTTGGGCACAGGCTGTTCTCCAGGGTCCTGGCTGCATCACCTGCATATCTGGCATCATGAAGAAAAGGCACTTCCCCTCTTCCAAAAAATCTTCATCACACAGTCAGAAAGTGGCAATTTGCTAAGTCCTTCACCAGGGGAATAGCAAAATTCATCAATGCCTGCACCTCCTGAGAAGATTTTGGTCACTGAGTGGTTATCTCAAACCCGCTGCCTGTGATTTTTTTAAGTCCCAGATCAGCATCTCCACACACAACTTGAATTCATCTAGTAAGACTCTACATATGTGAAGAATGAACACGTACGAAGCCCACAGTGTAACACAAGACTCCCCTTCAGGAATTATGAGTCAAGAGGATGCTATTGTCAGTACTGCCAGGAGCTAGTCTTTGTTCCTGTTCACTTCTTGTATCCCAGATCTAGATATAAGAACCATCCATCATTTTTTTTCTCAGTTTATTCTTTATAAATGAAATTTGTCATGTATTTTCATCCTGAATTTCTTAGATGATTGCCCAATATCACAAAACTTCATAATTCAGAGAGAGATGGAGAATTTTAAAACTTGTCCTGTTTCAAACATGAAAATAAAAAAAATTGTCCTCTTGATTCTTAACCATTCAGTCATAGAATCATAGGCAGTTAAATGCCACCCTGACACCCAATCCCAGCAGATCTCAGAAGCCAAGCAGGGTCAGCCCCAGTTAGTACTTGGATGGGAGACCTTCTGGGAATACTGGGGGCTGTAGGTTCTAGTCCTGAGGACTTCACTGTCACCATCCAAGCTCGTTTGGCCATGGCAGATGAACCTCAGGAGTTAAAGGGTGGAGCCAGTTCTGTGCACGCTGTGCCTCACCTAAAAAATCCAGTCTGCAGGCTCAAAGGACACACCCATGTGGGGAGAGCCCTGCCCAAATCCTCATTCGTGAAGCCAAGCCATACATACATACATACATAGAATCATAGAATGGTTTGGGTTGGAAAAGAGCTCTTAGATTATTGAGTCTAACCATTAACCCAGCACTGCCAAGTCCACCACAAAACAATGTCCTTAAGTGCCACATCTACAGTCTTTTAAATATCTCCAGGGCTGGTGGCTCAGTCATTTCCCTGGGCAGTCTGTTCCAGTGCTTGACAACACCCTTCTACAAAACAATTTTTCCTAATATCCAATCTAAAGTGCCCTGGAGCAACTTGAGTCTGTTTCCTCCTGTCCTATTGCTTGTTACCTGAACAGTAAGGTCTCTCCTGAGCCTCCTTTTTTCCCCTCAGCTGCTCCTCATAAGGCTTTTGCTCCAGACCCTTCACCAGCTTTGTTGCCTTTCTCTGGACACACACCAGCACAACCTCTTCCTTGTAGTGAGGGGCCCAGAACTGAAAACAGGATTCAAGGTGCTGTCTCCCAGCTCAGCGGGCTGGGTACTCAGAACAACTGGGTTTACTTTTAAAGACTGAGGCAAAGAAGATATTAAGTACCTCAGCCTTTTCATCATCTTTGACACTATGTTTCCCCACACACATGAAAAACAGTGGAGCATCTCCTTAATCCTCAATTTATTGTGAAGGTACTTTTAGAAACATTTCTAACTATATTTTACAGCAGTAGCCAGATTAAGTTCCAGTTTGGCTTTTCTCTCTACATAACCTGACAACATCATTGTAGTCCTCCAGAGCTGTAGTCCTCCTGATTGCTTATCCTTCTTCTACAGGTCATAAACTCTCTTTTTTTTCCCTGAGTTCCAGACAAATCTTGTTGAGCTAGGTTGGCCTTCTTCCCTGCCAGCTCATCTTTCAGCACATGTGAATGACCTGCTCCTGTGCTTTTAAGATTCCCTTCCCAAAGAGTGTCTGGTTTTCCTGGACTCCTTTGTCTTTCAGGACAGTCTCCTGGCTCTAAAAGACTCCTGAGCAGGCCATGCCTGCCCTTCAGAAGTCCAAGGTGGCAGTTCTGCAGGTGTCCTTCCTTACTTCTCTGAGAATTGAAAACATTCTGTGATTGCTGTGCCCAAGAGGGCCTCCAGCACCACACACCAGTCCTTCTCTGGTCACGAACAGCAGGTCCATTGGAACCTCTTCCCTAGTTGACTCCCTCACCAGCTGTGTCAGGAAGCTATCTTCCACACACTCTAGAAACCTCCTAGACTGCTTCCCCTCTGCTGTGTTGTACTTCCAGCAGATGTTTGGTAAGTTGAGGTTACCCACAGGAACAAGGGCTAGTGATTGTGAGACTTCCCCCAGATGCATATGGAATATTTCATCTACCTCTACATCCTGATGGGGTGGTCTGTAACAGATTCCCATCATAGTATCTCCCCTGTTAGCCTTCTCTCTGATTCTTACCCATAAACACACAAGCCTAGCATCACTGTCATGGTGGACTCCGATGGGATCCCCTCCTGGAGGAAGAAATGCCCCTCTCCACAAGACCAGCATGCTCAAAGCCCCATCCAACCAGGCCTTGAACACTTGCAGGAATGGGGCACTCACAACTTCTCAGGGTAGCCTGTTCCAGTACCTTATCCTCCTCACAGTTAAGCATTTCTTCATATATCTAATCTACACTTACTCTCATTTTAAAGTCATTATACCTTGTTTTATTGCTACATGCCCATGCAAAAAATCTCTCTTCAGCCTATCTTTTTAGGTACTGGAAGGTGCTTTAAGGTCTCCCCAGAGCCTTTTTTTTCTCTAGGCTGAACAACTCCCTCAGCCTGTCTTCGTGGAAGAAGTGCCTACAGTCCTCTGATTATCTTCATGGCCCTCCTCTGGACTCACTCCAGCAGTTCTATGTCCTTCGTATGTTGGAGGCCTCACAGCTGGACACAGCACTCCAGATGGGGTCTGAGAGTTGAGTAGAGGAGCAGAATCACTTTCCCCAACCTGCTGGTCATGCTTCTTTTGATATAGCCCAGGATACAGTTGGCTTTCTGGGCTGCAAGTGCATGTTGCCAGCTCATATCAAGCTTCTTATCCACCATCACCCTCAAGTCCTTCTCCTTGGAACTGCTCTCAATCCATTCTCTGCCCAGCCTGGATTTGTGCTTGGAATTGCCCCAGCCCAGCTCAGGACCTTGCATTTGGCTTTGTTGAACTTCATGAGGTTCACATAACCCCACTTCTCAAATCTGTCAAGGTCCCTCTGGAGGATATCCCTTCCCTCCAGTGTGTTGACTGCACCACACAGCTTGGTATCACTTGCAAACACAGTGAGGGTGCACTCAATCACACTGTCCATGTCACTGACAAAGACATTAAGCACTGTCAGTCCCAACACTGATGCCCGAGAAACACAACTTTTCACTGCTCTCCACTTGGACATTGAGCTACTGACCACAGCTCTTTGAGTTTGACTATCCAGCAATTTCTTATAAATCGAGCAGTCCATCTGTCAAAACCATGTCTCTCCAGTTTAGAGACAAGGAAGTCATGCAGAACAGTGCAAATGCTTTGCACAAATCCAAGGAGGTGACATCAGTTACTCTGACACCATTCACCAATGCTTTAACCCTGACACAGAAGGCCACCAAGATTTTCAGACACAATTTGCCATTGGTGAAGCCATATTGGCTGTCACGAATGACTGCTTTATTTTCCAGGTGCCTTAGTATTTTTTCCAGGAGGGTCTGCTCCATGATTGTGCCAGGCACAGAGGTGAGACTGACTGGCCTGTAGTTCCACAGGTTTTCCTTTCTTTCCCTTTTTAAAAGTGGGGGTGATGCTTCCCCTTTGCCAGTTAGTGGGCACTTCACTGGACTGCCACAACTTTTAAAATATGGATAGTGGATTAGATACTTCATCTGCTAGTTCCCTCAAGAGCTGTAAGTGTATCTCATCAAGTCCCATGGATTTTTGCAACTGCAGGTTCCTTCCATGATCTCAAACCTGATCTTCTCCTAAAACAGGCTGTTCTTCATTCTCCCACTCCCTAAGTTTGTCTTCTGTGACACAGGTAGAACAGCTGGAGCACTTTCCAGTGAAGACTGAGGCAAAAATACTGGTGAGTATCTGAGCCTTCTCTATGTCCCAGGCAAATAGTTCTCCTGTTTCTTTATGGAAAGGGCTCACAATGTCCCAGGTCTTCTTTTTATCACTGACATACCTATAGAAGCTCTTCGTTTTGCCCTTGACATCTCTGGCCAGAATTAATTCTACCTATGCTTTCTCAACCCCATCCCTGGCTGTCCAGACAATTTTTCTGTATCTCTCCCATGCTGCCTGTCCTTGCTTCCATCCTCTATAGGATTACTTTTAGTGTTTGAGTTTGTCCTGGTCCCTAGTGCCTTTGCCTGACTTCCACTTTTTTGGGATGCATCACTCCTGACCTTGGAGGAGGAGATCCCTGAATACTAACCAGCTTTCTTGGGCCCTCTTCTTTCCAGGGCTTTATCCCATACTCTACCCAGCAGATGCTTGAAGCTGCCAGTCTGCACATATTATAAGTGAAAATGTGGACAATATCTGGTTCTGCTCTGATTTTTATTTTTAAGAATATGAACCCAGGAGATAAGATATCCTTTGGAAAGGAAGGCAATATTTTTCTTCCAAGTGATTCTCTTTAATATGCCTTTATTTGGCATGTGGGGTGAGGTTGTGCTGTAACTATTACACAGTAAGAAATGAGCATAGAAAGTTCAAGAAATGAACAGAGAAAATAAACATCAGTCAGATCAGCCTGATCTACTTCAATTCAGTATAGAGGTTCACAGAAATGAGGGCCTCAGAAAAGTAAATACATGAATTTCTCTGACAGAAAGAACAGTTGCAAACTGTGAAAAACATAATAAGAAAAAAGTGCATCACATGGTGAATTCGAATGAATCACACACAACAGTACATGGACAGCATGTTCATAGCCATGAAAGGCATTTTTCTTAATACATCTCCTTGCTGACTCCTTTAAATACTGTTATTATTTCTGCAACTCAAAGCTACAAAAAACTAGCACAAACTGAAAATGGCTGTATCACTCTCCTCCCCCACCAAAGCTTAAAGTTATTTAAATTTGGATAATCTTTAGATTTATACTGTTAGATTTCAGCATATTTTGAAAACAAAAGCCTTAGGAGAAAACAATGGCTGTGAAGGCTAAAAAAGATATGATATAATAAACCCATCTCCTGCTGGAACAACATTGCAACAGTGTGAAAGCAAATCAAATAATCAGTTTGGATTGCCAAGAGATCAGGACTCCCAAGCAGCTGTCTTTTCAGTTTCTCAATGGAGGCCAACAGATGGAAAAGAAGCTGAAGAGAGCATGCTTGCTTTTGCTGCCTACTGAGTTATTTCCTTCTTATTCCTTTTTGTCTATCTATAGTTTATAGCCCTATTTACCCAAAATGATTTGGGCTTTCTGTGAAACAGAAGCTTGGAGGAACAACAGAAGGTCATGTATATTCTTGCTGATATAGCCACCTGTTTTCTTGCCACATATTCCATTTATTTGCTACTGACTTGCTCAATCTTCCTCCCCAAGTCCAGTGATGCCAAATGGGACTCAGATTTCTTCTTTTCAGTTTTACTGTAGCAAGGTAACAAAATTATAAAAGCTGTCTGCCTGAATTTTTAACCTTTATTCAGTGAAATCTGTGTTATTGTAACCAAAATTGTCATGGTCTTACCTCCTGACACCCATTCAACTGTAAGAGGGAGGTGATGGTGGTGGCATGGGTTTCCAGACATAGGAAATAATTTTGAGTCAAGTGCGCAGTCAGAAAGGCGTGAGAGGGGGAGCAAGGCAGGCTGTTTATAATTACTGAAGAAGCTCCACAATAGCAAATCACCTAAGCCCCTGGGTTCTTTCTGAAGCAACTTGGCTCTGCTAGAGATTAATTTTCTCAGCAGGATTTTTGGCAATGTTGTTATAGCCTGCTGAGACACTCTCGACTGTCAAAATCTTCACTAGCAAGGATCTCCAACATGCTGTCATTTCTAGGTCAAGCTGGTTCTGAGATAAGATTTTTATAGAAAATATCACAAGGCATTTCAAAAAATGAAACACTTACATTCTTTTGGAGGCCCTTTCTCTGCAAAATAGACATTGTTCAATTACGTTGAAAATTTCACAGAACAAATGTAGCTTTGGCTACTGTTCCACTCTACCTGCCAATCTTAGATGGAACATACTTTAAAAAAGAAAAGGGTGTGTATGTGTGTGTGCAGTAATCATTTGTTGATTGGATGGGGATGAAGGAGCCAGAATTAGACTTACAAGAGAAAGTAATTCACATTTTATCTTAGGACTTACTGTGAAGCATTTGGAATTTCACCTGCTCTTATTTTGGAGGAAGGCAAGGACCAGAAAAATGTGCTAAAGATTGGTCTGGAGACAAAGTGAAGGAGGCCATGGACACACGTCTCTGACTTTGAGGAGCACCCACATGAAATGCAAATAACTAGTTTGATGGCCTTTTGCCACAGTCATTGTCTTCTGCTTCTTAGAGAGAGTGGATGAACTGAGGCACATATTAAAGAGATTTTTTCGACTTGCTTTCAAACTGTAATTGACTAATCTTCTAGTCAGGTGATCTCTTTTCCTGACTTATTTCACCAAGAAGCAGTGTTTGTTTTTATTTCCAATCACAAAGGTGCTGGTTTAGTGTTTTTAAATGGTTTGGGGAGAAAAGAATCTTGAAGTTGCCAATCTTCTTTTGTTACTACAATATTTTGGTTTCTAATGAAACCAGTAAACTACCTGGAGTGAAAGAACAATTGGGCAAGCACCATTTATTCAGCGTAAACCTCGTTAATAATACTTGCACCAGGAACTGTTAGGCTGCTTTATTTCATTTCAGAAATTCTGTTACTTAATCTGTCAGATTATATTCACTATTTGAGAATTTTAGGAAGAAGTATTCAAATTAGACTTAGAAATATTGCAAAGCATTGAGACATGTTAGGGAGAAACTCAGAAAATAAAAAAAGACCCCACTGAAAAAAGGTCCAGGAGACCTCAGGTGTGTTATATGGGCTGGTAGTAGCCACCTGCCCAACCAGCACATGCACAACTCTAGCTTACTCAGGGTCTATTCTGGCTGACATTTAGATCCAAGGGGGCTCTAAGGGGAGGCTTCAGCAGCCATAGAGCTTGAGCTGGCTCCAGCAAGCTTGATGGTTTCACACATGCTAGGTCTCAGCTCCCCAGCAGCTGGTGAGACCCACAGAGTAACACTTATTGCTTTTCCAGTACTGTACCTGTTGCCAACAAGGAACCCATTAAGAACAATTTTTTTTTCCTCCTGCTCAGAGTGTGTCTCAAAAGCAGTATGAGGTTACATCTGGGATAAATCCAAGTAGGGCACACCAGGACAGAGTGGCAAAGGAAATTTAAATTGTAAAAAAATCAATACCTCCTATCTCAAGGGCTAGGATTACATTTCACATTCTGAGGTTGCACACTGTATTCTACTCTCCCAGTGAACTCACTTGATAAGTCTCTGACAGGAAATCTACTTCTGGAAGTTAAAAGACCATAGAATCATAGAGATTGGGAGAGAGCTTAATCTAGTTCCAATCCCCACTAGACCCTGGTCTTGAACACTGCCAGGGATGGGGTATCCATAACCTTCCTGGACAGCCTGTTCCAGTATCTCACCACCCTCTCAGTAAAGAATTTCTTCCTAATATCTAGCATAATTTCCCCATCTTTCAGTTTGTGCCCATTACTTCTTGTCCTATCATACAGTTCCTGACCAAGAGTCTCTCTCTGGCTTACTAGCAGGCCCCTTCAGATACTGGAAGGCTGCTATGAGGTCTCCATGCAACCTTCCCTTCTCCAGGCTGAACAGCCCCAATTTTCTCAGCCTGACTTTGCAGAGGAGGTGCTTCAATCCTCATATCAACTCTGTGGCTCTACTCTGGACTTGCTCTAACAGTTACATGCCCTTCTTATGCTGGGAACACCAGAACTGTTTGGAGTGCTCCAGGTAGGGTCTTACAAGCAGAGTAGAGAGGCAGAATCACTTCTTTCAACCTGCTGGCCACATTGTTTTTGATGCAGCCCAGGATTCAGTTAGCTTTCTGGGCTGAGTGCACACTGATGACTCATGTTGATTTTTTTTTTTTTTAAAGATCCCTTTAAAATCTTACTATAGGACCAAATTTTGGTCACTACAGCCCCTTTGGGCCAGCACCAAAGCCTCCTCTCCTAAACAGACCTGAAAGTGATAAAAAAGCACCAGCAAGAGATATTTAAGTGCCCTCCTGCACAGAATCCTGCTGTGGTCCAAACTATAGGTCCTGAAAGGACATTGCTGTGGGCATATGTGGGAGTCAGAGAGCAAAGAAGTGAAGAGGCTGACTCTGCCTCAGAGTCACACTGGTAATGATAACAGTCAGTATTGATTCTGGGAGCAAGGACAAGATTCTTGCCTTCACTTTGCCCTTTAGGGATAGAGACATAAAGGATTCTCAGGGGATACTGGCCCCATATATGTTGGTTCTGAGGTGTCCAATGTAATGTTCAGAGCATCCAGAACATTAAGAAAAATCCATCAAATGGCAGGTAAGCATTCAAAGGCACGCTCCACACTGAGGAGCAGATATCCAGACAAGAGAACATGTGGAGCCCCTATTGTTACAAAGGGAAAACAGTGAAAAAGAGCAGAGCATGTGGCATTTGCCACACCACAAGGCGATAGCCTGGCTTTATTGGTGTTACTCCACTAGTAGGAAGAGGTCATTAGTCTGGCACTGAATCTGCAAAGACAGGACTCTCATGTTTGGCCAAGGGATGTTAGTGCTCATAAGCAAGCTGATTCTGATGTTCCTTCAGCTTCTGGGGTACCACTGTCAAAGCAGATCTTTCTGCTTGCATAATTGAGGCAACCATCCACTGAAGGAGACTGGTCTGTGACTCTTGGTCATCTACAGAAGCTTTGGACAACTCTTTTTCTTACCCTGAGGGGATAGATACTGACCTCCAGACAATGAGGACAGGCTCCTCAAAGTTTGAACAGATGTCCTGAGTTTGGCCATAGCTTTTTTGCATTGCAGCTGGGTACCAGTCCCTTTAACAGTGTGTCAAAGATGAGAGAATTTCTGCAACCCCCGAACCTTTGCCAGTGAGAGTAGGAAGAGTTGATATAAGTGATGTTGAAGAGGTGATGCAGATAAGTGAGGGGAGAAGTGTGGGTAGAGAAACCAACAGTGGTGAGACAATAAAAATCCACATAACAGCAGGATGGAATTTTCTTCTGTGAAGCTTTGCACTCAGCTGAAGCAAGGCTGGAGATGAATGGCCGTGACTAAAGCAAGTGGAGACCAGAGTGAAAGCCACACAACCTGTAGTGCTCCCTTGAAGGAAAGAAAGCTTTTTAAGGTTTAGTCTAATTCCACTGATAGAATAGCAAAGCTCTCAGGCTTCCCAGATGCAAAAGAAAGGAAACTGAAGAATTCAAGCTGTAGTGTAATGAAATGCACTTTCCACCCACTTGGATTTAAGACTGTGATTCAGTATGGCATTTATGCAGTTTCTGGAATGGAGGGGCATTGCAATGCATCTAAATCACATTTCTGAGCCAGCGGTAGCAGATGGACCTAAAGAAAAAAACCCACACAGTCAGATAGCTAAAATAAGGAGTATTTTTCACTGCCTCTATTTCAGTGATGGTGTCACCCTTTGTCATTGCCAATTCTAACAAAACTACTAAGCTCTTTAAAAAATGCAGAGCATAGGAGATAAAAATAAAAAGAGCAGAGGTTAGCTAATTTTGTAACTTTGACCTTTTTTTGCACAATTTGTATCATCTGTATCATCTATCTCACAGTTTGACACATGGTGTATACAGAGACTTTACTGGCAATCCAGGAAACCAACCATTAAAGACTATTTCATTAATATTATTGTAAAAGATTACCTTAATAAACATTGCTAGGAACTTATGGCAGCCATACTGGATAAAGAATTCAATTTTAAGGAAAAACTATAACAGACTGTGAATTTGTATAATTTTATTTTAACACTAATTGGCTTTATTAAAATTCAGCTCTAAAATAAAATACACCAATAAGGCATTGGAAAAATCTTTTATGAATAACAATCTTAATAGACAAAAGTTTCTTCCACTTTAAAAGATGCACAGCCATCCTACAAATTTTGCTTAATGTTTTCCTATCAAAATCACATTTACTTTTCTCATTCCTTCATTAAAGAAATCTGTATTCTCACTTGCTATTTAAAAAACCCACAACAAACAAATATGAAAAATCAACCAACAAACCAAACCAAAAAAAAAAAACCAAACAACAAACCCCACCAACTTTCAGGACAGCATAAGTTATTTGATTTGGATGATCCAGTGCTCATCCAAAGTATTCAGTTTAATCTGATGGAGATAAATTGTTCCACCATAATGCCAAACACTGTCTGTGGTTTCAGGCAGAGGAGTTATTTCCCAAGTCTAGCCGAGGTGGCGATATTAATAACAAGTAAATTTAGACCAGCACGTAAAGCAGAAAAGTTCAGTCATCAAGAGGCAAACCAGAATAGCTCATAAATTCAGAAGATATGCACTGATTTAACATTTTTTTTGTTTCTGAGACTTCCACTTACAGAAACTGTCGTAGTCAAATACGTCATTACCATTTCATTCAATGCTTAAGATAAAATGTGGCTAAAAGCATCCATCTGTTCTTCTTTAGCACCCACCCAGACAGAATCTATAGTGCCAATTTCTGCTCAGAAGTACATTGAGGTAAACCAATAATAACTACTTTGACAGTAATGTATTCACTTCAGGTTTAATATAGAATAAAATTTGTTTCCTGTTTGGCAGCTCTCAGAAAGACTGGAAAAATCTCCCCGGAGCCCTCCCTAATATTTCTTCTGAAAAAATCTCTCTAGAGACCTACCAGATACTCCTGGAAAAAAGAATGCTCCTTATCCACAGCAGTGTTTAGGTCATTGTTTCACACTGTGTCCACTGTTTAGCTGGGCAATCTGCTTTAAGGCATCATAAGTTAGAAAAGCATCATACAATGCCACAGTCTATTGAATATGTAGAAAAAACCCTCAAACAACAGACTTTCTTTAATATCAGGTTCTCATTAGAAAATAAGATATCTGTGGGATATTATAGGAAGTTTTGAATGTTTTCTTTCAAACACCACTTCACCCTGCATAAAGCAAAGCTACAGAGTGTTACGGTTACATCAACCTTCAAATCAATCTACCTTGTGTCTCAACCAGCATCATAAGGACATGAAACCAACCCCATATCAGACTTGCCCTACATACCAGATTTCATCAAGAAGAAATGCTGAAGAAAACTTTTTTTCACCCATCTTTGAGAATATCTGCTGCATTCCTCCATATTGGCAGTCAGTGCTTTGCAAAATTTGCCTGGACAGTTTGAAGGAATAGGGTATTTTCCTACATAGGAAAAAATTGCTAAGGACAAAATTTTACCTGCCCACCTCCAGGGTTTTTCTAAAAATTCCATAAAGCCTCTTTAGTCTTATCTCAAAGATGGCCCAGACGGTTCCCAGTAATGTAACATGCAGTTCTGCTGTTAATTTGAACAGAAAAGCAAGGAATGATATTACAATACAGTGAAAAATTTAAAATTAATCCAAACTCTTTCCCTCTCTGATTTATATTTTTTGACAAGAACTCAAAAAAAAAAGTGGCAAAAGATGATGTGCTGTCTATGTAGCAGGGTGTGTAAAGCTCTGCATCTCTTATGCTCAATGGAGACCATAAGTGAAATTATGTCGAGTGATGACTAAAGAACCTGTGATCATTTGCATTCTCCAGGAGTGTTTCTTAGTAGAAACATATTAAGGGATGGTAACAGCATGAATTGATTCTGTTGCCCAAATCAAAGTCTGAGAAAAACCCTATGAAAACTCCACTTGAGGACTTTTCTGATGAGTAGTTGAATCTTACTATCAATCTCTGAAAACAGAAGTGGTTGCTGGAAGCCCTCCTAAGCTTGGGGTTTGATGCCTTTAATCTAAATTATCATCATGAGTTTAAATCTATTCTCCTAATTGGAGTTTTGTTTCAGTTCTGCAACTTTCAAGCTTTCTGAAAGGCAATGACATTTTTAAGTGTTAAAAAGTAGAGCCATTGTGTTTGTAGTAAATGAGTGCATCTCAAGTTCACTGTTGCACTTCCTACTTGGCTACAGAAGATATATATTAAATTAATATAAAAAAATTGATGTTAAGTTTGGAAGGACCACCTATTACTTGATAGCTTCCACCCTGATCTACACAAAATTTATTAAACGCTCTTCAGCTTGAGTGTTAGAAGCACAGTCACCATTCACTGATGAAACCATGACCAATGGAAATGTATGCCAAGACCCAGTGTAATAAGTGATGTTAAAATGGCAGTGGGATTGGTTAACAAGGTACTTTGATTACTTGCACCTAGAAGCAAAATGAAAGGCACCTTCTCTATCCTTATGTTTCCAACATTGGTTATTTAGGCTAGCTAGGATAATGAAATAGCTGTTGAAGAAATTTGAAAATACCTATGTGAAAAACAGAAGGGTGGCCTTATAGAGAAGTGGAATAGATAGAAAGGGAGCTGGGAGCACTCTCTCCTTTGCTTCCTGTTTTTCTCTTGTTGGGGAAAGTTACATACCTGCACAGAGACAGGCTGAGCTGGCTTCTCCAGCCAGTGGGTTTCTGGGGCCTGCCACAGACAATGACTATTTCACAGACTCAGTCTGTTGCCTTACTTCAGATGCCCTTCTTTATTCCTCTCCCCTGGATGTACAGCAAGCCTGAGATGTGATGTTGGTGAGGATTTTATTCAGCTGTAACAGCTTGCTTAGGAATTTAGTGAAACTTTTCTCACTGCATTCCTACAGTGGGGTTATGAATTTGGCTGTGTTACTTTGTAGGCTTTAGTGGGAATCATGCAGCAATATCTGGCACAAATGAGTTTGTCTGCACATTCCCATGGTTGATATTCACTAATAGGATTGTGTCCAGAGAAACATGCATTATTCTATTTTATTATGATTCTCCCATATAGCAGGGTAACATAATATTTGTCTATATTTCTGTCCATTTTTACCTTTACCTTTGCTCAGACAGCAACACTACATTGACATATCAGAAACTGCCTCCTCATGCACAAGTAGCTTTCAAAAAAATTGACTTTTTGCAGCTCTATCTGTTTTCAAGTAAATTTACCAGGTTTTGCAAGGGCTAAAATCTGTTCACCATTTAGCACTCAGCAAGGAATAAATTTCAGCCTGGTTAAAACCTCACATTTCAACCTGTAATCAACATTTCGGAGCCCTGAACATACCTTGTAGAAATTCCTTCTGATGAGTCTGCAAACCTGTACACTGATGAGCACCAGTGTTGATGTCAGCTTGTTAAAGCTTAGAAAGAGTTCTTAGAAACTCAACTTGCTTACCCCACAGACTTGCTGGGAATACACCATATGCTATGACATTTGACAGCATTTCTTCTGCATATTTAACACAGCACTAGGTTAAAGCAACCTGGACTGTGTACTGCAGTCCCATAGTACATTATGGTAACTATTACAGTACTTATGATCCATAGTACATTACAAGCTGTGTTGTAGCTATATTTAGGTGCCAGATTGTGAGGACAATTCTCTGTAGGTAGAATTGAAAGACTGATTTGCTGAAGGTACTAAAAATATCATCAGAGGGTAGATGAAAGAGAGAAATGCTCTTGGACACAGCTTGGAGCTAAGGGAAAACCTTCAGATAAGTCTTTCTCTATGCTGTATTTTATATTAAAATTTTTTTAAAAATTAGCTAAGACAATATCATATACATATACTATAAGAGGGACTGGTATAAAACAGTCTAATAATAACTAAATATCACTAACAATACAAGTATTAGGTCCAGAATGTGAGGGTAGTAACATCATTAGCATCATCATCACCATCATCATTATTAATAATAGCAATAACTGACAATAATAGAATATCAGCTGTAACAAAAGCTTTCATTCATTTTTTTAACAGCTGAAAGTCAAAATCTTATGGCAATGATGAAAACATACATTAAGTTAGCTACAGGCAAAATTAGTGGATCAAGTTACTGGAAGAAAGCAAAATCTGATGAGGGTGAATGCCTGCAAAGCCTGTCACAAGAAACACACTGGAGAGTTTGACGACTCAGAACTGTCATCTAAAAACTCAAGGGGTCATTTGCAAGCTTTAAGTAATGTTATAAAGGAGAAAAACAAGCTGCTCATTACTTCTGCTGCTCATATAGAAGCAAGAAGAAAAGCAAAATTAGATAATCCTGGCTAGTCAACTTTTGAACTAAAGCAATCTACTGCCTCTTTATACCACTGAGTAGAAGGAACTGTTGTATGTGTTCAAAACACAGTGGGAATGCCATATGAAGTACCTCATTTCCCTGCCCACAGAGGAAGTAAAACTATTGAATAAGTACCATGGGATAATTATGGCATAATTCTGTGTTTTTCTCTTCTTGAAACAAACATCACCATGGTAATAAACAAGTCATAGCTGAAAAGAGTAGGAAAAAATTGGACTTCATTTTACCACACTTCAGAGATGCAAAAGTTTAGCCCCCCAGTTTAAACTTACCCTCCTTGAGAGTCACTGGAATCAGGTGAGCATTTCTGGAGAATGACTCATCCTCCTAAAATAATTTTCTTGGATAGAAGAGATGATTCACTACCTGAAGACACCTAAGAGAGCACATGGGAGTAGTTTAGATTAGATGCCTAATTTATTAGTGCTGAAAGTTAGGTAAAACAAATCTCTAATACAGTAATTACCTGATATTTCCTGGAATCCAGAAATAAAATCAAAAATACAAAAGAAGATGCATGAATTTCCCTCACTCTGCTAGAATTACATTGCTTTTCAAAAGCTTACAAATAGTCACAGCTTATTCTTGACAGAATTCAAAGCAAATGTCATTAAAAGACATGTACAAAGCAGGTAAATGCAGTAACTAACATGTTACTGTTTCTTTTATTTCTCACGTTGCTGTTACAAAAAGGAGACACAAAGTGATGTTCAGGAAACCATAATGAGTCCCATTGTTACCTTTCAAACACAAACCTGTTAAAGCAATGTGCATTTCACTGTAAGACATAAAAAAACCCACACAAAATCATGCTGATCCAAGACACTGACACCAAGAACATTAAGAAACATCCAGCCTGTTTCCTTTAAAGCCCACGAGCCTATACTGACTGAATTAAAAAAAATCCAAGTTCAATTCACTGCCTTGTCAAATGAATGTTTCAGAGTGGTATAACTGGATATACCTCCTGCAGGTTGCACAATGGTGGATGTTTCCCAGCTCCTAATCCCTACTGGAGCTAGAGTGCCTCTTTTTATAAAATATTTAAGGGTATAATAAACTGGAAGCAAATGGACATTATTCTCAAAATGAAGCATCCTCCGTATTAGTGGAACATAAGGATGGCAATATATGTCTGCAACTCTTTTCTTCTGTAGGAAGAGGTTTCAGTCCACACAGCCGTGCAACTTTTTGTGGGACAGGTGTGAATGAACTGCGAGCAAGAGACTTTCACAGTCCTGGTGCCATTCTAGTCCTTGTGGCAAGGAAAGATCAGAGAAGTAAAAGAGTCATTCATTTGTCATTTTCAATATTCCCTTGAAAGAGAATAATCCTGATTTCTGGCAAACACATTTAAACTAATTCCTCAGATGCAGAGGAATATTAGGAAATGGTGGGAAACTCTGGGCAACATCATGTTCTGACAGGTATATTTAGAAAAAGGCTTCTTTTTCCAGAGGTGTAAGCGCATTACTGCCTAAGCCATAATTGCACTTCCTCTGCATTTGCTATGAACAATTGCATTACTAGTCTTGAATGAAAGGGTTAGAAAAGCAACAAAACCCCAGATTTCACTACGCACATGAACACACTTGTTTTGAGTCCAGTAAACCAAAGTTTTCTACTGTGCTCTGAGCTCAGCAGGGTATCTCACTGTTTGAGGCACAGTTCATATGGAAGACTATGATTAAATATCCCTGACTGGAAATAAGTTAAATTAAAATACCACTGGCTTAGATAAGTTAATTGGAAAAATATGTCAAAATTTGACTTCTCAAGACTTGATTGCTAAGAAATTTTTATCAAGTCTGGATAAGAAAAGTGACATATGCATCAATGTGCTACAAATACAAGGGTTCATTGTTCTACAGGAGCCATTATACTTCCATGTCTGAAATATTTACCCAGGTATATATTTTCAGAATGCTTTTTTTCCCCCTCTGTCTAGGGCAGTCCTTAGTCAGAAAATTGCCTCTAGGGGCTCAAAGAGCAGTGCCTGTATCATGATATTATATGACAGTGATTGATATTATATAATGGTTAAGACTCTTCACTCCCCACCCCAAAATAACTTGGGTTTTGCAAATAAGGTCATTTGAAAATGCTACCACCTTCCTTGGGCAAGATGTAAATTTTTCACCACCACAAATGACAGCTTTGTCATTTTTCACTCCAACAGGGAAGACGGCCAGTACAAAGGACCATAGTAAGCTCCTCATTTTTACATGTTCAAAAGGCAGTAAGAAATGTGCAGCAGCAGAGCCCTCCCTTTTCTGCTGTGGCTGTATATACCTTTGAAGACCAATTCCAAACTATATGATTCATTATATGGAGCTTTGTGTGGAAACATCCGTAAGCATAAATGACAATAATTACAACAACATACACACATGATCAATGTACACTTATCCCAAAAAATATTTAGTTCTGGAGAGGGTCATATCTTTGATAATGATGTCTGCATAAGGCCAGAAAAGTAGGATCTATTGCAGAAGCATAACCTGAAATTTTCCATGTCAAATTATTTTTGAGAATAACTTCAATTATTCCACCAGTAGCAGAACTAAGGAATCCTGGTTTCCCAGTTTATATATATATTTATGCAGCTTCTCCCACAATAACCACATATTTCTCTTTGTTCTACTTATCTTTGTTCCATATAGTTTGGAATGTGGCAGTTAAATGCTTCCCTGACACCCAATCCTGTCAGATCTCGGAAGATCAGCAGGGTCACTCCGGTTAGTACTGGGATGGGAGACCTCCTGGGAATACCGGGGGCTGTAGGTTGTAGTCCCGAGGACTTCCCTGTCACTGTCCAAGCTCGCTCGGCCATGGCAGATGGACCTCAGGACTTAAACGGTGGGGCCAGTTCTGCGCACGCTGTGCCACACCTAAAACATCCCCTGCGCAGGCTGGAAGAGCACAGCCACGTGGGCAGAGCCCTGCCCAAATCTGCGTCACGAAGTCTGGCCATACAGACATACATACATAAGCAGGACCTGCGTGCCACAAAGGGTTTAGGATTTGCAGAGAAGAGCATGGCCAGAGGAGCTGCAAGTTTCCAAAATGGACAGAGAAAGTATTGAGGGGGATACATGGAATAATAGAAGCATGTAGAGAATAAACTAGGGGAGAGAGGTTGTCCTTTCTTGGACCAAATTTCTCAGCTCGTTCCCATTCTCCATATTCTTGAGTATTTTGAGGACTGCTGTTCATTAGTGACTGACACTTCCTGACCTCGCCCAGGGCTGCATGCCAGCGCAATGTTTCCATTTGATCTCCTCTGGAGAATCCTGTTACAACCCGACCAGCAGAACCGCGGAGCAGCTGAAAATACTGTTTTGGTGCCAAAGAGAGAACTATAGAGCTGTGATGTAGCTGTCATGTTGCTGAACAGGCCTGTGGGTGCTCAGTGCAAAAGTGCTCCGTCCTGGAGGAGCCAGAGCCCTTCACAGGTTAGTCAGCACCGTCAGGGACAGCTGCCAGCAGAGCAGAGCGGTGTGTGCTGCTGGCACAGACAGCAGACAAGGTCCATGGGAACTCGGGCTATACAAGTCAGTGAAGAGCAGTAAATCTTTTGATGGCTTCTCCATTCAGTGATGGTAATTGACTTTCACATTGATTGGTGGGGGAAAGAGCCCCATTAATAGGAATAAGACTTTGTACTGGGTACGTACATACTTGTTACTGTAGTGCTTTAAGGAATACAAAAGGCACTGTATAAATCAATACGAACTAGTAGCATAAATTCTGAAAGCACTTTACCTCTGTTCCTCATTGTTTATTCAATGAGTCTATATCCTGTCTGTATCCTGTCTGTATCCACATGTATTTTTCTTGGTGTGAGCAGAAATCATTATTACACTGAAGAGTACAGATTCCAATGCATTGGGAGAGAAGGATGTATCCAAGATGCTGACCTTGTCCTTGCTATAAGTAAAAAAATAATAAAACCATTTTCCTGTTTAAATTTCCTTTTCCCTTATTGATGTTGTTTTGCAAGTTTTCCTTCCTATGTTTTGCTCAGAGTTTTGGTGCACTTGTAGCAGGACATGGAAACCAAGGTGAAGCAATATGATTTATTTTGCATAAGTCTAGGGAACCAAATAATTTCATTTCCGAGGAGAAAGAGATACCACACTCCGTTGTCCCTGTAGTTTCCCACTGCAAAACAAATTTGAACTGTAGACAGCAAGCAGATTTTGTTGGTTTGTCTGAAATGATAATGGATGACTTGGGACTTCCCACCCAGGTTCGCCCATGGATTTGGGGGAATCACAGCTCCCAGGCTAGTTTCTGGTTCTTGTAAAGTCCAGACACTTCAGAGCAAAGTAGTTCTTCCTATTTTTTTCATATCTCCCTCACTGCAATTTCTGTCCAAGAACTGGACCAAGTTGGATAGTGAGAGTTTTTCATCCACTGGGTGTCAGTATTACACCACCACTGTGGTGTCTTTCCAGGTGCTGGAAAAGGTTGGATTTCTTTGGGGTGAGGCCATTTGGAAGATCTCTCCTCTGTGGTGGACAAGCGCCATGAAAGACCATTGCAGCTCGGGAGAACAGGCTCACTGCAATCTGAACGTGCCCTTTGGCTGCCTGGGACTCTGTGTGCAGACATCTCAAGTATCAAACCTCTCAGGGACTGTAGCCAGAGAGACAGACAGACCAGTGTTGGGGTCAATTCCATTAGGGTTTTGACTGTTCCAACCTTACACTGTGAAAATACATGATCTTTTTTAAAATTAAGTTTACTTGTTACATCAGTGACACAAATAATACGGCATCTGGTAAGGATACCTTCTAGAAAAAGGCTTTATAAAGAGACTTCTACAAACAAACAAGGAGTGCTGCCAGCTTGGGGCAATTCTGAACGCAGGAATGAGAGGGGACAAAAATTTAGAAGCAGCTTTGATATTTGGAGTTGAAAATCAGGGTTTTTGAGATCTGACACAGGTTCATTATTTCCAAAAGTGCCATGACATAATTTTCTACAGGCTTGCTAGGTTTTTAAATCAATATACCCAAATGAACTCGGGATAGATAGTGTGTCACTAAAAACTACTGATATAAAAAAAAAGGTCTTTGCTAACGCTGCCTTTTTTCTGCTTCAGACACTGAGCAGCAGTTATCTAGTGGTCACAGAAATGAACCAGTTATTTACCTGTGTTGCAAGAGATAGGGCACTTTTCAGAAAGTCACAGTAAATCTGATGCTCTTTACGGTGGCCTATGTTTAAGTATTTTTCTACAAAATGTGACATTTAACATGATACAGTGCTGCAGTTTATCTATGACTAAAATGCAGGCAGCACTGGAGAAGACTGCCTTTGTTTGAAAGATGATTCATAAAAAAGGAATAAAAGAATTGATGTTCTCTTGTTATCTATAAACACAGGCTGATTAGATTATTCTCTTTTGTACATCATTCCCTTAGAAGCTGCTTTTTAATCTATCCTTTTCCTAAAAGACTTCAGGGAATTTTCAGCAGGCACATGGCATCAATGTACCAGGGAAATATATTTGCAAAGATTTTGATCTGTTTAAAATACCAATTGTCCTTATTTAAAAGTATTTATCCTAATAATTACTTTCAGCAGAGACACCTGTTAAGGATTCAGCATTTCCTATTTCCTTCAATTGAGTGGAGAGAAGTTTTCTCAGCCATTCTCCTGTATCCTTCACTGACGTTTTCAGGGAACAAGCAAAGAGAGGAAGTAATACTTCATATGCCTGGGAGCTGTAAAAATGAGGATAGGAAAATGGAATTTATATTTAAAATAGAGAAGAGCAGATTTCAACACAATGATTTTTTCCTTTCTAAGCCACCTGTAACAGCAAAGAACAAACACAAAAAGGCAATGTAAGGAAAAAAAAGTAATGAATGTTAGAATTAAATAGCAGGAGGAAATTAGGGAGATGTCAGATGTAATTTCCAAATTTGTATGTTGGTCATGTGATTTGTGCTACCATTCCTGCTTTACAAAAAAAAAAAAGGTAAAAATATCTT
>JAOXXN010000446.1:77295885-77309496 GCA_026770055.1 Myrmophylax atrothorax | reverse complement strand
TAATTTTAAGAGATTATAATGTGTTTAACTATGTATGTGTGGCTGGGCGTCACCAAGGAAGAGTTGCAGAACTGATGGCAGTGAACAGACCACCTCAAACTAGAATTTACAAACCAGGCTTTACATTGTCTACACCATGTGAGAAGACCCAGCCACAGGCATTTTCAGAGCTCAGCCAACAGCTCAATGAACAGGCTGCAAAAACACCCTACAAATGAAACCAAAAGTTTTGGTAGGTCACTTTCTTAACCTAATAATTCAGTAGTGAAAATATTTAGGAAGCATATATGATTTCAGTTGTTCCCAAGATCCCAGAGGATTTTAAACATTCTCTCCTCAATGGTTTTATCAGTGGATTATTGGTAATCTGAGGTAAGAACAGAAAGGGGACCCTCCCTCCCACCTATAAAAGCTGTTTCACTTCCAACAGAACAACTAAATCTTCAGCAGAAGCAAGACACACCTGGACTGGGGTAGTTACTGCATGTGATGGGGAGAACATGGCTTAGACTGCTGCTCTCCTGAGAGCGTAACTGTGAAAATCTACACCACCTTGTATCAAATGGTGGCTGGAGCACAGCCTCCCACTTTCTTCCCACACACCCTTTCTCTCTGGCCCAAGTGTGAAAGAGTTTATAGGAGGGACCGATGATATTGCCCATCTCCACTAGAACAGACCACAGCACACAGGCTGATAAATGACACCTTCAAATCTTCTCTGGTGAGGAAGGGAAGGAAATCTAAGTCCAGGGAAACAAATCCAGAATTACTATTCTCACAGTTAAAGCATCAATACAGAAACAAAAGATGAGGGAAGAGATGTCATTTCATCTCTCCTTCTTTGAAAGGAATTACTTTTACAGAAAAAGGTAGCACTGACACCTCAAAGAACAGCAGGGCTTCTAACTATAGCACTGAGATTTTCATGGAAGATGCAGCGGCTCCCTCTTGTCATCCTGGTGTTCAGGCAATACCCTCAGCCACCAAACTCTCCCCTTTGTCTTTGAAACAGAGCCTAGACCCAGAAAATTAAAATAAGCTATTATTAAATTTATTACATCCCCTTTGGAGATGAGATAAACTGACTTTTGGAGGAATTGTCATTTATTTCACTAGACCTCTCCTTCAACAGACAGGGCTGTGTTAGTGGAATTCCTACTCATGTTGGTGAACATGCCTAATTTTATTTCAGGTTAACCACAGAGGTTTGGATTGCAGTAATCTATTTAAGGCAGATCACCAATTAAACAAGGAGTATGTCTCATTATTGCTATGTTCTGCACCCACACACCAGCAAAGCTGGTTATCTAGACAGGATAATAATATAAACCAAGAACAAGCTCTGCTTTGGTATTTATGAATACTATGTTACTTATCAACAGTACTGTTAGTGATTTGGCATCAAGCTGCGTTCACTGTCACACAATAAGTTAGAACAACCCAATCCAACAGTTTGTGCATAAATATCCATAAATAAATGTTAAAAACTCTCTCTGTAAGGGTAACTTAAGAAGTTCCATTACAACTCACATTTTCTTCCACCATACAGTGCAGTCACTCACTTAAGGCTGTTTCCCCCCTCATATCTGATCAGAGGTGTGGTTATCTCCATGAATGCCATTTTTAAAAGCAAGCTGTTGGAACTTCTGTTGTGGTGGAAGCTCATTGACTCAGAGAGACACAAGTCAGCTAAGGGATTCTTATTCAGTCATGAATTGACTATAGAGAGATGTAGCTCAGGTGCCAAAAGATGAGGGTAGAATAAAACCTGTAGCACTACTGGGGATAAAACACTAGCACTAGAGGCAAACAAATGCGTTCCTGTAACAGGTCTCTGCTGGCATCACTGAAGTCATAGCCAAAGGTGGTAAAACTTGTGCTCAGCCCACCACTGATGGTCCAAACTGAAGTCAAGACAAGGAGAGACTGGAGAGGTGAGAGGTTTGCTGGCACCACAGCTTCTCCAGGCACTTCCTTCTCCTTCTCCTGCCACCAGAAGGTTGCAAAACAGCAGTGCAGGTGCTACCTCAGGGAGGTCGGGAGGACCAAGGGAAGACAAGGGAGAAAAAAGTGGTTGTTGCAGAGGTACAGAGGCATGTGGGCAGCTAGCTGAGAAAGGTCATTTCCAAGCAACCAGAAATATCCATCCCCTCTCAGGCATTTCTTTAGGGAAATGCCTTTGACTTTATCATTTGGAGAAATTACTCCATCAAAATTTCTGCTAAATCATCAGCAAGCTGAAAGATTTCCCAAAACCAGCCAAGATGCTGACTATGTTTTGCTCTAGTAATATGGGGAATAATCCATCACATATGAAGATGCAGCTCTTGAATCATAAAGGTCACTGTCTTTTGTTGATATGAATCATGCCATGCAGTACCACTGCCAGGTTTATTGCAAAATAAGATGATCTTAATTACTCAGTTCAAGCTAAAAGGTAGTACACCCAGCACAGGTAGTATTTTAGGAAAGTTATTTTCTTTTTAGCCTTTCTCTCTACTTGCTGGATATTATTTCAATTGTTTTAGATATATTGATATGTCTCTACCCTGTGCCTAAGAAAGGAGCTTTACACAAGAAACCTTTTGGCTCAAACAAAACCACTTACAGCAGGCAATCTTTGTTATTTAATATACAGATAAAATAAATGAAGTGTATGAAACTATGAAGTTGGGCAATAAATCCAAGAAACCTGTGAAAGTACAAACATGAGTCAATTCTAAAGACTATTTCTACCTTTTAGGAGAATGCTTATGTTTATTTTCTCTCTCTTTTTTTTTTATTTTCTCAAGTGTTTTAACAGATGTAATATGTACAGAAAAGACAATGCCATTCTATGTAACAGCTTGTTTTAAAACAGTAAGTCAAGGTTTCTCCACGTCAGAAAAAGACTACTCCTAAAAAAAAAAAAAAATCAAACCAGTTCATACTGGCAAAGTAGTGACTCTGGAAAACTGGTCTTCAGATATTCCTCACCATTCTAACCACAACAAATTTGTGCTCTGAATTTTTAGTTTTCACACAAAAATAAATTAAAATCCCTTTAAAGGAGGGCATTGTTGAATATTTGAAAATTAAAAATCTCAAATGGTTGCAGAAAAATCACTGAAATCTTACAGTTTTTTATGCATACGCCCAAAATAAAATATGACAGCATTAAACACACAAGTGAAAAAAATAGTAACAGAAAGCAGTAAGAGGAAAAACAATTTTCTTCTCTATATACAGAAATATTTTTACATGAATGAATAACAATAAATGTCAAAAATACACAACTTTGAGTACAAAAGAATCATTTCATCAATATATTTGTACAATTGAGAACTGTGTAAGCAGCATGCTTTGACAGAATGAATTAAAGCACAACATAATTCAAAATACATTCATTTAAATCCTCCATACTAAAAAAGTCTGAAAATGTACCATGAGGAAACACAGATTAGTAATGATGAACATTTCTGGAGAAGAAGAAAGTTATAATTCCCAAGTAGAGTCAAGAAGGACCAATTGAGTTTTTTAAATCCTTGGTCTTGGTCAAGCCCAGTAAAATGCCTCAGTAGCCCAATTTCTGCCAACATATATATGTTTTAACATTATGAATGTTAGCATGGTTATGAAGGATCCTTGGCAGGATCACAGGCAGCAAGACTGAGGAGTTTAGAGGTCTTCAGTTTGGTTCTAGGAATTCAGCTGCAATTATCAAGGCACTGCTCTAGAGACAGTATATTAGACACAATAGCTCAAATAGTTCTGTAAACACTTTATTACCCTGGGGACACTTTTACACCACCTTGTTTTCTGAACACCCTTTTGTTCACTGTATGCTCTGATCACCTCAAAAAACATGGTAAGAGTGAATACTGGATCACCTCTGAATTTGGGCAAGCAATTTGGGGTCTTTTCTCCAAAGATCAGCAGATGCAGCTCTGAGGAGAAACCTTGTTACAGTCACTGTAAACAAACAATTATCAAGACAAATTAACTGTCTTTGATGTTTGCAATTTCTACTTCACAACCAGTGCTTATCAGAGATCACAAAATCCCCACAAAATGTTTTCCCCTCACCCTTCAAAAAAGTAATTTCACTAATTTTCCTGTATTACTCATCTTCCTTCCTTCTTCAATTACTATGTTTTACAACACTTATTCAAATCTCTTACACTGTAGCACTGGAAGACAGTAAAAATACCTGTTACTGCCATGTAGACAGTGTACGCTCTCACTCTGTCACATTAACTCTAAGCACAGCTTTGCTGCTTTCAGAGATAAACAGGCATGACAGCCCTGAAACGGAAAATCCATACTAACCAGGTCATAAAATTCTGCTATCAATGTAAATGTAATTGAAAAATAAAAGCTTCACTGCAAAGACACAATAAAACACTCTGTTTTACAGTGGAACTCTTTTACCGTCTGTCATTTCAATCAGAAAAATCCATACCATCATTGGTGAAGTAGATAAGGAAAGGAAAGGACATGGATAACATTGCCACTACTGGGTAACAGATAACTTTACATGTAACCCACAGTCTCAGTGAGTAGCTTTTTTTAAAAAATGAAATTAATAAATTCCTTTTATGCTCCTAAAATTTAAATATTGCCAACACTTTTACCAATAGCTGTCAATGAGAAGAAGAGAGATAACTTAAATTCGTTCTTCATTAAAGACCTAAATAAAATCTAGGGTGTGAATGGTCTGTTGTTCTCAGGAATCAAGCAGTCCCTGGACATCCACACAGAACAAGGCTTTTCCTTCACGCAGACATGTTCTGTGTGGATAAACAGAAGCAGAAAAAATTGCTATTATTTGCTCCTTGGGTACAAGAACAATGAAGAGGTCCCATGCTTGGGGCACTGAAAGAGAGATGGAAGAAAGAGAAGCTCAAACTCTAGCTCTGATTCGTAAGTTTGCTGTACATCAATGCCTCTGTTTGCAGTCATGGGCCCAAAAAGCTCTCTGCGAGGACACACAAAATCTGCAAGCACTCTACCGCAGCCTCAGAGCTAACAAAGATCTGGTTTCAAAGCCCAAACCTGTTTTAGTTTTACTTATAATAAATATTTATTTAGCTGATTTAAAAAAATAAAAAAATAAAAAACCCACTAGTCTGGTTTGCCCTCATCAAGGAAAATTTTTGCCTTTCTGCTTTCAAGGCAGGTACCAAAACAGCCTGACATTAATCAGACAGGTAGTTTGGCATTTCAGGGAGAGAAGCTGATACCTAATAGATGAGAACAGCAGAGTAAACCCTTGAGGCAGCAGCCGCTACAGAGACAAAGGGGCAATGAAAAAAAACCAATGTAAAGTAGTATTAGAGGGAAAAAGGGAATTTAACTTACAACCCCAGCAAACTGTGCTGGCTGACTGTGATACAGAGTAATGGCTGAAAGAGGATAAATTTAGATAGGATATAGGAAGAAATTCTTCCCTGTGAGGGTGGTGAGGCACTAGAACAGGTTGCCCAATGAAGCCACAGATGCACCATCCCTAGAAGTGTTCATGGCCAGGGAGGATGGGGCTTTGAGCCACCTGATCTAGTGGAAGGCGTCCATACTCATGGCAGTGGCGTTGGAGCCAGATGATCTTCATGATCCCTTCTGAACCAAGCCATTCTATAATTCTATAATTCTATGATTGCTCATTTATGGTTTTGGTCCAATACTACAACTGTAAAACAAGCAAGTTGAGGATTTTTTTCCCCCCATAATTACTGTATAGACTAAATCCTAACCTCCTCAGCTACGGGTTATTTGCTATCTCTTTACTGGTTTACCCTACTATTTCTAGTTCTATCCCAACAAATGCCTGACAGCATGATTTCAGCACTGTAGAGCACACCTAGCCTTATACGAGCTCCAAGTAGAAACATCATTATACCAACACAGTGTAAATTGCAGGCCCAAAAATCACTATTTCAGATAAGTTTTCAGGGTTTTGAGTAGCTTGCAACAGCCACAAGTAATAACTACAATCACCTTTTGCCCCATAATAAGTTTCACATGAACACCATTTTATTAAACCTTGTGTTAGCCTAAATTTCAGGTCATGATATTTTTGTTGCTTTCTTTCCCTTCCATTCCTCCGTTTTCTCCTTCTAACCATCTGATAACTGAGCAGTTAATTTTGACCAATTTTTAGAAAAACAGCAAATTTGTAACTGCTATAACAACATAAATTGCCCTCCTAGAGCTTACAAGGGTGTTTCATTGAAATTCAACAACATAACTAATAATAATAGCAATAATAATACACCTTCAATACAGAACAAAATATTCCAATGAACAAATTATATAGTAAATTTTGTAAAGTGCACAAAAATATTAATGGAAATATTAAAAAAGTTTTCTAATGCTATCATGAAAACTTCTGAAATATTGTTAAATTAAATAGAAATAATCTAATGAGGCTTTTTGGCTCTAATATATTGGCAGACAGCAGCAACATTTTTCAGAAAAATTACACCAACTAAACACACTGTATCTTAGCAGCATAAAAAAAGTCCCTACAATTAGATGCAATTGCAGGCCTGGTAAGCATTAACCTGACAAAATGTTCTAAGTGTAGTTTTCCTTTAAAAGAATGGATTTCCATGGAATCCCAGAGGTAACATGTTATTTTGTTTACATTGTATTCTGGTAGTAAACCTAACTATAACCAATCACTTTCCCTCCCTCCATGATTCTTCTCAAAATTGCACAGAGTACTGGAAAATTTAATCAAGTTATAAGATATGGCCACACTGAAAAAGCCATATGAAACAAAACAAAATTCCACCTAAAGCCTAAAAACAAATAATCTCAGAAAACAACATTCATTGTCAAACAATGGCAGTTTCAAACCACCGACCGGTGCTCTCCACACACATAGATGGCACTGGGTCTAATGCGGCGCCTCGTATGGCCAGGGAGCTGTGGCAGAAACTTGAAGAATTTAGGCATCAAGTCTAAGCATGCATCATGAAATTTCTTAATCCTCCAGTAGTAAATCAGTGGGTTCAGTGCAGACTTGAGGTAGCAGAGCCAAAGGAGCCAAGTGCTTATCTCAAAAAAGTTGTGCTTGTAGTAGAAGTGGCTGTTGAACGTGGCAATAAGGCTGTAAGTGGTGAATGGTGCCCAACAGACTATGAAGACAAGGAACAAAATCAAGATGGTTGTGAAGGCACGAGTTTTAAAGCTCATATCAATATTCATCTGAAAAGGTCTCTGTAAGCTCATGAGACCAAGTTTGCTGGCCTGGCTGAGACATATGCTATCAGGGTGGCTATGGATACGAACTGCATTGTGGCGGACCGTGTTGAGTATGCCCATAAAAGAATACAGCATTACCAGGAATGGAATAAAAAAAGAAATTAGCAAGATAACTATCACGTAGGCTCGGTAACCTGGGCTGGTAGAGTAGCCAAAAACACACTGTGGTGCTCTTGAGGGTATCTGCAAATTAGGATTCCCTACTGATAAAGGAAAAGCGACAACAAAGGATGCTGCCCAGGAAATCACAATGAGAATCTTTGCACGGTAAGGGTTCAGTTTGTCTTGCCTCTGAACTATGATAAGAAATCGGTCAATGCTAATAATAAGAAGAATGGCTACCCCCTCTATGACAAAAAGCCAGAAGAACATGGCCGAAACTCTGCAAAATACATCCCCAAAAATCCACTGAGTGGTAATGATTGTTATCAGAGCAAATGGCATATTCAGCACTGCCAGCAGCAGGTCTGCAAAAGCCAGGCTTGCTAAGAGGATGTTAATTGCAGATCTCATAGCTGCCTTCTGGTAGACCATGAGGCAGACAACAAAGTTTCCAAGGAAAGAAACCAATAGGATAAATATCATAGCAGCAGAAAGAATGATCTGGAGGGGCAAACTCAAGCTCCTGAAAACTTCTTGCGATGGCAGGATAGCTGTAGTGTTTACCAGAAAAGTACTTCTCTCAGTGGTGAGCACAACACCTGAACTATATCTCAACGGCTGTGTTGTGCCACTACGAAGCAGGAACTGAGGAGTGGTAAAATTCGTATAGGCATTTTCATAAACAATGAAAGTAGCATTTGAGGTCCCAGAGTGGGCCAGCGTCAACATTGCTGAGAAAACCATTGCTTCAGGAGTAATGAAAGCAGAACCAAAGGTCTTCAAGGCATTTCATCTTGTTCAGGCAGTATTTTTAACTGATCATTTCACAATCAAATTTCAGTTTCTGAAAGCATCAAAGTTCTTAAGTTCATGTCAGTATTTCCATCTGAAAAAGAAGAAAGATATGTAAAGAAAAACAGTAAAACTCTGAAAAGAACGGGAATCAAATGAGTGCTCAAATGCAGCATCCTTAATACATGTTTACCCTTCAGGTTGACATAATTTATTTAAGCACCAGACACAGAAGTCTAATAATATTTAGCCTTTCTCTCCTGCTCCTGTAGTCTTGCTGATACACACAATACTCTCAACTCACCAAGTTTTTTTTCCTACCATAACCAAGACTGGAAAACTGTGTTTGAAAACAAGCTTTACTGATTAAGAGTGAATAAATCAAGTAAGTATATTTAATTAAATCTCACAATTTTTAAACTAACTTCATTATTTTGTTTTGAAATTGCCTACAGCTGGAAACTTTAACTACATTTTAAAATAGCTTAGTACTGCCTATCTGCTTAGTTTGGTAAGCACTAAAAAGCCTACCTATCCAAGTTATTGTACATAATACAGAATTCTTGGTTCCATGTCAGTCATCCACATCAGATGTCTCAGGAAAAACATGCAAAACATTCTGACGTGTTACTAGTTACCAAGTAACTTGTCCACAGGATAAAAGTATTTTTCAATTTGTTGCGTTTAAGGACTGTTTCATATCAAGACACAGGAAGTTATCTCTTCTTTGCTCACTACAACTCTTCCCCTGGCAGCAAGTTTTCCTGCTTTCACTGGTCTAGGCATGTCTTATTTAATTTATCTATGTCTTTTCCTTGTAGATCTAATCCTTAGACTGCTGAACTCCCTCCTTCCCATTATACAGTCATAGAATGGTTTGGGCTGGCAAGGACTGTAAAGATCATCTAGTTCCATCCCCCCTGCCACAGGCAGGGACACCTTTCACTAGATCAGGTTGCTCAAAGCCTGTTCAACATGACCTTAAACACTGCCAAAGATGAAGCATCCACAACTTCTCTGGGCAATCTGTTCCAGTGCCTCACCACCCTCACAATAGAGAATTTTTTCATAGTATCTAGTCTAATTCTCCCTTTCTTCAGCTTAAGGCCATTGCCCCTAGTCCTATCACTATATGTCCTTGTGAAAAGTCCCTCTCCAGTCTTCTTGCAGGCCTCCTTTAGGTACTGACACACTGCAATGTTTCCTTTAATAGTTTACATGTACTGACTCATATTTACCATCTTTACGTGTACTAGTATTGTATTATTACCTACACTTATATGTACACATTCTTACAAATAAAATGCAAAGGAGTTGAGAGTTGTCTCCCAGTTTCAGTGCTAGCTCTTCCCCTCTATCTTGGATTATTAAAGACTCTAAGAGCACACTGGAATCTGATCAAGCTGGAAACCAGAAGGATTCTATGCCCTTTCAAACAACAGATCACTGCAGCCAGAAACACAACGTGGGATTCACCTCATTCATTCTGGATGACTGCAACAGTCCCTTCTGGCTGTTTTCATGTTTATAGTTAGAAGAGGGATAGAGGCATTTTCAGGGGGCAATCTATCTCCTCTATCTCTGCACATGGTGACAAGCTTCTGCTGCTAACACAAGCAGCTAACATTTGGTAGCACAAATCCTGCCCACAGCATTTATGCAGGTTCTGCTTGCTATCAATGTCAGGCAAAAGGGAAGGGAAGAAGGAATATTTTTTATGAATTTACACAAGGACCACATGCTTTATGTAGGATCAAAAGTTTACCCTTCACTGGGTAATACCTCACCAACAAAAAAATGAACTGTAAGACAACAGTCTGACTGATGTCCCCAGTCTGGTCTTCCAGCAATCCGAAAGCAAGCCTGCTCAGGCTGCTGCCAAGAATTCATCCAGCAACATCAGCACTATGACCTGCTCCTTTCATTCTAGCTTGTAGCAAGGCTATTCCCTGACCATCTGCAAGTTCTATTGCTAGATAATTTTCAAGGGCCAGACCACCATTTTTATTTAAGACAAATTAATAACCTGTGTCCTTTAACTTCCAATGATATCATGAAAAGATATTAGTATAAACATCCTAATTAAATTGACTCTTGTGGTGGGCTGACCCTGGCTGTACATCAGGTGCCCACCAGAGATGCTCTTTCACTCCCCTGCCCCAATAGACAGGGAAGAAGAAATATTACAAAAGGCTAGTGGGTTGAGACAAGAACAGGGAAAGATCACTCACCTGTTACCTTTATGGGAAAAACCTCAACTTGGGGAAATTAGCTCAATTTATTAACGATCAAATCAGAGTACAGTAATGAGAAAATAAAACTATCTTAAAAATACCTTCACCCCACTCCTCCCTTCTTTCTGGGCTTAATGTTGTGCCTTATTTTCTCTATCTACTCCCCACCAGCAATGTAGAGGAACGGACTAGGGTTTGCAGTTCACACATTGTCCCTGCTGCTCTTTCGTCCACAGAGGAAAGACTCCTCACGCTCTTCCCCTGCCCTAGCATGAGTACCCTCCCATGGGAGGCAATCCTCCATGAACTTCTCTAGCATGAGTCCTTCCCATAGGCTGCAGTTTTTCCTCAAACCATTCCAGTATAGGTCCTTTTCATAGGGTGCAGTCCTTCAGGGACAGGCTGCTCCAGCGTGGATCCCCCACAGGGTCACAAGTCCTGCCAACAAACCTCCTCCCTCCACAGGGTCACAGGTGCTTCCAGAAGCCTGCTCTAGTGTAGGCTTCCCATGGGGCGACAGTCTCCACCTCAGCTGGCCTTGGGTCCTCCATGGGCTAAAGCTGGAAATCTGCTGCACTGTGGTCCTCCATGGGCTGCAAGGGCATAGCCTGCCTTGCCATGGTCTTCAGCACGGGGTGCAGGGGAATCTCTGCCCTGGAGCACCTCCTCCCTTCTGTAGAGCTCCCTCACATATTCCCACTCCTCCCTCCAGCTGTAATTTGCTCCTACACAGTAACTTTTTCCCCTTTCTTAAATCTGTTATCCCAGAGGTGCTTCTATGCTGATGGACTTGGTCTTGGCCACTGGTGGGTCCATCTTGGTGCTGACTGACATTGGTTCTACTGGTCATAGAGGAATCTTCTCACAGAAGCCACTCTCGTAGGCCCCCTGCTACCAAAACCTTGTCACACAAATGCAATAGAGAGTCATACAACTCCACTTCTTAGAGGTGTTACTGCTTGAATGGGAGGGAATGTCATAATTTTCTATTTTATCCCATTATATTTCAAGATTGTAAAACTCAGCAAAAGTATACTAATCTATGTACATCCACATTTTGCAAAAATGAAAAATTCCATTAACTTTATTCTAGATTTTCCCCACCCCCCACTCTTTAATTTTATTTTTACACTAACTCATTTAGAGAAAGTCTCAATGTTAATTACAGGCTAAAGCATATATAGTAGCCAAAACTCTTCTTTCTTTAGTCTTTATAAACTTTTCCTTTACTAGTCATCTTTAACATATTTTTTGGAATAAAGTATGGAGCCAACATTAACAAGGTTAACAGAACTTCCCAGAGTAAGAACAAGAAAATCTCACCTGAAGTTCCACTGAGGTTTATGACTCCACAAGACAAGAACACTGAAGAGGAAAGGAAGCTGTAGCATTCTGCAGGGACTGCAAAAGAGCATAAATTCAACAAATCATTCTGCATTTAAAATCTTGGAGTAAGAAAATTAGATCCTCTGGGCAATATCTTTTAGAGCTCTGTAAGCAATAAGCCAGCAAAGGTAACTTTTGCATTTCTGATTGGCTTTGACAAGGTCTCTCCACCAGGGCTCTAAAAGAAGCTAATCCGCCATTAGATAAATGTAAAACCCTCTTATAGACAATAATCAGTTTCAAATAGGAAACAAAAAAAGGAGCAGTTAGTTTTGCAGAGAAAAAAGGTCATCAGAATGATCCTACAAAGAAAATCTATCTAAAGCTTTTCAACCTATAGGGGAGAAGAGGGAAATGCAAAACTATGACATATGCTGATGATGAACATGAACTGTTTTTCAGGGCAATTTAATAAAAGCTAAGGTCAACTATAAAAAGGCATAGAGGGATCTCTTGAGAGGGAGTACCAAGCTACCAGTCTGCCCGATAAAATTCAGTGCTAGAGATAAATCTATGCCTGTACTGAAAAAAAATTATCCACACTAACAGGTGCTAACCAATAATCACCATTCAGAAGAAAAACAGATCTACAAATTTTCAGTCTGGTCTATGAAAACATTAGTCAAGTGTTCAAAATTCTCAGCAAAGAAACTGAGAAGAAAACCAGGAGCTAGCTATATACACTGTATATTCAGATACACTACCTGCTACAATACATATCCCATGGCACCTCTTATCTTCAGTACTATGTTCAGTTCTGCATTGCTTATCTCTATCCAAAAGTGATGGGAAAAAGGTCATAGAGGTCTATGGAATTATTAGTGGCACAGGGAAAGTGAATGATTGCTGTCTTTCATACTAGGAAAAGTCAAAGAAACAGACTGGTAGAGGTTGGAATGTACCTCCAGAGGTCATCCTGCCCAACCTGTCTGCTCAAGTAGGACCACGTAGAGTCAGTTGCCCCAGAGCATGTCTAGGTGGCTTCTCAGTATCTCCAAGGATGGAAACTCCACAACCTCTCTGGGTGACCTCTTCCAATGCTCAGTCACCCTCATAGTGGAAAAAAGTTGTTTCCTGATGCTCAGGTGGAACCTCCTGTTTCAGTTTCTGGCCACTGCCTCTGGCCCCATCACCTGGCATCACTGAAAAGAGCCTGGCACTGTCCTCTTTGCACCCTCCCTTCAGGTATGTATATACATTGATAACATCCCTTTGAGCCTTCTCTGCTCTAGGCTGAACAGTCTCATCTCTCTCAGCCTTTCCTCACAGAGGGCACACTCCAGCATTTTCATAATTTTTGTGGCCCTTCACTCTACTCTCTCCAGTATGTCCAGGTCTCTCTCAAACAAAGAAGCCCAGATCTGGAAATTATTATTTCACAATTAATTGTGAAGGCACTTGCCACAGCATCTTGTGGATGCCATAGAGCTTCTGTGGGTTTGGAAGGCAATTTAGGACATATTTCACATGATCTTTATACAGATGTCCATGTCAGGAAGAGATGAATCACCCATCTCCCTCTGTTCACTGCAGAGGATACATGACCTTCTGATTTGAATACAGACTTTTGAGCACATACATGCAGTTAGTTGACTAACTTTAAATACACATAACAGAATTGGCTCACCTGGGTTAAGTTTACGTCCTTTATGTCACACAACTCTGCACTCTAATGTATGAAGTTCAGGAGAGGCTCTAGTAAAAGGACTGCAGGCTTTGGATCTCACTTAAAAAGTAGCTGTTGAGTGTTGTTCCTGTGCTCATTGCTTCCTGGTGATTTCCAGGCAGCACCCTTCTCTGTACTCTGTTTATCGCTCTGAGGTATGAAATCTCTCTGTGTAGTGCAAAC
>JAOXXN010000446.1:77279009-77293884 GCA_026770055.1 Myrmophylax atrothorax | reverse complement strand
AAAGGGCTTGGTTAATTTCCAGTACTGCCATATCTCCCCTGACTTCTAACTTTCCCACTAGCTCAATGGTCACATTAACCATATTAATGATGAAGAGCTAAATGAATACTGTAGTACCTAAAACAAGAGTAAACATTGAAAACATTATTGCAAATATAATCCTTTAATTCATGGTCTCCTAGTTATTAACATTCAACTAACAAGTTGGAAGCTTCCTAAATTTTAGTGGAGCATTGGATTACACACACAATCACTACATGTCAGTGTGGCAGAAAACCACAACCAAACAAAAACCGACAAGAAAACACAAAGCATACCAATCCAGACAGGCTCCCCTGAAGACCAGGAATCATAAGTCATCTTGTGCTGTTGTGTTCAGCAAAGTATTCCCTTCCCAAATAACCTGCCAAAAAAAATTAAAAAAAGTAAAATGCAACATATTTGCACTGAAGGCAGGAGAAGATCAGAATAGCCAAATTTTCCCTGTAAGAAAACTTTATTTTTATTGGGGGAAGTAGAATATGCTGAGTCTCCTGACGAAAGGCACATCACAAGAATGTCACCTGTGGATCATAAGAATCTCATTATTTAGTACTAACATTTGCCAGGACTGTAGTAACATGTTATTTTAGGTCTCACTCAGATGCATTTATTTAATTTACAGACAAACACACAGCAGATAGCTGCTATAAGTCTTACTGGACTAAGAAAATACATGCTTGGCCTTACCCATCAGGATCCTGATCTTGGTATCTGCAAATACTCTCAAAACAATGACATTTAAATCTATGGGGTACAACTGAGTATCATAAAGATGATGAATAAATTTTCCCCAAATGGCAAAGATATCAGCATAGCAGTATGGGAAAAACAAAGGTCAAGAAAACAGGTCTAGAGAGAAAGAATAAACCATGAAAGTTTCAATGCAGGATCTGAGCACTTCCTTTACACACACTTGCACCAATCAATCATCATCACAGTGCTAATATATCTCACATAGTCGAAATTATTTCTGCAAACTGGGCCTAACATAGCTAAAAAGCTGCATATTCTATCATGACATACCTGTTCTTAACTGAGAACATCAATTTTCAATTTAGCTTGTCCCGATACTCTTAGGACGAAGCCATAAAATTCCAATGAGCCTTGAAAGCTGAGTTTATATCACACTATTAGATTTAAGTGACCTAATTAATTTATAAATATTATTTATATACAAAAACAAAGAGAACAAATACATGGGACACAGACACTTTCACATGCTAGCTTTTAAAAGACTATGTAAATTTTCATTTCTGCCAGAATAAGCTTTAGGAAGAGCTGTAAGCACCTCTACACTGGTGTGAAAAATGTCAGGCTACTTCAGGAACAGGTTTCTAAATAAATGCTGATCCTCCAGGAGTAAGTTTCTAAATAAATGCTGTACACAGGGGCTGCAGGACAAACTAATCAATGCATTTACAATGACCTCCTACAAGGGAAGCAGTAAGAGCAAACTGTACTTTAAGACCACCCATAATGTACTGGCTCCTACAATAATTCAAGTGGTGAGTTTCTGTATCTGCAGCCCACCTAACATGGACTTTAAACACCCAAAACATAAGGCCTGATTTGCCAGACTTGTGTCTGCTGAGAAATTTCCCTTCTGTAGAGCAAACACATTATCTAGCCACAATGGAAGTGTCTGAAAGATTTTTATGATAATCTGTTAATAAAAGTTTTTTCCATTAGCACAAAAAATTGATCTTTACATTTATTCCACAGAACAAGGAGAGAAGGAAAAATACAAATCTCAGATTTAGCTATGTATAAGAAAGATAAAATGTAGCCATTGGATTATTACACACTTTCACCATTTGGTTTGTTCCCTCCTTAGTGAGATAACTCATATGAACTGTTAATCTTCCCTGTTTCTGAAGTGTCAAAGAAGAAAACAGGTTTGCAAAGAGGCAGAAAACTGACAGGAGTGTGGACAGACTAAATACAGTCACAACCTATAAGATCTTCCCACCAGACAAGCACATTCCCTGACATAAGAGCCATTTCTTCTCTCTACTTACGTGATCACAGGAATTATCTCAGAAAATACTTCCAACTCTCATCAAAATAAAAGCATCTTTAAAATCAATTTAGAAAAACATCCATATAAACTACAAAGGTCTTGCACTTCAAGCCTCAAAGAAGGAAAAAAGATAAAAGTACTTTTTCAAAGTAAATCTGGAAAATTTTACTGAATTTCAGTACATTGCAGAGCTTGCTCTTAACTGGGAAAGATTGCTTTTGGTAGCTTTGTGTTGGCAATTAGGGGTTAACACTGTTTCATAACAACCTTCCTTTTTTCCCCTCCATTATAAATGATTAGTCAGGCTTTTTTGTAAGAACAGAGGGGTAAAGCTCTGTAACCCTTCATGAAATTGGAATGCAAGGATTCCTGTTTCCGTCAAGAGCTTTACCTGTGGAATGACAACCTTGATGATATCAGCATTTAGACCTGGCAGAGCTACTGAAAGGGTACTCCTGAACTTTTCCCAGTTCATTCACTCATTCCTGAACCCAGCTCCTCCCTCCCAAAGCAGAAGGATTGATCTGGACTAAAATAGACCCTGGCAAGCAAATCTAAAAGCTTTACATTTCTGGCCTGAAGCTGTGACATGTTTGGGTACACAGATCACAGCAAAAGTTGTAGATTTAGCTTCTACATACTAGGAGGTATTTTAATTCAAGACAGTGCTGTTCCATAAGCAAGCATGGTGCAAAACTTGTCCTTACGGATGATCATAGAGAAATTTACATCTTACTAGGTCTATTGCGATTCCCTAAACCAGGAGCTGTCATTCCCAAAGAACTGAAATAGTGAAAGTCACAGAGATCTTAAGCACTAATAAACTTAAAAATGTTTCTCACAAGCATTCAGATTACATTAGAGACTTAGCAAGAGGCTATAAAAGGTCTTAAAAATATTATGAAATTGCTTTTCCAATGAGTCATAACTTTTGTTAGGTACTTTACTGAGAGCTCTCTACATTTACTTGCACCTAGTCTATGGGCATATTTTATCAAATTTTCCCAACATTTTCTTGAGAAATTAAATCAAACCACGGGCAAAAATGAAGTGAAATACAGAAAGTTTTCTTTCTTCACAAAAAAGGTCAATCCATCAGAAGATAACAGGCAAGTAAAAAAGCCTGCTTCAAGTCAGAAAGCTTTACCAGAGTTGTCCTAAGGCTATTTTGGCTTTTCAACTACAGAAACTTCTCCCGTATACTCTCTCAATGAAAGACTGAACTCTGAAACTCTTTCACCTTCATATAACATAAGGTAAAGCTCTAAAGGCTCTTTGTATGACATCATTCTTACTTTCTTATTGCCCCAGTATACCCAACATACAGTATTGCACTGCTTTCTGCTAAAAATAGGGGAAGAAGAATTTTCTTGTTTGTCAGTAGTTCCAACAACAGCTGTTAACACACTGTCCTCTTTTGTAGGTGAAGGCTCACAAAATCCATCTTATAAAAATGGTAACACCATCATCAACAGCATTCTACACTGACGAATTTAAGCTGTCTCTTTGTTACACACCAGATCAGTGAGTCAGAACCACCTTGTAGGGGTGCATCTGCATGTGTCAGGAGAGGGGACCAAGCCTTTAGCAGTGTCCACATGGTCAGCCAAGGAGGCTGCTGAGGCCTGTGGCCACATGGTACAGAGCAAGCATGGGGTACCTGTCAATCAATGAAGTCCTGGTAACCTGCCCACATCGCACCCACTGGAGCCTGTGAGTGGCTGCAGCACCCTCACTTTGGCTAAGGGGACAGGGAGTGGTCAGAGATGCAAAGGTCCCGCCTACAGTCTATAAACAGGCATGCATGATGTCTCCATTGGGCCCTGGCCGGCTCTCTTCAAAGCCATCCACATGTAACCTTCTCAATGGTAACTATTTTTTTCTCCTCTCTTTCTTTAGTCTTTCTTCTCAATCTCTCTTCCCTTACTCTTTTCTTCCTCCTGTTTTCTTCCTCCAATCTAAACACTTGTTTTCTGTAAGTTGTAGGTACTTAAGCAGCATGGAGTTTGTGTTTGCTAAGTGTAAGGAAAGTTCTCTATTCTACAGCAACACTTGCTAGTTCTGTTAATGTGTTGTGAAGCTTTTGCGAAGTTGGCATGTTGTATTTGTAAAACCCTTTTTGCCGAAACACCTATTTACTCACCAAATTAAAAGAAATCTCTTAGAGAAAGGTGTAGTTTTTCTCCAGATGGGAATTGAAAGTACCAAAGAGCCAAAAGCTTGACAAGAGTTTGTGTGAAAAAAAACCTCTCTTGAAGCCTGAAATGAAAGCGTAACACCCGGTAAAGTTGGACTGTGTCGTAACACTCTCCCACAAAAATGTACCTGTTCTTTGAAACAAAATTTATTTTAACAAAAAAAAATCTTTTTATAAAAAGATGCAAGGACGCAAATGGAAAAGTGATTAGAATGACCACATTTGTACTCTCTTCACACAGTGTGCTGCCCACAAGTTGCTAGGATTTGGTTTAGTTCCCAGAGCCAAAAGATCCTCCCTGCTTCTGCTTTTCCCACAGGGATTCATTTCATGCTACAGCTAAATTCCACACCTGCCCAAGAGTAGTCTTGCTGCTGCAATACAGATTTACTTCTTGTCACTTGGCTCACAGAGAAGAGGTGCTGGTAGAAGGTTAAATGAGGTGACAATATTTCAGCAACAGAAATGCTCCTGTTTGCAGCATCCTGCTCTGAGAGTTCTTAAAGGCTACAACTGCAAGATTTAGCCGAGAACTAAAAAAAATTTCATTTATATGCATATTTATGTATTTATATTATACACTTTACTTCTTATACATATACACACATGTGCATGTGTGCATATATTTTCAATACTTACTGGCATCTCTATTTAGCCAAACACAAACAGAAAATGCTTAATGCAGCAAAATAATATAACAGTTATTTGAGTTCCTTTAATGTATTTTCCCCCACATTTACCCTATACTTTGCTGTTGGTCTGAATTAGTCTATTAAAAATCTAGTACATGTTACAGTAGTAACTTATTTTTCATATCCTAGAAACAGAGAATAAATAAACTATCTAGTTCTTAATAGTTATCTATGTGATCTAATTGTTTTAATAGCTTCAGAATTATTTTTGGCTCACGCCAGCCAACTGCAATAACACTTTCAAGATAGAAACTATTTTGGAGAAACCATCCTAGTTAGAAATCTATCTGTACTGGAGAATAAAAGACAGATTAAGACTTTGTATCTGGACAACTCTCAGTGTGAGATGACGTATTACAGATGTTCAGACTCTGTGCAATACAGGCACTAAAAATTTTTGTACTGACCCAACAGGCAGGGCTGGGAACATGCATCCCAAACAGATAAGAAGTTCATTAAATTTAAAAGCCAAAAATATTTAAATTAGTCAATCTGGTGATTCTTAAAGCACATTTGTTTTAACGTAACAGATAAATACTTCAACTTTTTCTGGTTTAGGGTTTTTTATTATATAAACACAAAGCAAACAAATAAGAAAAATTCAACTGAAGAATTCAAATCTGGTCTTGTTTTGAGCAATTATGGCCCATAAATAATATATCTGAGAAAAGTTATAACCACTTACCTGTATGTTTGAATTTATACCTTTGCACACATGGGATAGAACTTCAAAAACGCAAAGCAGACTCCTATGTTAGGTTTTCATGTTGCCCTTCACCATCTATCTATCTGGTCTCACCAGGACTTTTTTGGAAGTGGGTACAATTCTAAATACACTGCATCTGGATATACAGTCTAGTCATTCCTTTGGTCTTAAACCACAACTCACAGAATGCTGAGAACATGGATTCCATTACCTTCTCTAGTTTTCAGTTTCCAAGCCCATCAACCTGCAAAGGGATTTTAACTGCATGAACACAAGGCACTCAAAATAGAGCAGCAATGCCAAATAAGTGCATTACTTTACCCCTTACATTGCAGACACTGATAAGTGGGAGGGGGACGATTCACATCTTATTTATATGCTTTTTAAGGTCAGAGATCTGCAGGTATTTCAGGCTATGCAGAACTTTTCCTGCCTTCTCCTTGTCCAGTCAGTCCATCTTACCAACTGGAGCGACTGCTGTCTGTCCTGTGGGCTCAGCTTACTTAAGTCAAGTCCCTATTAGCCACATTCTTAGCTAGAATGGCTCAGGTATGGCCCTCTCAGTGTTAAGAAAAAAACCCCCTCTGCTGCATCAATCAACAACTCTGGTTTGAAAACCTGATACATTTTCAGCAAAAACACTAGTGAAAAAGAGCCAAAGTCTCTTTTTGGGCAGAGCAAGTATCAAAACCACAATTCAATTCCCTTGCTCTGAGCAACTTCATATATGTGTAAGAAATAGGTATAATATAGATGTTAAACACTTTATACATGAAGTTAAAAATCTGTAACTTCACCAGATCCATAGAAGCTCTACTTTGTCCAAAGCACTTTGAAGAATCTGTCACCTCCTCATCCCAGTTTTTCAGTAGGACCACACTGCTGCCGGGTCTGTGGTTACACTGTCATCCATCCACTGGTCAGTAGTCTCCATGATTATTTTACGATCTGTTTTACTGTACAGCTTTTGTCCATTTTCTAATTTCAATAGGAAATTTTTGTTCAGTGACCCACAGACTAGGTGGTCTGAGTGGGAAGTTATGGTACCTTTTGTAAATACTAACAAAGCAATGAAAACTAATGAACTGTAACATACAGGAAATTAACTTCTCATCACATCATCTATCTACCCACCTAAATGAGTTTAAAATACCAGCTTCAAGCAGTCTGATGTTCTAGGGACATTCAGTTGCCACTTCATTTATAGTCTGTTTCCTTAGCAACACTATAATCCATCTGGCTGCAGAAAAGTAAATTCCCAAACCATATCCTTCCATACACCGGAAATAGGCTCAAAAACATTTATATTTTAAACAGCATACCGTCATCATGATTAGTGAGCATAGAAACGAATCTGGAAAGGCAATAATGTTCTTAAAACACACACACACAAACCTCCCTCCTGTAGTTCGAATAAGGGGTTCCTGTACTGAGAATACCTTTCACCAAGAGTTTCAGAAATGGAAATATTTCATCTTTGTGTCACTATGCCCAGCTGATGAAGCCTTCAGAACTGTCCATGGTCAATCAATTCTCCTAAGATTTTTCTAAGAGAAGCAATTTGAAAGACCTGGGATGCAATGCTACTAATGGCAGCCAAAAATAAATCAGATGAAAACTAATCACGTAACAAAGAAGAGCCACTTGTATTAAAAATAATTCCTCTTCAACCTTTTTCATCTAAAACTATAAATAACATCATACAAATTAAACTAAAAATCCAGTCCCAAACAGCAACATTTAAACATTAGAACTGTAAAAATCCCAAATTCAAAATATTCAGGAAAGCCAGCTTAAGGACTGGAAGATAACTAGCAATTCCCAATGAAACTGGATAGCATCAGACCTTCTATCACCAGGATGAACAGACACAACTTTCTGAAGCATACACCATTTTGCATGAATTTGACAACTTCAACCTTGCAAAAGGGAATTTCATTCTCATCTAGTTATGTAGCATAGAACCACTTCCTCGTTGCCTGTATTTCAAAGGCCTGTTAATAGCAAGCCATTCTTTAAGCCACCAAAGGATTCTGCCATGCAATGAACCATTTCAGTGATAAACCCGCATAGCTCTGCCTGACTCTACGGCACACAAGTGATGGCACACAAGTCCGTACTGCCTGACCTGCTGACAGCAACTGAAGACAGATTTGAGCTGGCTGAACTGGGTAGGCCCTTTGGCAATGACTGGCATCTTTAGTAATTAAGTGCTCATTAACATGAAGCCCCACCAACCTCAGACCATAGGTAAGTCTGTTTCCTTAACACCATCTGTTTTTACATACACCACCCTCCTCCCCATTTTCTTCCTACTAAGGCTCAGACTGATCCCACCTAATTTCAACACAGCTTTGAGGTAATCACCCAAGCTTACTGAGCAGTCAGACAGAACATGCATTTCTGGAAAGCAAATTCATCTAAAATGTATCATATATCTATTTTATTTCTCTTGTTTCTTAACAGTAGTGTATATTAGCACCTTTATGTGCCTACATCTGTCTGCATACATCTCCCTGAAAATCTGACTCAGACATATGCTTCTATGTAAGAGCTACATAATGCTCAAAAGGTACTTTCCACAATTCTTTAGTTTCAGAAAGCTACGGAAATTGCCCTGTCAACAGCTGACACCAGCCTATCCCAGGAGTCATTCACCAGGGCCCCCCTCCCTGGAGTTAAGGTGCTAGGATCCTCAGTGTGCTCTGGAGCTTGCTAGGAGCCCAAGAAACACCACATCAGAGTTAAGATCACACACCTTTCTCATAATTTTATGAGAATAAGTGTGAGATCCTCGAAGATCACCAAAGTGACTGGTCAGTCTCTGACTCAATGCCTAACTCACACTCATTCATACTGGCATCAAAAAACTAGGAACTGGTTATTTATTCAAATAGCTGCATATCTAAAAACAGAGACAGACTTTCAAAACAGTGAGAATATTCCAGGGCTATTAGATTTTCAGCCTTGCTGATAATAGATCAAAGTATATCACTGTACTGGTACTGGCAGTGTACCATGGAGATGCTTTTTTATGTCTATTATTTGTGGTGGCCTTGAAAATACACATTTAATCCAGTTTATTTGGATCTAGCAGTTTAACAGCTGAAGTGCTATTACCTGAGATTTTATGCTTTGATTTGGTATCTCCAGAAAAGATGAATGCAGTTGGAAATTACCTTCTTAGCAAAATGAAGGGAATGGGGATGGAAAACACTCTTAACTTCAGTCAGCAAATGCACTTAACCCCATCCCTATCCTTGTAATAAAATGCAATGGAAATTTCTTATGGCAGCTGCAGCTGTCCCAATATCAGTAATGCATAGTACAACTTCTCCCTGTTATAAATACTCTCAACATGCCTTTATGAGTCATTATTAAATATTGCCAAATTTCTTTTAAATGTCACCTCCTTATCATAAATGACACAGTTGGAGCTTGAGCAGACATGGTGAATGAATTCAGTCATGTGAAGGATGGAATTAGCTCTTCTCAGCTCTACCAATTCAGGAACCTTTCAAATCAGAAATAAGGAAAGTGGTGGGAGACCTCACTGCAACTTCACTAATTTTGCTTCAAAAACAAACAGGTAGTTCCTCTCCAGGCCACATAATTCTTCCAGAGTACTCAATACAAGCATATGGAGGTCTGGGGTACTAGTGTGCATGTGTGCACTGTTGAGAGAATGGAAGTGCAAATACAGCACACATAGTCCTTAAATGTTTCATAACATGTCTTTGGCTAGATGTGGGAAGTTTGGATTTTTATTTGATTTATTTTGGTTCTTAAAATTATTTTGGTAATAAGATGAAGCACAGGCAATTTGTATACAAATGCAATCTGAAATCATTACCTGTACTTTGGAGTTTATATATACAAAAGTATATACACATATAATGATATCAAAATATCATGTATATTATATTCAGTACTCCTAAACACATCCACAAATCTCATTTAAGTCTCAAGAAAAAGGTCTAGGAAAATTCAGAAGTCACAACTGACAGAGTGGAAATCAAAATGATCAAGTAATAAAAGGCTTGTTGGAGTATTACCTACTGAAGATAAGAACTTAATCAACATATAATGTGTTTTCAAATTACTTTTCAAGCCTTTGACAAAAAAAAGTCATCTTCATTTTTCTCAAGACATCAGTCTCTTTTCTATCATTATACACAATGAACCTTGTACAATTCTTTGAAACGGATAATTTTGTGAATTACGCCACTGATGCGGAAGACTTGTAACAATAACCACTTCTAAGTAGTATCAGGTTTTGAAGTTCTAAGACAGCTTTAGAAAGACAGGATTATTATTTTGTAATTTGCATTAAAAATAAATGCTTTTTCTTCTTCTTTGTTGCAAAGTTTTCCCCTTGTGCTCAAAGCAACCCAAACTAAACACCTCTTGTTTGTGAACTTTTTTCTATCGCTTTTCCCCTTTTCCTGTTTTAAAAATGAGACTATAACTTGCAGAAGACAATAAGGTAATGAAGATAATTTAAGTGTTCCTTAAGAACTGAGATATTATAGAGATGAATACCACCACAGAAGAAAACACACATTGAAGTTTAATTATTAAGCATTCACAATAGGTTGTAAATAAGGCATGTGATCATATATTGAACAATGGCAAGAAAATAAAGGACTGTAAATCACTAAGGATTAACCTTGCCTAAATGTAGTTGTTCTAAAAGATGGATAAGCAAGACTAAAAGAGCCATTGAGACTCTTATGATACAAAGAAAAAAGACACTGAGCAAGTAATAAAGCCACACATGACAAACCACTTTATGGACAGGCTTGTTTTTCTCCACTGACTGTGCCTGAAAGGCTAGTTGGGACCATCTCAGTGCCATCGTAGTACTCTGCAGATCATTTCTAACAGAGCCCTGAAAGGTAGCCTATAGTCAGTGGGTTTACATTTTCTAGGCAGGGGTCAATACACCTAACAAGGCTGAAAAAAAAAAAAATCACAGGACAAGACAGCTGGCTTTCAGAAGCTCAGCTTGAAGACATAGCTTTACCTGCTAAACCACCAGCATCCCTTTGCTGCACACAATGAGGCAGTCACTTGATGGAAAAAACAGTGCATGATCACGCGGGAGAAATTAAGAAGAAACTTGAAACACCATATCTGTTTCAAAAAGCAAGGCTAGCAAAAGGTTTTTATTTTTCCCACATAAACAAAAAGGTAACCCAGCTGAATTGATCAGCCTCCTATTGAATAAGGTGTGCAAGCCTGGCTGGGAGAGGATTGGTTTTTACATGCTTGGCAAAAGTTACCTATATTCCTGACAGAAAGTGTGTTATTAATCATCTGAAAAATATCTGTTCCTTTTCAGGAGCACAAGAAACTGGTTCTTCTTGAAGGTTCACAGCAAAGGACAATACACACAAGCTACAGTACAGGTAACTTCAATTAGGCCTTAGGAAAAAAAAGGTTGATAGTGACAGTGGTCAAACACTGGAACAGGTTAGTCACAGAGGCTGTGAAATGTCCATCTTTCATGATATTCAAAACTCAGGTGGACATGACGCTGACAACCTCACTTAACTTTCAGTCCTCACTCGAGCCAACTTGCTCAGTTTCTTTAGGTGTGATAATGAGTTGGACTTAGTCTGGATCCTGGCTCTGCAGATGAGCTCAGTGAACACTGTAATGCTGCTTGGCAAACTAAGGGCAAGCACCCTTCATGGTGTCCGCTTCTTAGACTGGGGAGCCAATTATTCAAAACTTGGGAGTGGAAAGAGAAGGTGAAGGGGGATATTTGTACTGCTGGCCCCAGACTATAATGCAGGTACCAGATTTAGCAGTGTGGTCGCCTACGCTTCTCCCTGGGCTTAGCAGAGGAGTGTGTATATACAGCATGGGGCCCAGGGGTGCTCCCCGTGCAGATGGGCATGTTTGTGTTTGTCACCTCAGTGTCAGGATGAGCCAGAGGCATGCGCCACTCTCCTCCCCCTCCTCTCGTATCCTGTTTTCCCTGTGAAGGAAATCTGGGCAAGCGGGGGCGGAAGACCGCTGGGGGGGCCCAGCAGCCGTGGTGGGGCTTGGTCAGTGGAGGCAAAGTATGCTGATGCACACCTGCCCCACAAGACAGGTGCGACCCATGCCCCTGCCACCTCAGAGCAGCCAGGGAACACCCACCCTCAGACAGCTTCCTCCCCAGGGATGCAGTGTTCAGGGGAGTGTGGGGACACCGGTGAGGACAGTGGGAAGTGACACAGGCAGGAGAAGACCCAAAGAGCAGGCACTGCCCCAAGCAGGTGAACTTTCCTCGACCCAGTACCTTGCCTTCCAACCAGCTAATCTCTTCCTGACACTGTGTGGCCATAAAGTGATAAATGCTGGTGCAGTGAGGTCACAAGCTCCCTGTAGGGCAACAAGAATTTGCAGAAATGAACATGGTTGTGATGAGGGAAAAGACAGCAAGTTAATCATCAGTGTGCTACTCAGAAATGAGATTGAGGTGGCATAGCATGTTGGTTAGGTGGTGACAACAGCCATTGATTTCCAGCATGGAGTAGTGCAAGGAGGACCCGTTCAAGAAGGAAAGGAAAGCAGCACAGGTAAGCCTGTGAGAAGCTATTTCAGACACCATGCCACACAGGTATCAAAGGACTTGGAAAGAAGTGAAACAGAGGAAGTCTTTAAAGGCAGAAAGGGAGATAATGAAAGCATGGGGGAAAGGTGAGATGGTGGCTGGGGCCTTTCATAAACTGGTTATTGAAGAAGTCTGTCTGATGATCCCTGAAGTCTCACAGGGTCTCAGGCTGCTGTTGGGAATCATGGCAAACGGAATGGATGTGGTCCTTTCACTATTAAGCTCTTGATGTGCATGAGAGGAGAGGCCACCTGAGGGGAGATTGGATTAATACATCCAGCCTGATGAAGATCTTGACCAGGTGAACCCATAGGGAGGGATATTAATAGAAACATCCAGCTCACTACCTTTTGAGCTTTTATTTTGTGGTTAATTTATCGGTTTATGTACACAGCTCAAATCCACAGCTGCTGTGAAGGTGTGAGCTGTGAGCCACAACCAAATCACAAGAGGTGGATACATTGTGTATAAATAAGCTAAATAAGTTCATGGCAGTGAGACACTGCTTCCAGAAATGGACATAGATTTAGCTGTAAGCCAAAGAGGTAAAGCCCTTCGTTTCTAAAGGATGGCATCTTGATTATGGGTTGGGGTTGTGTTTGATTTCCAGAGGTGGTATAACCAATACGTTAATTTATTGGGTACTCCAGCCTGATGGAATATTCTTAATAGCTGTACCCCCCACCCCCAGCAGCTCTGCTTGTGTCCACATGGAAAGAGATCCAGGATGCTGTATGCAGATGAGTGTTTGCAGGAAGAGAGCTCTTCCACAGGAAGGATATTTTTATAAACGGGAAGTGTATTCTCCTACCAGATTTACTTCAGTGTCCAGTCCTGGTTTAGGTGGAACTGTCTCATCAAGGAGAAGAAAACAAGAAGTTCATTCACAAGATGGCAGAACAAGTAAGCACATGATAGAAAAATGCACATCAGCCTGTTTCTGTTCTCAGTACTGATTTCAGAGAGGTAGTTATTCCACCAGGTTCAGTGCATTGACTTGAGCTACATTTGGTAATAAAAAAATCAGAAGGATGCCACAGTTTTTAAAAGAAATTACAGTAACAGTGGAGACAGCATAATGCTCATTGACTTCCGTGACACCCCTGGTGAGCTGTGCTATACATCTGCATGAATTTGCAGGATTGAGGCCAAAAGAGATAACAACCAATGCATGAGTGTGTCCATCCCTGGCTATAATGTTATCTCTTTCTCTTCTTCTCTGTCAGTCCCTCTAAAACTTCTGCCTTACTCAGCTGAATCATATTAACCTGCATGTGCACAGGAATCTTAAGTGCATGCCTTTACTGCCTGGCAGTGTCAGAAGAGCACTGCCAATATTTTTTGAAGTGGAAATCCCTGAGAAAGGTTGGTTGTTTTGCTGCTGGAATATGTCCTTCCAGTGAAATGGCAAGGAAAATACAGATGTGACTGGAATGCGAAACAGCTCTAACGCGTGCCATGGTGGTGGTATCTGCCTTGATCCACTTCTCAGGGCTGCTAGTGTCCTCTTCCTTGCCCACTCTGCCCAGCCATCTTCAGCCCTGTGAGAGGAACTTGTGGTCTCCAGGCCATGAACCTTGCCAAAGATGTCTAGGCTGCTCTTCCAAAGCAGTTGGAAGTTTCAGCCTGTTTTGTCAGGCAATTTTCTTTTTATCTGTTTCTGTCTAGACCTGTTTATGACTAGATGACTTTGGTGGCAAGAGCTACACATTTCTTACATAGTTCTCTTGATTTCTCAGAATTTGGAGCTGTTTTCCAGAGACCTAACAGCATTAGAAAGCAAAGCATATCTTCTATGTTCAGATCGAAACAGCAAATTAGGTCTCCTGATTAAATCCTGTCTAGCTTGTCAGTGCACTTCCAGGCCATATGCTAGACAAAATTCTCTGTGTGTTTGGGCCATATCTCCAGGCATCTCAAAATCAGCAAAGTCCATGGGGCTGTGTTGGATTATACTTGTCAGAAATGCAGCTACTTCTGTCTGCTTCTGTCAGCAGAGCTGCAGAGAAGTCCGAGACGTTGGGATTTGTGGATTTTGATAACCATCAAAATACTCTAAAAACAAAATCAGAAAGATTACTCACTGAGATTTCAGTCACATATCCCCACCAAAGATTTAAAAAAGCACGTAAATTAAATCTGGGATAAATTCTGCCCTGATTAGTACCTGTGCAGTCTGGTGACTGTCTGCTGAAGTGGACTATGAAACAGATGTTGATCTGTGGTGTAGCAGAGTGCAGCGAGGGTTGTTCTGATTTTAGACTGATGTGACAGAGCTGAGAGTGGTTCTTCAGGACACCAGGTGCTGCTGGAGTAATGCACAGGACACCTGAGGGAGCTCTTTGGAGGAACAGGCAACCCAAAATGCCTTTAGGGAGGAGCACATCAGTGCAGTGCTCTCACTGTCTTCATCAGAGTCCAGGGCTTTTGATTTAGCAAGTATTTGCTATATACATGGCATGCTGAGCAGGACAGTTTTTGATACAGCAGTGGTGTCCTGCTTGTGCCAAACAACAAACCTAAGGGCCTGACATCAAAGCCAGATGGTACCACTGAGCACCGTAACACCCAGGAGGAGGGCAGTGTTAACAAATTAAGGGAGCAGCTGAGA
>JAOXXN010000446.1:77247929-77272766 GCA_026770055.1 Myrmophylax atrothorax | reverse complement strand
TTTCCCTATTTTTTCTTAACAACAGAAGTATTATACCCTAAGTAGTCATTACTGTTAGAGTTTTCTCTGAAACTGTATACAAGTGGTTGTGAGCACTTTTTTTTGGTTGAAATTTCCTGTTAGAGGAAAATGACTGTTAAGTTCTGGTGCTCATTTTGAATGCAGAAAGAAAAGAACCCCTGGGCCTTATTTGTTTTCTGGGATGCACTCTGAACTCCTCCCATCTGGAATAGGCATAACTAACCAGTGAGAACCTGCCCCACTGGTGCTTCTGATTTGTTTTGCTGTGTTTGAATAAAGTTTTTAAAGGCTTTTTCTAGCATAGGAGAGACATGATACATTGACTCAATTTGAAAATCCTCAGACATTATCACTGCACTCCATCTTGTGGAAGAGGCAACAACATGTTTTAAAATGATCCTGTAGTGGTTTGTTGACTAACTAAACCTATCACTGTTTGGTTCTTACTGCCAAAGCAAGGAACTACGTATAGCAGTGGATACAAAAAGTTGTTTAATTCTCAGTTTGCCTAATTGTACCCAATGGGTTTGTGCAAATGTCCCTTGGTTTAGGTATGAGCTTCACAACTTCTTCTTTGTTTTGGAAAGGAGGTTTAGGAAAGCATTTGAAGAGCCTAAATTGGAAAGAGAAACTAAAACAGTAAAGAATCTGCTTTCTAGGTGAGGTTGCCAGGGAGCACCCAGATTTGAGAGAGATTTGTGGATGGTGATCTGTGGGGATATGTGTCTGGGGTAAAGACTCTACTAAGCAGGATTGCTCTGTAGGGAATAGACTGGCTGGGGTTTTGGTTTGTGTGGGTTTGGTGGTTTCTTGTTACTCCTATATGAAGTACAATAATCGAGTTGTATCTGGACACTGTATTAAGGAGCACTATCTGTCTCAACAACAAGAAGAAAATAAATTATGAGGTTCTCTCTGTCCTTCCAAAACTGCCTGTCATGGTTTGTGACCTTTTTATCCTTTATGTTCAGTGCTGCTTTAGGAAATCAAAATAGGTATTCAGGCAACAACTATGAACGATAGCAAGGGCATAGTCATACATATTTGTGCCTGGCCAGGTGCAGAGAAAATTGAGAAACTTATCTGGATTCACTGCTATAGAAAGGTTAACCTTATAATAGTTGCCCTAGGACAAGCTTGAAGATAAAACCATTTAACTGTAATGAATAAAGGGCTAGTTATTCCAGCTATTCCTTGGATGGAAGAAAAAAAGGTTTTCTTGAGAAAAGACTGTAGAAAAGCTTAGTCATTCTGACCTAAAGAAACACAGAAGAACAGGAAGAAGTTAGGAAGAAATTCTTTTGTGCAAATGAGGATCCTCCGAATTACCTCACCCCAGAAGTAGGTTCCACAGCGAGGCTGAACTTAGTTAGTGGCTCTAAACTGTGCTTTTCTTTTTGTTTGTTTGTTTTTTTTTCCCTCAGAATTCCCCTCTCTCTTGCAGTAGCAGTAAAGTATATGCCTCTCTCTGTGATGTGGCATGGAACAGCAATGCTGAATGAAGCACTGGCCTTTTCTGTTTCATTTACTGGGGAGAAGCTTGGACAACAACTTGCTGTTTGCCAGTATGTTTTACTGCTCCAAACTGTGCTAAGTCTGGTAAAGTAGAATTGATCTAAGTAATGCCCCAGTGCAAACAAGGCCTTGAAGGTGGAGTGTCTCTTTCTGACTGCTATTCTAACAATGGAGACTGGTCTCATTTATTCCTGATGTAATCCTAAAGGCAGGGCATCTTCATCGACTACAGTATTTGTTAGCCTTTTCCAGACTCCTGGGTCATTTTCTTAGAGCAGTGACTCATCACTTCACCACTGCACTGCTTACATGAAATTGTTTTTATTACTAGAATATAAGTAACATAATGCTTATATTAATTCCCTTCTTGTGCAAAAGTCAGAATTCCTGAAACAGTCCTCAACTGAAAGCATCCTACATGAGCATTTTGGCATTATTTAGACTTTTCCTGATTATTCTATTCAGATTTATTATATTTAACTCTGTTCAGTGATGATTTTTGATATAGTGTGTGAAAACTTGGAGCAAAAGGTCAGACCTTTTTTGTGAAACCATTAGTCTCATTGGAGAGGAAATCAGGACATAGCATGACTGCTCTTTGTGTTACAGAACAGGCCAAAAGGGGGCAGGGAAGACTTGAAATGTAGGAAAACTCAAGAGTCTGCTTTTTCGAAACATTGAACATGGATGATAAAATGATGTAGTTAGGGTTTGGTTTTTTTTTTTTTCTAACAGTAGCAAGAAAACATGTAGATGAACATAACAAAAGTGAGATGTTCATCATAAGATTTTATATTTGCACTTAATTTATTAAGCAGTTAGTTGTATACAATCCCAATAGAGTCTTGAGTTTCAAGGCTGCCTCTGAACTCCATGCCCTGAAGAAAAGAAAGATTTCAAAATGTAGTTTCTGGTATATGCAACATAAAAAAACCCTTATCATCCTTTCTGCCTGTTTTTTCTTTGTAATAGAATGAATTTGAAGGTATGAATAACCACAACATAGTGTAACAATGAAGAAACAGTACCGAGGTCTGACCTCGGTGGATTTGTTCAAGTGCTTGAAGTTACACAAGTATTTTGCTCTGTTTACCACAGTAATTGGTGTGAGGTAAGAAAGACTGGGTGAGTTAAGGACTACAGTGGAAAAACAGGCTGCTATTTTGAAATGGAAATTTATGACATTGATCTGAGAATTGGTGCAGAAGGCTGATGAATTGGAGCTGAGTTTGAAATGTAGCATGAAAATGCTTTCACACCTTTCTCTAGAAAAATGAAATCCTCTAGAGATGTGTTTACAGTGGAGCAAATATCAACTAGTCATTTCCTCACAGCTTCAGTACTTTGTTTTCCATCCTGTTTTCATTCTGAGGGAAAGAAAGAAAGAGCAAGCATATGAGCAAAATTTGTGTCATTGCCAAGCAAATATGAGATAATTTAGTATATAATTTCAGGTGTTGCTGCGCATTCAGTCTCTTTTGTCCTCTTTTGGTAATCTGACTACTATTGAAGTAATTCCTCTTTTATTTCTCATAGCAAAGATGAAAAGCTGGTCAAGAAACCTCTTAAATTCACCTGCCTCTCAAAAGCCATTTGCTGCTTCAGTTGCTACTGTTTGCCTTTGAAGCAAGATAAACAAAAGCTGTGTTGCATCTCTGCACCATCCACATCAACATGGAAATATGTTTGGGAAAATTCAGCATTCAATTTCTTGTCTATAAGACCCTGAAGTGTCTGGGCTGTAACTTCAGTCCTTCAGAAAGTAGAATAATTTAGGAAGCTTGTGCAAGTGAAGGACATGGCACAGAACAGTCTCCAATCTGATATTTTGTTTCTAAAGCTCAGTTCAGAGAACAATGTATCTTCATCCCATGTCCCAGTTTCAAGAAAGGGAAGGACACTTACAACACTTCTCATTTGGACTCTCCCAGAATAGAACCAACCAACCTTTGCTTGTAGTTAATATGCTAGACACTTCCTGGTATTTTTGATCTCAGCAGGGAGTCTATGTCCAGTATTTTTGAAATTGGTATCTCTTTTTAATAGGACATTTGTTTCATTTTGCTCTATAATGCAGGAAGCAGGGGCAAAAAAGTCTTGATGCATAGATTTCTTAGAGAGGAACAATAAAATTCTGACCCTGCTCTCTGCTCTTCCCTCCTTCCAGTGTAGTGTTCCTTGTGCTCCCACACAGAGAGTGTAATAAAAGAAGGGTAGTCTTGCCTCCATCCCAATCCCAGCTGTGCCTGGTATTGGAATTTTGCTATTCTGTCACATCAGCTTCAATTTATATCTACTCCAGTTACTTTATATGTTTTTCAGTAGAATCTTTATGGTACATATTGGTATCTTTATTTTCAGTTATTTTTACTGATAATATAGGAATTAAAACTAAGAGTCTTTGTTTTTCAGCAAATGCTTTGGGATCCTTACATTATAGTCTGGTGAAACTAGCTAAAATGACTTTCTAGTGTCTTCATACAGGAAACTATCTACAGTGCAATGTCTGAACACATCCAGTGTTTTGTGCAACTACATTCTCTAACAAAAGGATAACACAACAGGACTTCTGCCTCAAGCACCTTTCTTTGGTGGTGTCACAAATTTGGTATTTCAAAGTTTAATTCTGTGCATCATGTTAGAATGGTTGCCATTCGTTCATCATTAAATTTGACTTTTAATAGATGGTATAAATCAAGATGGACAATACAGATGGACACCCCTATAATAAAAGACATTTCTAACTGCTAACCAAGGAAAAATGTTTCACAGATCCTTCAATTTTATAAAAATAATGGGGAAAAACTCATTTATCATTGAAAAAAAAAAGTATTACATTAAGTAAGGTAAACAATTTACCACTGAGAAATACCTATGTTGGAAACACCTTCTCTGGGCAGTTAACTTCAGCAAAGAAGGAACATGAAATAGTGAGTTTAAAACATTTTCTATTCAGTGAATTTGATAAGAATATAAAAATTTTACTGTGGTATTGCACAACATTTTCAGTTCTCTCTTTAAAAATGTTACTACCCTTTTTTAATTGCACCTGGCATTAGCTAAGTTTTCAAATTCTTTTAAAATACCCTTTGTCCTAAATTTGTCTTACCATTTTTAGAACATCACTAGTAACTTGAGTGACTTTCACCTGTGGAGGCCTTTACAATTCACACTCCTCAGAGAGAAAGAAGATGTCTAAGAACTTACATGAACACAGGAATGGCCCACTGGGTTGGACTGTGGATTTTTTATTTTTTTTTTTTTTGGCTTAGACAGTGGCAAGAGACCCTGGTGCACATCAGGTACCTTGAATGTACATCAAATGAGGCAGGCAGCCAACTGTCCTCCAGAAATGCTCCTTGAAGTTCCAGCTGCACTTTTTCTTCTGAACTTTTGATTTATATGCTACCTAATCAAGACCCTTTCAAGTTGCACCATCTCCCCATCAGGATCTTTCAGGCCCTGGCCATGTTGGCTGTTCATGTCACCAAAAAAGGGAAGCTTGATAGGGGGAACCTGGTGACAGTGGGACCTGTGTTCATTCATTCCATCATCTTCCCACATCTCCAGGCAGAGCATCACTGGGCAGCATCCACCTGCTCCTTGGTTAACCTTCAAGAAGTGATGTATGATGTCTGGGTTTCTCTGCTTCATGTCCTGTTCCAGTCCCCTATCTCTGTATTTCCAGTCCTTCATCTTTGTTTTCTATCATTTGTTGTTTGTCGTTGTTCAATTTTTTCTCCTTGTTTTCATTACCTAAAGCCCTCTCCCTCCCTAGGGAGCCTTCAAGGTTTTGTTAATACATACCTAAACAGAAAAGCAAATAGAAACAGCAGCAGTAGGAGAAACTATTTATAGAGTGCACACAGGCTTGGCTACCTTCTTCAAACTGTATTCTTTGTACTCTGATAGATTCCATGGTTCTTATGAAGATAAATCCTAGGGTTTTATCCTAGGGTTACCTAGTCCTTTCACTATCTGGTTTTTGGACTTTTTGTACATGAACTTATTCGATTCCTGTCTGAACCTATTGCTGGGATCTGCTTCCACAACTCCTTCGGCAGCAAGTCCAGAAATAGACTACCACTGTGTAATGTGCTCTTTTTACCTGTTTTAATTTAATTTCACCAAATGAACCTAACTCTGCAATTTGATGAAAAATGGTTCTATGTTTATCTTTTCAGCCACCTTCGTGATTTCATAAAGCTTGAATAAGTCTCACTACAACACTCGTGGTCGAAAACTTATAGTCTGATCTCATAAAACAGCCACTCTCTTTAATCCCTTTAATAATCTCAGTTGTTTGTTATGTATCTTCCCTAATTTTATCGTTTCCTATTCCAGATACTAAGACCAAAACTGTATAGAGCATTCAAAATGTGGATACAATAGAGTTGCACTAGAGTTGAAGCAAAATGATGCTTTCTCAGTACCAGTTCAGATTATGCCAAACACTGGTTTTTGCTGCTTGTTTGAATGCTACTGCAAACTCACACAGGGATTTCAGAGAATCTCAGTCTTAAGAATCCTAACACATTTCTCTTCTGAGTTGTATCTGGTCAACAGATCTGGAAGTGCTGTGTGACAATTTGTGTGCTTCAGAGAAAGCCAATTAAATAGTGTTGTTAAATTTTAGCAATGATGTTAACCAATACAGGTCCAGAATCTCATTCTGAATCCTGTGAATGATTACTTTTACCATTTTTCCTATAATTTTTGAATATGTCTATTGGTCCCAGTGCTGCAGGTCTTCCAAAGCAACAGCTCTACCTAGAGTGAAGTGGAATTCTGATTCAAATAAGCTCAAACATATCTTTGGTATAGGGCAGATGAGGTGAAACACTGTAGATCTTAGCTAGGAAGACAGCAGAGAGAGCAAATTAGAGTTATCTTTGGGTCGGTACCTGAGTCCTATGATAGAAAAGCGAGCTGCTTCTTTTGTGGTTCGTGATCTCCATGCTGAGTACAAAAGGAAGAGGGGAATGGGTGCTCCTTAAACATCAGTGAAAATTTCATAGGTTTTGGTTTCTTTTCTTAATTTAATTTCTAACTTTTAGATGCTTAAATGCCAAAAGTGAACAGTCAGAAGTTTTTTATCAGAGACTTTATGACATTGAGCTGATTGTGTATGTGTGCAGACATCCCTTATATGAGACACTCTTTGACTTGAAGGCCTTGCACTAGTGTTCAAACAAACAGGTACTGGCTGGGGAAAGAATTTTTTTCTTATCCATTTTACATAGAGAAGTAATGGCTATCTAGCAGTCAGACACTTTGCATATTACATTTTGGTTGGCACATCAGTTCTTACCTATTCAGTACCCACATAAGACAATAATGTAGGACATCTGTAAAGGCAATTGCAGAAACAGATAGCAGACTATTCTTTTATAAGTTTCTTTGCTGTTTTAAAAATCCAGACATTTAAAGTCCATTTTATAGCAAATAAAAGAAGGTGCTATCTTGTTTTTAGGGTTTTTTTTGGGGGGGAGTGTTGTGAAATATCCAAAGAATAAGTAAAATATCCATTTAAAAATGAATAATTTCACACTGTTCTTACGAATGCTGATTACTGGGTTGGAAAGGGTTGTTAATGATCAGCAACCCCTTTCCATTTTTGCCTTCAAATAAACCAGCTGATGGTAGATCTGATTTTTTTTTTTTAATGCAGGGAGGAGGTGGTTACAGCAAAGTTGTGTTTTAACTGAAAAATTTGATAAAGCCATCCTTTTTTCAATTTCATATCATGTTTACTGAAGCATATTTCTCCTGATTGCTCTATATAAAGTTCTTTCTAATGTTATGATTGATGCCCCTAAATACACAGGCAGTGAGATGGCAATCACCAAGAAGGGAGAAGAGCTATGAATAAATTTAGGGTTGAAATTCAGAACATTTCTAATCATCAGAAGAATCAGGTTCTGGAACAGTTTTTCAAGAGAAGTCATGGTGGGATGAACTCTTTTCAGTACAAGATGACATCTGTGATTTCCAGCTCTGCCGACAGAAGACTGTAACACAGCCTGGAGCCTTTATTTCTTGTGCAGAACAAAAAAAAAAAAAAAAAAATAGAAAAAAGCCTGAATTCCACAGTGTGGGCATCTTACTGTCTATGTGGGGACATAGCTACAGCTCTGTTCTAAGGATTAAAAGGAGCAAAACTGTGTTCTGCTCTGCTACACCTTGGTTGTGCAGGCAGTGAGCTGTTACTGAGCTGTGGAGTTATGTAAAATAACTTTTGTGAAAGCATCTGTGGAAGTTTTAGACATGACTGCTTTCCTGCTGGAGGGCACTGTCATCAGAGCTGAGCTGGTAGAAAGGCTTGTACAAATGTTTCTTATTTTCTTCAGCAAAAGGTCAGCCAAGATTAGTTCAAAATACATTAAACAATAGGTTAAATGACACCAGCTGACTTTGTGCAGAAGTAGGTTAGGATTGCCCACAAAGGCCATTCCTCAACTGAGCTCGAGGCAAACAAGGACAGCAACAGCTTCTGCCATTTCTGTGGTGACTGACAGAGCTCAGTCACTACATCTATGCAACCAGTTATTTCTGCTGCAATCTGAGTTACAGTCTCCATGCAGTGAGGACCTTGAACTATCAGGCTTGTAACATTTCTGAACAGGTTAGAAACACTTTGCTTCCAGATTTATGCATTGTCTGATGTTTTCCTGTGGTGCACTAAGAAATGCCTGATAGACTGAAGGAAAAAATCTATGGACAATACAGACTTGTGCTTGGTTTCATACTGCCCTGATGCCTGTTTCTTCCTGGCCTGTTTGGATGTCTCTGTACCACACTGCTGGTCCTTGGAAGTGCTGAAATGCTGCTGAATGAGTGTTTGACACCTTGACCAATGAATGTCTCGTTCTGGTGAGTCACTCAGGAAGCTACCACAGAGCATTAGTGTGGAACTCAGGCTTGGCACATTTTAGCCCAGTGTATTCTTTTTAAGAGTCATCAGTAGATGCTTACAGGAGCAGCATAAGAAACATGTACCAAATGATTACATCTGCTTTCCAGCAGTGAGTGATTTATGGGCTTTTAAATCACTTGTTCTTCCTAGGTGTTGCATCCCAGCTTCTGTGTTTAACAACTACATGTGAACTTGTGATTCAGTGTTGGGGTTTGGGGGTGTTTTTTCACTTTTTTTTTAATCTACTAATACTTTTGACCTCCATAACATCACATGGCAATAAGTTCCACAGTTTAATTATACCTTAAAAGAAGGTCTGGCTTGCAGGACTTACAATGCTCTGTAGCTACACATTCCTCAAAGCCTGCTTGCCATTTTAGTACCCTCGTTGCAAAGTTCCAGCCTACAGGGACACATACAGAAACTAGAAATAGAAAAGATGTATCATATCACAGTGTTAGCTCAGCCTTAATAGAAAATGTTTCAGTCACAGCTTGACACGATAACATCAGTGTACTTAAAAGATACAGCAGGTCTCGCAACAATCTGCAGGGTGCGAAAACAAAATGACTTCTACAGCCCCCAGGGTGTTTTTTCTCGACAATGAACAGGGCAGGGTTCATTCTAGAGCTACTGTGAGCATCTCTTATGGAATAGTTGATATTTTGAGTAGGCTTGTCATTTTCCTGACAATTGTAGTTCTAGAGGTATTTTCTATCCTTCTTCAACAGTTGCTAGACTAATACTGTCTGCATTTCCTTTTATACCTAATGCAGAGATGACATGGTTAAATTAATAAACAACAGTTTGTAAAAGTCTTCATAGGGAATATAGTTGGGTTTCCATACTATAAACATTGTTTCAGGAAGAGGCAATAAATAGTTGAAAGTTTACCGTAAGCAGTTGGTCCAGAAGCTCAATCTTAAACATGAAGGTAGCAACTCACTGTGGCCATTTGCAAAGGATTATGCAGGATTGTCTCTCACTTGAAATTGTTTGATCAATAGTATTTTTGGGGGTTTTTCTTCAAAGCTTCTCTATTTCAAAGAAATAAGAAATTAAGGAAGCATTACATCACTTTATTTTAGATCACATTAGAGTATCACAGTGGTTATGCCTAAGATTATATAAAATATGAAATAAGATTAATCGAAGAACTCAGAATAACCATAACTCATTGAAAACTACAATTTCCTCTGCAATAATTCAGAAGAAATAAAGATCAGTTATTTTAAACAAAAACTCCTTTGGTTATCCACTGGATTTTCCTAACAAACAACAACAACACTGCAGATATATTCAATACTGGCAGTGCAAAGTGGTATACAGATGATATATGGCAATATTTTATGCATCTTTTAAAAGCAATCTCTTCCTGAGTAGAAAAATTGTAATTATTCTCTGTCAACAATAGTAAACTGTATTCTGGATCAAGAGTGTGGTTTTCCTGTATCTGGATAGTTCCATCTGTAGGCAAAATACATGAGCTACTGTCTGTTTTCCTCTTCTCAGAAAATGATAAGAAACAAATGCTTAAGAAAATGCGTAACTGTATGCTAGAAAACCTTTGTCTAAGCCATTCCTCAATATCTGATTAGAATAGCATGGATTTTCCATTAACCCAGCTCTTTTTTCTGAAAGAGAAAAAACATATTTTTTTACTCAAGAAGTTTTAAATCCTCCAGTCTCACTAGTGGATGAAAGGTTTTATTTCTCTTTTTTAAATGGAAGTGTCTAAGCCTTATGATTGTAGAGAAAATATTATAAATCTGCAGCAAAGGTTCAGGAATTGTAAATCAAATAAACCCTAGAAACCCCATACTTCTTTTAAAATTTCTTGATGCTTGAGGGCAGTAATATGATTCTTGGCAACTGGAATAGAAATTTTTTCTGGGCACTGATAATATTTTAATTCCTACCTCTTTGTAGCCTTTATTTATAATGAGAAATAATTTAGATTGCATTTTAGCCTCACTCTGTATCCCAGCAAACTCATAAAATTTAGGTGACTCCAAAGTGAAGATGTTATTTATTTTCAAAGGTATGTCCTTTTTTTCAAAGTGCCCTCAATTAATGGGAACATTCAGTGGTATGCTGAACAAGGACACCAAGTTTTTATAGCAGATAGAATTTTGTAAAACTTAGTACTCGATCACATCACCTGCCTTGAGTTTGTTTTACCTAGATAGACTTGAAATGCTATACCTATTTCAATTAGCACACCATATACTATTGCTAGGTTTTAAACTAGGTACAGGTTTGTAATATCTGAGAATACATGTAGCAAGAAGGATAAGTTGCCAATTTGTACTTAGCTGAACAGAAAATTGGCAAAATTCGAGGCAGGGCAGTTGTGTAAGACCTCAATTTTCAAAGCACACTTTAGGCTTTCTATACGACTTTTAACCATTATAAGTGACTCTATATACCTTTCTAACTGAAGCAAGCCTTCCAGACTGCACATGCATGGAGTCCACCTACTAGGCATATGGGGATTGTGCATTGGTTTTGGGGAACAAATGGCATGAACCACTAGCATCATCTCAATAAGTTTTTGAAGTCTGTGCAAACCTGCCCTTCTCCATCCCCACTGAGAATTCACATAGTTAAAAATAGTATAATGGTTTTATTCAATATTCATTTTGGTTGGGGGTTTTCTTAATACTAAACATTAGTTTTCAGTGTAATTCTGTTCCAGGTGTTTGTGCTCTACAAAAGGTTTTTCTTTCTAAGTACATGTTCTGCTATGGTAATTATGCCTCCTGCACTGTAATTCGAGCTTGAAAGTTGATTTATTCTCCATCTGTTCTTTGTAGAATTAAATGTGTTGCCTTTGTAACTGACTTGCATCTGACAAAGCTGATCTAAACAGTTGCAGAAATGTCTCATTGCCTTCGCAGTTATGAGCCCAATTAACTTGCCAACGTTTTCCAACAGTTATTTACTACAGACTTACCACATTTCTAATCAGCTACAGAGGCAGGAGAAAGAAGGACAATTAGTGTAGGAAGTGTCTTTCCTTGCAGTTTTCTAGTAACAAGTGTAACTGGGAGCCTCATTTCACAAGTATTTTAGGATATGTAGGAGTTGGAAGTGGTGATGGGTCAGAAAATCACAAAGAGGTTTTTTCACTGAATGTGATCTCACTCTGAAGCCTACTGAAATTAGTTTTTGTACTAATAATTATTTCATCTACAGACACATTTAAAAATGAGACTACCCCATCTGCCTTAGTAATCTTAATAAGCCATCTCTGTTCGTCATATGCTGAGAACACCACAGCTGCGTGGAAAAGGTGAAAATTCAGAGAAAAATGAGAACATTGGCCGTTGTTCTAATAGCGTTAATCCCTTTCATAATTTGCTTCTTTGCATAGATGCTGTATCACCCAAACTAAATTTCTGCTAGGGAAGTATCACAGTGGAAGTTTTGTGATTTAAATGTAGCTAGAGACAACAAGGTGCCTCGCTAGAGAGCAGGTCACTGTGCATTGCACTTTCTGGAGCTGTTGAAAGGTGTGAAGATCAGAAGCTGTTTATCTAGCCTGACACCTTCACAATAAACACTGTGTTCAAAACACCTTCATTCTTTCATGAGACTACAAACAACTATTCCCTTTGAGGGGGCACTGCCCTCATACTGGAGATCTTTTTTCTTCACCTCAACCATCACAGCAGTAAGCATGCCCTCCTGGCAGTGTGACAGGAGGCAGCGGCAGCAGTGGTGGCTGGTGGAGGTTCCCAGCAGCCTCTTCAAGGCCTTGAGCCCATCACCACCTGCTAGTGACACGGTGGCACCGTGGTGGTGGTGGTGGTGCCAGTTGGAATTGTACAATCCATTCACTGTCAGGCTACATCATAACCTGCGATGTGCAACAGGTTCAGTGCTCTTTGACAAAAGGCTTCTCTGTGAGAGTGTTTATTGTCAAACCTTGCTGAGGTGTGAGGAGATGCTTTTCGGTCTGGGAAAATATGTATTGTGTTCAAAAATGAAATCATGTTTATCTGTCCATAGATCAAGTTGCAATTTTGGTTTTAAGATACCTAAGACATATATGCAATGCATATAAAACTAAAGTTTTTTCTTTTTCAAGAGGGCGCTGTGGCTGAGTGGAAACCATGGTAACTACAGTGGCATATGCTGATACCTTGCTCCTGAGTGATAAAAATGCACATAGAATAGCTTTTGTGCTTAGCAACAAAACCTAATCAACTGAGTTTTCAAATATCTCCCTCCAGCCCTCTGTTGCCGCTGCCATCCTTGTCCCATGCAGTATGTATGCCTAGGCTACATGCTTTCATGTTCACTAATCCTTTAGGCATGCAATAAGCAGCACAAAATACATTTCACACAAAAGAAAACAATTTATTCTTGTTGGCCATTGCTTTAGAAGAATAAACAACTAAGATCTTCTTCCCTGTAGAGCTGTTGTGAAGTATGACTCATCCTTGCCCAACATGTTGGATGTTCACTTTAATTAGAATATGTGCATCTGAAGATTGTTGTAAACACTTGCAGTTAATAGCAAATTACTCCCTGGTATGCAATGGGAAGTATAAGCAATTTTAATACATTTAATACATTAAGCTGTACATTTTAAGTCATGTTAGGGCAGCACACTGACAGAAACTAATTAGGGAAATTCTCTAATTAGCATACATTGGCTGCCATACAAATTACATTGGCATGAAGAATTGGAATAATGCAAATTGTATTCCACAGTGATGATTAAATATTTTCTAAACTAAATATTATTATACAAATTTTTGATATCTACCCTGTGTGGCAAATGTGGATGAAGATCCAATTTATGTACAATAATGAGAGAAAAGAGATAAAGTATTGCTACTTTCTAGCTGTTGATGGTACACGTGAAATAGGTTAACCTTCATAGAATCATAGAACAGTTTGGGTTGGAAGTGACCTTTAAAGGTCATTTTTCCCAACCCCTTTGAAATGAGTAGAGATGTCTTCAACTGGATCATGTTGCTCAGAGCCCCATCCAAGCTGACCTTCACTATTTCCAGAGATGGGGCATCTACCACCTCTCTGGGCAACCTGTTCCAGGGTTTCACTACCCTGGTCATAAAAAAATGATTCCTTATATGTAGTCTATATTGACCCTCTTTAAATTAAAAGCCATTCCCTCTCGTCTTATCGCCATCTGCCCATGTAAAAAGTCTGTCCTCCTCTTTCTTACAGGTCCTCTTTAAGTATTGAAAGGCACCTATAAGGTCTCCTCAGAGCCTTGTCTTCTACTGGCTGAACAACTCCAATCTCTCAGCACTTACTCATTAAGTAATGAGGCTCCAGCCCCCTGATTGTCTTCATGGCTCTTCTCTGGACCACTCTACCAGGTCTATGTCCTTCCTGTGCTGAGGACCCCAGAGCTGGATGCAGTATGCCAGGTGGGGCCCCACCAGACTGGAGCAGTGGGGCAGAATCTCCTCTCTTGACCTACTGGAAACACTTCTTTTTCATTTCACATATAGATGTTCTCCTCTGTACAGGCAGGTGAAATGCCTTTATACTTACTGAGATCTAACCAACCCACACAACACTGTCAGCATCTGACACAGCACAAATTAATGATCCAGAGATTTTACACTCTCTCTCTTGAGAGATTGCAAAAAAGAACAGGAATATTATGTCTTTCCAAATGTAGTTTAGCACTTTGACTAAGCTTAGTCTGTTCTCAAAATCTAATAAGAGAATGATAATACCATGTGTTTGTGTGTACATGTCTTTCTCTGTTGTGCAGAAATAAATCATATTTGTTTGGAAGTAACATATCTTTTTTTTTCTTTTAAACGTCACTGTCACTCATTGACTGAGGACGTACAGTGTCAGAGATTTTGTAATGTACCATAATGCTGTATATTGGGTGTTAAAAGGAAGGCTCTAGGGTGTTAGATTAATTGACTTTATTAGGATCATCTGTACTTCAAGAGTGTTCTCACATGGTCAGATCAATAGCACATGATTTCAGCATTATCATGCCTTTTACTGCTCAAAGTCTGCACAGGGGGCCACTTCACACTTTCACAAAACAGTATATTTCAATGTTTTTATCTATCAGCTAAAAAACTCCCTGCAGAGCAGAATTGTAACTGAACTAGTCTTATTTCTGAGAAATTCATAGATGCCTTAGAGATAATTTTAAGACCTAATGGTGGATATTTTTGTTATATGCATCATTTCTGTTGGTGGAAATCTGACCATTTATGTAAATAAATATTCACATATCTAAACTGCAGGACCAGGACTTGAGGTTCTAGCTCATTCCATTCTCTCGGTAACGGTGCACCCCTGCACTGGCACAGATTGGGCTTCACCAGTTCTCCCACAGTCATTTTGCAGCAGGTGAGAATTTTTTGGCTTTCTTTTATCATTGATCTGAACATCTACCAGAAAGATGAATGTGTATGTCACAGGACTATTAGAGAGTCTTCCTGGAGTGATTTTAGTGATATAATGGCAACAATTCAGTGTCTGCTCCTAAGGCAATGATCAAAAAAATAGAGGTGCCAGTCCCTGAAACCAGATTTCTTCATACATCTGATGTAGACGAGAGGCATTAAGAAACTTGATTTTTTTTTGTGTGGTATCTCTGAGTAAATGTGGGAGAACTTGAAATTAATATATGACTTCACTTGCACCCATTTATCACTACCATCAAAACATGGAATCAAGGCATTTTAACAGTCTATAGCAGACTTGTGTCCAACTATTTCATAAAGTTTGGTGCCCTTGAAAATGAGTAACAACTGCGGATCTTTTAAGTATGCAACAAATGGAAACAATTCCTCTCATAAAGTGATCAGACTGTAATGTGGACCCTGTAACCTTATTACCAAAAATATTACTACAGAGGAGCAGTTTTGAGCTTACATATAATTTTTTTACATTACTGTTCATTAAATAAAATAAGGCAATATTATTTCCATTTGTAAAGCACAGCGAAAAAACAGGGATAAGTTTTGTTTGAATTTTTGCTTGTTTCCCTGTTAACCCACCTACAGCTCTGGCTGCTGCTTTCCAGAGACAAACACATTGTCTGGGACTAAGCATTTACAGGGAAAACATGCAAGCTGGCAGGAAGAATGATGGTGTTACTATTGCAGGGATAATCCTTAAATTGTATATTTGTATTCTGTTGAATGATTTCTTTGTCTTTTAAGTTATATCATAGTACCTTTTCTCTCTAGTCATGTTTTATAGATGAGGCAGTAGTTAGTTCCCAGTAGAAACAGGAAGAATGACATTCCAAGCAAAGGAGTAAAGAACAGATGGATTGAACCAGGTTTCTTTCCCCATAATTTTTAATATTCTGGTGATGCTGGGAGACAATTGGCCAGGCCTAAGCAATATAGAGTCACTCTTTGTCTCCCACTCTTTCAGCAGAACAACAATGGGCAACAGTCACAAGCTGCAATAGGAAATTTTGCCTAGCTGTAAAGAAATTACTTTTCCCTTTAAGACAATTAAGCACTGGAACGGGTTGTCCACATTGTAGAATCTTCAGCCTTGGAAGTATTCAAAGCTTGACTGCACAAGATAAATTACTCCCTTACAATCTAAATTATTCTCTGATCTTATGAATTCAAAAATGTTTACAACATTGTACCCAATGTTTTGAGGTAGCAAGTGGTCTGCCTTTTCCCAAAAGAAACACTCCGTTCTTCTTCCAAGATCATTCCTTGTCCCATGAGATCCCAAATGTCTCGATGGCTAACTGCAGTTGACTTGGAGGCTGCCCAGCCACTGTAAAAACTGTCATGTAGATCCTGCAGCCCTGTAAGACTGCAGTACTCATTATTCTAGTGCTATTGCCTTTGTATAACCTTGATGGACTAAGGACAAGCCCTGAAAGTATTACAGACATTATAGAAGCTCCTAATGATCTGCAATCTTAGAAGTAAAATTAAAAAGTGAAATAGAAATATTATTGCAGCATGGGAAGAGATGCATATATAAAAAAACATGCCTAGGAAAAGTTGAGACTAATTTCTTATAATTTTTTTATTCCTATTCTGTTGCTAGCAAACCTCAGGGAAAAAATAAGATAATATTATTCCTAATGGCAAACCAGAGAAAAACATAGCAGGAAATTAAATAATGTTTTGCATGATGACTTATCTAAGAGCTATGAGGTGAAGTCTCCTTGCAGAACACAGACAAAACAAATATTATTCTCATAGTTTACATTGAGGTGCATCCTGGTAAGTCACCTTCCCAAATGATGTAAACAGGTCCCCTGGGATGTCCCTGCATAAATTTGATGATATTCTGATGATATTCACTAGATAGTGTATCTAGTGAAGGGACGCAACAGATAAGCTGTTTTCTCATCTTTAAGCCTGTTTTTTTCATCTGAATCTTTAGATAACCACTCTGCAACCATAGAAACAGTTTGACCAATTGAAATGCACACTGGATTTTTATCACTTACGGAATCATTTTTCCTTATCATGAAAATAACTTGAAAACCAGCAGCAAGTAAAGTTAGTTCAGATTCAAGTTGTCATCCACTTGAAAGAAACCTTTGATCAAGACTGCACAAATGCAATGTATCCATGTCTAGTGCCCGATGTAGAAAGGACGTAGCACTTGAAAATCGTTCATGATACATTTTTCAAACCTGACATTGGAATCTATTTATCTACCATTTTCCTCCCTCATTCAGGAAGATGAGCTGATCAGTGCAGGGGAAGGCAAAGGAGTTGCTATCATTTTATTAAGAATAAATGATTATTTTAGCAAAGGCATTTCATATTAAAAACTAAAAACAAGGGAAACTGTCACAGAGTCTGGGTTAAATTCAAGACAGAAAGGAGTAATAGCACATCAAAAGCCATATGTATTTTGTATTAATGTGTTCTGCATTTTGACTTTATCTGCATTTAGATTTTCATCTTTCATTTTCAGAAGTATCTAGCAGCTAAGGCAGAGGAAGCAGTTTATATTTCTCAAAGTATTGTTTTAAGTTGGAGCAAACTCAAGAGGATTGGAGTAGGCATGGTTTACAGTCAGTTCAGCTCTTGTTTGTGGCTGAGAACTAACTACACTTTTTTGGCAAAATTGAATACCTGATGCTACAGTGCGATGTTGTAGCAAGGGGTGAATTCTGTAACAGCAGCAGAATGACAGAAAACAAAATTTTGAGGCTAAAAATCCAACAAGGGTTTCCCATCGTGCTGTGTCAGTAAAACTATGGTTTTTCTTTAGGGTACCTTCAAAACACTGAAGTTTCATTGTTTCTGAAGGCTAGAGAGTTATGTATGTCATGAACCCTATGCATCAGAAACAGGTATTTATGCTGTTTGTTGAAAGAACAGATGTGGGTTTAGTAGTAACTTCTCAGTTTTTAATCATAGCTATGTGTCCATGGTTAATTCAAGTAATTTTTATTCAAAATGTACACACCAGTACATTTATTTCAAACAGGTTAAGAAACCATGATTAAATGTCAACTTATTAAGAGAGTCACAAGGAAAATGGCTGTTTCTGAAATTGCCACATTAATGAAAACTTTGGAATATAAAAAAGGTTTAATATTGAAGTATTGCATGTGCAGAAATGAGCTGATAGAATTTATCTTTGTGAAGTGACGACAACTGTGAATTCATTCCCACAAAGGAAATCTTTAACTGGTGACAGCTAATTGAGAAAGGCAGAACACAGTAGGAAATTTATTCCCACTTTCCTCCTCTGTGGAGAAGCAAAGCCAAGAGTGTGGCATTATTTCTTCCTGAAGACATCTTCAGTAGCCTCTTTTACATTGATTCATTGCTATTCAATGCACTTGCTTTCTATTTATTCCTGTTTCACTGTAGCTTTGGTAGACAGTAAATCAGCCTCGCTCATTGTACACAGTTAATTGCCTATCTGTGAAACAGGACTAGAAACCTGGCAGATTATACTTGTCAACAAAGTAGCGGGGGGAGTGGGAGGACTGGATCTAGATAATGGTGGGAATGGTAATAACTCATGTGGGATAAATGTTTGTTTAACAAAAGTCTTAGCATTTCTTTTTGAGATTGACCAAAGTAAAAAAAAAATAAATAAAAATCTTTATTATTTGGTAAAGCAAGGAGTATCTTTGGTGTATGAACAAAGTATTTAGCATTCAGTTTGAACTGTTCTTAGAAATAAATGTCATCTTATACCACCAAACCAAAATATGTTTTTACAATTTAAAAAACAAAAAAGGTTTTACAATATGCTTTTCCAATCCCAGGCCAAATAACTTGGGGATAGTACATTTCAAAAAATTCACAGAAGCATTTTGGCACCTCTGTGCATTCATTTTTTTGCCCCTTAATTGTGTGCAAGAAAAACATACCCAGTTTTACTAACATCTTTCCCCAGTAGACATGGCTGATAATAATAGTAAGCTGAATGAATATATGCTGGCTCCAGCCAAAGGGTAGCCACTGATGCTGACAATGGTAAAGACTTTCTCCTCAGTTTTAAATATACCTTTTTTATTTGTTTTCTGCCATATTAGTGAATTAAAGTGGTTCATAGTCTGAAAATTGCCTTAGCTAGCAAAAAGAGGGGCTGGGCTGTAGTGGACTGTAGTACTGTGAATAGGGATAGAAGTGATAAGGAACAAGCAACACTTCCTTCCCTGAGCAGCAGTGAGCCCTTCCTGTGCCCTGGAGGCTGCAGCCCCTACTACTTCCCCACCTCATTCCCACCAAAAGGCACTTGAGCCCTGCTGTGTTTGGTGCTCATGAGAGAACTTTATGGTGTAGAGGAATTATGCAACCAAAATGAGATCCATGGTTTCCAGCTTTTAGGGGGCATGGAGACTGCTAAGCTAGACTCCTACCTAGCATTCAACTTCTGCTTCATTTTAAGGGGGGATGAAAATCCACAACCCCACTTTTTAAGAAGAGACACCTAACCATCAAGCCTGTAGCATCGTTTAGGCTACAGCATTGTGCTGCTAACACAAGAGATGGGGACAGACAGCAAAGAAGTGTGACATGTGCAATGCACAGCTCCCATACATAGAGCAGCTGAACATAAATCTCACCACCTAGGGTGATGAAGCACTCTGCTCCTGCTTCACCACTCTGCCTCTACTTCATACCCAACACATGGCCTGGGCAGAGTCGAAGCTGCTTGAGTCATGAACCACACAGTGTAGATTTTTCTGGGAACAAAGCCTTGTGCAATTAACAAAAGGGCATACGGTAGGGTCAGAGAAAGTATTCCAAAGACTATCTGGTTTTCTCTCTGCCAACAGAGGTAATTATAACCAGCTCTGCACTTCCAGCTGTACTCAGGTTGCCAGCACTGTCTGTTGTCCTTTCTTCAGAGCCCCAGTCTCTGTTGTAAGCAGAGCTCCCAGCTGTGACTTTACATTCAGGCTTCCAGTTACAGCAGCCCTGAGCAGGACTGCTTTAACCAGCACCATGTACAGCTCATCACCGGTGGGATCCCTCAGTCTCTGCATGATCCCAGCTCACAGGTATGGGTGCTGCTGAATGACTATTTCAAAAGTAAGAGATTCATTCAGCCACACCATGACTTCCTGCAGCTTGCTGAAAATAGTGGCCTCACTCCTACAGGACACCATGTATCTTCCATTCCCATGCAAGGGATCCTTATAGGACATGATTATGGGGTCTGCCCTGCCAGTTGCTTCCCTCCAAGCTGTGGGAAGTCATGGTGTGGCATTACTCCAGTCAGGAGGCCAAAACATCTCATCGAAAGACAGAGCTTCAGCAATTGAAGGAACCCACACCCAAATTTTGCACAACTGTCACAGAAGAACCACCTTGGTAGCCTTATTTTTTAAATTTGTTTTTTGGCAAAAGACACATCAAGCCCCACTCTACCCTGCAGAGTCACAGGAGCACCATGGTCCTCTCCCTCCAGCACAGTACAGGAGATGGGGTGCTGTTACTTAGGGATGCTGCTGTGTAAATCTCAGCCTCTGTTTCAGGCCAAGAAAACTAATGTTAAATTTCTAAGAGAATTTAATCCATGGAATTTGTGATGATTTTTTTCAGCAGAAAACACTTAGCTCTGATAACAACACAGCAGTACCTAAACTGCGTAAGGTTACAGAATTCATTAGACTTGTAGATTGCTGGAAACAGATTTAATAACAGGCACTGACATGGTGTTTTGATTGCTAATAGCACATCAGTTAGTGTACAACTGCAGAGTCTCAAATGCCAAAACCTGTTTGAACCTGAAGCTCACCTGCTCTGGTCAGGCCTCCCCTGTCAGTTCAACACTGGCACCACCTTAAGAACCAGAAAACTCCTGTTTAGAAAGGGGCTTCAGAACAGAGCTGTGAAACATGAAGCTTCATGCAATTTCAAACATGCAAGCATGATGGTCACATGGAACAAGGTTGAGACAGCTGCCTTTTTTATCTTTTGCATTTTGAACCTGTTTTATTTATGACTACGTGAGCTTCGATTCCATTTTTCAATACAGAAATAAGAAATTCCATTTTGTAAGTTCAATACACACCTCTTGCAAATATGGTTTTCTTTTCTCCTTCAGTACAAAGTGGCAGTTTAAAAGGCAAGATCCTTTTGCTGGAAGGCTACAGAAATACCACTTTTTGTACTGAAGGTCCCTCTGACTCACCTGCATGGAAAGCAGAGATAACTCTTTCCTGCTTCATAGTTCCAATCTTGCTATCTTGCCATCGGACTGCAAGAACCATGCTACGATTAATACATACATAGTGAGACAGAAAAAGATGACTTAGGATCACACATCCCAAAAGAGCAGCTTTTGAAGTTGTAAAAGCTACATTCCTTTTGAAAATGTGTCCTGTTCATAAATTCTGCAGAGCAAAACATGTGCTCAGTCCTCTCATCTTTAGCTCAGCAGATGTGCTACTCCTAGAAGGCAAGACAGCTCTGCCGAAATAAAATAGGTTATTGATACTGAAAAGGCAGAATACAACCAAAATTTGCATGTGACCTAGTACAGAGTGCAAATGTATGAAGCTTTCATAGCAGAGAAGACTGGCTGGAGAGGGCCAGGAAGAGGCAAGAACAAGGCTAGAGAAATGGGACTATGTCCAAGAAAACAAGGGTAAGTGAGCTATTAGTCTCACCCAAAGAAACTTCTTCCAAAAAAAAAAAAAATCAAGCCAGGAATTCCAGCATATCTGCTGGAACATCCCAGAAGAAATTCAATTTTATTTCCCACCAGGAATGTAACCCTCATTTCCCAATGAGGCTCAGCCTGCCTCTGTGTGTTCACTCTGCATCACTGCCTAAGGCAGCCTTGAATTTATTCAGTGACATTTGGAAAACTGGTGTAATAATGCCACATATAAGGAGTTCGTCAACCATGTGCCATTTACACAAGAAATGAAACAAATCCCTTACAGGCTTATGAAGCTCTTACTTGATACACATTTTACATTAATTCCACAAGCAAAAAAGCAGTTTGAGTGAGACAGGTTGTTCCCTACCAAATTTAATGATTCTATGTGGTGCCCATAACCACCTAAGCTACATTTGGTGCACTGCATGCATGGCAATGAGACATGAAAAACTCTTCACATATGAGTACCAGGTTCCAACAAATTCTCCACAATTACCTCTTCAAAACAGTTGCTTGAAGAATACCTTTTCCTTAAGCTGAAGCCAAACAGTTATAGGAAAGGATATACACCAAAAGGGCCACAAACAATTTTGAAGGGTAAAGAAAATACCATTATTCTTCCAATTAGAAACTAGTAAGTAGGCAAGCTAACTGATGAGTAAAGAATCCCTTGAAACTGGAAAAAGGAACTAAGTTCTAGAAAAGATGCAACACTGAAAGTAGTCTTGTCTCAGATATAAACCCTAAAGACAGCGTTATCTTCAAACACATACATGCTGGAACACTGTTAAGCACTCATACCTGCTGTGGTCAGCAGCCTCCACAGGACAAGGTGATAGCATTGAGAGTGCTTGATCGGGGACAGGCTTTCCACCAGAGGAAAGATCCAAGCTTTGGGCAACCAAAATGCTCCATGTCTGAAGACACAGTGAAAGCTAAACAATCAGACTGTAGATAATTTGGACAGCTAATGATACAGACTTTACATGATCCTGTACCGTTTGCAATGCCTTTGCAATGTCGGTTTGACACTGGCCAGCAGGTGGGGCAGGGGACCAGCAGAAGAACCTGTGCTGACAAACTGCATTGCAACTATTTTTTCCTGGAGTGAACACACCTTGCCAGAGAAGTTCCCTGCTCCAGAGGAGCCTGCTTCCAGCGGCATGGATCCCTAGACCAACACTGCTGTGGAACCTCTGCTTCCCCACTGTGGATGTTACACTCTTAGAAAGAGATCCTGGCTCTGGAGAAACAGGGAATAGCTTTGCAATCATCACATTTGTGGACAGGATTTTGTCCTGAAGGTATGGCTGGAGCACCGAACATGACAAGCACCAAATGTTCAAAAGCATGTGCCTGCTGAAAGGTGTAAGCAATGCAGTAGTATGAAGCCTCTTGGGATTTTCATTGTGAAACAGGGCATTGTCACGGTGCAGACACATCACAAGACTTTTGACAAATGCAGACAGAAGATGCCAAAATACGTATAAAGGCAGTCAAGGGAGCATGGTTAAACTGCTGTCTGGTGCCAGATGTAGTGTGCTTTTATTCATCTGGAATCCACAATTAAAGGTTCATTTTTAAAGAAGGAAATTGCAGCATCTCCCCTAATATCAGCAGAATCTGTATCAAATACATTCCACAGCTGTCTTCTGAATATTATCTTAAATATTAGATTAGGATGAACAGTACTCAAACAATGAAGTATTTCTATTACAACATTCTTAAAATATCTTGTGCAAATCAAAGAAATCTCAATGTGTTGCATAACTCAGGTGCATTAGTTTCAGAGTGCAGCTCTGCACTCCATTATATTACAGGACAAATGACAAGTCTATCCCCACATATCCAAAGACTAACAATTTTGAATTTTTACACAATGCATTTAGTGTCATCTTCCACCATGGTACAGTGTTACGTACTTCAGAAATCAGTCAAGCAAAACCTTGAATACACTGTGGCAAACTGTACTGTAAATACCATGTTTCAACTACGAGAGAGAAGTGGAAAGACTCTTGCTATGAAATAATAAAGCTGATCATCTTCTTGGTAAAGTATTTCCCAGGCTTCAAAACTAAGACCAGGCAGAAAAGTTCTTGGAAAAAAAGTTACATTGTAAGCCTGGCACTGACTTACATTGTTTTAATAAATTCACCTTCTTAGGTGATGGGCTCTACAGAATATTAGTGCCACATAAAATTAAACTTCTGTTTTTTGAATGAAGGCAACCATAATGCATTTTTAAACACCAGTTCTGATTATCTGCCAGCTCCCATCCCTAGATTATCTGGAAAACATGAACCACTTTTCACTACAATATTAATCATTAGTGCAAAATGTCTTACCTACACAGACCTGAATAGTCACAGTATCAAAGTTACAATTCACCACCACTACCTCACCGTTTCTCTCATCCTTTACTAATAATTGGAAAGGATGCTGTTAATCTTCAATCTGATAGCATGTGGGTAATTTGCTGTGAGTGATCATGACCTGATCTAGCCCACATTTAGGTCAGTCAGACAAGGCCTCCACAGGGAAGGATTGTTGTCACAGGATGGGCACACATTCACAAAAGACTTACTAGTGGGTCCAATTAGCAGATCCACTTGCATTTCACCTATTAATATGACACATTATTTCTCATCCAGAAGATGTCACAGACTGCTGCAAGAGTGACACTACATCATCAACTCTTTAAAATTCCCTGACTAACAGCAGCTGGGAAGGTGCAGGAACTTTATGCTAAATCAGAATAGAGTAGAAACCTTTAATATTCGAGCACCAAAAAGAGGCCTTCTTGCTACTCATCCTTTTTATTATGTTTGACACAGCTGAATTTCTCAAATGATCTTGTGGCTAACCTTCCTTACAAAGTATAATTACTATTCCATTCGTATACAAAAGAAATACAGCTGTTTGTATATATACACACCTTGACAACAAGTCCTTGAAAGAACACTGCAACATGAAACTATAGAGCTAACACCTGCAGAGCACCTGTGTAACTGCAAACCAGGAAGTCTCTGCAAAGAAAGGCAATCTGTAAAAGTGCATTAATTGAACTTGTAATATTGGAATCGGATCATCAGAACTGTGTGACATGCTCTCTTACCACTTATTAGTCACATTCTGGTTTACAAACTGTAATTGCTGCATTTCATGGAAGCCATGCAATATAGAATGGAATTGTTTGAATACATCTCACTGATATAAGGAAGCAGCCTTGTTAGATGACACATTACCAACTCTGAACTTTCAGACATTGAATAACCTCAAGAGTAAAATTAAGA
>JAOXXN010000446.1:77226617-77243488 GCA_026770055.1 Myrmophylax atrothorax | reverse complement strand
GTCTGTATATCCAGGGTTGCCCCACCCCAGATGCAGAATCCGGCACTTGCCTTTGTTGAACTTCATATGGTTAGGATTGTCCAGCCCTCTAATTTGTCAAGGTCTCTCTGTAGGGCCTCCCTGCCACTGAGGGAGCCAACAACTCCTCACAGTTTCATGTATGTTGGAGGCTCTATACCAAACTTCCTGACAGGGTTAAAAAACTCTTTTTTTTTTTTTTTTTTTTGAGGTTTTGAGTACAGAAATGGGTAGGAGGTCTGTCTGTCATTGAGGGTCAGTCTGCAGCAAATATGTCATGGAGAAGTATTCTCTAGTGAATGATCAAATACACTGTGGCCATTAAGAGTACTGCACCCGGTGTCCAGATGGGCTAACAAAAAACATGACACAGTCAATCATACATGTGGAACAGGGTGGACAGAAGGCTTTGGGAGATGCTTCCAGAGTCTTCCTCTTTTTACCTTTACATCTATGCTATTATGTGGTTGGACGTATCTGGGCTAGGCAGTTAAATGCCACCCTGACGCCCGATCCCGTCAGATCTCGGAAGCTGAGCAGGGTCAGGCCCAGTTAGTACTTGGATGGGAAACCTCCTGGGAATACTGGGGGCTGTAGGTTCTGGTCCTGAGGACTTCACTGTCACCGTCCAAGCTCGCTCGGCCGTGGCAGATGAACCTCAGGAGTTAAAGGGTGGGGAAGTTCTGTGCACGCTGAGCCTCACCTAAAACATCCACTGCGCAGGCTCAAAGGACACACCCACGTGGGGAGAGCCCTTCCCAAATCTTCATTCGGGAAGGCGAGCCATACGTACTTGGATAATTGAAACGTGGAAGTATTTAGGGATGCTCTGCCTCACACTCTTGGTAACGTGTATAGTGTTTCCTTGTAAGCATTTCACTTTCAGTGACAGAAAAATAATTTTATAAGCAGTTGTCATCTAGACGACCTACTCTGCATGGAAGTCCACGATTCCTCCATAGTGTTTGGAATTTGTAGGTTACACAATGGCATCAGGGTGCAGACCTTCTTTTTCAGCCCAACCAAATAACCTTTCCTCTGACTTTGGTCAAAATTGCAGGAAAGACTTAGGAAGAAGTACTGAGAAATCCTTGAGCTGTGCAAGACAAGAAAGGTGAAATTGTAGACATAATCGAAACTGTTGAGATGGAATCAGCAGTTTATAGATTCAAGATACAAAGCATGTGAGAAGATACAGAATCCTCAGAGAATGGAGAGCAGAAAGAGCACCACTAAGGACTATTAGCCTGACAGAAGAAACGAGAGCCTGATGGTTGATCACTTGTTTCAGCCACAACTCATAAGGTGTCTTACAAAGTAGATCAGTGTCTTACTAATTCCAGCAGCTGTGTGAATTACCCAATAAGCAATTCCTTTATTGTTTCGAGTTGTGTTTATACTGTTTCCAGATGCAATGCATGGTGATAGCTGTCTGAAAGAAGTGACTTGGAGTGAGAATGTTAGTGAAGGACAGGGAAAAGACCAGATGTTTTGCTGTGCACCTTTTGTATTTTTTTGGTGGAAAATACCTATTTTCTGCCCTTGCATATATCTAGTTGTCATTATTCTGGGCATGCAAAACTTGGGGTTTCAGAACTTGGTCTTCTACTAGTAGTACTATTTAGTAATAACAATGATGATGTGACATTTATTAAAGCTACAGCATGTTTGAATCCTGGATTAATGAATGACAGTGGTTTCCTTAGAGAGAAGCCAAAAAGCAAGTTGGTGGATGAGGAAAGCCAACTAGACCTAGAAAGACAATGGAGACAGGGTAGCATGAGCATGGTCTGTGGTGGATCTCTGCTCTCTTTGGCCATTGTAACGGTGGGGTTTCTCCACTTCTTTATTTTAAAGACTCTCACTGTCAGTAGGAGGATGGAAACGTGTCTTTGTTCTCTTGTAGTAAGCATACTGACCATACCTTATTTTAGACATTGCACATGTAATGATACTAAGAAAAGTGATAGAGTGGTAACAGGAATGTGGAGGCTTTTAAAAGCTGCTGAAGTCAAACCGGTGACAAGTTTAATTAACTGTAGTCAATTACTTGCTGACTAAACCCCTGTTCTTGAGTACTTTGATACTTTTGATACTTTCCTGAGTGGTGAGTCTGTATGACCTGGCTGCAATGGAAAAATCCACGTGGATGCCTTTGGAGGTTGTAGACCTTTGCTATGTATGTTAGCATTTCTCTGAGACATTCTTATTGATCTGTCTGTGGATCAGCCATTGCGCCAAATTTGGAAACAAAGATTCTCCCTTCAAAAGCTAAAAACTGCCAGCTTCTGGGATCAAGCTCAACACAAGGCTTCTCTCTCCATAAAGCCTGAATGTGATTAACACTGCCATAATATTTACTGACAGTAAAATAAATTCACCAGAAGGCAGTCAGTTAAAAACAAAGAGTGATGTCATGCTCTGCCTGTCACTTCCTATCACTGAGGATGGCACAAGGCTGTTCTTTTCATGTATAAAGAGGCACTAGAAGTACAAGATTTTTATTTTGAAGAATTTTTCTTAGACTGTAGCAAGCACAAGAACTGAGATAAAAAAATCTTTTTTTTTTTCTTTTATAATTTGGAGTTTATCAGTGTGACCATGCTAATATTAAATATCAGTAATCAAGAGCTTGGATTTTTTTTTTCCAATATAAAGTACCTATAAGTGTGATTCTTAAAAAATGAATGTGTCTGTATCCAGTTTAGATAGTGTTTCAAAAGGGATCCATTTTTTTTACTAGGAGTCTAATTTTTTCTAGGGAATTTAAAAGTAACAAATATGTCAGTTCTCAAGTAGCTCTTTACAAAATAGCCTGTGAGAAGAACACAGACTATCCAACTGAGTTCATGTACACTAGTAGCCTGTTCTCAACACTGGACAGCACCAAACACATTGGATAAAATAGTGTAACTGGCACAATATACTTGTGCCGTATACTGCTACACTAGATTTCCTTTTAACCCTTTCACACCTCTTAAAAGAGAAATTTCTAAAGCTACTGTGCACCTGGAAAATAAAAAGGACATTTGTGACCTTTCTTTGACTCTTCTTTTTTCCATCCCAGTTTTGATTATATGTTGTGTGTTTTTTTTCTTTCTCAGCTAGTTCTGTAGCTGAATGGAAAATCAGAAATTGATTTTGATAGTTAACTAGCATCAAAATTCTGATTGACCTATTGAAAATTCCCTTTAGAGAAGGGAGACTAGGAATATCTGTCACAGCTTGTTTTGCTGTGTGGTATTACTAAGGTTTCTTTGCTGTCTTCGCTATTCAGAAAATGAGGAATCGGAGTATGAGTCCAGATGGGCAGGTAATCTCAGTGAAATAAGAATCTTTTTTTCCTAGTGGATGCCAACTTGAGAATTTTCAAGAGGAGGCAGGTGAGGTTTGTAACATGATTTATTGTCTGGGAATGACACAGCAGTCAACCGCAGAGGAAAACAGCAGTGGCACAGGTTTATATTTGATCCTGTCCAGATTTTCTACCACTGACATTGTTTTCCTCTTCTTTTTGTTGCTGTTTGTGCATAATTTATGGCAGTCTAAATGGATACTTGAGCAAACATGTATAGTTAGGATTCAGGGAATTGAGTCCTCTGTCCTGATTACTGGTTTCCCAGTAAATACAATGAGAGCATTGATCCTTTTGTTCCTTATCTCATCAGTGTTAGGCAGAACCAGAGAACATAGCATTAGCAAGAATTGATTATGAGCCAAGCAAAAATGACTGTCCTGCAACTTTGTAAAGATGAACTCAAGAGAGGTGGACTCACTGATGCATCACTGTTGCCTTTTAGTGATTTCTGGTTGTTCTGTTAGTTAATTCAATTTGTTACTCTTACTGACTTCAACTGATCCATCTCTTACTGGCTTCTGAAGTTCTACAAATACGTGGAATGATTTTGCTTAATTCCAGTCTGTGATCAGTATTCCTGAACACTTGCATCTTTTCAAGGCTAGGTGGCTGCAGTGCTTTATTTAAAGGAGTTTTTGTCAAGTAATTACATGGATGAAGTTTTTGCCGAATGCAGCAAGCTCAGCCTTGCAGGGTCACACACCAGCCCAGACAGGTCACTCGCTCCTTGTCAGATAATACTGATTTCAAAGACTTTGCATTTAAATTCTCCGGATTGACTGTGGCTTACTATATCTGATGTCATCTTCCGTATTTTTCCCATCTTATTGAGAAATTGTTGTATCTCAATTAGCAGGTTACTTCAACTTGGAAATGCACAGTAGGAGCCAGCATATTTGAGAATGAGCCAGCCTGGTACTGGAATTAATTTTAGCAATTACACGTGCATTTTTACTTCATTTTTACATACAGGGTTCAGTTCTCCATGTTCTCTTCTCAGTGGCAATACTAGCTGAGACAACAGACTGCCTCATTACTTCTTGTAACCCTGGCTTCAGTTCCTCTCTGTTGCCAGAGTGAGAGCACAGGAACTCTTCAGAACAAACATCATCATATAGTTGGTCTGATTTAATAAAGAAAAAAATGCCCGTACTTTTCCGAAGCTGTATAAATTACCGCTGATTTGATTAGTCCTGCAGAAAGCTGCCAGAAACACAGGAGGAAAAACAAAAGGCAGATGACAGGAGGAGTAGGAATGCCTTGAACTTGTATTGCTGCCAGGTAGGTTGTTTGGTTTGTTTGTGAGAGTTTGCACTTTGCTCCCTGTTCGTTTCTCTCCAGCAGTGACAGAAATGACTCTACCAGCTCCAGTGAGGAGGAGTGAACCAACAGTGGGAAGAAACTGGTGGAGTGGGGCAGTGGCTGGCTCACCTTGGGCTGGCTTTGCTGGTGCACCAGCATCACCCAAAACAAACACCATCCTTTGTACTGACCTGAGGGAGCAACAGTAGCCATGATTTTACTGCACTACCACTGCAGTAGCTATCTGATGGTCCGGTCCAGAAGATAGTTAATATTCTGAATCCATTTACCAGCTATCTGCTGGAGTTTCTTTCATGAAATATAACACATAACAAATATATCTGCTGGGACATATAATGTAATCTTTTTCTCCTACAATAATGTAATACTTTTCCTTAAAGGATATTTATATTTTCTCCATATGCTATTTGTCATGATGCATAAGTATTTATACAGGTGTGATGCATTTTGTATACAGAACTATTTGTGACTTGATGTAACAGGGAATTGAACTTCCATGCTTCTATAAGGAGTTGCAGAACCAATTTTATTTATTCTATGTACACTTTAAAAGCATCCTTCTGCGATTTACAAATTGTGTATTTGCAGGTGTGATTTACATGAAAAAAAAAATCTATTTTATTTACCTATGGGAAGCTAAATTTTGTGCAGAATGGGAAAGCCAAAATGACCTCAGTGAACACTTCTAAAACCATTTTATATATATCTCAGTCTTTAAGAAGGCTTATATATAGATCTTAAGCTGCAGAAGTTACAGTGCGGTTTAATAGCTAAGTGGCTTAATCAGTGTTATGCTGGGTAAGTAGCATTGGAGTGCCTGTCCTACACCTGTGTTTTTCTAGACATACAGTAGCTAAAAATCTGCCTGGGACACACAAAGGATGCTTTGCAAAGCTTCAAACCATACTGAGATTACACATCTTTCCTGGCTGCTTCCGCAAGCATTGCCATGGATTTCAGGTCCTCTAACTTCCAAGAAGCAAATGCATCCACACTAGTGCTGAAAGAGGCTTCTGTCAGGGGAAGTTACCAGACTGCAGAGCAAAGAAAATGTGACCATAGGATTACAACCTACAGCCTTTAAGTAAAAGCCTTGAAATAAAACTGAATGTATAATATTGTGTTACTAAAAGAGAAACTACAGAGTGTGATTGGAGAAATACATCATATTCATTTAGCATTTAGTCTAAGAAACAAATGAAAAACCAATATATAATGTTTCCAAGATATGCAGTCACCAGTAGAGTTACAATACTCAAGTTTGCTGATTCAAACCCAAATTTTTCTTAAATTACTAATTGAAATAATTTTCTTCTAAAATAGCAACCGTTTAGGGACTGACCTTAAAACATGGAGTCCCAATGAATTCAGTAACATTTATAGAAAACAGGATAAATAGAAGTGAAAATAATATCAAAGAATCCAAGGCTCTAGACAAAAATCTGCATTTGGAATGGATCAAAAATTCTTAGGTTTTGGAGTTTAGTTCAGTGACAGGAAAGAAATTCCTGAAGGAAGATTTTCATAAATATGTACTGTTGTCTACTACATGCATTTTGTTTGTTTATTCTACATCTTACAGTGAAATACAATGTGGAAGCCCTTATTTGAGACACAGTTTTAGAAAACATATATTACTGATCAGGGAAAACAGACTTGTTTTCTACTTGCTTCATTTACATAAAACACTATGTTTTATTTGACTTATTAATAAACCAGTATGGATTACTGCATCACACTGTTGTCAAAGGAGCAATGTCCACTACAAAAGATTTGGTCTGCACCTAATGCAGTAGTGCCCATAAATATATGTCACAGAGGACATAGATAAGACAAATAATGCTGTAATTATTCATAATTACTCTATGTACAGTAATACAGAAAATTAATTACATTCTTCCTACAGGTTTTCTGAGCATTTTCATTTTCATTTGTAGGTATCATCATTTATCTGAGTGATTATATATACAAATTGTGCTGGTAGAGAATGCATTAGAAAACAAAAAAGTTTCAATGATATCAATACTTGATTACCAGTATTAGAGTCCAAGTGGAAATCATTACTGAAACTAGAGAGCCCTTTTGTGTGCCTCTTCTTTCCACAGCATCAAAAATGTAGAGGCAGCATGTGGGACACAGATGTATTTTGAACAGTTACATTTACTAATTATATACAGAGATAGAGTGGCTAAATATGTAAGTGTCAGGTTGCTCTGGGGGCTCCTAAAATAGACTATTAAAGAGGTTCCCAAATATTTAAAGAAGTACTACCTCTATGTACTAAAAGTTCATTTTTAGATTATATAAAAGGACATGATTAAGCTTCAAAGCTCCGGTGTTATAACTCAGACTTACTGAGACTCCTCTTGAAGGCAGAGTTTTTGCTTTGTGTAAGGTGTTTTTGGGATCATAATAAAGCTACGACATTTCCTATATACATAATCAAATGCAAAAACAGTGTTCTCAAGCATTAGTTCAGGAATTCTGTAGGGACTAATGTATGTTTTGGGGCTAGAAAATGCTGAAAATGACCAAGTTTTCTTTAGTTGATAAACAGTTTGTCAGGATAACTCATGGTTTTCTAATATGAATGAAGGAATTTTATTCTGCACAGAAGGCTGTAATGAGGAGTGGTAACAAATGATAAATTTCACATGCTCAGAATTGCTAGAACCTTTTCCAGTAAGGTGCTGACAAAAATCCCTCTGAGTACCTTTCTGTGGGACCAGGGCTCAGCATGTAACAACTGCCTTGAGATGAGGTTCCCTGCTGTACCTACAAGTAGCAGGCCTCTCAACCTGTAGATTATGAAGACTTTAAATAACTCTGTACACTGAGTTACTCCAGAGGAAATGTCTGTTGATGGCCTGTCTGAATCATGGCAGCAAAGCTTCTCTTGCCAGTACTGCCAGACTCTTCAATGGTTTGTGACAGGGGCCAGCTTTGTCCCAGTGTAAAATCTCTTTCAGGACTGTAAAAAGGAACCCTGCAGGGCATCTCTTTTTGCAGCATAGGGAAATTCACCTCTCACCCCAGTGACAACTGGGATTTTTAGATTTCTGCAACCTACTCCTGCATTCTTTCATCCTTTGTTCAGACAGCAGAAGGAATGTGGTAAGTTATTTGTTGTTTAATACCTTAATCTGTTTGGAAAATGTGGGTGATTCTGTAATGGTTAATTGCTAAAACAATACACTGTATTCTTTTTCTTCTGACACCCCTGTGGATGTACCATGCTCTGTCTTTGGGCACGGGGCAGAGAAGCACAACTACAGACTCTTCATATGGGAGACAAAACGACATCTATTTTATAATCTGCTCTCTCGCTTCCGGTGCTGAAATGCATATGCCAGTGATCTCCACTAGCGGACTGCAGCATACTCTGCATGCATATTCTCATTAATGAACTCATTACAGTTCAGACTGTTGCAGCTGCCAGTAAGAAAACAAGATACATTTTCTCTTTTTAATGAATGGATGATGTTGACCATTGCCTTTGTTCTTGCAATCCATTAACATGTATTTTAGGCTCTTCCATAATTTCCTACTACAGGTAAGAAAATAGAGTAGAAAGTAACACTGCAAATTTTAAAATAGCAGTTACACTTTTTGCTAAAATTAAATATTTTTTTCAGATGTTTTGTCTTTCTGAGGCATAAATAAGGTGCTTTTTTTGTAGTGCAGTGTATAAATTGAAAATAGAGTGTAAAAGGCTAAAGTAAACAAATGTATAATTAAAAGCTATTATGAAAAATTATGAAAAACTATGAAGCGTGTTCCTTTTCCTAATAATAGGGTAACTCTGAAAGGTTTAGATATTGATCCTTTTTACAACTTAGCATTTTATTATTGAATTGTGTGTGTTTGCCAGAGGGTATCATACATATGTTTCCTTTATTGCCCTTGTAGATTGGGATTTAAATGGCAACAATATTTGTTTTAAATTTAGAATTTTAGCCAGTGTTTCTGATTTTGCAGGTTGTTTCCACTGGGTAAAACAGAAGATGGCTTCAATGACTCTTCTGAAGGCATCTTGCTCATTTGAGTTCTGTTCCTTTTAAACTATACACAAAAGCCTATTTTTTGTCTGGACACAGCAGGAAACAGAAGATGATTTTCATGCTCAGTGTCAGGCCCCACCAGACACACACATGTACACAGACACACAATTGTATCCTCTTTTTGCTTTTATGGACAGGAGGGTCTCTTGTCATCTGTAGCCCCTGCTGCCATAAGCCAAATGTTTCATTTAATCACTTCCATAATCTGTCTCCCTCCCTGCAGCTTTTTGTCTCTTCATCTCAGTTGTACAGTGACTCCATAGACAACTCCCAACCCTCCTGACTTCAAACCAGATTATTCAACTTCCACTGCAGGCCTGGTGAATAATTTGAGCAGCAACTTCTGTTGTTTTGGATGAAATAAAAGACATTAAAAAAAAAAAAAGGTATTCGTTTGTAGCTGGAATGGAAGTAGGTTAACCGTCTTACCTTAAATAGGATTTAGACATTTTCATAAATCAGAGGTGTATCTCTTGAAAGTTAGTTGCAGTCTGCCTTTTAGTGTCTGCTGCACCCTTACGACTTGCTGCCTATCTGTGCAGGCAGGTGCTTGGTTCATAGAGGGGAATCCATCACCCTGAAACCTTTTTTTGTGTGCTTACCAGGAGCAATTTAGAGCTGCAGTCTAGTAGTGCATTATCTCTAAAGGAGAGTCCTTCTTCTGCTAGTAGCCACCTCTCAGTCTTCTTGCAAGAAGGGTTCCTTTGCCTTCACGGTAAGCCAGCTCAACCTACTGCCTATGCAGAAAACTATTCACTTTCTTTTCTTTTTTCAAACAAAGTTTTCTGTCTGAAAACAATTTGGTTGTTTAAACTACCAAATAAAATAGGTCAAGGAGCATTCTTTGACCCTCAGTTCAGTTACCACATGAAGTTCCCATCAATATGTATAAATCTTTATTACCCTTCTGTGTCCATAATGTCACATACTGTACCACAGCCGATAGTTATTGCAGTCAGACTCAGATGATGTTAGTAACTCATGTAAGCACTTCTCTGTTACACTATAAGTTTGGCCAGTTTAGCCTAAAAGCTACTAAAGATAGAACAGCATAGCTATATGCTGTGATACTATCCTTGCCATTTACCAATACTCTGCACAAGTGTGCTGATAAAGCAGCTTTTTTTTTTTTGCCTTAGGTATAATTGCAATTTCAGTACTTTCTTGTGTTTTTTTTTTTAACAGCTATGATAAATGATTGTTATTAGTGTTTTTGGTTTTTTTTGTAATCCCAACCAAGATATCTATGTTAGCAAAAACATTTTAAATTTAAATGAGGACTCAAACTTGTCTGCATCTAAGTCAGGTCACATTTTCAATTCTTTTTTAATAACATAAAGGGATGAACCTTAAAAAAAGCAGAATCACAAGAGTACAAGCTGTATTTTCCACTTTGGGTTATTCAAAAGCCATATTGCCTTTCAATTTCTTAGGCACTTAGGTGGCTCTGTTAGTCCTTGCTGTTTCTGTATGTTCAATTTTACAGAACCTTAGGGGTATAAGGGTACTTTTGTACACTTTTTATGTGGTGACAAATGCAGACACAGCTGTGAAAGTCCAAGAACCATCTATAACATAGGATTTAGGGGCCTAAATGGAATGTACGGATGTCCAAAATGGTGATCCTGAAAGCCACCACTCAACTGCTGCTTAATATTTAATTCTCTTTTTTTCAGATACCTTTGTTTAAGAGAGTGAATAAGAAGCATAGCACATATGTCTTCCTCAAGTACAATCGCAATCCAGAAAGTGGCTAAGGGGCTTCAAGACTTTGGTATCTAATGCAAGAATTTTGTCTACTAATTTGTTAGTGATGAGAAGAGGACTTCTAATCAATGGACTAAGGATCTTCCTCTTGGTCTTTGTCCAAAATGAGCTCAACAGACTTAGATTAAACTTTAGATAAATGTTATCTGTCAGTCTGCGAATACATCAAATATTCTGTTCAACATTTGATTTGTTGTTGTGTGGGGTGTTTTTTTGTTAGAGCATCTCTTTGATTTTTCACAGTGATGAAAGAGATGTATTGTGCTCTGGTCCAGCATGCCTGTTAAAAATCCTTGAGTTACAGAAATTCAGCTCCAAATATATACATACAAAAATACACACATACGTAACTATTCCCATACCTACCAGGTGAAGGGACAATCAGTGTACCTAAATCTGATCTCTTCTCAAGATACAGCCAGTCTTGTGCCACATGAAGTAAGCAGTATGTCTAGTATTTGGTGTATGGAGCACTGTTTCTTGTCTTTCATCATGATCCAAGTGATGATAACACAGACCACCATGCATGCAGCCTAACCAGTCCAACACACTGTTGAGAAAGTGAACATGGACCCTTCAGAGAACTATGCCGGAATTTCTCATTTGTTGGGGAGCTATGCAGTGATGTGTTAGAGTGGCTTTTAAAGTATTCAGATACTTCCATGGCTAATGTCAAGAATGGAAAAAGACCAAACATATGTTCTGGCAAACAGAGACAAAAGGATATATATTACAACAAGCATGCTCCTTATCTCTGCTGGTATTTTCACAACATCCAAAATAAGCAAGCTTGTATACATGTGGAACTTGCATTCACCTTCCATCACCAGTTAGGTGATTGATTAAAAATTCTATCCTATTAGGAAAAACAGATTTTTGTTCGGAAACTGTCTAGTCTAGATTTTTACTGTCCCATAACTAAGGAGTTAGGCATTGGGAAGTCAACCTGTGAGGGTTCAGTTACAGGGTGTTGAATGAATCTTTCATCTGAACTAGTCTAGCTACACTTCTGCCACTGGTAGGACTAAGAAAGTTGTTCTCCACTGATTTAATAGCACTAGTCATGCACTTGAAAATAACAGGCTTTCAGAAGCTAAGGTTTTCATATTGCATAAGTGCCACTTGTGAGTGGGTTTATCTCCTCAGTGTGTGGACTAGAATATCTTCTGTTTCCAGTGCATAAATGCTGGCAAGGTGCAGGGTTCTCAGTTCAAACACTGATGTTGGAGTAAGCTGTGGCCTTGCATCACTGGTTTCTACAGAACATAATTATTTTGGAAATCTATGTAGCTCTTCCTGGCACTCTTTATCTGTTCATGCTCTACCAGCATGAAGCCATACAGGACCTTCAATATGCTCTAAAAACCACAGAGAACTGTTAGAACACACACTGAGATAGATGAAAGGTTGGTAGCATTTGCAGAAACAAATTTGTAGCAGCCTACAATAACTGATATCTGCAGGTGCTTTTGCATGGGGAAAGATTGGAAGTCCTTGATCATACAAGGAATCAACTATTCTCAAGGCAGTACCTGGAAAATTAATAGTCTCAGGTTGAGGAAGACTACACATACTCATATTTCTGTCACATGCTGTGTTTCTGTCACCTGCTAGCTCATCTTATTCTGCTCATCTTCAGAGGTTAGAAACTTAAAGGGCTTTGTGATTGAACAGTTTGGGGGTTTTTGAACTGTGTGAGGAACGAATTGCTGGTGTGCAGAGTTAGCACAGTGAGGTCAGCTCTGCCAGCTATAGCTGTGGAAGGGATGATAGAAAGTCCTTTGGTTCTACAGACAGACTAAAGTCCATAAATTATGTACATGAGCTCTTCCTCTTCCTAAAGGTTTCTAACATCTGCATCTTCCCTCTTATGAGGAGGAAGACTGGTTTTCTAATTGTCCCAGAATTAAAACTGCATCAAACATTCCGTCATGCTTTCTGATCTTCACTATACTTGTGCTACTTTCCATCGTAGAAAGGAACTGAATGTAAGAAAAAGCTCTAGAAAGCGTAATCTAAAGACACTGTGGAACTTTAGGGTCACTTGTTTTGAAAACAAAGGCATGCAAAGTGCTCTACACAAAGGCATATGCTTTTGTTAGCAGAGTGACAGTACCAAGGTTTGCACCACGCTCCATAAGGCATTATATACACAAAAGCTCATCTACCACAGTGGAAAAATCACTGCAGGAATGTATGCTTTTTTCCCCCTCTTCCTGACCCCAGGCTCTACTCTTGTTCTTCCTTTGCCAGCCATGCTGTGATCCCTCCCTCATGAGAGTGTTCATACATCAGAGCCTTCAGTCTGATGCTCTCACAGCAGCCACATGCTAAATGGAGAAACTGTATCTTCAGAGTATTGGCAGTGAAATATGTTTCCTTGATGTTAGCAATACACCTCCTACTTCACAGAAATCAAAGCTGTGGAGCGTCACATCTAATGTGCCAGACTATTTTATTTCAACAGTTTAGAAGTGGAGAGTGATTTTGTTTAAAGCAGTCTCAGGCTGAGCCATTCTCAGCTGTTCTTTTGGAGTAGTGAGGATCCAGGAAAGGGAGATAGATGAATAAGAAAATTGTTGACTTTCAGTGGCCAGCAATTTACTTACCAACAGTACTATACAGGTTGCTTAGACAATTGGTTTGTTAGTTTCTTGTCTAACCTCCACGTCCTTTTTTCTTTTCTGTAAATGTTAAGGGTTGCATCCAGGGCTGTATTCAGAAAGACATACATAGCAGAAGAAGCATTGCAAGGTTCAAGCAGGACCTTGCGCTTCCTCCTACCTTTCAGGAAGCCTCTTTCCTCCAGTAGGGAATGTCACCTCATGTGAGTAAATCTGTTCCAAATGAAAGAACCAGGTCAAAGCAGTAACCTAGACAACTCCAATGTTACAGCTAACACTACTATTTATATATCTTCTACTGAGATGGGAATAGTTACTCCCTTACCTGTTTTAATCTTTTCTATTGCCCACTGGGCTTCTTTTAAGCAGGTGCTGTCATGCAGTTGGTGTTTTTCAGCTCCACCAATAAGCAGAAGACTCAAGGCACTTAAGAGTTTTCTTCTGTCTCCTGTTCCAATGAGGATAGGGGATGAGATTGCAGCTATTATTTTTTTCTTCCTTTTTTAATGTTGGACCTTGATTCTGTTTTTTTCTTTTAGATGTTTGTGGTACTGACCTGTAACCTGGAAAATGCTCATCGGAGCAGTTTACTCAGAACATAGTGTTTGATGTTTTTATTTTTTCAATCAAAATAGTGTTGCTGGGTATACTTTGAAATTCAACTAAGAATTGGCTGTATTTACATGGCTAATTTTCAGAACATTTAGATAACTTGCACCAGTACAGTAGGTTTACATTCAGTTTTGCATATCAGGAAGAGCATTGCAAGAAGAAATGATGGGTTAATTATGGATGAGTAAAGAACCTCTGAACAGAAGGTTTACAGGAACATTGATTGCCTATGACCAGAGATTGCTGTAACTTGTGGTTGTGTGGGAAACTCACCATAAATCGCCGTAAGATCAGGATCTTGCAAACCCATAGAGGAATCTGAACTGAAAAATTTTCGGTATGGATACACAGTGACTGTTAATCATTTTACATTATCCAAAAACTAGAAGGAAAAACTACTTTCTTGCGTGGCTGGAACCATGAGGCAAGTGTTCATAGAAGTTTCAGCAACAGGAATTTTGAATTTACTTTTCCTTAATGATGTCAGAAGGAGTAACATAAAATTCTGTATTTATGTTTGAAAGCAGTCTCAGTTTTAAGTTCAAGCCAGCTGTACCCTGAGGCTGAAACATGGCCATGTTTTGGCAGCAAGGAAGACTGCCATATGTTGCAGTGATAAAGAAATTAAACTGATGCCAATCTCTAGTCAGTCTTCTAAAAAATATATAATGGAGTATATTTTTGGCAATATAAGTTTTTATAGAGAGAGAGTAAAACAACTCGACAAGCCTTTATTTAGGGATAATTTTTCTGTCTCTTTAACAGTGACACCCTTTGTAAATGCTGCAAGCCACAATTCACTATTTTTCTTGAGAGAAGTTGTATATAATACATAAATCCATTGCAGTCCCCTGTTACACAGAATTGCTTGCCCTCTAGCTCCCAGCTTTCAATAGCCATAGGACAATTCCATTATTTAAATAAATTCTTACTTATTGACTGGCTTTTAGTGAGCACATACTGGAAACAGATAAGAAGATCCCTTTCTTAGGAGTCATTCAGTCAGGCCTCTAAATGAGAGCACAGTTCTGGAGAATCTGGACTTGGCTGGCAGCAACACGGCATACTCTTTCCTTTTAAAAGGTCAATATAGGTCATTGGTTTGTAGCTCTCAGGGGTGACTTCCAAAGATTTTAAAATTGGCAATTAGCTTAAGTGCTAGGAGTATGTCAAGGATCTTTGAACACAACTGTTTGTATTCTTGATATGCATATAATAACATGCATCGTGGTATCTATTCTTACAATGCAATGGTTCCAAACCACATCTACTACAACTTCATACAGAACAAATATCCATTACAAAATATGGATCTCAATCATAAACTTTCCTGTTGTAAACACTGAAGCTGCTGTTTCTCATTGCTGAAGGACTGCTACTGATCCATAAAGCTGACTCCTCAGTGAGCAGTTTTAAATTCTCTTCATTTACCAGTATCCTGAGATGCATTTGTTAGATTACTAAAAAGTTACTGACAACAGACTATGGATTCCACCAGCATTTTCTTTTATGTCCATAAAACATATGGCCATAAACCACCATTTATGTCCTTGAACTCTTGAAAGAAATTATCCAGAGATGCAATAAACTTGTTTTGAAGCAGACATTTTACTATTGACTTGGTCAATAGATTCCAGGTAAACATTTTCTTGCCCAGCAGTGATGGTAGTCTTCAAACATCCATTTTTTGACAGTATACAAACTAAGTTCTTCTGTATCCTCTGTGCCAACAGGTCCAGCTGGCTTTGCACTGAGGACATCAATTTGTGTTCTTTGTATATACACACTTTGCCATTTCCACTTCTTTTAAATTCCCACAGTATTTTGCAGCTGAGAAAATACACTAGCTGTTCTTCCTGTAATTTTTTTCAGAGGGAGACAGGTCTCCTAAGAAGATATTAATTGCTTTTTATGGGCCTTCATCTCATCAGACACAGCAGAAAATTTCCTTGTGTTACTCTGAAAGGAACAGTTTAGTTCCAGGACAATTTCTACCACTGGTGTCAAGGTACTTAATGCTCCTCCTAATCCACATATATGCTCCTCAGTCAACCTGAACAGCTCAGATTTAATAGCAAATGGCAGTGCCATGTTTAGTAATATGTTTTCAGACACTTAAGAAAGTTCAATGGTCAGCAATTTTTTAGCAGAGGTGAAAGACTCTCATGCAACTAATGCAAATACATTATCTGCTGAACAACTGGTAGATAGGAGGCCACCTATAAAATATGCCTAAGATGTCAACATCTGTTGCTGCTTCAGACAGTTCTGACTAACTTAATCTTGTGTTTTATTGACCAGAACATTAATTTCTCCTGCAAATGTATTTGGATGATAGCATTGTTTCAATCAGCAGCTTTCCTATGATACAGTTTTGCATAAATACATCATTTGTATTAGTAGTACTGACCAAATGACTAGCTGTACCATGACATTTTTCTTTGGTGTATTCAAAACTGAAACCACGTGTTTTTTCTCAACTAGAGGAACCTTGGTTTCCTGCAGATCTGTCTGTGCTTTTTTGGTCATTTCTCCTTGATTTTCAGATCAGTTTTCATTGTTTCATTATTTCTATTAACCGTGAATGGTTTAGTGATTGTTTTCACTTCTTTTTCCATGATGCTCATTATGTCAATATATTCTTCCCGGACTGTCAGCTTTCCTTTAAGGGCTTCATGAATTTTCAGTGAAATGATAGATTCCATTTTACTCTTGTGCAGCAGTGAGGTCCCCTTTTAACTGCTCAATCTCTTCAGTATCTTCCTTAATAGTAGCTCCTTTGGCAGCTGCTGGTTAACTTCAGGTTTCATCATGTTCCTTGATCTGTAAGCATACACCACTGGGCTCAATTGTTCCTCAGGATTTATAGATGTGGGAGAAACTGTGGCTGTTATTAATGTTCTTTTTGTTCTCCAAGAGAGTCTTGAAGCTTTCTGTTAAGATTCTCCATGTCTTCTTCCACAAGAGGGGTCAGAACAGATTACTTGGTATTTTCAGTTTCACAAGCTCTTTTATTAACTGCCCCAAACAATAGTGTTTTTACTTCTTGTAAGTTTATATTCCCAATTCTAACAAGCACTTGGTCAACTGCTCAAGTTACTTTCATAT
>JAOXXN010000446.1:77215416-77226517 GCA_026770055.1 Myrmophylax atrothorax | reverse complement strand
TCATATGAATGGTAATGGAAAAAGCTGTAGAATCAACTGGAATATGATTCATGTAAGTAGCTGCAGCAGTTCTTTTGGTGCATCTTTTTCCAAGATTTGGTAGAATTCATTTTTGTTGTGTAAAAGTACTTCTTTGAAGCCTTTCCCATTTACACCTGTCTTGTTTATGGGATCATCAAACATCTACAGTCTTTTGCTACTGCTGAGAATAGGATCCAGAAGTTCAAAAAGCTGTTTATTATAGATTTCCAGAAAGGAAAATTTTACAAAAAAGAATAAAAATCAGTATCAATCTCTGTGACCGTTTCTAATAATTGATACAATGTATTGCTAGACTCTTTTCAGAGGTGCCCAGCAACAGGAGCAGTAGCCATAAATTGAAACAAAGAAGTTCCACCTCAACATGAGAAAGAACTCCTTTACACTTTTGAGTGGCAGAGCACTGAAACAGACTGCCCAGGAATGTCATGGAGTCTCCCTCACTGGAGACATTCAAACCCCACCTGGACAAATTTCTGTGTAGTTTGTTGTCAGTGACCCTGCCTTGGCAGGGGTGTTGGACTAGATGTGCTTTCCAGCCCTAACAGTTCTGTGATTTTATATTGTGTACCTGGAAGTAAATCCTCTTCCCAAGCATGTTCTTTTTTGGAGCTTCCCTTAAATTGTGAAGGTCTTTCCAATACCAGTTTGGCCATAAATTATCACTGTCCAGCTGTACCCATAATAACTTCATCAAAAATGTGACAACACTCCTATACATACTAGTTGTCCATGACTCCTCCAGTGCAGATTCTATATTCTTTGTTTTAAAGTCTACAGTGTACAAAACATAGGCACTTGCTTTAAATCCTAGGGCGTTAACAGGCCTGCACCACACCACCAGCAGGATGTTCTTGCCCTTTGCATTCTTCAAGCAGCCACTTCCCTGGGTCTCAGGGCTAATCTGCCAGGCAAAGCACTGACTGCCCCATAATGCTTTTCCAGCCACTTGAGCTCGAACCAACCGCCCTCTGTTCATGCCCTGCTCACCTCAGCCACCAGCACTGTTCCTCCTGCAGTTCTGCCCTTCAGTTCCTGCCAAGTTCCTAGTTGCAGTGGCTCAGAAGTGTCTTAGGGAGACTCTGCTCACCGCTTGCCTTGTCACCTCCACACTGTGCCACAGGCAGGAAGGTGTGGATGGATATGTTTAAGCCAACACTGATCAAAACAGCCCTGGAATGAAAGATACTGTAACCACAACAGTTTTGTGTTGCATGTGTTAACTGACCCTGGTAGGAAGCATGGGCTTTCCTTTATGCTTCTGTTTTGAAACAGAAATGGGTTTTGCAGGGTGTGAGCACCAATCTGCTTGACACTTGACTTGGGGAAACTTTGCGTTACTACCCAAAACACTGCATATACCACATCTGGCATCATGCACTCTCTGCACCAGCTTTCCAGTTGTTACTGTCTGCTTTGCAGGTGAGGAATTGGGGTATTTCTAGATGCCTTCCATATATAGCAGGACAAACTCATCTGTCAGTAGGCTTAACTGAAGGCTCACACTCTGAAAAAAGTCTTAGGCAATTGTCATATGAGTAAAGCTTGATCTCCCCTGACGTAAAATTTAATATGGAGGTATGTTGGAGATGGAGGCAGAGATTTTTGGGATCTACTGTTTTGTATTAACTGCGCAGATCAGAAAACAGAACTGACTACTAAGAAAATCCAGTAGCAAGATGCAGACTCTGCTCAAAACTAGAGCTGCTCCACGCTCAAAATGGGTTTTCCCCCTATATATTAAAGCGCCGTCCAGGTGCTCTACCTACAAACCCAGTGCTCCTTATAGGGCTCAACCAGGCCTTCTCCCTCTGGCTCTGCCGCAGGGCCGCGGCCCCGGCGGGTGGGACGCTCGGCAGCCTCTCCTCCCGGGGCTCTTGGACTGCAGGGGGACCCCCATTTTCTCGGGATCGATCCACAGGCCGCCCTGCGTTGCCGCGGCGCTACTCGCCTCCTCCGCCTCCTCCTCCGGCAGGTGCGGCGCTGCGGGGCCGCCGCTGCGCGCTGGGCGGGGCGGGCAAGCTCCTCCTGCTCGGGCACCGGAGCGGCACAGTCGGGACGGCGGAGCTGCGGCGTGGGAGCTGCTTCCCCGCGGCTCGTCCCGGCGCTGCCGTCGGAGCGGAGCGCAGCGGGGCGGAAAGGCAAGGCAAGGCGCCACCGCCACCGCCACCGCCACCGCCGTGTGCGGCCCTGGCACCTGCCCTAAGGTGAACGAGCGGCCCGGCTTTGCCGCCGGCGTTACCTAACCGGGAGCGGGAGCGGGACCGGGGCGGCCGCCGGTCGCACCACGCCGCGAGGGTCGGTCAGCGCCGCTGCCGTGGGGAAGGGGCTGTGATGGGGAAGGGAGGGGGCGAGTGTCCCCGTTGCCACGGAGACGGGTCAAGCGGCAGCTGCGGCCGCCGGGGCGCCCCCGAGTGCCCGCGGCCCCGCGGGGGAGGCGGCGGGGGAGGCGGGATGACCCGGGGCCCGGGGTGGCTCCGGGCTCCCTGAGTACCGCTCCCCGCGGGGTCATGCGGGGCCGTGCTCCCGGTGCCCGCGTTGTGGCGGCTCCATCAAACATGGCTCTGACGGGCGCCGAGGGGCATCTCGTCACTTGGGGCGAGCTGCGCTCGTCGCGTATGGGACTTAGAGCTGCTGGTTCGAGGGACAAAAAGCAGGCTCTTGCTCCTCTCCGATACTCAAACACGCGAGAGCTCCGGGCTGGAAATGATCTGGGCGCCTGGATTGCTGGAATGTTACATCTGCAGTCCTCGGAATTTAAAAGGTGTTGCTCAGGTGGTTGTAGCCCAAAGTGGGGAAAGATTTATTTCTCGGCGCGAAATTTCCTGTTTGGTCAATCTGGAGCATTCCTACCGAAAAATCGTGTGTCCCTGCGATGCTGCAGGTTGCAGAGCGCTCACTGCTGCCGATTTCCCAGGCCAGCGGTGCAGTGTGGATTCATCCCGTGGAGCGAGCCCGCCTGGTGTGTGCGGGCTCTGGGGGAGTCGGACTGACTGACTGACAGCTGATCCATAAATGACACACCGAGCGCTGGGAAGCAGCGTGCTTGGCGCCAGGCACCGCAATGAAATGTGAAAGAAATGGAGCTACAGTTTAAATCTTAGCTCGGTGAGATAAACTGCAGACGTTGATCTCAGCAAATAGCGTGACTGCGTTTTTTAAAGCTTGTTATAAATTTTTCCAGGTTTGCATGGCTAGGAGACACCTTACAAATGTTTCAGAAGCAAGTTGATGTTAGTCTTATTTGTGTAAATGTTCATGGCAGCGTTTGTTCACTCGTGAAAAGATCAGGAGCAGACCTAGAGGCCACAATCCTGTTAACTGTAGTGCAGAGGGAAAAGGATTTCTGTAGCCTTGCCAATTCCTGTTGATTCTGGGATCTGCTTCCATGAAGCACTTGGCAGGGGTAAGACCACTGAGGCGTGTTCAATTAGAGTTTTTATCCAAACCCCATGTTTGCTGTTTTAAGTAGATCCTACAGAAATCCAGTGATGTGCTGAATAAGTAGTACAGTTACCACAGATGCTTGATAATTCACCAATATATAACCACTCAGTCACACCTCTTTGTGTTGTTCAAGTTTAGAGATGATCAAAGAGAAATTTTTACTTGACTTTGAAAGTATTCCAGAAAAACTCCTTTAATCTTTTGTCTGCTGTTCAGATTGTGAATAATTTGACAGCATCTGTAAAGCACTTTACAGTTATTGTGTATGAAGTACTAAGCTAGGTATGGGTATTCTGAGAGACTGTTAGAGAATGGTAAGCTCTCACTTTAGTAGGACACTAAAAATAACGCAGTCTTACCAATTAACGTCTCTTAAGCACACGATTTTTTTTTTAGGTGCCTACAGTGTTTGTAAAAATATTGTGTTTTATTTAACAAAATATTGTGCTTTATTTATTTATTTGTTTTATTTATTTATTTATCCCTGTAATTTCCTGTATAAACAAGCTTGGGGAAATGTGGATTTGGGCAGCTAGTGAGTTGGCAGATGGGGGGAAATTGTACTCTTCAAGGGGGCAAAAAGTTGCCTCAGGGTTTCTTCAAAAATGGTCCAGTTAAATTTGCAGGTATACTTTGCATTCAATTCCAAGTGAGAGCAAGTGCTTTTAAAGAAGGGGATTTTAACATGGAAACTGAGGTGGTGTTTATTTCATACTTTCTAGCTCAGCATGTTGTATGAACCACACAGAATATGAGATTAGGCACTCTCTTTACTGTTAGAAAACAATATAATAGTCTAAAAGTAAAGATGACCATGCAGAAATTAAATTTCTGCATTTATTTTTATGAAACCAAGGTTGGAAGTGACTGAACTTCAAATTGGCCCTGAACAAATAGTGTAGAATCTTGCCTCAGACAAGAAACCTGAGATTCCCTGGAATCTTCTAGTGGAATTTTAATCTTTCTTGGATCCGTCTTCTCTGTAAGAAGGAACATGAACAACTGTGATTGAGATGGCAACACCTGTTAAAAATCTGCATACTGCCAAATGTATAAAGGAATTTGACTCAGGATTTGAGTTTGAACATAAAAAGAAATTTGAGTAACATCAAGGAAGGGGGGTTTGATTTGATTTTTTTCTTCTCTTTTTATTTAGAGGAGCAATAAGTTTTGAGTTTACAGTAAGGAGAAGTATGGTTGGAAGAACAGTAACAGATGGAGATTTATGCTTGCATGGGTCGTTTCTTCAGTGGGTACTTACATAGTAAACTAAGCAAGATTTGACCAGAGAAAATGCTGTGTTCATTAAAAAAATTGACTTTTTTGTTATCTCTATTTTTGATTCAGACTGTGTTGCTTCTGCCTGAAAAGTCAGAAATTGGTATAACGTAGCTTCTGACATTGATGATCAGCTTCTACAATGCAGTAAAAAGGAATGTATTCAGTAAGAAATTCATGGCACTGCTATGGTGTTTTTGATCATCTCTGCTGACTGGAATATGATTAACTTAATGGCCAAGAATGACAGTAATTTGATGCCACACTAGAATGGGAAAGTGATGATTATAAATTGAACTAGAAAGGGGAATTGGATTAAGTGAAAAATGAAATTAATCACTTGCGTGAGAACAGTTGACAGAGTTATCAGGAAAAACTAGCCAAACAAGAATATCATCCACTGTAATTATGCTTACCTTTAGTAACCACTTAGTTGTCACATTTTAATTTTTTATTGTAAAGAAATTATCCTTCATATTTCTCATCCATCTAAGATTTTCATAGGATATTTGCCAGTGCCATTCTATGCTCTGAAGACTTCAGTTACTCAAGAACTGATTGGAGGGAGTGGAGGGGAATCTTATGTTCATATTTTTGTATCTCTCCACTTTGGAGACAGAGGACCAGTGCCAAAAGGCTGAAAATTACAGAGATTTCCCTAAGATATAAGTAAATTTTTAGAAACCTGATTTTTAGTTTTTAACTGTTTATTCACCACAAAAAATTACTAACTGGTAGTGTTAGTGTCTTGCCTCAGTTTCTTGAATTATGTGATATTTATACTTAATAGTGAAAGACATAGGATCCTTGACATAGTCATTTGTAAATCTTGATTTCTTTGTGTTCTGACTAAGATGGCCTTTTGACCACTTACGAGATAAAAAGAGGTCCGCTCTTCTGTCGTTCTATATACATACCATATTGCAACACTGGATGCTTGTAGATGAGATGCTTTTATTTCCAGGAGATTTTTGAAGTTTTACTATCAAATTCTGATTACTGAAAATGAGTAAAGAGTAGAAACTTTTCACAGGATCTTGTACGCAATTTTTAATTAATTTTTAAAAAATATTTTGGCTCATGTGTGGGTTTTACCTCTGACTGAATTTTGGGCTTTGAATAGAATCCTCAATTTGAAAAGAAACATGCTTAGGAGAGCATTTTTTGAGGGGTATTCCTTCTAAATCTGCAGAAATTCTGGGGACTAGAGGCAACTCTGGGAGGTAGTTTCAAGAGAAGAAAATGAAGCAATGATGGCGTTTGACAGGTTAAACTGGGAGACCAGGAGATCTTTGAAACTACTGGTTGTGGGTGATCCCGTGTGGATCAGCCACCCTGAATCTGCCTGATCTTTATAGAAGAGCAAATGTCTAATATAGGCCAGAAATGAGCTGCAGTAGCTTCTGGGCAGGTGTTAGTCTGTGTTCTAAGCCACAGTCTTTTGCCATTTCCATCATTCATGGAGAATCTTTGTGCTCTTGACTGCTGAGTAACCTGGCCAAGACTGGGATTGGAAAAATGTTTTGTCAAGATTTTATCAGATTTGTGGTTTAGTTGCACTTCTAACTGTGGATGAACTTGGACATAGCAAAGATTTGAGACTAAAGTTCATTACCAGACTTGCTGCAGACCTGCAATATTTGGCTTCTTTTCTGGGGAAGGAATTTTGCACAGATGAAGTACCTGAATTAGAATACCTTTTGTCCTTCATGCTGTCAATGACAGCTAAGTCACTGAAAGGGCAGATACCTTATGGGAACTGGGGTAGTAGTAAGGGTTCTATACACCCACATACATTGCCAAGTCTCTGAAATATGTCTCTCCTTTGTCTTGAGAAATGAAAGATGTGACTTCAAAAAGTGACATTCCAATAGTGAGTGCCATGCAAATTCCAGTCACACTGATTCCTGTTTGAAGCTGCTGACTTTGATATCAGCAGTTGGAGGTTTCTCTTTGATGAGAAAGCAATAAAATATTTAAACAGTTATGAGTAAAATATATTATAGGCTTCAGAACATCAATAATACTTGGGAATGCATGATTTTTCCCTAAGTTAGGTGACTACTCTGAACAGTTATGTAAATTAAGAATGTGTTCTGCCAAAATTTCTGTAGCAATATGCTGCAGCAGTTTAGAAGAGCTGTAATTATAGGGAATGAGCTTTGTAGGGGAATGAATATTGTAAATATTTTGATTCATCAGTACTTGAAGGTTATGGTTGTTCTGAAGACTGCCTTTTGCTGCAACCATCTGTCTTTATTTTCCCTGACAGGAATGATACATATAGTAGTGGGTTTTGACAGTATATATGTTGTAATGCTACACCCTAATTTACTGTTGTGTTTTTCCTGAATGCTGTGATTACTTAGAATGCATGTATTTTTTCCCTGATAGTCTAAACTTTAATGTCTTCAAATTTTCCAGCACCTTGTGGCTCCAGAATAGCCTTTTATTCTACTCCTCAGTAAGAAGCCTTTTGAAAAAATTCTCAGCATCACTGGCTTGCGTGACAGAGGCTTTTGTTTTGAAAGTATCATATCTCAGAGTGATTGAGGTCCATTTCTGCAATGTTGATAAGACTTGATTTCTGTCTTGTACATTTGGGAGTTTTTTAATGATTGCTTAAGTGAAAACAGCATTTCTTAGATGAGTAAGAAATTTTGAAGAGGACATGAGCAAGCTTATGGCCTTATTATGTCTGAAACATTTTCCATCAGGTTTCACTTCAGGTTAAATAAAGGGCTACTGCCCTTTATAGGCTAAACTGTGCCTCTACCTGGCTTATCAAGACAGAACAGGTAAAAACCTGTCATTGAAGAAAAGTCATCAGGATGTATGGTATATATGTTCCCAGGTTTAGTTTTTAAGTTCTCTGAAATTGATACTAATATTTTTTTTGAAGAATAAGAAGAGCATGGCTCAAATAATATTTTCCCTGATCTAATGCAGATTTTAAAATGATGTCTTTAAAGCAATAATAGATCATCTTAAGGTTGTCCCTTTGAAGGGATACATCTTCTGTGTTTTTCCTCTTTTCTGTGTTATACTTAGTTTTCAAAGCCCCCTTTCAGTCACTGACCTATATTTTAGTTGCATAAAACAACAAAAAAAAGAAAGAACTGAGGTGATGTCTTCAGAACAGAACTGGGAGTTTGACTTAGTGAACTGTGGAGATCAAAATAGAGGTCTCAAGACGTAAAGGCTGAACCAAAGAGCTGACTTCTTTAGTGGGGATAACACTACCTGATTCGTGGATTTGATATATTCCTTAGCTGAACTTCCTTTTCTTCCTTTTTCTTTCTTTCCTTTCAGTAGAAAACTCAGGCAAACAAACAGGAAGGGAACATACTCCTCTCTGGCAGGGTCTTAGTTCATCGGCACTGCAGACTGCCCTGGAGAGTGTGCCATATGCCTGCTGTGCTGAGCTTCCCGTCCTCAGTGAGGTCACGTTAAAGTACACTCGGGATCTCTTGGGGTCTGTGGTGACTTTTGCATACAAATGCAGCTGCTGTATTTGCTTGTTGGGAAAGTGCACCGGAAATTGAATGATGGCAATGCAACTATGAAGTTTTTTCTGTTTACTTTTCATGTATGTGCTCCATCCTCCAAACAGAATCACAGAAGTGCAAAATCATAGGTTTTGCTGAAATGTAAATGGAAGGACTGGATGTGCTTTGCTTGCTTACTTAGGGAGAATAACTATGAATGGGGGTGGAACAGAAATAGGAAGTCAGCATTAGAGAGCAAGTCAACTCCAAAGTATTTTTGTAGCCAAGGCTGACCACCTAACGCTGGAAGCTGTCCTGTATCACTGTGACTGGACCCTTAAGTATATATTAATTTTCTTTAATTAATTTTTTCTTGTATTAGGTTTGTTCATTTTCTTTAAGACCTTTTGGCCAGGTCTGTTGTGCGTAATGGAGTCAGATTCCATGCTTCACATCTTTGGATGCAAAGGACAGCAGATGAGAACGAGTCATACATAAAACTAGTGTATTTTATACTCCTTGGTGCTGTTTGTATTTCCCCAGGATTCCAAATCTGGCATAGTGCAACTCTACTTTAAAGGTGGGAAAGCTGCTAGACAGGCTGTGTGAATTTACTGTCTTTACTAATTAGAACTAACTCTTGCACTGTGGACTTGCATTGATTTTTAGTGGTCTTGCTGGATAAGTGAAGAGAATTAAGGTTCTAGTAAGTGAACCTTGTCAGTTGTAATTTGTGGCAGTTTAAGACATAAATACCTCCAGCTTTCCACCTCCCTCTGCTTGTATAGCAGAGCTGGAGGAGTAGAGCAGGTGTCTGCATTTTGTCTGGTTGTAGGCACTGTCATGGGATGTCAGATGGGTTTGTACTGCAGTGCCAGTGGGATGGTGGTAATGCAGCTGTGCTCTGGGGCAGTAATTTATGGCAGAGCATGGGACATAGAGGAGAAGGGGAGTCAAAACCACTTCAATGGCATAGGTTGCTTCAGTGAATTACATGTTATGTTTCTACGTTTTGTCCTGTCACTGGCCTGTGTACTGTGAATATTGAAAGTTATTGTTGGAAAGCCGAGGAATGAATTTTTGTATCCCGTGTCTTTAGTTCCTGAGGTATTTATTGTTTGGCCTGGGTAGTGAGGGAGATTAGTGTGTGATCACCAAGTAGCCCATAGCAAACCATACCAAGCCCTGACCACTTGAAAGGAGAAGGAAAAAAACAGTGGTAGTGTAGCAGTGGTGATCTAAACATGTAAGAGAGAAGGGTGGGATTTTGTCTTTTGTTTGTGGGGTTTTGTTATTGGTGGTTTTTTGTTTTGTTTTCTGTGCTAGTTGGTATAATCTGGGAAGAAGGAAAAAAGTGTAAGGCTTCCAGACAGAAGTGTTTCTTTTGCTTAGACCTGAAGAAGGCACAGAAGCCTAAACACTTGTCTGTTTTCTAATTCAGTTTCTGCTCCTAATTAAGGGTCAGAGATTAAAAATTATTTAAAATCTTAATTTTAGGCATTTTTCCTTGAAACAGCAGTTTTTCTCCAAATAAAAGTTGTGTTTCAGACTAAGGAGGGCTGGGGAAAGGTTGAAGAAAGTCTTGAGCTTTAAATTCAGAATCTTCTGTTTAAATGGAAAAAAGTGCCCCTCTATCTTTTTCTCAGGATTATTTTCCATCTCTTTATCTCTGATACATTTGAAAACTGTCAGAAGAAACAGACTGTATCACAAAATTCCATCTAATGGGTTTATGGCACCTTGTGCATCTTGTCTGGATAGATACCTGACAACTAAGTGCAAATTGGAGATCAGTCTGTCCTCGTCTTTCTGTCATGTTTTGACATAAGATGTTGTGCAGCAATACTGGCTTAGGTACTCCTGATCCCTCTGCCCTCCTGCTGCAGCTTATTGCTCCTGTGTTCTGTTGCCATCACCGTCTGAGGAGGTGTACTGTGGATCGGTTCACCAGCGTGTCTCTTAAAATAGAAAAACAAAACTAATAAAATAAACCACTCCCCTGCCTAAAAATTAAAAAGCAGTCCCCACAGAAGTCTCTCTTATACTCCTAATCCAGGTCAGGCAAGAGAAGGAAGTATAGAAGCATTGCTCTGAACTTTCACGCATTCTTTGTTGAGAGAAGAGAAAGTTGCTTTGCCCTGTAATGAATATATGCAGATGAGAGAAAGGCATGTTGACTGTAAATGCTTAGTTTTCTTTTATACAATAGGGAGTAAAAGGTGTTAAATTAGTGGTTTTATTTACCAAATTCTTGCACTGAATTGTAGTAAGCAAATGTTTACACAGCAGCTTGCAATAAATAAAACAGAAGGCTGTTTGGAAACACTGATCAGCTTTTGTGTAGGAGAGAGCAGTCATAACAAACTGGTTCTGTGAGAAACTGAAAACAAATAAAAGATGGGTTGTTATTCATGGTTTACAAAGGCAGAAGAGACTATGAATGAAAGAAGCAAGTAATTTTCAAATACTGAAAAACATTGTGAACCTGGGATCAATTTCAGTAACATTTCATGTTCTTCTGTTTTCAGTCTCTAGATCTCAGGAGAAGAAAGGCAAAGATTTTAACTAACTCCAGCCTCAGACAAGGGTGAAAATCTTCAAATACTGCATTCAATACTGCTGTGAGTCTTTTGTATCTCCCCAAGATATTTCCAAGAAAATTTCCTACCTGAGTGTTAACAATCTTGCAGTCACCTAGAATGTTGCAGTTAGCTAAAGGAAAGACTCCTTTAAAATATTCCCTGACAAAACTTTCCCTACAAGCTCTTCTTCCTGTTATTAATGTGATTATTACTACATGAAAGTTATTTTCCATATTATTTTCCATTCTTAGAATTTTTTCAGTCTAA
>JAOXXN010000446.1:77170779-77215316 GCA_026770055.1 Myrmophylax atrothorax | reverse complement strand
GTCTAACATTACTATATAATGTGATAGGTAGGCATTGCTCAGATAAGCAGAGCATTTCCAGTTGTGCAGCTGAAGGATGGATTTATGGGTTTTTTTAAGTAGTTGTTGTTAAATGGCACCAAATCCCAAATCAATATTCCATTTTTACTTTATACTGGCATGTAGTTTTTGTGGTTGAGCAATCACTGAGTATCTCAGTAGCTGATTATTCATACTGACTCTTGCAACTTTTTTTTGTGGTTTTCATTCAACCACATCAGTGTCCCAAAGAAGTGTCAAGCCTTAAAAGATAAAGGTAGACTCAGCCTAGAAATGGAGCTGATGAAGTGGCAATAAAAATCATGACTAAAGATGAATCTTTTTCTTAGTTGCTCCTTCTGTGGAACAGAAATCTGTCTTCATCAGTCTTAGGGTCTCCATGGAGAATCTCTTGGGTTTAGGGTTCCACCGGAACCAAGTAGGCTGGAAGATGATATTAAAAACTCAAATGTTTTTGTGACTGTAATGGTAAGCAGAAGAAATATAATGTTTTACATAAGGGATGAAAACTTCCATATAAACAAATCATTAGGTTGTACAAGTAGACTGTGCTGTGTAGAGGTACCCACTTAGCTCTCAACAAATTACCAAAACATGCAGGAGAGTATTGTTGGTGTAATATTTTGTGCGAGTAACATGTTGAGAAACTACTGTATGTCTGCAGGTCTCTGCATTGGGCTGTGTTGAATAAAGGGAAGGTAGTGATCCTTTGGGAGCTGCAGACTGGTAAATTCCAATCTGGATTCAGAAATTTTATTCTCTCTTTATGAGAAATACACTTCAATGACCACATTTACATGATAGAAAATGGGGGAAATAATTGAGCCATAATAGTATTGCTACATCAGATTTCAAATCCTCTCTGAACAGGTCTGTTTTGCCAGTGGCACCTACTGAAGGAATTTCATAAATACCTAAGATAAATAGCTTTTATTTCTAGTTAGTCTGCAGTTTGTGCGCTTTCTCTTCTGAAAGTGCTTGGGAAGAGCCTTCATTTGGTTATCTTGGAATTGATATAAATGCAGAGGTAAAAACTTACATTTGATTTTCAAATATAACCAAGAGTTGCTTGAGAGCAGCCTGCGAAGCCAAATTCTAGTGGTGATGGAACAGCTTCTGTCTGCTCCCTGACTGGCAGTGCTGTCAGATCTATGAGTTTAAACACTGCAAGGTGGGGAGAGATCTTTCAGACCTATATTTGCATTATTTTTTTTGGGGGGGGGAACAGTTGTCTCCTGATTAGGTAGAGATGACTGTTGTGTTGCCAGGTAAATGAATAAACCTGGCCAAAGCAAGAAGTCAGTCCTTTGTTTCGTTGTAGTGACTAAGGTGACCTGGATGCAGTCCTACACTTCTTGGCTGCATTAGGTATGTTACTGTCCAAAGATGGAAAAGAAGCAGTGAGTCTGTGCTTAGAGTGATGGATCTTGTACAATACAACTGATTAGTTCATTGGCAAGGTGAGGAGCCGTCTGTCCTCTGCAAAATCTTTGATTCAGATCTGGCTTATTGTGTGTTCCATTTGGTAAAGAGAAAACAAACACAATTTAATTATCCTCTTAGTCCTTGGATCTGTCTGCAGTATCCTTACACTTGGTCATTGGAGCAGATGGATGGGTGCTTCAGGCCATCTTTTTGCCAATCAGCATTCCTTGGGCCAGTGTGTCTCTGTTCCCAGCTCAATACATTGATGAATAGCTTCCAGTTTTTATACCATTGAATGGCTTTTAATTTTAGCACTGTCAGTCTCAAGCATTCAAACTGTAAAAGTCAGTTCTCAGACATCAGTAATCACATGAATTCAGACACTTTCCATTAGAAGTCAACAGCCTGGTGTTAGATGACTGAGAGAAGCTTGAAAACAATCTTCAAACCTCTAAAGTTTATTCACTTTTTTGTAAAGTGGCAACTTCAGGTACAGTTTGATTCCAGGACATACATTTGGTGGCAGAGAAGGAAACCACCATGACTGCTTTATTTTGGGGTTTTTTGTACCTTAAAATGTGTTTATTTTCTGATCACTGCTTAACTGTGATTGCAACAAGCTATTCCCTAGTGTTAGGGTCTGAATTAGCATTTTCCTTTCTAAACCAGTCTGTATAAATTTTGATTTAGAAGGTCAGTTGATTTTAGTGGCAATGTTGTCCCATAGATTCTTCTAGAGATGTATTGACAGTGATATATTTAAATTTTATTATTTACTGTGGTCCAAATAAAGAAGCAACCTTGGTAGCTTCCATGTGGGTTAGAGGCTGCAAACCTAAACTAATGAAAATATAACTGGAGTAAAGGAAAATGTGAATGTGTTGTGATACAGCATATGAAACAGAACAATATAGTAAAATACAGCAACTCACACTTCTCCCAAGCAAGTTAACTTTATTAAATGTTATGAAGTGTCTAGTATAAAATAGTATTGTTTTGTTGGGCATATGCAGTTTAATTTGATCAGCGTTCCTTTGTGAAATGAATTGTCCCTTTTATGTCAGCAAATGTTGCTTTTGCTTGTTTAAAAGTTCATAGTAGCTGGAATCAAATGCTTTACCCTCAAACAGGAGTGATTATTAAGAAGTTAAACTCAGATCATGTTGGTACCAGCAATATTTAATGTGTTCTAAATAATTAAAAATGCTAATGTGAGATCTTGTAGATAAAGTGCACAGTTAAGGCAATTAACAGCATAAGATCTAGTCAAATGAGTTGTTTCATTTCATGTAAATTTTTTTCCACTACCAAAAAGATCCCAAACTACCCAACATCTAAATGAAAGAAAAAAACCCCGTATAATACAAGTCTGCTAACTCTCTGCTTTGAACTTCTAAAAAAATTGTGGATATTTTACACTGTTTCTTGACACCTCCCTTCCCTACCTGGTATGCCCCTTCTTCTCTGAGAGGCATTTTTATGTGCTGGATTGACACTGGGTATTAATGACAGTGGTCAATATCAGAACACTTCCTAGGTAGCTGGTCTTGAGCATCGAAGAACATCTGTGTTAGGAATGGAACGTTGAGCAAAGGATGAGAGAAAATGAGAGATCTCCTATTTCAGTAAAACAATACTAGTATAAAGTCTAAATGTCTTGTGCAAAACCTTAAAAAACCCCTCTGGATGAATCCCTGGAGAAAAAGAATCCACTACCATTAACTGGGACATGGCATTCAGCAGTTCTCCTGTGTAAGAGGTCAGGTGTCCTGATGTTTTCCTTTGTGTTCCCAGCAGATGTGAACCACAGCTTTCTCTGGTAGGGAGTGGGAACTGTACTACTCCCAACTGTTCTAACGCTTTAAAAGCTCACACTTGAGCAAGTTGTACTCACAGGGAAGAGGGAGAAGGCCACAGTTCCCCTAGTATATCTGGCCCTGGAAGAGTTTTCTCCTTTGTCTAGGTAAAGTTTGTACAGTCCTGTGTATATAACAAAGCTCCTGCAGTTTTTTGGCTATGTGGTGTAAAAAGTTCTCTGACTTCTTCAATGCCACTTTTCCCATCCCAGATCAGGCTTATCTGTGTACTTTTCTAGCGAGGCTACTTAAGGTTATAGTAGTAGCAGTGACTGATTAAACATGTTGCAGGTAGTGAATGTAAGAAATAGTGATTTTACAGCAATAAGATAGTGTATATGGTAGAAATTTTATTTTTCCCAAACAACATGTTATTTCTTCTTCTGCAGAAGGCAGTGTAAAACAGGGTGAAGGGCTGCAGAGATGACTGTGAAGACTTCACTGCTTGTGGCTTTTGTGGTTGCAGTGTGTAATAGAGCTTGAAGATGGGCAACCCTCTCCATTCTCTCCCCTTCTTGCCCAGAAACATTGGCCAGAAACACATTTGTCTGTAAGTCTTATTTATTCTGGTCATCTAATTAGTTTTGATTTTCTCTTTCAAACTAGATTTCTTTAATGTTTAAATCAAATCTATCTTTTTGTTATAGAAGTGTTTTTAGTCATTCTGAATCTGTTGTAGGGAAAAGGTTTAGATTACATGGATTTACATCAGAGCTCTAGCTAACTTCAGATCCTGTCACTCCTACTTAAACTTTTAAGTCAATTAGAATTGGATAGTATGAATAGCTGCATATGAAAATTCTTTTTATACTTAAAGCAGCTTGCAGCCAAACAGTAGTACAGGCATCACTGTAATTCGGGAGTTTATGCTGGAATGGCATTAACCAGGCTTATAGAAGTTATGACATTATTTGTGTGAAAAAAGGGCCATAAGGGAGTGTGTATGTCTTCCTATTACTGTTATCCCTCATTGACTTTAACACAAACATAAAAGTCATACGAAAAGAATTTCACTTTGCTGCTTTTTTTAAAAATTGGACATTTATGTGTTAGAAGTAAAGGAATTAGGATACCTGTTCCTTTTCTTGTAGTAAAATGTTTGTAGGGAGCTTCAGTTTTGGCACTGGAGCACATAGCTTTTTGCCTTTTCTGGCATTCTTAGCTTCATGGGTCTGTAACCCCTTAACACCATTTAAAAGGTAAACTAAAGAAAAAATCTGGAAGGGCTGTACTGACTGCATGGAACAGCAGCATAATTGCAACCATTAGCACTACAATCTGTTGCTCAAGTAAACTTTAAAGGATTATTAGCTATAATCCAGAACAGTCAGCTGAAGGTGGAGGCAGATGTTCTGCACATGTTTCTCCACAAAAAAATGTCAAAGTTCGTGATCTTGATTTCCATTCTGAAATTTAGATGGAATGGGCTCTAACAGACATTGATTCTTTTAGTTGTTTTCTAAATCTGATGGTTTTGTCATATGCAGGTTTTAGTCCAGGATTTTCCCTGCCCTTGGCTCTTTGTCTTTCTTATCTCTGTGCCTTTCCTCAGTATTCACTCTGAGCATTCAGTCTTCTTGTTCCTTCAGAGTAGAATTCTGTTCCTTATTGTTGGTTTAAATTATTTTATTTTTTTTCTGTTCAGACAATTTGGAATACAGGAAGATTCTAAATGCCCTGTGCTGCCATTGACTTGACTGGAAAATTTATCTGTGTACAAAGTGTGTTTTAAATTAGCAGTGTATATGTTAAAGATTTCCAATTACATTGTAGAAAATTTTATTATTTTTTAATATTCATTAATAAATGGTTGACAACCCTTTTCCTCCCCACCTACCATTTCTGTGTACTTATGAAGGACAAAACATGATAAATAGAGAAAAGCACATTTATAAAACTGCTTAAGATGATTCCTATCTTCAGATGTTCTTGCACAACTCTTGTGTTTAGTGTGGTCTTTCAAAAGCCTTGTTTGTGCTGATAACCTTGCACAGCCCATTCCAGGCTAGAGCTCGAAACTCGAGCACTTTTATCAACAAATTGGCACTACAGTCTCTGGCAAGGTCTTAGCCATCTAGCACTCTGCCAAAACATTTCCAGCCACAGCTTGGGAGTTAGTTGCTGACTTTTCCCAAGTATTTGTTTGGATGTGGCCATGTTATTTTGAAGGCCACTAGACCAAATGTGGGCTAGTTGGCTGTATGGGTAAAAGGAATCAGCATTGGTACTGTTAAATTTACCGATATTGATGAAACTTTCCCTGTCTCCTGATGATGTGTGTGAGTGAAATTGTCTATGCTTCCAATGAAGAAGTTTTTAGAGTTTCTTTTGTTAATGTAACTGAAAATTTTTGTGCTAATTAAATGCCCAAGAACATCATGAGGTTCAAAAAATCCAAGTGCAAAGTTTTGTAACTGGTTCAGGGCAATGAGTACAGACTTGGAGAAGAACTCAGTGAGAGCAGCCCTGCAGAGAAGGACTTAGAGGTTCTGGTAGATGGAAAATTGGACATGAGCTGGCAGTGTGTCCTCACAGACAGGAAGGTCAGCTGTTTCCCAGGCAGCATCAAAAGAGGTTGATGGTGGCCAGGAGGTTCAGGAAGGTGATTCTTCCCCTCTACTCTGCCCTCGTGAGACCCCTCCTAGAATACTGTGTCTAGTTCTGGGGTCCTCAAAGTGAGAAACAGTGAGTTGTTAGAATAGATCCAGATAACAACCACAAAGATTGTCAGAGGGCTGGAGCACCTGTCCTAGCAAGGCAGGCTGAGAGAGTTGGGGTTGTTCAGCCTGGAGAAGAGACAACCTTGTTGTGGCCTTCCAATACTTAAAGAGGCCTTATAAAAAGGAAGGAGAGGGACCTTACAGAAGCAGGACTTACACATGGGACCAGGGCTAATGGTTTTACAGGGTAGGTTTAAGCTGGATGTGAGGAAGAAATTCTTGACTCAGAGGATAGTGGGGCACTGGAACATGTTGTCCAGAGAAGTTGTGGATAACCCATCCCTGGAAGTGATCAAGGGGAGGCTGGATGGGCTTTGAGCCACCTGGTCTAGTTGGAAAGTGTACCTGCCCATGGAAGAGGGGTTGGAAACAGATGAACTTTAAGGTCCCTTCCAACCCAAACCATTCTATGGCTCTTGAACTATGAGGAAGGTCAGCTAAGTTGCTCCAGTGAATGACCTGGCACATCTACCACCAGGGACAGCAGCAAGCCAAAATGCCTGTTCACACAGCTCTGGCATACTCATGCAATACAGCTCAGATGAGTGTCCTGCAGGAGCTGCTGCTGTCCCTGTATTCACTTTGTTCAAACTAATGAATGCACCCAGCAAGTCCATGAGTCAAATGGTTTTTGCCAAAAATATTGCTCTTTTGTTGTTACTACTGTCAGGTCAGAGACAAGCATTACTCTGCAAGGTGAGGTTGGATGAGGCTTTCAGCAGCCTGATCCAATAGACCAGGCCCATGGGAGCATTGTTGGAGCTAGATGATCTTTAAGATCCCTTCCAACCCAAGCCATTCTGTGATTCCATATTGAGTAAAATGGATAGTAATTTTAGTGATCAGTTACTGTATGACTTGAATATTTTTTCAAAATATAAACATGGAGGTCAGTAACCTGTTGCAATGTTCTGGCATTTATAGAACTGCTGTGTGGTTGTACTGTTATGTACGGATTTATTTCTTTCTTTTGGTTTTCTGATTCCTTGTGTTGAAAACACCTGCTGGACACACAGGAAGTACTTTATTGTAATTATGCTGTGAGGAGTGGGGGAAAGACTCCTTGAAATAGTCTGGTCACTGTCCTGGAGGTATAGGTTATCTTGAGGTATAGTTCTGCCACCCTGTGGCTATTGTAGGCCATTCTAGGAAGGTACATGTTTACTTTGCTGGTAGTCACAGCCTTTTACTTTTTTTTAACTTTAGGAATGCTATTTCATGGAGAAAGGTGAAGGGCTATTGTAGGTCCCATAGAGATGTCTAAACTCTCTGTTTTTATTGAAATACTTGTTCACTGGAAGTGCCATGCAGTATGTAGACACGTAACTGGTGACCTCACTTACGCGAGGCTATACGCTATTGGTCAATCACGCTTTTCTTGCTATTTTTTTGTGGTTTTTAAGCATTTAGGTTTCAGTCATAGATATGAAAAGTGTATATGGTCTAATGGCAGTATTTTAGACTACCTGCAGTACAGTATGCTCCTGTCTGGTGTAAATATTCTATATGTAGATTTGAAACAGTTTCATGAACTTATTCATGTGTTTTCAACTTCTCCTACTCTAGAAAAGGATTGTTGTGCTCAGTAAAAGCATCTTGATGGTTGTGAAAGTTAAAACTCCAAAGCTTATCTGAGTGAGGCCGTGCTCAAGTTGACATAATTTCAGACCACACTTCACTGTTATGTGTCCCTTTCAATGTTTGTTTCTAGACTTATCAGCAGAAATAATTATGATCTTTCTAGTTAAATTTCTGTTGCATTCCACTATAAAACATTCTGACCTAGTTCAGAGAAGCCTTCCACATTTTTAGACATCTTAGAGCAGATCCAGAGGAGGGTCATGACGATGACCACATCTGGAGTACCTCTCCTAAAAACGACAGGCTGAGAGCTAGGGCTCTTCAGCAATGAGAAGTCAGAGCTCCAGGGAGACCTTCTAGCAGCCTTCCTTCCTAACGGGGACTTATAAAAAGATGGGAGAGGGACTTTACAAGAGCATGAAGTGACAGGACAAGGGACAGTGATTTGAAACTGAAAGAGAGCAAGTTTAGATTAGAAGTTGGGAAGAAATTCTTTAGTCAGAAGGTGATGAAGCACTGGAACAGGTTGCTCATAGAAATTGTGGCAGTCCCATCCCTTGAAGGGTTCAAGGCTAGGCTGGATGGGGCCCTGAGCAACCTGGTCTAGTGAGTGGAATCCCTGTCCATGGCAAAGGGTTTGGAACCAGATGATCTTTAAAGTCCCTTCCAACTCAAACTATTCTACAATTCTATGATTTTTGCAACAAACATGACAAATTTTCTAGAAAAAAGCAAAGGTTTAGATTTGAAGAACAGGGTGTTTTTGTAGGTTTTTTTTTATCCCATGAAAATGCAAGTGAAATTTTAAAAGAAAATTCAGTCACAAACTACTAGAGTCAGCCTGTCTTGTTTTCTTTTCATGAGGTCTACAGGAAAAATCTTGAAAGCACACTTTGGCACAGTAACTGAAGATTTTGGTTTGTTCTAGCAACAGAATACCTTAAAACAAAAATGCCTGAGAGTTTTCATCCTGTCCCTTATAGTGACTCTCAACTCAATGTATGTATTAGATACTTTGCTTTAAAAGTGTTTTGTGTATTTGTTGCCTAACTTTGAGAAACTTGATGAGATATATTCATTGAAAACAGAATAGTTTGAATTGGAAGAGGCCTTTGAAGGTCTTCCAGTCCCCTGCCATGATCTGGGACATCTTCAACCAGATGAGAATCAAGTTGAAATACTGTTCTCCCAGCCACTCCTTAACAATGATAAATCGGTCAGCTGTAAGGAATGGCCTGCTCCTTTCAGCAGGTGAGTAATTAGTATCATAGCTTAAATGGCAGCAATAGCAAGCCTTTCTGAAAAGCTAAGCTGATGGTATGTTATTACAATTGTATAATACTGTTTCTTTTTTCAAAGGAAAAATGTGAAACATTAAACACACATCCTGGCAGCAAAGGTGTTCTTGAAAGTCATCAAAATCCAACTGCATGGTTTCCATTTGAGTTACATGATTTTATGTGGTTTTATCAGTGCAATGCAACACCTTCTTGCTCACATGGTAGTTTAGGTAAAATATGCCTCAGCTTACACAGAAGACCATGAACCTGGATTTTTATTTTATCTGAATGCCTTTTCAGCAAAGATGTTGAGATTGCTGATATATTGAGGCATGTAGGAGATACAAAGCCACAAAGGATATGCAAGGGTATAAAGACATGAAGATCTGGTTCTACTCACACAACCTTTACCTCCATGGTTTCATTTTATATTTCTGGGATTTATAATCTTCATGATTCTATGAAATCAGATGGTAATTTGGTAGTAATAGAAAATAAACTTTATTATTCTAATTGACTGTAGCTGGTGGCCTGAATATAGCAATGACCTTTCCAGTCTCACGTTAAAATAGTTTATAATTAATCTGAAGATTGTAAAAGTTTAATTTTTTTGTCATTTTATTTTATTACTGATTTTGCTAAATTTTAACCAATTGTTTTGACTGTCTTCTCCTCTGTTTTCCCAAAGAAATCCAGGGTTTCATTTTTTTATTTCCTTAGTGTTGTAATTTTCATTAAGGGGTTTTATTCAGTACTAGGAATGCTTTCTCTTGAAAGTTGCTATATTGAGGCACTAAATTAGATGAGTAACTTGTGGTTGAGCTGAGCTGGGGTTTCACTGACAGCACTGGGCAATGGCAGAGTTTTCCTCATAGCTGTGACATTCTTGAACACTTTTTATGGAAAGAGAAAAATAATTCTCAAAGATGTCTAAAGTTCTGATCCCCCGAGATTGAAAGAAGTTCCTTTGTTCAGATGTGACATCAAGGCGGATTGCTTTGAACTTGAACAGTGGCTAGAAAGCCAATATGTTCTTTATTCTTATGCAAGTGTTTAATATATATAATATTCTGTATTTTTTGTATTATGTATTTCATCAGAATAACTGATAAGTGTATCTGCTTAGACTAGAGGTGAGTTGCTTCTGGGTACTGTCTCTCCAAACAGCAGAGATCAAACCTTTGATTTGTATGTCTATATTCACAATGGTGATGGAATAAGGAAATTTTGCTCAAAAATTTTTTGTGCTGGTATGGGAAATGCTGGCATTTATATGGATGTTGTATCTGATAATATCTGTGTATTATCTGTATACTTACAGATATTAGTTCTGTATTAGTTCTCTTGAAGGACTGAGGCCATTTAAGGACCTAGTTAAAACTCCTGCATATCGGGCAAGTCAACTGTTGAGTCTTTGCTCTTGGTACTGATGAATGCAAAGGTTGTACTTAAAAGCCTACCATGACTGAAATGTTGTGTAGATGACATATGGGTGTAGCTACATTGATCAGAAATGTGTTTGCTTCATTTGTTGACAGTACCTGGACCACTTATTTAATATGTTGCGTTTTTCTCTCTCTTGAAGGATAAGGTGAATTGTCATGAGATAACTAGAAACTGAGTTGATGGTGAGAGTGAAATGTTCTGAAACAATCACTGGGAAGCACTGCATACCAATTTGCTGAGTATCCAGCTGAATCATCAGTGTAAGTTCTCTGTGACCTTACCCCCTTTGCTCAGAATTACAGCCTTTTTGGAAAAGGGAGAAAAATTTGGTGATGTTTCCATTCTTAGAATTTTGCTAAGTTGTAATACTACATTATCACTGAGTTACATTAAAGGATTTAAATGGTTTAAATAAACAGCTAAAGTAGTGTACTTTTCTTTTTGACTATTCTATTAAAATCTCTTTTTTCTTTTATACTTGGTAAATGAAGTTGAAATGTCTTGTCAGCTGTGCTGGCTGCTACAGCAGTTAAAAATTTTCCATATAACCCTTTTTTCGGTAACTCAGGTCTTTGGACATTTCATCTGTTTGGCATTTATTTGTATGGCCAATTTAATACTTTGTCTTTTAAAAAAAGGTATAGAGTTTATAAATCTCATTGTACTGTACTGTTTGTATTTGCTGGAATGTTTATAGCATCACAGAATCATTTAGGTTGGAGAAGAGCCTTAAGATCACTGAGCGTTAACCCCACACTGTCAAGTCCATCAGTAAACCATGTCCCTAAGTGCCGAATCTATATGTCAACCACTTCCCTGGGCAGTCTGTTCCAATCCTTGACATTTTTCTTAATAACTGATCTAAACCTCCCCTGGTGCAATGTGGGGCCATTTCCTCTTATCCTCTCTTTTGTTACTTGGAAGAAGAGGCTGATTCCCACCTGGCTACAATCTCCTTTCAGGTTGTCATAGAGAGTGATAAGGTCTCTCCTGAGCGCCCTGTTCCCCAGGCTAACCAACCCCAGCTCCCTCAGGTGCTTCTCATAAGACTTGTGTTCCAAAACCTTCGAACCCTTTATCAGCTTCATTGCCATTCATCAGGGTTGACAGTGGTTTTTGGTCATAGCACTTATTAATCAGCCAAGTATGTTGCTCTGGGGAAAGTGAGAGCTGACTTTGGGAGCAAACAGTAAACCTGTCCCCCCTCCCCTATCAAATTGTGTCTTTAGGAAAACAGAACATAGTGGAAGCATGAACTTAGGTGTATGGCAAACCTCTTAGACCCTAGGCAGGCCTGTGAGAGATGTGAGATTTTTATAGCTGTATGTTACTCAGGGAAGTAAGCAAACACTAATACATGCTTTTGGCCCACCCTTCATATTGAGGAATTTTTGGGACGTTTATTTCCCTCCTCACCACTCTTCAGCTTTTTTGCAATTATGTATTTTCCTGAGCATGTAGAAAGCATTCCTCAAGGGCAGTAGGTATAGGACATGCAGATGGTAGGGTATGAATTTCTAGAGAAGACTAGAGGCAAGGCCACTTTCAAGACTGTACTCAACTCTGGCCAATGAAAGTTGCTTTTGAATTGCACAACATGAAATGATTGATCTTTAAGGCTGAGGCTGTGTGTGCTTTGAATTTTAATGTACCTCTCTGTTCTCTCTTTCTAGCTGGAATGTTTGCTGCTTTCCCTACAGGGTTATAAGCTTTGATATTCAGAAGACCAAAACTGAAACATGCCATCTGAGAGGTGCCTGAGGTATAGTACTCAGTAGTGTGTAGGAAGTGTTAACATTTAGGATGATGTTTACTAAAGCATCAGTTAAGTTAGTAGAAAAAAAGTGGAACTAATACTTGTTTGTTAGCTAGGAATTCACATTGTTAAATATGTATCTCTGTTATAATCTGTAAAATATTACTCTCTTGTTGCCACTTTATCAAAGAGAAGTGTGCCTGGCTTTGACTTGGGGCCTACAAGCCTGTTCATTAGTTATCTTATGTATGCTTTAGTCTATACTTGGAATTTTAGATTGTGGAATCAACTGGCATTTTACATTTCTGCATCTGAATTGGTGGCTGGTGACAATTTTGGGGGTGTGTAGTGTTGCACTCTTCATGACATTTATTATTCTTCCAGTTATTTAAAATGTCTTCAAAGCATTCTCTCTGAACTAATCTTTCTGCCTTCCCTTCTTTCTCTTTCCCAGTGTAGGCTTTCTCATTCATTTGTATTGCCCATTGTCACAATGTGTTATTTATAATTTAATTACTTTCTGGGAGCACTTTCAGGCAGAACACTCTGCAGAACTTTGTAGTATCGTGATGTTCTGGTGGTTCTGTGTTACAGAGTAGTTAACACTCTGAGCTGGGAGCTCAGAGAACTACCTGGTATTACTGGAATACCGTATCATTTAAGTTCCATTTCTCTCTCCCATGCCATGCTTCTGCAGTAGAAGAGAATCAGGACTTACTTGCTTTATGTTGAATCTATCAACTGACAACATCCCCAAAAAGTGGTCAGGTTATGTATAATGATTCTATGTATTTTTTTCGTACATTGCAGTTAAATTGCCTTGTATGCATATGCATTCTTCATACGTTTTTAACACAGGGATTACAGACAACTGAGTTTTCATTTTGGCATTGAATTGAAAAATGGATTATGATACAGCTACCACTGATAAGTTTTCTATTGAGTAAAATAGTCCCCTAGATGACGGTGAAAAAAGCAAGAGAAATGAAGATCTTGGTTCATAGCACTGGGAGAGAGGCTAATAAAAACAAAAATAAAGAGAAGCCATCTCGGGTATAATTAGCATATTATACTTGCACTAGTTTGATTTAGTCACTTTGCTGTAGAAAGAAATTACAGGAGAAAAAAACCTGTTAGAAATAATTCCTTTGTACTTTAGCAAGTTTGATTTCTTGATAACTGTTATTTAGAATGAGTTGTGTTCCATAAACAGAACAGCTGAAGAAGAAAGGATAATTTGAATGAGTAATTTTGAAATGTATTTAGGGCATGTCCATACAAGAAAGCCAAACTCTCAAAGAGTAGCTGAAGTTCAGATACAGGCTATTCCACTTTGGCCAGCCTTCTAGAAATAACGTCTTAGTTGTCTCTTTAAAAAAGTAGGTTAGATTAGAGCAAACAGTTTGCAAGGCAGGTCTGCAGTAGCTTAGAGATGCCCAAGGTGCAGGAGTGGGAAAGGCAGAGAGTGTGTATTGATAAGAAAAGAAAATGTAGCAGCCACATAGCTGCTGCATAGCATATGTATGTAGTGAATTACATGATTGTAGTGCAAAGATGATAGATTCTTCAACCCTTAATAAAAAAAAAGTAAATTTATATCTTTGCTTTGACTTACACTGAAATGACTCTGTAAACTCACCCTTTATAAACACACAGATTCTCTGGCAATATGAATTGGTAGTCTCATAGATTTCAAATCAATTGCATTGTTTTGTACCAGAGGATTTGCCAGTATGTTTGATTTGTTTCTATTTACATCAGAAGTTATATTGTCCCTTCCTTTTGCTTCAGAAAAGGAAGCTGCTATCAGACAGTCTTAGACTGGATTATATGCAAATCTTTTATTCATACACGGAGATATACAGAGGTGGAGAAAGCCTTAGCATTTTAAAATCAAGCGGATATCCTTCCCCTATCCCCAATACACAAGAGAAAATCAAAAAAAACCCAAACACTTCATAAATATGAATAACCTGAAATGGTCTGAAAACACTCAGTAACACAGCATCAGACTTAAACAGGCCATCTGAGACCATAAACCTCCCTTCTTTTTAGTAGAACTAGTTACGTACATGCATTTGTCCTCCTTTCCGCTGATGGATCAGTTTGAGCCACTTAAAGTTTTCTGCTGGTCCATTGACTTAGGCCCTTTATTCTTCTCTTTTAATTCTAAAGTGATTCTGAATTAATCCTGTGAGATCAGCTGACTTCCAGTACAGCAAATGAAAATCAGAACCACTGAGGTTTTTAAATATAACTATGTAATCATGTTTCATACTATTTTGTTATACTGAGCTTTTCTTGTGATGTCTGTACTATTTAAATATTTTTGCCTGATGGTGTTCATGAGTTTTTCTTTCCAAGAATTACAAAACAATCTTGCCTTAGAGAAAGTTTTTCTGTATTTTTGACAGAAAACGTGTGTTTCCTACATTTTTGACAGAATCTTTTCCCTTTCCTCTCTCAGTGTTCAGGAAATGCTGACAGGTCAGAGGCTTTGCCAGTCCAGCTCCCATAATGATGCTGTCCTGGCAGCCCTGAACCAACAAAGAAGTGATGGCATACTTTGTGATATTACCCTTATTGCTGAAGAGCAGAAATTCCATGCACATAAAGCAGTCCTGGCAGCCTGCAGTGACTACTTCCGAGTAAGTACAAAGACTTTTCTCTCTTATAATAATATTAAAAATTATTATTGTGGAGAACATGAGTGGTTATAGATATCATATTGAACAAGCTTTAAATTTAGGCCTTTAGAAAATTCAGGATTATTGCAATTTAGTAGAGTATGCAACTTTAAATATCCGCACACGTGTCTAGGGAAAGAAATGTAAAGAACACAATTAAGTTTTTTTAATCATTATTTACGGTATGTCTTCCCCCCACCTCTCCACTCCCAACAAAGATGGGCAGTGCACATCTTTCTATGAATTTTATGCCCCAATAAAGTCAGAAAGTGGAAGACTTCTTTGTAGAATGAAGAAATGTTTGTAGAATGTTGGGTACAGTTGTGATTATGTGACTGTGAAGAGGAGACTGAGGGGAGACCTCAATGAGGTCTTCAACACCCTCAAGAGGGGAAACAGAGCGGTGAGTACAGGTCTCTTCACTCTTGTGACTGGTGGCAGGACTTGAGGAAACAACATGAAGCTGAGTCAGGGCAGGTTTAGGTTGGATATCAGGAAAAGGTTTTTCACCCAGAAGGTGGTTGGGCACTGGAACAGGCTCACCAGGGGAAGTGATTAAAGCACCGAACCTGACAGAGTTCAAGAAGCATTTGGACAATGCTCTCAGGCACATGGTGTGACTCTTGGGGTGTCCTGAGTAGGGCCAGGAGCTGGACTGTTACAGTCCTGATGGGTCCCTTCTAACTCAGCATATTCTGTGATTCTATGATTAGAGCATGGAAGCAGAGGGAAAGGGTATTTAAATTTAATCTTTACTGTGAGGATGGTGAGGCACTGGAACAGGTTGCCCAGTGAAGTTGTGGCTGCCCCATGCCTGGAAGTGTCCAAGTACAGGTTGGATGGGGCTTTGAGCAACTTGGTCTAAGTGAAAGGTGCCCCTGGCCATGGTGATGGAACTAGATGATCTTTAAGGTCCCTTTCACCACAAGACATTGTATGATTCTATGATAAATGCGATTTAATTCAGTTTGAGAGTGATTTTTGTAGGATGTAAGTGGTTACTCTCAAAGAGGAGGCTATAGTAATTTTTAAAATGTGGTAAGACTTATTTTCAGAAACCAGTGTTTCCAAAATGTAAAGATTAAAATATTCTCTGGGAAATCTAATTCAGATGCTCGGCATGGAAAATTGAACTCAGGTGCTAAAATTGGAGTAACTGAAAAATTGAGTTTGCTAATAGGAAGAGTATTCTGCATGTGAAGCAATTCTACTAACCTCTATTATGATGTACCTGCTCAAAATGTTGGACTGTCTATAGCTCTGTAGTTGGCTGGTATTTTTAAGTGTGAGTCATCCTGTTATCAGAGACTAAAGCTGAAATTCATTAAAGGTCTGTTTTCTCTAACAAAGTGATTTTATTTAATATTTTGTCTACACTGTAATTGTAGTGTTACAAACTTCTTTATGGTGACATTTTTGTTTTGTAACAATAGTAATACAGTGTATGACAACTGTTCTATATCCTTAATTACCTGAGACGAATTTTTATCTTCCTGTCAACTATGTCTCACTTTTGCTTAGAATTTATTAATTTATTCTGTGTACTTAAGAAATATTATTAACCTTGATGTTACTTTTGCTGTGATGGTGTTGAGCCAATTGATTGCTCATTTTTTGAGCTTGTCTGTATGCTTATGGGTTCTGCTACAGCATACTTTGTACTGCCATAGTTGCTGATGTTGCTTCATAATGGTGTCTGGGCCCTGCTGTAACAGAGATTTCCTTGCACTTTTTTTCTGTTACCCCAGTGCACAGAGAGGTGTTCTGGAGCTCTCTTGCTCTAGCAAGTGCTATATATACTTGTCAATGATAGATATACTACCATGCTGTTGTTCTTGTTTGAATGAAATATTTTAATAAGGGTGCCATATCATTACTCTGCACATGTGACATTCTTTCCAGAGTTCACTGTATCCTGTGCATAGAAACATCATAGAGTGGGCATCTGTGTCCAGCATTCCAGCAGTGTGGTAGGAACAGCTTCTACTTCAGTCGCTTATTGATTGACATTGAGATTTGGGGCACTGTGACTTGCTGTGTTATTTCCAATTGAGTTACTTGGAAAGTTATTAAAAATTAAAATCTTAATGTCCTTAATTGCTACATAAATACCTCTATTTAAAAAATACTGAGAGAATGATCTATGTAACATTTAGAATTTGATCTGCCTGTAAACTGGTATGGTGTGGTAGGATGTATTCTTTAGGCTATAAATATGAAATCTGTGCTTTCTGAAATCTGGGAAACAATTTGTATTGTTAATGGAAAAAAATCTTTGTTAGAAAATTGTGAAATGAGACCTATAGTCTGTAAGAAGGTGACAAAAAGTTACTATATACTATGTTCCTGATTCTAATAATTTAGAAACAGCAAGAGTTGATTGAAAAGTAATAATGTTTTGTATTTAACCTAATATTATTGATGGTTTTATGACTAGGGGGATTTTGAGCTGCTTGAGTGTTAATTTTTTTGAGATTTAGAAGAATGATACCAAGCTTCATTTAGTCAGCGAAAAGAAAGAGGTGATAAAAGAGGATAGAATATTTACTTAGAATGAAATGAATGACCAGCTGAAAGTACCAGATCTCTCTCAACTGGTCATAAAGACCAGACTCACATAATTCAAAATTAGCTGTTAAGCTGTTAATATTGTATTTTTACCCTTATTTTTTCCTGGATTTTCTTGGAGGAATTCTTGGATGAAACTTGCAAATTTTCTAACCCTGAAGTAATTTATGAAAAACCTCACTGCCATGTGAAACTTACCTTTCAGTACTTTTTTCCTGAGATATATGTACAGGACTGCAGTGAATTGGATTCTGGGAACATCAGATGTTGGAGTTTCTTTGAATTGAGATGACACAAAGAACTTGCCTACCATAGCTTCTGGTTTCTAGAGCTCATAGATTGGATTAATATCCCAGCCTGCTTTCAGCTGTGCCTAGAGAGGCTCTCAGCTGATTCTTATGACCTCACAGGTGTACTGAGTTTGTGTGGCCAGGTTTTGGAAGCATGAGGCATTACAGGGGAGGTTTCTATTAGAAGCTGCCAGAAGCTTCCCCTGTGCCTGACAGAGCCAATGCCAGCCAGCTCCAGGATGGATCAACTGCTGGGCAAGCCTGAGCCATTCAGAGAAGGTAGGAGCACCTTTATGATAACATATTTAAAAAGGAAAAGAAAAGTGTGTGTAGATGCAAGATCAGAGAGAGAATACATAAGGGGAACAACTGTGCTGACACCAAGGTTAGTGGTGAAGGAGGGGCAGGAGATACTCTAGGCACTGGAACTGAGGTTTCCCTGCAGCCCATGGTGAGGCAGCTGTGCTGCTGCAGCCCATGGAGGTCAGTGGGTGTGCAAAGATCTGCCAAAAAGTCACCTGCACCAGAGCAAGAGGATGCCCTAAAGAGGGCTATGAACCCATGGGAAGTCCATGCTGGAGGGACCAATTCTCGCAGACACCTGCAAACTTGTGGAGAGAGCAGCCCAAGCTGGAGCACGTTTCCTGGTAGGACTTGTAACCCTGTGGGGGACCCACAGTGGAACAGCTTGTGCCTGAAGGACTGCACCCTGTGGAAGAGTGATCCACATTACAGCAGTTTGTGGAGAACTGTTGCCTGTGGGATAGATTCACACTTGAGAAGTTCATGAAGGACTGCCTCCTGTGGGAGGAACCCTGCACTGGGGCAGGGAAAGGACTCCTCTCCCTGAGAAGCGGCAGAAACAATCTGTGATGAACTGACCATAACCCACACTCCCCATCTCCTTGTACTGCTGAAGAGGAGGAGGTAGAGCTCAGGACTGAAGGAGGGGTAAAGGGAAGGTGGTTTTAGTATTTATTTTACTTCTCATTATCCTGCTCTGATTTTATTAGTAATAAAATTCAGTTAATATCCCAAATTAGAGTCTGTTTTGCCTGTAACAATATTTGGTGAGTGATCTCTCCCAGTCCTTATTTCTACTCATGAACCTCTCATTATATTTTCCCCTCCCTGTCCACTTATGGAGGGGAGTGATAGAGCAGCTTTGGTTGGTGCCTGGCATCCAACCAGGGTCAGACTCCTACAGTCTTTTCTGGATCTCCAGATATCTGTTCAATTTTACACAGGTATCTATCAGAATGAATCATTTGTTTTCTCTTTTTGGCTGCTATTATAAATTAGCTTCTAAAGAGACTAGATGTTTGCTTTCTATGGAATGCTTTTACAGTTTTCTGCAGTTTTGTTCTGCGTCTACTTTGATTTAGAAGGTCCTACTTCTTTAACTGTGGTGTTTTCTTAAGCAGCATATTTTTTTCAAATTGCTGCTTAAGTCTCTTTTATTGCAAAGAAAAGTTTATTAATGCTTTAGAAGGATAACTAAACATTTGTCATGTTACAACTGATGGAGTCAGAGCCACCATGTAAGGGAGAGTGGACAGAGAAGGTTAAACAGAAGTTCCCTTGTCAAATTTTCTTTAAAGTTACAGTCTGAAGTAAAATCTATTGCTTTTCTAAGACAAGCTGAAGACTTGAGCTTCAGCAAAATAATTAGGGGACAGACTTCTAGGGTAACAGCCTGTCGTCCATTCTTCCAGTTCATATAGTTAGTCTTGTAGTTCCAGCTGTGCAGAAACATTGGAGTTTAAATCCTAAGCATATCCTGGTTTGGGAGTTTGCTGCATTTTTACACCAAAATGTTGTGTTTGTTTTGGTTTTTTTAATTAAAAAAGCCCTTAGAAAATTGGATACGAAGACTGCATTAAAAATCCAGAGTTAAACTGCAAGAACAGACACTTGAAAAGTAGGGGTTTTAATTTGTATTCTGCTTCTGAAGGACCTCTTATTTCAAAATGTGCAAAGGAATACAGTAGCTGTCTCCACAGCCTAAAAGACTACAGTAAAGAATAGTAAATATATGTATTTTTATGGGCTCCTTTTTAAGCAACAGCCAGCATTTTAGGCAGACTTTTCCATATTGATCTACTGTAATTTGCCATTTATCTCTATCTTTTGCACTGACACAAGGCACTTGAGTTTGTATGTGTGCATTGTGATGATTCTAGCAAGCTAAGTAATTTCCAGTTGAAAGATTCTTCTGCTTTTTTCCCCTCTTGGACCAAAATTAAATGTTACTGCATGACTTGATTAGTAGGCATTTACAGTGTTGGCAGGTGATTATATAACCTCAAAATTTTCTTGTGCAAAACGCATTGGTTTTCCAGCCAGAACAACTCCTTTCTTCTTTATTTTTCATTTGAGTGGGTTTGTAGTTGCAGGACTTCGATCTTTCTCAGAAAGATGCAGATTTTTCATCTAATCTGGATGAACAAAATTGTATCCATTATCTGAAATAGATTTTAAATAATAATATTCTAATATTTTCCCCACAATGAGCATGCTCAATTCTTAGAAGAATTTTTCTTATCTGAAATGAAATAGTAGATAATAATTTTGTATACAGACTCTGTACTACTAACTGTTTAGTTGATTCTTAAACAGTTTCTTTTCAGGAGTTTTCTGTACTGTCTTTCCTACCTGTTGACAAATAGTTTCCTTCTCTGTATACAACATTGCGGATTGTTCATATTTTACCCTATATTGCATTGTTTCTTCATAAGGTTAGAGAATTGATTCTTATGAACAAATCTCTGAGGTATGAAAGACTATATGATGCAAATGGCTTTGAAAGTCGTGTTACATTAATAATCATAAAGAGGAAAAGGATCTCCCTAATATGTCTTAGGGATAAATCTTAAGACCTAGTTCTGAGAAATCAGAATTACCTGCTGGCTTTGCAGTATAACGTGATTTTGTCTTTCAGCATTTTACCATTGATATGTGTCTACTAAACAAACAATACTTTCTGTTCTATTGTACCCTGAAAGTGATTCTACTTAGGAATTGTATGTCTAGATAACCTGTAGAAACATTGGGTCTTCTCACAGGACCAAATCAGCTCTATTCTTCCAAACAAACAGTGGTTCTGCCTGCATCCTTCCCAAGCCACATACGGATAGGTATGGCTGCTTCTGAACTTCCTGAACAACAGGACAAGGAGCAGTGGCCATAAACTAAGACACAAGAAGTTCCACCTCAACATGAGGAAGAACTTCATGCTGAGGGCAGCAGAGCACTGGAACAGGCTGCCCAGGGGCATTGTGGAGTCTTCCTCTCTGGAGACTCCAAACCAACCTGGACTTGTTCCTGTGTAACTTGCTCTAGGTGACCCTGCCTTGGCAGTGGGGTTGGACTAGATGATCTCCTGAGCTCTCTTCCAACCCTGATGATTCTTTGATTCTGTAGCTTGAGCACTCAAGGAGGAAATTTTGTACCAAGAGTCGGGCTCATCAATAGGCTTGCTTTTCTTGGCTGTCTTCCTTGAATCCTTACAAGCAGTACACAGATTTTCCCATACTAATTTTTTGGAAATCTGACAGTACAATTACAGAGATGTCAGATGAACCTTCCAGAGTTGGCAAACCATGCACCCTGCTATGATTCCTTGCTTCTTTTCTTTCTTATCTTTGTTCTTACTGGTGGTAACTTACATGAAAACTGAAACATTTCCCATGAAATACCAAGCTCCCTTTCTGCTGCCATCATGATTTATGCAAAACTAGTATTATCCCAGCTATATGGTGTGAGGGTCAAAAATAACTACTCGATCCCAGATATGAAGGTAGAAACTGGAATAATTTATTGAACATGTGACATGCAATTTAAAGGCATCAGGGCTAGGATATGTTAATAAGGAGGATGGAATATGGTAACATATGGTAAGTAGGGGATTATACAAATTTCGGCTATGTTGCACAATTAGTTAATATTTTCTATACCAGGGATTTTAAATGGGGGAAGGAAACAAAGGGTTTCAACATGAATTGACAACATTCATCTTAAAATCCATCTCTGTCTTGGAGCTGGAGACAGCTAATTAGCATAGTTGAGCATCAACAGGCCTTGTTGTCCTTAGTGATGGGATTTTTTCTCAGCTTCTGTTGACCAAGGCTTACTGCTTAAACTTGTCAGGATCTTGCTGCTGGAAGCTGAATTTCAGATTCCAACAATGTGACATCTCTAATTAGTTACACATCCTTGCCATCTTCTTACTCAACATTCTTCCCCAAAATCTAAGAAGCCTTAAGCGTTTTGAACAATATCTGATCTTTGCTGTATTGATTCATATTATCCTGGGCCATTCTCTGTTATCAAAGCCCTTCATTCTGAAGTAGTTTCCAATTGCTCTACAAAATTTCAGAACAGGATACAGTATTCTTATTTACTGTCACACCAGTAGATTTCTTATGTAAGAATAAAGAGGCCTTTATTAAATATGCTTAGTATTGAGGTGAAACTTCCCCACTTCTTAACTTTGTTTAATCTCTCTTGTGGGTTTTTTTTTGTTTTTTTAATGCATTCTTCCTATGTAAAAATGCTGACTGCAGACTTGGGACAGAATATCGTCTTAGTAGTGGTTTCAGGATTGAGATTATTGCATTTATAATGGTCACTACAATGCAGTGATTCTATAAGAAGTCTTAAGGGCTATTTTGGCATACTGTCTAACTGTTTAGCATTGTTTTTGAACTCTCCTACACATGAAATCAGCCAAATGTGCCAACACATAGGTCTGAGTGATGCCAACAGTGCAGAAAGTATTCGAAGATTCACAGTAGTGTCTGGTGTTGTGAACATATTACTTGTACACCACCTGTTGAGAATGGGAACTCAGTGCTGCTTGCTTTTCATTAGAAGAAAACCCAAAACTTGCCTAAAATAAGAGGAGGCCTGGGGAAAAAAATCAAGTTATACTGCTGGCATAATAAAAAGGTTTAAATACAATTATTCAATAATCCAGTTACAGTTGAGTGTCAAGAAAACTGCACATTCCTTCACTTCTTAAAATATTGTTTGTTATAGGCACTTCAGTACTTTGACTATGTTTAATCAAAACATTGGAAGTAATACAGCATAGGCAGGTGTGAAGTGTCTCATGTAATATTTATCTGAACAAACTCCTTTTTACTTCTGGAGTATATACAAAAATGTTCTGCAAATGTATTAAAATTTAAGTAAGTGTTTTAATATTCTTTGAAAATGAACAACTTAAGGAAGTGGATCTGGTTAATTTTACTTTGTTCATTTGTATCTTCACAATTAATGGGTTTTTATTCTGTGAGGCTTGGGAGCAATTTTTGTTTGCTGCAGACAGAATTCCCACAGCTCAGCAATATAGGTGTTACTAAAAGCATTTAGAAGAATATTTTCTGAATTCTGTGTTCAAATTCCAAATAGTTTTTATGCTGAGTAAATATGTTTCTGTTGCAGTTCTCACAGTTTGTAAATGAATTCATTGTAACTCTGCCATTGTTGGGTGGTAGACATCGTGTTGTATCATCTTGAGGTTTGTTTTTTTTAACTGTTTTGGGGTGCCTATATGGTAAGTAAGTGTACTGTTTAAGTATGGCAGAATCAACTCTGCAGTTAATAAGATAGGCCATTGGAGACTGTGGCTTGCTGTCTCAGATTAGACTGATGTGATAACAACAAGTGGTCTTTGGCTACTATTCAGTTGATGAATATTCTCAGTATAAACCCAGGACAGAAAGGAATCATTGCTGCCATGTTGATGTCGGTGCCAGTTTTCTTTACCATTTTCTTTGCTTGCACCAGGCTTCCTCATTTCAATTTTGCAGGGCTGCCATAACAAGTGTTCTGATGTCTGACTGAAGTCAGCTGTAGTTTCTATGTTGCTAAGTGTTTGCCCATGAAATGCAGTTTATTGGGGCAGGCCTGTGGCAGAGAAGTATTTCATGCTTGTTTTCTTCTCAGTCTCTATAGTCTGATGAAGAAGTCTGATGTTTCAGAACAGAGTTGGATGCAGTAGGAACTCTTCTGTCTCTTGTAGTCTCTGTCAGTATCTTCCTACACAACCTCAGGAAAATTTAAAATTACTCTGTGGGTGTAATGAAGCTAAAAACACTCGAGGGAATTACTTGGGCAGCATGTCACTTTTAGCTTCAGTGACTAGGACCCACATACCATTCTAATAACATGAGAAGTATCCAACAAAAGAGACAAGTGGTGAAGAGCTAAAACCATGATCCATAGGTTGCACTGAACATATAGCTGTCTTGAAATATCATCTGTTATCTCTACAGTTGTACTGTCAGAATTACAGAATATGTTGAGTTGGAAGGGGCCCACAAGGATCCTTGAATTCAACTCTTAGACTATCCCCAAGAGTCACACCATGTGCTCAAGAGTATCACCTAAATGCCTCTTGAACTCTGTGAGACTTGGTGTTGTGACCACTTCCCTGGGGAGCCTGTTCCAGTGCCCAACCACCCTCTGGGTGAAGAACCTATTTCTGATATCCAAACTAAACCTCCCCTGGCACTGCTTTCCAACATCTCATTCCCCAGTCTGTACGTACATCCAGGGTTGCCCCTTCCCAGGTGCAAAATCTGACACTTCCCCTGGTTGAACTTCTTATGGTTGGTGATTGCTTCTAATTTGTCAAAGCCTCTCTGCAGGACCTCCCTGCCTTCAGGGAAATCAATAGCTCCTCCCAGTTTTGTGTTTAATTGCCATTGATATATTTCAAAAAACTCTTTTACTGTCCCCCACATTTCTGGCAGCTTCAACTCCAGTTGAGCTTTGGCTATAAGAATTTTCTCCCTACAATGGCAAGCAGCATTTCTTGGATACTCCCTCAGGGAGTATTCCGCTCTTTGTTTGTATAAGAAGCTGATCACAATGCACATACTTTTGGTATAGCACGTCATGCTCCTTTGAAGTTTAGAGAATATGACTTTCTTTAATAAAATTCTTCAATTGCTTCGTTGTCAGGTGTTATTTTTTTACACCTTGTTAACAGTTTCATTTTAGTAGACTGAAATATAACATTGGCAAGTTGAATTCTTGTGACTATAGGCCTTCACCTAGTAAAGGGTTGGATTAAAGTAGTGGAGCCTCTGCATTTGACTGTCCTGAATGGCTTTGTAAATGCTGCTGGTTGCTTGTCTTTGGTAGGAGTTAGTCTGCCTGAGTCAGCCATTTTTGAAACATTAGACATCAAAATCCTTGCTAAATCTCAGTTCACTCTTACTGTTTGACCTAATGTGTAGGTGATGAATAATGAAACTGCCTCTCAATATACTACCATATAGGTAATGCCTCAAAAGAGGGAAACACCCTTAACAGCATTGGGTGGGAACATAAGAATGATCACACCGTTGGATCATTGCCTTTAGCAGCAGCTGTTTGTGTTGTCTGGTGAAAAAGAGTAAATCCAGACTAAGTGTATGTGGCATGTCCCTGAGAGTTTCCCAGCTGTTTTCAGCTCAGTGGTGTTTCTTGAGAAGGGTGTGATACTTGCCTATGCAGCAGTCCTAGATAGGTCTCTCTTCTAAGCTTTTACCTTCTTTCCCATAGAGCCTGTGTAAGATTTCTCATCCCCTGTACAGGGTGGCTCACTGCCTGTTGGGTGAAGATCTACTTTTGTTTATTCTCAATCTGATTTATACCAATTTCAATTGATTCCTTCTAGTTCTTCTGTTGGAAGAGATAAACATTGGTTCCTAAGAATTCTCATGGCACTGAAAATCATCTCTTTTCCAGGCTGGAAGTTTCTGACTTAGTCAGATGCTAGTCAAATGGAAGCTGGGTAGGATGTTTGATGAAGCTCCTTGCCCTTCTCTGAAGCTATTACGGTGCTACTATATGTTTTTTGAGATGAGGGTAAAAGAATTTTATGCAGCAGACAAAAGATAGATTTCTGTGTGGGCATAGGGTTGATTTCTGTTTTGTACTCTCTTGCCTAACAACTTCAAAGCTTTGATTACTCTTTTTTTTTATTACTGTTGCTGAGCACAGGGATGATTTTTTTATTAAGCTCATATGCTAATTTTTATAGCTGCCATTTTAGAAACCAACTGATTCTCTCATGCAATCCTTTTAGACTTTATCACACTTTACCCAGGCCTTTACTACCTTGGATAGCTTTGCTTCAATGGACTTTCTGGCTGCACTGCTCTTGTCCTTTTCCAGGTCTTTGCTAGGATGTTAGAGACACACTGCAAAGCTCCACTAAAATCAGGACTCCCTGTGAAAACTGTCCTGGTCTTTTCTTGTTCACTGTCATATATTCAGTCGCTTATCCAGGCAAAGATCTCTTTTCTTTTCTCTCTTGCCTGGTTTGCCTTCCAGGCATTTAAAGGCCTCTGTCAAAAGCTTTTTCTGAATACACTTTGTGAAAAAGTCACGGTTAGACTCAGCATAATGTACTCTTCACCATTAGGTTTCATCTATTAGTTTTATATATAAAAACAATTTTAAGTTTGTGTGTGTATGTGTGCCAAAAACAAATTACACATTACCATCTCCTCATAAATGTGGAACATTCTCAGCTCCTGAGGAAATAACATGGTCTTCCAGGGCCGCAGGGTACCAGCTATGCAAATAGGCAATAAATGTACACAAAGCCCATTTTATATAAAAAATACTGAATATTAGGGCACCTTATAAAATGTCCATCTGCATTTTCAGAAGCTCTCATACATAGCATTTAATAATCTATCTTGTCAGGGTTAGATTTCAACCAAGGAGGAGTAGAATTTGTGGAAATAATTAAAGGAATGTCATCAGAGTCTGTTAGTTTGGAAGGGGTTTGTTAGAGTTGAAGTAAAAGCCAAGGATAAATGAGCATGGTCAAATGCAGACTACTAAAAATAAAATAAAGAGATGATTTTATAGAGGCATTTGCTCCAGAGGAGATAGCTGATGGAGGGTAGAGCTCAGCTGGTGATGAAAATTACTGTGACAAATGACTGCAACATTAACACAAGCTTGGTTAGCCAAGTCATTCTTCTTTTATTTCCACAAATTGTTAGTTCTTGTTTACTTTTTTAGCTTTTTATTAGTAGAAGGATATGAAAAACCAAAGAAGACTAGTCAGCTGGTTTTATTGCTTTGCCTTGGTATAAAACAGTTTAATAAATATGTTGGTGGGAATTAAGGGTTTTACTTTAGCAAATTTGTGCTGTTTCTTAATGGAAAGCAAGATTTATAATCATAATGGAAAATAGAATTGTTTTAAAGAATGCGAAGGTTATCTAGTTCAAACTCTTATAAAATGGACCAGATAAGAGAGGTATCTAACACAAATCCCCATAAAATGAATAATTTAAAATTTCAGCATCAGACTTCTCACATAACAAGTATGATTTGTAGTTATGATGCAGAATAGAAGTAATTGCCATAGTTTATTATTGCTTGGAACATTTAGATGTCAGTGTCTAATGACATTCACATCACATTATAAATGTCTTCTTAAGAAGCTAATAGCAACTATGATTGTTACTCAGGTTCTGTTAGATTAAGCCTTGCTGTACAACTGTTTAGTTGGAGCTTGTATGGACTGAGGTGGGAAACTTACCTTGATGGTATTGTATGAAGTATGTGTTTAAAAGTAAGACCCTTAAAGATGTCCAAGCTTTGATCATGGTTTTTCCTGGGGAAGAAAAAAAAAAATCACAGGAAGCTTTATGACCCTGATTGAAATGTATTGCCGTAGTTGAAATGCTAGTTCAAGAGCTAAGTGAATTTTATTCCAATTTTATTTTGAGCTTGCTTTTGATATCACTTGCTAAAATCATCAAAGGACTTGAACAATAGGCTTATGCATTCACTGGGAAGCATTAAACCAATTTAAGCCAACATTTGCAAATGTGACTCATACTCTTCTGTGCTTGACTGGAAATGCAGGAAAAAAAATCTGGTTTCAGTTATGCTACTTTCTTTATTCTCCAGAAGGCAGGTCTGCTTATAAGTGACTGTTGTTAGGACAGACTGTACATTACTGGAGTTTTATGCAGCGGATTGCATGGCACTGTTATTACAATTCAGTTTTGCTGCTTTTGCCATAAAGTAAACAATCATTGTTATATTCAGGACCACCCGTGATGACTTATTAATTTTAAAATATAGGTACTAGTAAGGTTACTGTAGCTGTTGTAGTTTAAAGTTGGGGGGTTTTTTTCTGATACAGGTTTGCACATGAAAATTGTAGATTTATTTTGTCACTATGATACTACTTAGACAAATTTGGAATCTAAATCTTTTTAATGATGACTCAGCAACTCATTAGCAGTAGCATGATACACATTACACTATTAAACTCTGACTATCAAAACATGAATTGCATTTGATGTAGGTTCAATGAACAATATAACATATTAGCAACAAATGCTTTTTTTTTAATTTTGTTTTTATTTTGACTGGGAACAAAGACCCTGTGCCTTGTAATAACCAATAAAATTACTTTGTTCTTGATGGAATATCCACTATGCAAACAGGAAAAAATATCCCATCCTTAGGTCCTCTAAACTGTAGCAGGGCTGTGTATTTATGTATCACTGTCTGACATTGACATACTAAAAGAAACAGCAAAGGTTCAGTGGAATTTGCTTTGCTAACAGTAATATCTGACACTTGAGTACTGGGAATAAAACTGCGTAATTTTCTGCTCAGCTTTTGCTTTAACTGTATATTCCATTAAACTGTGAATGATAGATGACCTTTTCAATTTATAGGATTCCTTTTAGTTGCTTGGCAAATGCTTAAACCCCAAAATTTAAGTAGATTTCATTGGGCAGATGAATTACTGCAGGCTCAGTTATCAGTGACTGATGTTATGTGACATTTTCCCTGAAAATTTATATAGAACTTTTTCAGAAGAATCATGTAATGAGCCTCTTAATCATATTTCATGCAGTTGGTATTGATGGATATGTTTTTCAGTGAGCGACTACAGAGGACATGGCTGATGATTGATTGAGGATAGACAGGCTTAAATTGGGAGGGAAACAAAGGTAGTTATGACACGAACAAAGCACATTTTTACATGCTATAAAGAAACATTCAGATATTAAATTGGTTATTTGGAGAAGTATATGTCGCACATCTACAGCGTAGTTGATATTTGATGTGGACATTGTCATCTTTGAAAGCAGTATTTTGACTCTTATTCATACATTCTGAATGTTTTCTTTTTTGTTGTGATAGGTGAAAACAGCAAAGAAAAGTTATATTACTTGTGTAATGAGGGATTAGAACATGAAGTTAAAAGCACCTAAAGGTAAATTCAGGAGTAGATTAAATACATTATGTTTGACTGACCTGTATACAAAACTTAGATTCCAAATCAGAAAGAATGCATGACTGAGCTGTTCTATTGATGCCAGTAAGATTTCTCACAGGCTTAAAATTATACATTAAATAAAAAAATCTTCAGGTGTCACATTATAACTGAGTTTCTGAGCAGTGTGGGAAATGGATCTGAGATCTCTGAAGTGTTAATTTACTTTCTTCATGGCTTTTCTGATGCATAAGATGAGAAGTGCCATCAATTTCCTATAAAGAAAAAACTATAGAACAGGTAAATACAGAAGTAAGTGCATATGCTGTGGGAAGTGAATTGGAATAAAACACTACCCTTAATGAAGACACCTATCTATTTTAAAATAATTGTAAAAAAAGCTCAAGAAGTATCAAGTAGTATCATTGTGGAATTGTGGAGGCAGAAATTTGAGATGACAATATTGCTCTTTTAAAGCAATAAAATGATGCTAGATGGTGTTAGTAACTTTTAAAATTCAGTGGAAGAAGATAAATAGCGAAGGAAAACCTTGGTGATTTCATTGGTCAGTTCTTTAGCTCTTAGTTTGCTAGGTAGGCAGGATAGGCATTCACTCACTTTCAAAATTGTTGTAGTATGGGTTTTTTTTCAGCTACAAGTATATCTTAAGCTTTTTGGTTTTTTCAGACATGCTTCTGAATGGGGTGGGGAAAAGTTAGTTAAATTGTTAATTATGGGTGCCATACAAGTTGTTTGGTGCACTTTCATTTTTTTCCTATAGAGTTCAGCCTCAGTAATAAGAGGCTGGGTGGGATGGCATATTTTGTGGTTTTACCATAAATTAAACTTAAGAATAATTTTATCCCTTATGACATTTGACCAGGGTGCTTACAATATCGTTGATAATAAGTAGGAAAAGTAGGAGTGAGTTTTTAACACAGAGCTCTACAATGACTTAGAAGTGAGAAAGAAGCTCATGCAACTCACTCATAGCTCATCTTGATTTCTTGGGTGTTTGTCTCTCTGTGTGTGGTGCAATGAAAGGAACTACAAGAATGCCGTTTCACCGTGTGCCAACTTTCCACTCTCCTTATCTGGTGGTGATTGTGAGGAAGTGCAGCAAATGCTTATGCACTTTGCAGTAGAGAATGTGTCATATTCCTGGACAGCCACACAAGAGCAACAGCTGAAGGTAAAGGCAGACTCTTGCACATCAGTTGGAAAAGCTTTCCAGTGCCAGTCAGTTGAGGATGAGAGGTGACAGGATGGACTGGGTAGAGATATTTACATGTGTTTTGCAAAACGAGCTTAGCCTTGCTGAAACTCTGAACATTATGCAAGTGATAATGAAGGTGATTCTAAAGTATCCCAGAACTTAATTATTGTTCTTGTAACCTATTATTAAGTCTGTGGTTCACTAAGAATTTATGTAGGTCAGAGCTATGAATTGTTGAGGAGTTCCAAATGTTCATTTAGTGTTGTAGTGGACTTGGATCTAGGGCTTTTGGTAGTTACCAAAGCGATGTTTGAGGAAACAGAGGGAGGAAATTTGGAAGTGTTTCTCTTTGGGTTGCTGAAGTAAGTTCAGCTTACTTGCCAGGTTTTGAAAGCTGAGATTCCTTTTGAAAATTGCATTTAAAGTTGAATCAAAAAAACTGGATAATGATGAATGTCTCTTCATATTCCTGCTGAGGGGACTTTGACATATTTTACATGTTATTGCTATGCACTGGAACCATATACTTCACTCCTAGAAGAAGCAGGGTATTTCCTGAAGGCAGTAATTTAGATGGTCATTTGCTTATCTCCCATTGGGAACATATCAGAGAAGTCGGCTAGTGGCTGATGTAGCTGAACTAAGAGATGAGCATAAGAAGATCAGGATAGCCAAACTGGAGGCATTTTGTGTGGATTCAGACTCTCATAATTTGCAATCTACATTTTTTTTCTTTAAAGGGCCACTCACCTAAGGATTTTGAATCTAGAAATTACTTTATGTGACTTCAGAGAAGTGAAAGAAAACTCTGCTTCCTGTGACAAATTACTATATACAAGAACCAAACATACAGGTGCAAACATTTCTCAGGTTATTTTTGCTGTAATTGTAGCTTTCATTCCAGAAATAAACAGCTTTAGGAAGTTCTTCTGTTCTCATGAAATGAATACACAAAAAAGACACAATTCACACATTCATTCTTCACTTTGCTCAGCCGCTTACTCTTAAGATTAAAGTTTTCATTATTTTAAGCTTCTAGGGTAAGTATGGAGGCTTCTTTTACAGTTAGAGTAAAAAAACTTCATCCCACTATGGTGGGATATTATGTTGGTGTCTAAACATGGATATTTCTATCTATTGATCTATCTATCTGGTGATAGAAGACATTTTTACTTTTGTTATATAGCTACCTAACTTGAGATGCTGTCATTGCAGGCTCTGATGACAATTTCGTTTCATTTTCTCTCGAGTTTCCAGGTATTTTACCAATTTTCCTTCTCTCTGGTACTTACCCAATGTATCATATTATTGTTCATTTAATACCTTTAATGATTTCCTTTGAACATTGGTTAACTTTAAACAGCGTTTGTGCAGATTTAAATTAGAATCCAGTGGTTACTTCAGTGTTCAAATATTTAAGTTTTTTAAACTTTCAGCAGAAACCTTATAAAAAGTCAATAATAAGAATTCCAGGTCATGGCAGTAAGTTACTTACAATTTCAGTCACCACAAATTTTTTCACAGCATAACCACTGGTTCTTTTTATATCCATTTTCCTGTCTTCTGCTACTGCATATGTTTTGATTCTGTTTCTTTCCTTTAAAAGGCCCCTAGGCTGTGTGGAATTCACTGACAGAGTTTTTTTGTGTAAAGTATCTTACAACTTGGTTAAGTTATTTTGTGATGATTTACTGTTTGCTGTGACTGACATGGCTGTAAGGCTCATGTGTACGAATGAGGAAAACCTCATTGCTCTCATGGATATGGAACATCTGAGTAAGAAGATTACTCAGAGGCAAGGAGCAATTTTGGATGTCACCATTGTGACAGTGAGCAATTTGTATTTTGGGCAATTTGAATATCATCTTGTGTGTCTGTTACCCCGATGTCTGTTCTTCAAGTTATGTGTTGTGAAGGAGTCTGTATATATATTGCTGCAGTGCTGCCTGACTGATAAAATCTATATATCTTGACATTTTAACAGTAATACATTATTGTGATTTGGTGGTATTTTACAGCTGTCTTGCCTTTTGCTTTTGAAGGTTAAGCAACGGCATGTTGCCATGCTGAGCACAGGAAGTTAGGCACAAAGACTGTCCTAAGCATCTTTTGCTTGGGCTATTTTGCCTGGTTGCATCAGATCTCATCACATCTGAGCCTATATGCCCTGTGGTTGTGCGCCACTCGGTTTTCAGCTCTTGTCTTTTGTATTCTATGTTTGCAGAATAAAGGTTTTTGTAGAAGTTCCTTTGGCTGCTGAGTGTCAAGTTGTGAAACTACAAGTGTGCTCTGTATTAAATGCCTGACAAGTTGCCACATTACTTTGAAGTCAAGTTTTCAAGAGTCTGAGATTTTTTTTTGTTTCAATATTTTTATCCAAGGATTGTGTATTTTGTTTTCTTTTTCGCTTGGGTATAATTCTTTGTTTCTGTTTCAGGCCAAAATTAGAGGAAGAATGCAGGGTTGATTCCTCCCTTCCCCCCAAAAAAGTTGCTAATAAAGGGTCTTCCTGCCCCACAAAAACAAGGCCATCCAAATTTGTAGCATCTGAAATAAGTGTGACCTCAAATGGAATTCCACAAATGCAATATATACATTTGTGATTGCATGTTGAGGTCTCAATTTTGGAGCAGTTGCCACAAGTGGGTTATATTTACTTTTGATTGGGGGATTCAGTTTACTTACATAACATCTTAACTGAAATAGCAGAATTTAAACAATTTATTTTTCGCAATGTTGGCTAATGCTATGATTGGATGACAGAACAAGGTCTGGATATTTAAAGGAACTGGAAGAAGAGAGAAATCCTCTCCTCAGTGGGTATTATTATAAAAGAGATCTTTGGCTAACATCAGCAGTCTGTACTGCCCACTCTCATGAAGGTCTTGAAGGGGAAATAAGGCATTTCCAAAGAAATTTTATTTTGTCCAAGTGGAAATGTTTTAAAATTAAGTATAATAACATAGTTAAATTAATTCAATAACTAACATGATTAACATATCATGCTTAGCCAAAGTTGCTAACTTTTCTGGTAAGTTTGACTTTGAATTGTGCAATTGTCCAAATATTTTGTATTTACTTTGTTTTTCTTGTCTGTCACTTCTGCATCCGCCAGAGATATTTATCTTATTGCCTTGTTTTTAATATACCCGAGGGGAAAATAAAGTGGGCTACTAGCCTTGCATTAGAAGCATGACTGATGGATCTATTTAAGCTCTTAAAACCTCAGAGTATTTTCAGAGACGCGTCTTGGGGTTTGGTAGCCCAACCATAACTCATTCTCCAGGTATTGGTGAAGTCTCAAACTAGAATTTAATGATCCATATTTTTTTTACAGTTAAAACTGCAATATTCAAGTATAATAGTGCAAATTAGAGACTGAATTTGAAGTCAGTTTCTGTCTATGGTAGAACAGATTTTTTTTCATGCTGGATTAAACCTTAAAACTCTCAGGCTGAAAAGGAAGTTTGCCTGCTGGTAAAGGCAGTGTGGATCACTGAGCAGTACTAAGTTCATCTGAGTGGGAGACTAATTTCCTGTAGGCTAATCTAGTTCAGCTGAATGGGAACTGTCTGATGACCATAGCAGGCCTTGTCTTTTGATCCAATTCTTCGTCCTTGCCTCCTGAAAAATAGATGTAGTTCTTATGCAGTATTGAAAAACTTCACAGAATATTTGAGGATATTATTTGAGAACATGAATTCTGAATAGCAGATGGCTTCACATCTACAATGGAGTGACTACCTCAGTGGACAAAGGAAGGGCTGCACATGTCATCTGTCTGAACTTCTGCAAAGCCTTTGACACGGTCCTCCACAACATCTTTCTCTCTAAATTAGTGAGAGATGGATTCAATGGGTTGACTGTTAGATAGATAAGACTGGTTGGACAGTTGCATTCAGAGGGTCACCAGCTCAGAGTCCTGATGGACATCAGTGATAAATGGTATACTTCAGGGGTCCATGCTGGGCCCACTGTTATTTAATATCTTCATCAATGACATAGACAATGGGATCCAGTACACTCTGCAGAGGGTCCTGGACTGTCTCGAGGAGTGGGCCCATGGGAATCTCATGAGGTTTAATGAGACCAAGTGCAAGGTGCTGCACCTGGGTAGGGGCAATCTCTGGTATCAATACAGGCTGGGGGGTGAACAGGCTGAGAGCAGCTCTGCCAAGAAGGATTTGGGGATGCTGGTGGATGAGAGGCTGGACATGACCCAACAGTATGCATTTGCAGCCCCAAAAGCCAATTGTGTCCCAGGCTGCATCAAAAGCAGTGTGGCCAGCAGGTGAGGGAGGTGATTCTGCCCCTCTACTCTGTTCTGATGAGACCCACCTGGAGTGCTGCATCCAGCGCTGGGGTCCCCAGCACAGGAAGGACATTGATGTATTGGAACGAGGCCAGAAGAGAAGCACTAAGTTGATCAAAGGGATGGAGCACCTCTCCTACGTGAAGAAAGGCTGAGAGAATTGGGTTTGTTCGGCCTGAAAATAAGAAGGCTTTGGGGTGACCTAATTGTGGCCTTCCATTATGTAGATAGAGCCTGCAAGAAACATGGAGAAGGACTTTTGGCAAGGACACATAGTGATAGATCAAGGGGGAAGGCTTTCGGTTTAACTGAAAGACGGTGATAAGATTAGATCAGATATTAGGAAGAAATTCTTTACTGAGAGGGTGTTGAGGCACTGGAACAGCTTGTCCAGAGAAGTTGTGTCTACTGTCCCTGGAAGTATTTAAGGCAGGTTGGATGAGACTTTTAGCTGGTCTAGTGGAAGGTGTCTCTGCCCATAGCAGGGAGTTGGAGCTAGGTGATCTTTGTCGTTCCTTTCAACACAAACCCCATCTGTGGTGCTATGCAAAGCCATAGTCCTGTCCGTGGCTTACTGGCAGCTACAGTTCTGATAGCCTATTGCATCCTTAGACTGTGTGTGTAGTGGTAAATAAGGTGAATGAGAGCTTGTTTTCTGGACCTAGAAGGGACTGGCATAGCATGACTTGTGACAATATGGCTAATGTAGGAGAATGGCAATCCTACAATCAGTGGAAGAGGTTTTACTGGCAATGGATTTATAGTGACGAGGACCTTCTTGAACCATCTTCCCCTGAAGAAGATCAATGCACTATGACTGTTTAAGGGATTTTAATGGACATTTAATGAATGTTTATTGCATTATGTATGTTTTCTCCTGTTTGGTAATGGTTATTCAAACAGCATTCTAGTTGTTTGTTTTTCCTTTAGAGATCCTGTTCTAGGTTTTTATTCTACTCACCCCTCAGGGCTGCTTTTCTACCTCTGTCAGAGCCTCGAACTCTGATTGGTTGTTGAATGCGATCCCCTATTGGTTACTTGTTGAATCCCTACGCCTGCTATCGGTGCATGGAAGTGATCCCCTATTGGATCACTGTTGAATTCCTGCACCTGTTATTGGTGTGTTTTTCAATTCTGTTCTCCACCAGTGGGCGTCCAGGTCCCACCCGTACTTCCAGAGAGTTCCATCTCTAGCCCTATAAAAGAAGGTGTTTCACCTTAATAAATTGCTTCTGCTCCACTGCTTCTTGTAGTCCTGTCATCTTTCTGGAAGCGATGCTGGGAGCAGGAGCTGGGATTACCAATCAAACGGCTGCCAGGCTAAACCTCTGCAAATAGGTTGGCTTTACCCATGGTATTTGGAACAGCTATGGCTTGAGTTATCTCTGGACTGTAATCTGATCTTTGCCTGGGAGAATGCTAGTTGGCAAGGGTCAAAGCTCTGCTGGAGGCTGTTTTTGTTAAACTTTTGGGATGATTATGGACAGTGACTGAGTTAGCAGCCTGATCCTGCTGAGTTTACTAAGTTCAGTGTAATAATCAAACCTGTGTAAAGACTATGTTGAAACCTGTGTTAAAAGTAATTTCCTAAAGATAAATTTAATAAGTCTATACAGAAGAAGTCATAGAAATTATTCCTGATCTACAGGTGAGGTTCAGTTAAGTGTTTCTTTGTATCTGTAAGCTTAACTCAATGTGGAACATCATCTCTTGATCAGAGTAAAACTGTATTAGTAACCACACTGTCTTTTGATGGTTCCCGTGGACAGATCGATAGTGTAGAGACTATTACTGTAGCATAACTGGAGGATGCAGAGCATCTTGTATCACTGAACATTTTCAGCCTTTCTGCAGGCAGTCTGTGATGGAATTCAATGCACAGAAGGTTTGCAAATCTACCCCTACGTAGACTGATGTTACTTTGAGACTTTACTCTCTTTATTCATGAATTGGTGTGTGAAAGGAATATTATCCAGAAGGCTTCTTTAGTAGCGAATTTCTGAGAAGAGAAGCTTATCTCTTCAAGACACCAAACTGCAGGTCTGCTTTTGCAAGGAGTAGGTGGCTGATGGATACCTTGCGCTCTTGGCAAGCTCTGAATCCTCGCAATACCCATGAGACCTCATTTGATACGTCTAAATGACAACAAAATATGCAACACTGATTACATTTTTAATGGATTAGAAAAGTATCTGAACTTGTTAGATTTGTTTGCATTTTTTTTCTAACTGGATGTATTTCATGCCTGTGTCTTACTACATTTGTTTGATAAACCTTGTAAAATATTTGTCGCTTCTATTCTGCTGTTGAATGAGTGTGTGCTAAATGTCACTTTTGCTTATACTGGATGATTTCCAGGCAACAGATTTATGCCAAACTGTGGTGTTTTAATGATAAAAGTGCTAACATTTTCAGAAGAAATTACTTATTTGCAGGAAGTGTTCAGTTCTTGAAGGCACCTGAGTCTTGGTGAATCATGGAATAGTTTGGGTTGGAAGGGCCTTTATATGTCATGTAGTCATTCATATGTGCTAAAGAGTTTTTTCTTTGAAATTCAGCAGTGCTTTGTTGACAGATTGCACAAATGAAATCCCAAGTGCTTTATTGGCTGTCTCAGCTTCTGCAGGTATCAGCCAGAGTATAGAGAGAAGGTAGCAGGGGCTATGCCATGAGAAGTACTTTCTTACTAGAGTTCTCCAAGGTGAAGTTTGGTAGCCTTCACAGAGACATCAAGTTTGGCACAAAACCTACTGGGGATAAATTTAGACTTTCTTTAGCAATTGCAGATGGTAGAACTATTCAGTTTATTTGTTTGCAGTTTACTGTTTAAAGATTCTAAGTGGTATTTTGTTAAAAAAAGTGAGAGAGGGACAAAGAATGGAGAATGGGACTGATGAGGGAAGGAATGGTAAGTAGGGCTACTGCAGTGGGAATGCAGGCTGGAAGGAAAGAGTGAAGGGCAAAGAAGTTTAACAGAGATAAGAAGAAAAAGATTCTCACAAGGATTCAGAGGCTGGGTAGGGTTGCTTCAGTCAAGAGAGGCACTGGAGGCAAATGATCTGAAAAGAAAGACTGGATAAAAGGGACAGTTGCTCTCCTTGGTCTTGTTTTCAGGGATGTTCCATAGCACCTTGCCTATCTTCAGTTTAGGTTTTATGATCTGAGAAACAAGGACAATAACAAGGGGAGGTTGTAAGTTTAGGTGACCATATCCCCATCCTTCCTCTTCATTCAAGAACTAGAGTATTCTATTGTTTACATTCTGGTCTGACATGCTTATTTGGAAAGGATTGTTTATAAAATATGGTATGTTAACTGTCCCTTTTCCCCCAGCAAGTAACTATGTATGGTTTATTGCTTCTTCTTATATATAATGATACTACATATAAGTATTATTTCTAGTGATGCTTGTGTAGATTACTTTTTTCCCAGAGTCCGGTTAACTTTTTTTATTGAGTGATGCCTTATTGTGTGACTGTTCCCATTGATTTCACCTGAATTGCTTAGTTAAGAAGTATATATGCATGGACCAAAAGGATTTGTTTCAGTTTTTCCAGAATAGGTTTTTGTATTTCCTTATTGATGAAAAGACTCAGTCACAGGATTGATTGCTGTGGGGTTAATATTGAAAACTTGATATAAATCTCATTGTAACTCTCAAATGTGTTGCCATTTAGAATTCTTATTCAAAATTGGTTAATAACATTTTTTTTTCCATAGGCAATGTTTAGTCTCTGCATGGTTGAAAGCGAAGCTGATGAGGTTAATTTGCATGGTGTCACAAGCCTCGGTTTAAAACAAGCCCTGGACTTTGCATATACTGGACAGGTATTGTACAGTTCTTCAAAATAAGAAACACAGTTAAAAGCAACTGCAATAAAAACAGAATATGACCTTTTCAGAAGTACTTGAAATTATTTTTCTTGTGCTTTACCCAGTACAAGGTAATTTGATTTAACAGATCTTAATTTTTACATACTGTGGTGGATTTTTTCTTTAGAAGTACTGTTTAATAAAAACACCACTTACGTGCATCGTTGCCAGGTAGCACACAATGTAGGCCTTGTATAACATTTTGTAGTTACCTGACTGTTCATAAAATCTTAATGTGAGTTGATTCTGCATGTGAAACTAAATGTGAAGAAAGGTGTTTTCCTAATAAGTATTTATAAACTCTGATGTGTTTGAAAAATTATATAACTGAGCAGAAAAGTAGTCTCTTACTCTCTGGACAGGTGCTGTTGAAGCATTTTTGTAAATACTTACAGGCACTGTACATCTTCATTGTGCCACTCTTTTTGACCAGAGGTTAGAGATCACATTTTGTTACTTCAGAAAATGCAGAGTGATGCTCCTTTCCCCTCTTTATGAGGGGAAAAAAAAAGTCTCTATGGCCTGCCAGAACTCTGTACTTCATGCTTGGAGAGTGCTGTTGTGTGGCTTTGTCTCAGTTCAGAGTTCATGGATAGTGAGCTCAGGACACCCAGCTATTTCTCCTGTGGACTCTAAAATTCTAGATAACAAAACTGTTTTTGGAATATTGCTACAATAATTGAGTTCATTGACATATTAGTGATGTTTATTAGTTAATTTCAAAACAGAAAGCTTGAATCCATATTGCATTACTCTTGTAGAGTTGTTGGATTATACAAATTTAAGGCATTTGCTTCCATAGTGTGGATTCAGTATAGGGTCATATATGGGTCTTTCAGGTTTTTTGTTTTGTTTGTTGTTGGGGTTTTTTGTTTGCTTTTTTTCCCCCCAAAGTATCTAAATGGAAATTAAAAAAAAAAAAACAACACCACAAAACTACTGTTTCAAAGGAGATATTTTTGTCACCAGCCCACAAAACAGTTATGCTTTAGCATTGGTGTTGGATAGTAGCACTTGAATTTCTGTGTGTGTGCTGTTATGGAAAACAGAACTTATTGAAAGATTTCTTTGATATAAGTGATGAACAGAGATGCTATACTATATTAGTGAATTAGCCGAAGATCTCAGTACATGACTTGTCACTGGTATACTTTTTGTTCTTTCAGTTAGAAGTTTTGATAAAACTTGAATATCTTTGATACAAATTGAAATGTTGGGCACCTGTATCACTGTTTCAGTAATTTGAAACTATAGGTTGATTATTCTGAAGAGAGAACTCTTGTTAAATGGAAGTATTTTTTGAGAAGGTGGGTTATAATTGATCTCTGTCTGACACAGCCTGTCTGCTGGGATTAGAGGTGTATTTCCCATCTTTCAGCAAAATTCAAAGTCTAATAAACCTGTATAAAATAAGTTGAGAACCTTTGAAAGGATGGTTATGACTTGTATAGAATCATAGAATCGACTGGGTTGGAAAAGACCTCCGAGATCATCAAGTCCAACTCTTGGTCCAACTCCAGTCCATTCACTAGATCATGGCACTCAGTGCCATGTCCAGTCTCAGTTTCAAAATCTTCAGGGACGGTGAAAACACCACCTCTTGGGCAGGCCATTTCAATGCCTGATCACTCTCTGAAAAAAAAAAAAAGAATTTTTTTCTGATATCCAACTTAAATTTCCCCTGGCAGAGCTTGAGCCCATGCCCCCTTGTCCTATTGCTGAGTGTCTGGGAGAAGAGACCAACCCCCACCTGGCTACAACTTCCCTTCAGGTAGTTACAACCCCAGCTCCCTCAGCCTCTCCCCATAGGGCTTGTGCTCCAGTCCCTTCACCAGCCTTGTTGCTCCTCTCTGGACCCGCTCCAGCCCCTCAGTATGTTTCCTGAACTGAGGGGCCCAGAACTGAACACAGTACTGGACACAATCAAGATACAGTTACTGTCATAACTCAGACAAACAAGGAAGATTATAGAAAGAAAGTACTGTCATCCTAGTTTATAGATGGGAATCTGAAGAGGGAAGTAATTGCCTTGCCCAAGTAAACGGAAGTTTCAAACATAACCAGGGAGTGAAATTGCAGATTTCAGGAGTACCAGTTTGGTGCTTTAATTGCAGAACTACCAGGGTGTCTTGGTTCTTCTCCTACCTGCTGCAGTAACTGCTTTTGCACCATCTCCTTGCCAGCATCAGAACAACAGTATTGTCATTGAACATCTGAGACAAAAAAATCCTCTCTCAACCTTCCTCTTCAGCTACCATCCTGTTCTCTTTGTCTCTAGATCTGCTATCTTCTTTGCCTTCTTCCTCTACACATTCACTAGATAAACTTATCGGCTTCTAGTTTTTCATCTACCTTCTCTGTAATTCTGCTTTGTGATCAATCTTTTCCTTGGTATCTTGAGTTCATCTCTCTTTTCACCAGACCACCCTCCACTTCTATAAGCATTTTCTACATTTCATTGGAAGGATTAAAACTTTCTAAAAAAAATTTTTTTGGCCTGTACAAATTACACATTCAGAGTCAGATCCAAGCTACTGTGGTTTGTTGATACAACTACTCAGGTAAACATATGGAGGAGATTTAAGCAACAGTTTTCACTTGCAGGAGATTTAATCAACAGTTTTAAAACACAGCTTTCAGAAATCAGTCTCTCTATCACACATTAAGAAAGAAAATAGCCTGAGTTTGTATTCATAGGTAAGCCACTGAATGGATCACTTCAAATTTTGCTCCTTATTTTTGTCAACATTTATGCACTGCACTGTCATTATCATTACAATCGTGTCCAACCCTAAAGAAATATAAGAGTAAAAATCCAGTGTAAGTCCTTAAGATCTGGACAGGCTGCATATTTGAAACATAATGAAAATGTGTAATGTTTGTCCACTGAAGGATGATTCAGTCTGACTGCACAGATGTTTCAGAGTTCCATTTAATCAGGGTTTAAATACCTCTGAATGAGGATATAACCTATCATAGATAAAACATCCATTTTAGTACTTTTGGTAATTTATATTGTCATTGTTCTATCTCATGTTCTTGCTAATCTGATGATAAACACACACTCAAACCCTCATGCACACATTTTGGAGGAAGTATACAATGTTTGTTGAGGGTACTATTACTTTTAGCTTTTATCTGTTCCACTGTTTGTTTTCTTTCCTCTGGTTTTGCCTTTCCTGTTTTAGAGGCTGCTTTTTGTCCATTTATATTCCAGCTGCGCCTTCTCAATTTTCTCGGGTTCATTGCTGGTTTCACTATCCCGTATCAGCTCTTCTGCTTCACATGCATGATCTGTCAGCAGGACAATATGATCTGCAGATCAGAGGCAGTTTAGCAGTTATCCATTTATGTTGAATCCTTTTGTGGCCAGTCGAGTCCGTGAAGGACATATCTTAGGCAATCAACAAAGATCATTAAAGTGATGGTGTTTCTCTTTTCCTCATCAACAGGTTTGGACCTTCAATGAATTGTTTTCCTTTGTGTATTAGATGCTGCCTGTAACATTAAAATTTGAGACAGTCTTTATTTTCTTTTCCTCTTTTTTTTTTTAATCTATTTTATGACTGTTAGCTGGTGCAGCTGAAAACTGGAGTTCAAAGTAGAGTCTCTCTCTCTTATAGAGAGAGAGCGGAAAAAAGAGAATTTGGATGAAGAGACAGAAACAGACTGTGATCTGCACAAACCAGCTCTGGGATGGAGCTTGATAGTGAGGTCTGGCCAAAGGAAGGGGAAAAACCAAAGCAGAACAGCAGTCAAGAGGGGTGAGTGCAGGTAGTGGGTGGGATGCTGTCCTAGTTCAGCAAGCTGGGACCAGTTTATCACTGTGTGGGTGAGGCCAAAGCTGTGTATTCTAAACCCTCTATGTCATTTCTAATGAATTGTTAACAGTGGAGCATTTGCAGCAGCTGCCCAGGGCACAGCCAACCCCTCAGGATGTGAGCTGGGTGTTAAAGAAGCCTGTGAGATAGGAACTGATAACTCCCCTCCAGGGAGTCATTGGCACCTTCCACCCTGCCTGAGGTGTCATGTCTGCCAATGGGCCATCAATGATTCCAAAAGCACCCCATGACTCACAGAGTTAGATCACCCATTGTGGAACTCCCTGCCCTGGGGGAGGTACTGGGTTTTCCCACCTGAAACTGAGGGTATATAATCTTGGGGTTTGGGGACTTCTGGGACCACTCACTGGATCCTGAGGAAGAGCAGAACCTCAACAGGAGGAGACCACAACTCTCGACCAGACTGTGACTATCATCTGCACCAACAGGTTTTTTTCCCTTCCTTTCACTTTGGACTCAGGGGAACTACATGGGGCTCAGCACAGGGGCTAATGAACACCCTGGGGTGCTGGGTTATACTTCTGGATTTTGTCGGGCAAACCCAATTTCTCTTTGCGTCATTGCATTCGTTGTAATGTTTTTATTAAATTGTAACTCTGATTTGTAATCTCTTTTGAGCAGGGTTCACTTCCCCTGCCAGTGTACCTTTGAACCAGCACAGATGCTCATGGAAAGAATTGAGGAGAAAGCTGTAAGCTGGTATGGCAGAGGAGAGACAGACTGCAAGTTTGAAAATGAAATAATTTTTAAATGAGTGAACACATGTAACCAAGAGAACTGTTCTACATCTGAGGTTTTCTGAGTGATTGAAAATCTGAAGTCAGGAGTGTTCTGTTGTATAGATTTTTCTAGGACTAATATATTATGCATAATTTCATACGCAAGTGCTTTGAATAATTTTGTTTCAAAACCTGGTTTCTCCTAAACCCTGTGATGTTGCAGCATCTAACTCCTAGGCACACTTTTGTCTAGAGAAATCTTCAGCCTCAGGCAATAGAAAAGTCTTCATTCGAAAACAGCTGATTGGGTTCTTCCTAGCTTGCTTGGGGCTGAAATGCTGAAAAAATGGGTTGGATAGTAGGTACAGGTGTTAGAGCAGATAACCAACCCTTAGATATTGCTAGCAAACACCCATTATACAGAACTGTTCAGTTCAGACACTCTCTTTTGTGGATCTACTTAGCCTGTCACCAGGTTTGGTCTTCGGTGCAGTCCCCCAGGAGCACCAAACTGTAGATGAGGCTCTGGAAGATGCTGGGGACAGTTCAAATCCAACTTTGATAAGAAGGCTCTAAGTTCTCGAAAAGCATCTGTAAAATCAATTAGTTAAGTTTGGCCCTGTTGTCTCTGCTACTGATAGTAGATAACTGTGTAGGGATTATGAATAAGTTATTTTATGTTCACCAGCAGAATGTGCAGCTTTTCCTCATAACCTAAGAATAAGGACAACTCAGCAGGAACTGAAAGAAGTAAAAAAACCAAGTGCAACATCTCAGAGCCTGTTTTAAGGCCTTGTCATTACAGTTGAATAGAGAGTTAGTGTAAATGAATTCTGTTTTCCCAGAGGCATCAAACTCCTCCTGTCAAGATAGGCTCTCAAGAGACTGGAAAGTCTCTCACTGCCCTCCTGCATCATTATTATTTTCCTTAAAATTTTCTTGCTATTGATGTAACTAAAAATCCAATATAAGATCAGAGAAAATATTTTGTCAAGTGACTCAGACAGGCACAACTGATGGATACTAAGGAAACGTGTACTGCATTTTATGTTCCTTTGAGTGCACTAGAAAAATATAAAATAAAAATAGTTAACTTTACTAAAAAATCCAGGTGAGGAACTCAGACTACTTTCTGCTACTATGAAATTGAAGAGTGACCTAGTACTGCCATCAGATCTGACATGAGTGGTTTTTCAGACTTGTAAGTTCATTTTTTGACTGGTGGGGTATGTCAAATTCCTGAAAACTGTCAGACCATTGCAGAGACATTTATTGCTATGATGATAGCAGACTCTTCAGCACAAACCCCATCACTTTACCTATGTGGTCAATACTCATCAGACTGTATGCAAAGAATGAGGTAGGGAACAGAAAGTACAGATTCTATGCTTTCTAGTCAATTTAGAGGGAATAAAAAATGAAAATCCACAGAGTTTCATTTATGCTTCTGATATTTCCAGCAGGAGCTGTCATTTGTTAATTTCTTTTCCCAATATTGTCTACGCACTTCAAAGATTCTCCCTGACAAACAAGTTTCTAAGTACAAAAATAATCTTTCCTGATGATTGTAAGCCTTATCATTGCCAACTAGAAATTTACAAGGCACTTTTCTCTAAAGCTCATCGCCATGATTGAGTCAACCTTTGACTCACTCATCTAGATTTGGG
>JAOXXN010000446.1:77141062-77151352 GCA_026770055.1 Myrmophylax atrothorax | reverse complement strand
ATCTGTAAAATTCGAATTTGCCTTGGTTTAGTGCTGTGAGCAAAAAAAAATTCTTAGTGATCTCTGAGCTGAGGTCAGATATTGCAGAGACATAGAGATAAATGGACAAATAACAGTTTTCCAAATAAAATGGAAATGTTGCCTTTTTATCGTTCACATAATTATAGTCAAGTTCTTTTAACTTCTGAGTACCCTCCTATCTTCCTGCAGCTGCAACAAGTCTTGTTTTTGAGAGGAATGAGAAACCATTATAACCTCAGAGGTCAAATTGCACAATTATTTCCTTCTTTACTTGTACAGACAGTTGCCAAAACCCTTGCTTTATTGCAGTCAATTTTTTTAAATGCAGAATTGCAAAATGTTCATAATCCCTTGATAGCAATACAAACAGTCTTGTATTTCCTAGTTCCTTGGCCAGAGTAACTCTGATCCTACATTCACGCACTAAAAACTATTTTCTGAAAATTTAGTCAGAGCTTTTTTTGCTTTCATATATTCTCCCCATTTGATAAATATCTTTGCTCAGGATGAAATCCTCTAGGATTCTTTGGTTCAAAAAATGAGTGAGCACCTTAAGTATTTTCATATCCGTCAAGTGTGGTCTTCAGAACTGGGACCAGTAATTGAAGAGTAGCTTAAAAGTGCAATGTTGAAGCAGCAAGAGCGTTTGTTACTTCTATTGGACGGTACTTGGTGTGCTTTTTTTATTGTTTTGTTTTGGTTTTTTTTGGTTTTTGCCACAGCAGTGTTCTGAGAACCAATGTTGCTGCTATGAGTGCTTTTTAGTGCCTCCTGATGGCTTGTCATTGTTGTTGCAAATAGAGCCTGGTATATTTTCTATGTCTATATAGCTGAATTACTGGTTCTCAGATAGATACAGATATACACATACTTTTCTTTTTCCCTTAGTTTGATTATTTTAACAGGAAAGTCTGACAATACTCATCCTATCATTCTCATAATTTCATACCCAACTGCTCTTGCAGAGTCTTCTGCAAACTCTACAGACAAAACTTATCATTCTCTGCTTTAATTAAACTGTTAATAGTATTGGATCAATAATAATTGTTTCCTTGAGGACTTTGCTGGAAGAAGTTGCACTGCTTTATAAGTTACCATTAACAACTTCATTTTGAGATTGTCATTGACAAATCTTTGATCCATCTATTGTGCATCTACTGTAAGTATGTGTTGTATGAAATTTATGGAATATTACAGCACACAACTTTCTCTAATTCTCCGTTAAGTTTGTCCCCTTTTATGCTGCCAATATTCCTTGTAAACTTGCCGAACCAAGCTCTTCTGAGGTTTCAGGATAATAAGTTCCCCTACTGATGCCTTTCTCCTTTCTTGCAAGTCAATGTCAGTTGATAAGTCAGATGATATTATTCTTGTAATGCTTTAGGAACTATTGATTTTAAATTGGTGACTGCTTCTGCTGTGTCTATCAAAGTTGTGCTCATTGTAGAGTTATCCTATACTGCCTTTCTGTAGATAGAGTATAACATACTGCCTTAAAATTCTAAGAAAATTTTATTGGTTTGGGTTGTTTAGCAAATGTTTGTGAATTTATCTGTGTTTATTAGCTTGTCATTCCACATATTTCAGACAACTTCTTTAGTTCTCTGAAGTTATTAGATGTTCAGCTCACTAGAGTTATCCTTTCCCCATTCTCAATTTTTAGCTGTTTATTGTCTTTGTAATCCCTAAGCTTTTGGTGACAGGCAACATGTTGCCTGAGAGAGGTCTTCAAGAAAAGTGGCCACTTGCTGGGCTTCTTACAGAACATACGTATACATGAATGAAATTTTCCAGAAATGTCATAAAAATATTATGAAACAGTCGTTTGCATCATATTATATATTCTTTGCACATGAATACTGGTATTCTTATTTATACCTAGAGTGTTAGCATTTGTGTATTGATAATTTTTGAATATGCTCTCTGTCCTTTAGTGTAATATCATGAATGTTGACTTTCTTTTTTAATTAGTGACTATGATGCTATTTGTCAGTCTTCATCATTTTTCATTTACATATATGCGGAGCATTTGGAGGGAACTATCATCCAGCCTCACTGAGAAGCCGTGTCTTCTCTGAATTGTGATTCTAACTCTCCTGCTATGTTCCAGTAGTTTTTGCCCCTTGTAATCTCTGGACTTCTTGTCTGAATCTGCCCTCCTGTTCTTTGGTCTGGTGATTTTTTCAAGCTTCTGTATGGGAAAGTGATTGTGTCTTTCTATGGTCTGCAGGGGTTCCAAGGCGGATCCCAGGCAGGACAATAGAAACAGACTTTCAGCCTTCAGGTTTTGTCATTGTGATTTGGCCCACAGTGGACAATGATAAAGACATAACCTGCGGAATAGATTATGGATGGTGCAGCTAGAGTGGAGTGAGATTTCAGACTGAAAAGTTTCAAGTCATTACTGAGCTTATCCAAATTGTTTTTCTATAGGCTGATGAGGGGTATTAGTGGAAGTTTTTCACAGGCAACTCCTATGAGCTATTTTCATTCTGAATATTTTTAATGGAGAAGAGCAATGATCTTTACCTGTCAATCTCATTCTTAGTAATGTGTAATATGCTTTTAGAGAAGTTTCCAAGATATTTTAAAGTGATTCATCTTGAAGCTGGATAACTTCAGCTTGCCATATCAACTGTTGGCAAAATAGCAAGTTACTTAAAAGAAGGCATTGGAAAGGGAAACTGTCAGGTACACTTACATCTGTATTAACAGATATATCAGTAATGTTGATTTTTATTTTTTTTTCTCCCTTTCTCCTCCATGCTTGTAATGGAGGTGGGAATTAAAAATAAAATTCACACTTTAACTGTGAATTAGTGAAAATACAAATAGAAAAAATATTTCTATGTCTGAAATTTTTCATACTTAAAATTGATTTAAAACTTACTTTGGTTTTCAGTATATTAGTAGTGGTTTACTTGCCCACTTTTCACAGAATAGAATTGTAGAATCATTAAGGTTGGAAAAGACCTCCTAGATAATTGAGTCCAATCTTTTACCAAACACCACCATGTCCAATCTTTTACCAAACTAGACCGCAGCACTAAGTGCCATGTCCAGTTATTTCTTGAACACCTCCAGGGATGGTGACTACACCACTTCCCTGGGCAGAATGCTTAACCACTCTTTCAATGAAATTCTTACTGATGTCTAACCTGAACCTGCCCAGCACAGCTTGAGGCCATCTCCTCTTGTCCTGTCACTGGTTGCTTGGGAGAAAGTGACCCCCACCTGGCTACAACCTCCTTTCAGGTAGTTATATAGAACAATAAGGTCTCCCCTGAGCCTCCTCTTCTCAAGTCTGAACAACCTGAGCTCCCTCAACAGCTTCTCATAAGACTTGTGCTCCAGACCCTTCACCAGCTTCACTGCTCTTCTCTGGACACGTTCCCGTGCCTCAGTGTCTTTCTTGCTGTGAGGGGCTCAGAACTGGACACAGTACTCAAGGTGCAGTCTCACCAGTGCTGAGTACAGGGTGACAATCTCTTCCCTGGTCCTGCTGGCCACACTATTTCTGATACAGACCAGGATGCCATTGCCCTTCTTGGCCCCCTAGGCAGATGCTGGCTCATGTTCACTCGCTGTCAATCAGCACCCCTAAGTCCTTTTCCACTGGGCAGCCTTCCAGCCACTCTGCCCCAGCCTCTCATGCTGCCTGGGGTTGCTGTGACCAAGTGCAGGACCCACATTTCACCTTATTGAACCTCATACCATTGGCCTTGGCCCATCAAGCTGTCCTGTCCAAGTCTGATTTGAAACAAATCTTAAGAAAATTATTGAAACAGTTTTCTCTCCAGTAGGTAACTGGTATGGACCAGGACAATAACAAGATTTGTTACTCAAATAGAGAAAGAAACTAAATAAGTAATTGGAAAAGAGCTTCTGACCATTCTCAGTAGAATCAGTTGCATTATACTTAGTTCCCATTTATAAATATGTCATATTATTTCTGTCCTGCCTGGCAGATGGAAGGGCTGCTGCTGTGTCTCACATCAGGACCAAGTTTGCACAGAATTTTCATGAATTAAATAGTATGATGGCTTTGAGCTACTAATGCAATACCATAAAGAAAAGAGCTGTTTGAGTCCAAGATATTTCATGTAAGGTGGTTTATAAAGCTAAGTATTAATGTTAGTTTACGAGGTACTGCTGAAATATCACAACTACTGTGAAGAGGGTTGCCCATGCAGAAGAATAAATGAAATCAAACTGTGAGAGGTATAGGAAAGGGCAACTAAGATGATCAGGAAGGCCTGTTTTATGTGAGGAGATTAGAAGAGCTTGGCTTGTTTCATCTAGCAAAATGAGGGCTGAGAAGGAATGTGATTGCTTTCTGTAAATATGTCAAGGGAGTAAATACTGGGGAAGGGGAGAGCAGAGAGACATCGTGCTGTTAAATCTAGAAGATAATGTCGACAGAAACAAAGGCATATAAACTGTCTGAGTAAATTAAGCTGGAAATTAGGAGATGGAGTCTCAAAATCAGCTGAGCATTCTTGTAATATTAGTTGGGAGCAATGTGAATCTTTCTTAATTTATGCTGAAGATGTTTTGATGAGTTTGTATGCCGTAGTAGAGGAATAGGCTTAAAATAAATAAAGGCCTTAAACTGCTAAGAGAGCCTGTAAAAATAAAAAAAGTCCCATTTTTCTTTATTATTTTTGTTGTTTGTAATTATTATTTTAGCCGCTACTCCTGTGAGCTTTGGGTTTCTAAAGAACAACACTTGCTCTTTCTGTATTTGTCCAGTTTCCACTTCATCCCTGTATTTTTATTTGTTAAGTAGCACTGATTGCTACAGTTATCTTGCCAGGAGTACCTGGTGAGATGTGAAGCTTTTCATTTGGGGAGTTTCTGTACCAGGCACAGTTAAAAAAAAAAAAATTAAAAATTTCTATAGCATCAACTGTTAATCAAGGGAAAGCAGCTATTGGAACTTCTGCAGAACCTTACCTGTGGTTGTTCCCCTGGTCCTGCGAAACTTTAAACGTGTAGTCTTAATGTTTTGTTATTGTATTTCTTGCCATGATACACATAATTGTGTATGCAGTATATAATTGGCACGTACAATCAGGGTCACTGCAAGTATTTGATTGGATGGCCAATTGAAAATACCTGTACTGTTTAATAATGTAGATTAATCTGGATGAGACTCTAGAAAGTGTTTGCCTTATTGGTTTTACTTTTGAGTATATGCATATGGCATGTTTCACTTTCTTTTTAGAAAGCGACACATTTGTGCCATCACATGAGCAATCTGAGATTGTCATGTCTTTCCACTGTGCCTGTGAAGCTCACAGGTCTCCTCTGTGCCTTCAAAGAGGGTGTTCACTAGCACCAGCCAGCAGGAATGAACCAGAAAACTAAGCAGACATAGAGAAACACTAAGTGAGAAGGGAAATGAGTTCTCATAGGGTAGGGGGAAAATAATAAGGCTGAAATATTTTTATATTGTTGGTCTTTTACTTAGCTCTAGACTTACTTTGAAGTAGCAGCAAGGATGCAAATAATTTTTTCATGCTCAAAGGAGAAAACAAAAGAAAGAATTGCAGAAAGTGTTGTGAAAGCAGTGATCTACAAGAAAAATTAATTTTATAAAATGAGTCAGTTATCCTTTCCTATACCTATAAACACAAGAGTGCAGTCTGCACTTGTAATAAATGTAATCTCTTTTATACATGGAAAAATTTTGACCCGTCTGTTCTACTGTGACCAGGCCTCAGTGAAATGTCTTTCATGGCTCAGTTGGATGGGTTTGGTGTTTGATAGAGGGGAATTTCAAAGATCTAAAATACACTTTTTGTGCTTATGCTTGTTATGAAACAAATATGTTTGTTGCTGTGCTGTTGTGTGTGTGCATGATTTGTTAGTTCTTAGGTAAATGTGTGAGGTTTTGCAGAACTAACACCTTTATTATAGAAAGGGAGAGCTAGAACCAACAGAACTGGATTTCCTTCCCCTTAAAAATGTGTTGATCACTGTTGTTGGCAGGTAAATATATTTTTGTCACTACAATTTCTCATTTTGGTACTATCCTTTATCTATTTAGAGTCCATCTTTGCTACAATTTCTGTCAAGGTGCAGCTGGTTCGTAGTATTTAACGTAGCAGGGAACCTGGAGGACCTGGGGTCAAGATCTGCCATGCTAGGTGCTGCTTAGGATTTTGAATAACCATGTCCCTGTTCCACAGACCTCCCATTTGGGGTCTTTTTGCTTTAAAGAGACTGAACTCCTTTCAGGAAAAGGAGAAATAGTGTCACCATGTAACTCTTCTCTGCTACAGTAGCTGAGCTAGTTGTTTAATACCTTGATTTATAACAGTGTTGTAATCTAAATAGGAAGCAGGTGGAGTTACAACTGGGTACGATACTTTGGATATTAATGGCTTGGCTTGGCAGTGGAATTCTAAAGCTGTATATACTTTTTCTGTCTTAATTATGCATTCATTAAAAGCTTTTATACCCAACAGAATAAAGTAAATATTGTTTGATCTCTGTAGTGTGCTCCCAGACTGTAGATTTGCACAGCAGGGTCTTGATAATCTGAATAAATTGTATTTCCCCAAGGAGTTTATCTTTCAAATAAGGTCATAAAGAAATGCATTCTTTCCCCTTAGTTCTCCTTGTGCTTTTTCTGCTATTTATAACACAGAGCAGAGGAAGAGGTATATTGTAGTCTGCTGTGTATTTGGTTATGATTAACTCTAATTTATCAATCTGTTACATCCTTTTCTGTGGCTTGTGCAAGGCAATTATTCTTTAAAGTACAAATGATAAAGATGGATTTGGAAGTAATTTAAACACAGTGTTTATATCTATTTTTCCTGTTTGGCATTTTTTCATATCTCTATATTAAAATACACCTCTGCATTAAAATATGGACAATGTCACATCATTTATTTTGAGTTTTTAATATTGTCCTCTTTCTGATTATGTTTGTTTGGAAAACAGATTTTCTTTTGAGAGTTTTAACTGTTACCTCATTGTTAAATTGGTTTAGCACCTAAAGGTTGATACCACAGAATCAGAAGACCAGTAGTGTGGAACGGTGGATTCCCTTACCTCAGTGGAAGGATGTACACTAAGTAGGATGCATAGGATCAGAGGTAGTTCTTATTTTAGAAGTAGACACTGATAAATAATTTGGCCAATTTACCAAATTGGTTCTAGTTTACTGTGATATTTCAGAACTATTTCAACTTCAGTTGGAAGTGCTGTATATAATTTTATATATATTTTCTTAGTCTGAAAGTGTTTCATCAGTGTAACAAACATCGTATTAAAAGAGATAGGATCACTACCTTTCCCCAGTTCTCTTCAGTCTTTAGTGACAGTTCTGCTTGTGTCCATAATTCATCCTTCAGTTCAAAAAAAATGTGGCATATACTTAAAAGCTGATAGAAAGAGAGATTAAAAGTTTCAATAATTTACATAAGCCTGTTTTGTATTGCATGTTTTCAAAGAACATATACTATAATACAGTACCAGAAGAAAGCTGCACACTACTTTAAAATTTTATAGTTGCTCTTTTAACACAATCTAATAAAATCTGTAGTAAACAGAAACTGCCAGTACTCTTACTCATGACCACACCTAAATTTCCTGTTTAGTAACCTATTTCATCATTTATCAAATTTTTAATTCAACTAAGTGTTTTGTGTGAAAAATCTATTTATTCAAATCAGACTCGGTTGGCAGTGATTGCTTTGATCCTTCCAGTGGGAGTTTTTTAAAGCTAAAAGGTAAGGTGCATTTTTCTTACAACTAACTTACATGCTGCATTTTAGCCTATTTCTGAATATCCTACTACTTAGAAAGAGCAAAGTTATCTGGTCTGGGGTATACACTGAGCATCTCAGTGTGATATTTTTGCCCTCTAGTATCATCACAGAGACAGTAATGTACAGTACTGTGCAATCTTGATTCGAATATTGCTATGAGAATCTGATAATTACCATTTGTAAAAGATAAAGCACTATTTGCCTCTTTGTCTGTGAAATACAAGCCTGTAGATCAACTCTAACCCTACAAAACCAAAAATGAAATGTTTCTGATTCCAAACCAAGACCAGTTTTAGCAAAACATAATTGCAGTATTCATCAAGCAATAAACTGTAAGTCCAGCAGGTCACTAGCACGTTAAGTTAAATCAAGCATCAAAAATCATCTGCAACTTAGCAATGAAAACAAGTAAACAAATAACCCCATAATACATAAATAAATACACATGCATAAATAAGCATCTGAAATAAGTTGTTACATACAGTATTGAAAATAAATAACAAGTGAGATTTATCCATCCATAAGTATATGGCATCTTCAACTGTAAGACAGCTTTCATAAACACAGCTTCAGTTGGTGTTGATTTGAGGGGGTAGGGAAGTTTGGATGATTGTGAAAAATACCCAAACCAAAAATGAAGTCAGTGTCATTCAGATTTCACTGAAAATGTGAAGATTTTTCAGAAGACTGCATTTGTGTGACTCATTACTGTTTCTCTCTAATGAGGAGATTTCATTATGTTGTCTCCAGCACTGTGCTCCTGTGAAGCCCTCTAAAAGCCACCTCTCCTTCTCCATTGACATTTAGTGGAGTAGGATCAGGCATTTATTTTAGTTGCTCAGGTGAAACTGCTTGATTATTTATTTTTATTCTCCCTGAATATAGCTATTGACTACAAAAGAACTCAATAGGTAACACAGCGAGCTCTTCTAAATTTCTTTCTGGCATTTGCCATGCATTCAATCAATGAGTTCTTTGAAAAGAAGGTTTTCCAAACCAGGGACAATGAACTGTGGTCATTGCTTGTCAAATACTGTGGTGTTTACTTTGATTAGACTCCTGTGTGATGTTGCCACCACTGCATAGCCATCACAGAAGTGGTGTTGTGAGGTACCATCTGTGATCTGAAGATATTAAATCACCGAGCAAGTGTGCAGACCAGATACTTCTCATGTAAAATTCATTCCTTTCTCTTTCTTTCTGCAACTGCAGATTTATCCCTACCTCCTCTATGTTAGTGTGAAGAGGAGCTAACACTAGAATATCTGTAGCTTTTGGGATGATGACTGTTAGTGCTTGTTCTGACAACATAAAGAACTTTTCTTTGTTCTTCCAAGGAAAGAATGTGAAACTCCTATGCAGCAGTTTAAGTAGATAATGAATAGGATTTATCTTAACCATATGACTCTGCTAGAGAAGGTGCACTGTTAAGAGTGTGAGGTTCTGTATCAAGCAGGCACCTCCACAGGAATTTGATTCCATTTCCTCCAGTGCTGACTCCTTTAAGCAGGTAAAAAAAATTCTTTCTCCACTCTCCATTGCATATGCATAAACAGCTCCACAGTCATTGGGACAGGCACCCAATTCACACGTTCAAGATGTAGTCCATAAAACATTCCAAAAAAACCCCTCTTCGCACTTTCCCATCTTCCCTGGTGCTCTGCTCTATCTGCCAGCCGTGCAGCTCATTTGACATTTACAAGATTTCTTGTCAGTTTCATTTGGTGCTGCCATTCCATCCAGCAAAGCAGTGAAAGTGAAATTGACTTAATTTAGTCTGTTTCTCTTCCTTGCTCTAGTCCCTATGTTAACTAACCAGCAAAGTGAAACTGACGAGACTTCTTGTCATTTCCACACTTGGGGCTGGTCAAGGAGAAGGCAGCTGATAGGGAGCAATGCAGCAAACTGAAAGATGAAAACCAGGATTGCAGAGGAGAGAGAGAGAGAGGTGTGAGCACACAGCGAGAACAGAGAGAACGGGTGAAACATGCTTATTTCCCAGATGCCCTGGGTACTTTCCTCTAATACAGCTGACTCCTTGGCCGCTGCTCTGAAGGGAACAGTATGGTCTAGAGCAGCAGTAGTTAGTTGTCCAGATACTAATTTACAAGGGATACCAAGTTAAAAACAGTCCGTAAATATAAGTCATCTGATAGCAGGATGGAAAAAGCTTTTTACCTTGAGTTACTGTAGCTTTTGCCTCTTCAGATTTGCAGCTGCTAGAAGGAGGGAGAGAAGGAGGAGGAGGCCAATATCCACTACAGGTTGATGTCAGTGGTTGGAGGAAAAAAAGGGTTAATTTGTTCCTTGAAGAAAAATTTATATGCAATAAGATGTAGCTCAACATCTCATATTTTGTGAGGTTTCATGGAACTAAGACTTGTAATACACAGGCTCAATTAAAACATTAAATAATGAACAAACAACTTCTTTTTAACAAACAATTGTAGTTGGGAAATACATCTTTTAAATTCACTTGTTAGTG
>JAOXXN010000446.1:77128312-77140962 GCA_026770055.1 Myrmophylax atrothorax | reverse complement strand
TCACTTGTTAGTGCCTGTGAGCTCTTGTCATACAGTGTAAATCATGGTGGTATGGTGAATAATATAATAATCCATCCCTATTTCCTACAGATGTTTTATGCACATATAACATTAGAAGTTGCAATATAAATTAGTACTATCATGTATATTAGCATATGCACTGGTAACATTTACACATACATTTTGAATGAGGTTCTGCTAATTAATTTCAAGTTATATTGCCTTCCTCCTTCATAGCTCCAAAAGACTAAACTTTTTTCATTATCTGAGACCTGTGGGGGTTTTTATTTTCTGTTTTGTGTTTGTTTGTTTCTTTCTGAGATATATTTTGTATGCTTCATCCTTTTAGGAATTAAATAGTTTTAATTACTTGGACCTGTATAAGCTTGCGGACCTCTTCAACCTCACTTTGTTGGAAAATGCAGTCATTGGCTTCTTAGTGAAACATCTCTCTGAGCTACTGAAGAGTCATCCTGAAGAAGTTCTGGCACTCCCATACTGTCTTCTTCGAGAGGTTTTTAAAAGTGATAGACTCACTTCACTCAGTGAAGAGCAGATCTGGCAGGTAAGGAGATTGGTGAACAACCAGAATGTGTGATACTCTATAAACCATAGCAGTAATCTGTTGTTTTGAAACCCTGGAGCAATCTCGAGGGAGAATAAGCACTTGAGGAAAAACTGTGAATAACAACTGAGGGAAATTTCTAAATGAAATTCCAAAAACGTTGTGTTGTGTTAATGCAATTACTTTGTTTGAAAGAGAAATTTGTCATACTGCTTAACTTGTGCTACTTAAATATAGCCTGAGATTTTCTTCCAGATCCAATTTTGTTGGTGGAAAGAGATGGCTGATGCATGCAACTCAATTACCATTGCCTCTGGTGAGGCTAGTGCCACAAGTCTGGTGGCAAACCTGCTTCTGCAGTCTGTCCCATTCACTTCTGACAAATATAGCTGTGTAACTTCAAGAGTCATTTAAATTGTTTGGGCCACCACAGCTGACTTTGCCTGAAGCAAATTAGAGAATCATCACACAGGCAGCTCTGCTCAGAGATGAGTGGAGACTTCAGTTGAAGGTGTATGGCAAGTAGCTGGAGGTGACGATCACTTCCTTTAAAAAAGCAGGATCTGGAAAAGAGCCACCTTGCTACCCATAGAATATTAACAAGGTAAAAGCCTTATGTTGTGCCTTTTAGTGTGTGTGTTGGGAGGAAACCTAATACAAAACCCCCCCGCATAGCCTGTTAAAAGAAACCCAAAAACTAAACCAAAATCTGTCCTTGGAAATGTTCCCATCGTATGTCTGTAAATATTGTATTTCACGATATAATGGAAGCAAATCTCTATAATATTGGTTACCCAAAGACTCCTTTCTGTTTCATTTTGCTGTCATGTTTTATAAAGGAAATATTTCTGTGTATTTCAAGGTAGACTGTAACTTGCTTGAAAGAAACCTGTGCATTCTTTTTAGCAAGCAAGTTATATTGGTCCAACTGAGAAGACTGTGACTCAGAAAACTGATTTTTATTTCAACTCCTGTTATTTATCTACTTATCTTTTGGATTATTCTAAGGAAATAATTACATTTGAATGCCATTGTTTTCTCTAAGTGTAAAATGTGTGTTTATCTGTGGGACAGTTCATGTTCTGTAAATGAATAACGTTACGCAGGAACAAAATATATGTTCTTAAAAAAGTAAAAATTTCAAGTTAAGCTCTTCAAACCATGAAAACAGTATGTAGATGTAGCTTAATGTTTCAGTCTGGAAAAGTTTTTTGCAAAATTTTGAGGCTTTAGATTTTGCAGTGTTTTACAAAGATGATATTTTCGGCAAATATAAAGTTAAGACTTTTTCCTGTCCTGGTCCCTGGGGGATACCTGTACAACAGAACCTGCAGCACACTACACATGATGATGTGTTGTGTTTGGTTTAGGTTTTTCAGTCATAGTGTTCTGTAGTCCTAGCCCACATTCTCTTTATTAGAAATAAGTACAAGGTTTTGGTGTAGAGGTTTATGCATGGAGCGTGGCTGATTGGTTGATTGGGTCCTATCATCCTTGCTCTGTATGGTCAGTGAGATCCCCTAGCTGCAGACTTGTGTACAGTTTTGCCAGAACAGTTGCTGCAGAAAGCCATGTGAGTATAACTTAATGCTAGCTCAGTAGTGAGCAACTCCATCCAGAGTAATATGCCCTCTGTAACCTGCTGTAATGACATTTGGGAAGTGAGAGGGTTTAAGTCTGGTGTCACTGTCCTGTCCTGCAGGAAAGACTCAGAAATAATTTTATTAATTGTGTGCACTCCAGTCAATGAACACTTCATGAGGCAAGTATGACAAAGCCTCTGTGTCTGTTGCAGGGTCATACTGGGGAGAGATACTTACAGGTAATATGTTGCTTCCTAAGTGATGACAAACTCCACACTGTCCATTTAAGTGTTATCATAATTGCCTCTCTAAAGGTTACTAATGCTGTTCCGAAGAATTTTTTTAAACTAGTTTTCTGCTGCAGGCAAAACATGCATTCGTCTTTTTAATACAGTCTGTGCAACCAGGAAGGAAATATATATTTATAAATATTCAAGGTCCCCAGAATGGATTAAAAGACACATATAAATATTTACCAATTTGGGCATTCAGAAGGCAATAATAAACTGGTTTTTTCGCTTTATCTTAGTAAATAAGTAATTCCCTCATACTCAGCCCAATAGAAGAAAATCAAATCAGACCAGCTATATTGCCTCAAGTGTAGTTAAGTTCATAATTTTTGCTAAGGTTATAGTGGGAATGCAATATAGCACGGAAGAATCTAATATTCAGCCCAGGGTGAAGATTGGGTATGCCAGAGGATTAGTGTCAGGGTGCTTTATAGAAGTGAAACTTGATGGACAGGCTGGAGACAGATCTACAGAATCTCATTAAATTGCTGAATTGTTCATTACCGAGCACTCTCACTGTAATAAAGTGCTCATTGACTTTGACAAATCCCCATCCCATGTCTTAAGGAAGAACAGCAAAGCAAGAGGTGTTGGGGAAGCTGGAGGAAATTGGCACAAAGTGGGGCAGATAATAGAAAAGCTGATGGGGGATGCTACCATTTGATTTGTCTTACCTGTGACTAGGGTGGCCTCTTGCACACACATGCCTGCATGTTATGGTGATATGAATTCAGCATGTCCCCAAGGCACCTTTGCTAGTAGGGCTCCCACGAAGCCCTAAGCACAAATTAAAGCTTCCTTCAGAGAACTTCTGGAAAGGGCGCCACTGTCTGAAGAGCACAGTTATTTACACTAGTTTGAATTCCCAATGTCCACTGGGTGATTTGATCGTAATGCACATAGAGATTAAGGCAGTTATTTTAATGCATCAAAATGTGTACACAGAGTGATGCTTGAATGTGATTTAAACCGAAGTGGCTGCAGCTCTTACCTGTCACATTCTGGATTTTTGTTAGACTGCCAATTCACCATTGGCTGATTTTATTGAATATGGTGAAATATAACTGTGAACAACTCAAGTTTGAGACAGTTAAACAGTAATATTAATGACAGTGTGTTAGCATATGAGTTACTACAGTAATTTCTGTTGATTTTTCTGACTCTTTGGCTTCATATAAATGTCATATTTTAAGTGGAGAAAATAGACAAGGACTGTAATGATGCATTTCTTAAAACAAATAAACACCAAAAAGCCCACCAGAAAGCCTGCGTAGGCTGTGAAATTGGAGCGATTTCCAAGCCTCCATCATTAGGGTGTTTTTAGGTAACCTAAGCCAGTAATAATGGTTATTAGTTGACATAAGATTTGTTTTCATATTGAGTTTTTATGTTTTGCTAGCATGTAAGATTACGAAATATTATTTTGTTTATAGGAAATTTATTATTTGTCAGCCGCATTAAATATGTGTAAACTTAAAACAGGGGCATCACAGAAAGGATTAAATAAAAAAAAATAAATAGAGGAAACCAAAGAAGAATCCTGAAGAAACTGGAGGGCAAGAAACTGATTTTTTTGGTATTTTTCTTGTTCATCCTGACCTGTGCAGCACATTTTTTTTTCCCACAGCAAGCAGTCATGACAAGGACATAAATGTCTAGTTTATCATGAAGCGAATAGTGAGTCTTTTCATAATTGACCATTACAGCAAAGGCTCACTGGCTCTACTTTAAGGAAGCAGGTGAATTCTTTCCCTTGGTAATTGAAAAAGTAATCAACACTGTAAGATGGAACATGTCAAAGAAATATAGCAGTAGAGACCTTGTTGTTGGAATCGAAGCAAATAGAAAGCAAGCTGAAGATTTAAGTAAAAAACTAATGTTAGCCTTAGCTATAATGTAGTTGTGCGTCATGTTTGTTATTAGAAACTTCAGTGTCACAAGACTTAAATATTCATATTTCAAAGATTATACAAATAGTTATAGATGAAAATATCTACTTGATCCTTCTGTCTCTCCACAGAACATTGGTCAAGTGTTATTGTATTAAACACTGCCCTGGATCCAAGGTGAACTCTTGAATCACATTTCAAAAAAGTCTTAATGTGAGATCAGTATAGAATAGTTTCTTCCATCTCTGCTACTGGTTAAGTAGGTGCTTAAAGTATATATATATTTTTAAACAGCTAACATTAAAAGCAAATCAATTTTAGTATTTGTCAATACTTACGCTGAAGCTGAGGTTAGAAGTTTGCTCTTGGTTTTGGTTTTTGCTTTTACTTTGCAATACAACTTGGTTTCTTAATAATCAACTGATAAGCAAGGAATCTAGGAAAAATTGGTAGGTGAAACTACGTGAGTGCTTTATTCAGCTAGAAAGCATGTAACTGTGTTGTGTCTTTTCCAGGGCTAGTCTCCTAAAACATCCCTGTTAATTTCCTTGTGTGTAAATTCTAAAGTTGTGTTTGTGAATTACATATTCCATGTATGAAAGTGCAGCACTAGTTATTCCTTTGATTACTTCAGATGTGATGTGCAAAAACAGTGTTTGGTCTCTATATGAATGAATAAATAGAAAAATAAATGACAGAAAGGCTACACTGTTACAGGTCAATATGAGTTTTTAACATCTCTTTTATAAAAATAATAATACAAATATAATTTTCTTATTGCAGTCCTGTTTATCCTCTTCTAAGGGACAGAAAAGTGCCCTATTTTCAGCTGCCTTTTCTTATGCTTGAGCTCCATTTTGAATTTTCTGGTGGCATTTGTGGAGGGCCAAAAGTATTCTTCAGCAGAAACCCCACAGAGTTCAGTGCTGTAAGATATTTTGCAGTGTACTTATTGTGCCAGGCTGTTATGATGGAACAGTTCTCTGCTGAGGACAGGCCCCAAGACATATTCCATTCATCTCCAGGGATGCACTCACTTACCTATGCAGAACAGCCGTTTCTGAAGTGGGTTGTTATGTTCCAGTACAAGCTTGCCATTCCTTCAGTGCAGTACTTGATTTTTTTTCTGTCAATCTTTTGGTATTGCAGAGCAATTTTTAATATGGAGAGAGCAAAAATCATTTTTCTCAGGGATTTATGAATGTTTTGATGAATTGTGACCTAATTGCCTTGCTAAACATGAACTTAGTTTTTACTGCAAAACAAGTAACGACATAAAATAGTAAGTGAAGGAAAGCATCTCAGTAATCAATGTTATGTTTAAGCAGCATATTAGCCTTTCACTGTTCAAGAAATAAGCTTAAGTGCTCTCTTGGGCAATAAGTGAAATAGTGTCTGGTCTAATGCTTGCTCCTAGTGAGTATTTACCCTAAGCAGAAAACCACCACACTAAAATGAGGCTGTCAGCCTCTCATCAAGTGAGGCGTAGGAGAGAAAAAAGGAGTTTGATGCATAGCAAGGCTGAGGCGAATTTGTGAGGCTAAATGGGAAAATTAACATGGTGCCCATGCCTGTTTTCCAATGCTTTCACCTTTTTTTTTGTAACTTTTTCATGAGTAGTCTACATAAAAGCACCTGTGAATCTCAGTATCCGCTGTTGCACTGTGTGCACCATGACTAGCTGCAAGCAAGACCACATAATTACCCTCAGAGTAGTATGAAAACATAACCTATGATAGGATGTGCATTGCATTTTCCTAAGACTAATCGTCACAAATATAAGTATCTCTCCTGATTCCTTACAGTATCTCCAGACTGTGTGGAATTAATACTGCATGTGCAATATTTTTTGTAGGACCAATATCCATTTTATATAGGCCAAGCTGGCAGTTGCGACCCAAGGTCTGCAAGGAGGTCAGTGTCCACTGGAACTGCAGACTAGACAGGGGGCGTGCAGGAAGCAGTGGATGTCAGCAGTGGAACCTCACACTGTCCTGCTGATGTGCTCAGGTCACACACTATTTTCCTGATATAATTTCTGCTTCATTTGTAATAGTTGTGGCATTTTGACTTAAAGGGAAAATGAATGCTGCCGTTGTTGGCACTGTCCCCTTATTTTATGAAATACCTTCTCCCTTTGTCAGCCATACCTTAATTCTAATGAGCTCTTAATCTTGTTCTTTACAGTAAAGTTTTGTGAACTTTATGTATGCTTTTGTTCTGAACTTTTAAAAGTTTCTGCTTCCTATTTTTCAAATGTTAGCTAATACTGTAATTGTTATTTATCAAGTATAGCAGTATAGAAAGCAATTTTCTGTATTATAATGGTTAATGTTAGGAACAACTGTGTGTTCTTCTAATTTTCTTTTTGATACATGTTGGTTCCAATCAGAAAACTTGGTTATTTTCCTGCTACTGCTGTGAGCAATAGAGAATTACTGAATAGCATTACTTTTGTCTCACTGTCCTACAGTAGTATTGCCTGACCTTATTTATCCCAGATTACCTTCAGAAGTGCACAGAGCATCACACCAGTATTTAGGAAGGCTGCTGTACCCACAGCACTTGAATTTAGGTCACTTCTTCAGCTAAGCAGTGGATGTGCATTTTGATTTATAAAGCCAAAGAAGGACACCAAGGTGTACACACAGCAAGACTTCTTCTGTGTTACTACATTCTATGTTTGAATATGTCTGTTATGGTGAGGTTTGTGTTGACTGTTATGCTTTTTGCGGCTCTGAATTATTGGAGATTATCTGAAGTATAATTGTATTAATATACAGGTATATGGTTACACAAAAAAGTTGCTGAGGCTAGTGTGAAAGCCAGGTGTGGTTGGAAATATAAATTAATTTTTAAGTTAAGGGAAATAACACAATGTCTACAACCCACAGATACCATGGGTGATTAAATGAGGCAGTCTGTTGTTACTGTCTTAGTTAATGTCTTCCATTCTAAGATATAAATGTTAGTAATCTCTACCTTTAAAAATTCCAGCAAAGCTGTTTAACACTGTTTCCAGTGGATTTAAGCTTGTGGAAAATGATAGAAAATTAGAAGCTCTTTTGAGAATTGCCAGCTACATATTTCAACAAGTTTTCCTTTGGGATCTTGCAGAAGCATTACTTCTATCTGTAAAATTCTATCCATAACTACAAAGCCAAAGAAGATGGAGAAAGAAAGTTGGATTCTAGGTTTTCTGAAACCATACAACTTGTCATTAATATGTTAAGGTATCTAGAATCTAGTTTGGGGGTTAAGCATGTAAAGTAAATGTGGCAAGTTAGATGTAGTAAAGTTGTACTCATATGTCTAGACCGGCTAATAAGCAGGTTAGTTCAGCATGACTGCTGAGATCTGATTAGCTGTTATTCTGTGCTATCGCTCCTGCTCCAGGACCAGGACAGTAGTGGTTCCAGGAGGTTGAGGAGGAAACAAGATAGGAAAGCAGTGGCACTCCATGTCCTTGCTTACTCCAGCTCGACCATCCTTGGTAGCTTCCAGATGTGCAAGTGAGCTGCATAGCTGGGGATTTCATTGCCCTGTGATAAAGGGTTCCTTATACTCCTTTGATCACCCTGGACTCCCTCATGCCAGAGTGAAATGGAAGAACTTTTGATAAATACATATGTCAAAAAGATCTTCAGAAGCCTTAATGTGAAGTGGCTTCCAAGCTAGAGGTCTATGTGGGATAGTAATGACAGATCGAAAGATCACAGTCTGAAGTGAAAATCTGTGCTGTAAAGCTTTCAAAGTACTCCTTTGCGGTGGAGCCTATTTTAATGTTTGTGTGAAACTATAGGTGTGAATTTTATGAGGTTCAGCTTTTAGCAGTTGCAGGTGTTTCAGTTTGTTTCAGATATTTAGTCAGTTTAAATAATAAATTTGTGTTTGTTTTAATCTTGTAGTGGGGAGGATTTCACATTCCTAATTGATTAGATACATGTGAGATCTTAAATGTGTTTCCAAATGTGGTTCTAAGTGTTTAACTTATTTTTTAAAAGAAATAGCTTTCTTAGAACAATAAGTTGATTTTGAAAAATTAACTCATCCCTTAAAAATGAGACCTGCATTAATCTGAACCCCATCATGTGAGGATTAAATCAAGGTCAATAACATCGATTGTGAGAGTGGGAGTTGTTCAGCCCAGAGAAGAAAAGGCTTTAGGAAGATCTTACACCAGCCTTTCAGTACCTAAAGGATGCTACAAGAGACCTGGAGAGAGACTTTTTACAAGGACATGTACTGATAGGATAGGGGGCAATGGCTTTAGACTGAGAGTTGGTTTCAATTAGCTAATAAGGAAGAAATTCTTTACTATGAGGGTGGTGAAGCACTGAAACAGTTTGCCCAGAGAAGTTGCAGATGCCCCATCCCTGGAGGCGTTCAAGGCCAAGTTGGATGAGGCTTTGAGCAACCTGCTATAATGGACTCTGCTCACAGCAGGGGAGGTGGAACTAGATGACCTTTAAGGTCCCTTCCCACCCAAACCATTCTGTGATTTCAGTTGGAAAATTTGACCTCGGTGGTTTTGTAGTAACACAGCATGTTAAGAGCATGCATATTTATAAACCAGCTAAGGAGATCGTATACTTTGAAGTACATTTTTGTGTGTGACCAAAGATATTAATGACATGCAAGTCCTGTATAGCTGTTGTAAGGATTATTATAGAAAATGATACCTTTTTATGTGATTTGTTGGATTTGCCTATTAAATCCCTAGAATATTATACCTTAACAACAGGAAAGAAAGGAATAGGAATCTTTTTGCATTGAAGAACCATTTAGGCTAATTTTCACAGAGCTGAATTGCATTTTTATGGAATTTTGTCAATTTTGTGCCTATTTTATTTTCTAACAATTTTTACTGATGAAAGCTTCTAGGTTCCTGTCTCCATAGTGAACCACCACACTTCTAAAATATATTTCAGAAGTAAAAATAACAAGAGAGGAATAGCAATAAAAACAATGTGTATCAGATGGTGAAAATTTGTCATTTCCACTTATAATTTTGTACCAGCAACTTATTTTAATGCTAAATGTGGCTATGTAAAGTTTCGATCCATTTGATGTCAGCCTGAATTTTCCTCCAAAAATAAAAAAAAAAAGCAATTCTAGATTTCGAAATTGTGGCTCCTGGGAGGGAGATCCTTTTCCACCTCCCATGTGCTCTGTCCTTACCCTGTTTCAGAAAAGATAAATGCTATTATAAACCTCGGTCTCCTTAAACTGAAATAAAATCAGTTAAGAGCCCTAGTTAGACAGATGTGTTTATGAAGAGAGACACTTCTGTTCTTTGCAGCTTCAGAAAAACTTATCATACATAAAGGACCTAGCAGTGTTGGTTCTACCACCACAACAAATGATGGAGGGTCCAAACCAGAGCATTTGTGATGAGTTAGAAAATGGATGGTGAGACGTTTTTACCTCAGAGCTTCCTTCTTGCCGTTTGATCCAATTATGAAAGAGAGGCAAGTTTTAGTGATCTATGAAACTACATTTTAGGAATGTTTATGATGAGGAGGCTTCCTTGTAATTTTTAACTGTCCATGGCTGGAGCTGTTTCAAAGGAAAAAAGTGAGATTATGTCTCTGGAAAAAACAAGATTCCATTTCTGGGTACCATATTCTGAATTTGTTTTTATTGCTTTGCTTTGCTCTGGATATATTTGCTTTGCTTTGTCACCCTCCCCACTGCTTTTTGATGATCTCATTAAAACAAAATTTACCTTGATTGCAGGAGTAAGTAGAGCCTTTTCAGTGTGATCAATCCCAGCTCACTTATTTTATTTTTGTACACTCCCAGCTTTGACAGTCATTGCAGTGCATGGAAAATACATTGGTTGTGAGTAGTGGGGTAGCTGCAAAGTCTGTTGCAATAGGAGCTCCACATAAGCTCATACAGGTTTTAAACACACACTTGTAAGGATGGAGTGTCGTTGCCAGGGGTTACACTGGGCTTTGCTTGCATCTTCTATCGTAGCGGAAGAATGAGTTGGGTGCAAGAAGTGCATTTATAGATCTGCCTTTGTACAGAAGCTCCAAATGACTGTAGAGGACACTCCTCCATGGTTTGAGGACCTGATCACACAAGAGAGGACTCCTCTTGAAGCATACTATGGGATAGTTTTGTCTTTGCTGCTCCGAGGTTAAGAAAAAAATGCACTGTTGTATTCAAATGTACTTTTCAGCTGGAAAAAAAGTCACAAGTACTTTTTTTGGATGATATTTAGGGAACCATTTTATCCTCAGTTTCAGATACCTGCATCTCACCAGACTTCTCTCTATGGCATGGAGCACCATAGCTCCACAGGTGTTTTGTAGTGGAGTAAAGAGACTCAGCTGGACAGCTTGAAGGGACAGAAGATTTTGATTAAGCTACTTAATTTTTCTCTCTCTTAGTTCCTGGTTTGGGAAGGTGGTTGAAATGTATGCTTCTCTCAGAGAAGCTTGAGTTTTACTGCTTATAAATTGCTTTGATATACTTGGAAGGAAAATGCTGTATAATTTTGAAGTTCAGATTCCCCAGAAGGTGTAAAATGGCAAACTTCCATGAGCTGTGATAATTTACAACAGCTGAGAGTTTACCTTCTGTCTGTACCTTACTTCACTTTGAGCTCCAGTAGAAGTTCAGTTTTTCTATTATAACAACTCTTCCTTACCAGATATAATGTCGTATTCATGTAGTTCAGCTCGCCTTTTGTAAAGCTGATTTTTGATCGTAGTTATTTTATTGTGAGTCTAAAAAGCTGGAATATCTTCACTGAGTTTAGTCAATGTCTTCCTAGTAGACTTCTTCCTAGTCTCATTGCCAATAAATAAAAGAAATGGAGAGAGTGTGTAAAAGAAGTGAATACAATTCTGAAAAGCATACATTCTATTTTGAACTGTTATTATAAACCTGACAGGTTTTTATGTGTTTCATAGGAAACACATACATAAAAAATGGAACTAACACTGGGTCTCTCACAAGCCTTTTTGATAAAATACTATCTCTTTTGAGAAGGCCATTATAATTTTATAGCACCAGGGAAGAAGGAAGCTTGCAGTAAATCACTGGACTGAGAATGAAGGGACTGTACTGTACTTGGCTGGTGGACAGTGTCTTTGGATGAAGAATTCCTCTCTTCCTCACAAGGGTGTTGTATGGAAGCATTTATTAAAAAGTTCATAAATGTAAATACAGATGTTGAAATTGTTACTAGTGAAGCTGTTTAATTATGACTAAGAGATCTGCCAAAGATGTGTAGGCAGTGTATCCTCCTTTCACCTATTGAAACACTGTACAGGACAACATTTTTGTCTGGCAAGCCTGTGAGGAAATTGGGCAACTGGTGATGGATGTTTTACAGTTTAAATGCTTTAAGAAGACAGATCTTACCGGCACTTGAGAAAAATTGAGAAGTATTTTTACTACATTGTGATTCACTTTAATGCCATTAGTTTTTATAAATGTTTTCTTTTCTTAATACAACTGCATTATGTTCCTCTGCTTTATTCACAGTATAATATCATGAAATGCACCACTTTTGGTGCTAGAGATTTCAACCAATAATTCTGCTTGCTGCAGTGTTTTTCAGCTGAAAGATCAAAATCAAACTTCTGTCTCTTGCAAAGTGGCTTACAGACTGCAGGGCTCATGTTCGGAAAGCTGCAGGTTCTTCACATCACTTAGATCCCAAACCAGCAAACTCCAGCCAAGAGGTTTCTTACTTAGCAGACCAAGAGCTTTCTGGTACTCTAGACAAATCCATTGCAGCTTTTGCAGAGACTGATCAGAGGTCAGGAGGACATACACTAACAAGTGCTTTCACCTCCAGATAAAATGAAACTTCATCTTCTCTAATCTTCTTTTGGGGCCTTGTATTTGCTGAAGTCATAACTCATTTATATTTGGCTTACCTCTTTACTGCCTGAGCCACTGATGAAGTGAGGATCTAGAACCAGTGTGGGGTTGGCTAGGTAGCAGCTGGGGACAAATAACAGCATGACAGGATTTTTGTATATGTGCTGTGATCCCATGTGGTGGGAAATCTGAATGTGAGACATTGCTATTTATGTAGAGAAACATGTTTGCTTCTGAGTCTTCTTTCTGCTCCATCTAACAAAGCACATGCTGGCAGCTTCCCAAACTGTTATTTCCCTTCTTCACTGGTGTGTTAGGAGTGTTTTGGGTTCATTCCAAAGAGTTCACTAAGTGTATATATATATATACACACATAGAGATATATATTTCATACAAGTGTCTTTATACTTGGAAAATGTTAAATATTTTAAATGGGAGGAAAGGTGAAACTCAGCAGTCAGCTGAGAGGAAGCACTAG
>JAOXXN010000446.1:77083287-77103312 GCA_026770055.1 Myrmophylax atrothorax | reverse complement strand
GGCTCTTGCTAGCTTAAGTGGACATTTGTCCACATCCCCAAACTAGCTGTGAACTGGCAGTCTGCCTGACGCAATCCCCACATCAAAAGGAAAAGAAGTATAATGAGTGATTAGGCAGCGTGTGTGCTGCTCCTTCTCAGCTGTTGGCAGAGTGCCTGGCTTTAACCAGCGTTACTAGCCCTTTTATCTTCAAATTGAGAAAAACTGAGGTTGCTCTCTCCTTTGGAAGAAAAAAATCCACTTTTTGCATGTACCTTTCTTTAAGTCAGTCATTTATTCGGCATCTCCATCTTCTATAGAGCTTCCGTGCTGCTTATATACCACCAAAGCTGACAAATGATTCATGCTCTGTGCCAGCAGGAGCCCATCTATGCAGAGTAACCCACTTGCATGGCTACACGTTGCTGCCAGGAAGCAGGATCCAATGTCACTGCTGCTGAGTGCCTGAGCACTCAGTTTTGGATTGGATGATAAGGACAGCAAATGAATCATCAGATCAATAAATACAATCTAAAAATATCTGAAACTACCTTTCTGTGGGGATTAATAGTACATATGTGTGGTGTGTGCCAGCAAATTTGTTACAGCCTTCTTCTGTGATGCTGAATTATTTTGTATGCTTTCATCTGCAGGTGCTGGATGTTAGCAAGGAGGGGAAGGAAGAGGTATTCTATGGGCCTACACTCCCCTTCGCTTCCAATGGAATAGCCGCATGCTTTCTTCCAGCTCCTTATTTCACATGCCCCAACCTTCAGACTCTGCAAGTGCCACACCACAGGATCGGCACAATGTGAGACATTCCTTGCACTTCACAAGATCAGAAGTGGAGGTGGAAAACATCAGACTCCGTGTGTAGAAGGGCTTCTCTGGATCAGTGAGAAGAACGAAACCACATGGACTGCTGCTTTACCATCACACATTTGTCTTAAAGTCAGATCACAATAGGCAGGAAGGAAGCTACAAGGACTTTCTGCAGTTTCTCTCCTCTGCCTCAGATACAGAAGCACATACATGAGAGCATTTGGCATTTCTGCTGGTGACTACTTGCTATGTGTCTACTTCATTTCCTTATGCAACTTCGTAAGACATTGGGGATGCTCTCAGCTCCTCCTGGGCTGCTCTCCTTTAGAGTCTTCATGTTCAGTTGTTCACCAATGGCACTTTCAAAGATGATAGAAAGCTGTTTATGTTGATAAAGATGGTATCATACTTTGGTAATTATGCAACTTGCTCGATACCTTTGGCAAAAAGAATAACAAATGTGTTGACTTCCAATTCTGAACTCCATCGTTTACAGTTTCTCATTTAATAATACTTCATTTGAAATTTTAATACTTCAAAACAGATTAAAACAAAACTAAAAAACAAAGAAGCCCTACAGGATATGAGGAACAGATAAAAAATTGTCTCAGCTGAAAGAGAAAGATACTGAAGCCTCATGGTCAGACTCAAGTCTGAACTGAATTTGTTTGTCTGAGAATCTTAAGATTGTTTGGGATGTCATTTACCAAGGTCTACTATCAAATAAATGTTACCTTCTGTCATATGATCAGTTCTTCCTGACAGCTGCAGTCTTAATGGTGGAGATCAGCCTCCTTACTGTATAATTAAAATGTGCCATTTAGTTAATATTTTTAATATCCAGTTTGCAAGGGGTCACCACATTTACAATTATCAATGAACAGTCTCATTTTGTCCAACATATGGTCCCACAAATCACTGGTCTCCAGAGGCTAAACAAGTGTAGAACAATGCCAATATTTATTTATTTATTCTTTCAGTTTATATAGTGTGTCCCCATTCCATTCTCCAAGCATATGCCAGGTCACAACAAATACTTCAACCTGGTATATTTTAGCTTTGCTCGGCTCTGCAGTTCCTGTCTCTTATTTCTGTGTTTTATTTACATATCTAACAAAAAATTCAATGTTTGTAAATATTAACCAAGCATGTAATTAAATCTTCCTCTCTTTCTGATTCATGGGTACTCTGCACTTCTCTGCTTTACCTGCTGATCAGCTCCCTGCCACTGTGCTGTCTGAGCAGTCCTATCAAATTCCTACTGATGCTTCTGCAAATGCCCTGTGCAGAATACGCTGTGGCAGTAGCCCATGCCTGCTGGGCAGGACCAGGTTTGACTTTGTCCAGTGAGCAATGTTTTCAATCAAATGCATCTTTTAACTTTTAAGGGTCTGGTTACAGGGAGGTAATTCTATCACCATTTCAGTCTCCTGCTGGGGAGTGTACTCAGAGAACATCACCTTTCCTTTTCCAGTGCTTATCAGGTTGGAATGTTTTATGTGGGTTTTTTGCTGAGCTTTCTCACTCTCATTGCCTAGAGCAGAGCTGCAACTGCAGAGTCTTTGCCTGGTGCACTGACTTGAGTTGCTAACAACGCCTTCCTCTGTGCACAAAGCAAATCTACATCCAGGCAGTACTTTTGTCTATGCTGCATGGGATCTGTATAGGCTGAACATCAAGATGTATTTTAGTTTCTTATTTTAATTTTTTTGATCTCCTGGAAATCTGCATGCAAGGCACAGCTTTCCCAACAGGCCACTTGCAGTTTAGAAATTGTTTTCCTGTGTGGGCTGCAGGGCCCAAGCCCAGCAAGTATTTGAACTTCAACTTATGTGTGACTTTCAGGGACACAAACATATTACATGTTTCATTCTCAACAGGAGGGCAGGTAAAATAATCAAAAGGTGTGTGCAGGGGCTTTGAGCCTCATCTTGGAGGTACCACACCAAGTGGGTGATCAGCTTTTGCTCCGGTGGCAGAACTGCCATAATACTTCCTATTTGGCAGGTGGTGGGAGGATTAATTTCTCAGCCTTTGCAAAGCCCAGTGTACCTTTGGACAATACTGCAAAGTATGATTTGTATGCCTGAACTTAGCTTAGAGGCTTTTATTCCTAGGCCTCATAGCTTACCACAGCTGTAGCTACGGAATAATTTCTGAACTGCTGCTTCTGGAGAACATGGGAAGGGATTACGATGAATGTGGCCGACTGTTGAGTGGCAGCAGAAAGCGGCAACAGTGACCTGCGTTTGAGAAGCAGAGTGGGGCAGCTTCCTTATGCAAAGCAGCATGTGCCTCTTGGCTCCCTGTCTGAAAGGCAAGAAAGGTATTTATCATGTTTGTTCTGCCCTTTAGACGCTTTTACTGCGCCGGTTGTTACCACCAATTGTCTGTGCTGTGAATAGCAGTTTTAAACAGCTGTGCAATTGCATTATACTAGTTAAGGGTTCCTCTGCCACAGAGCCTCAGGACAACACATATGCTCCTGTTAGTGTCAGGATTCTGCTCTGGCTCTTAATCATCAGGCTCTGCTGATTACAGGGAAGTCCCTCTTAGCCTCTAAGTTTTAGTGCCACACTTTCCTATCTGGGTCCTTTTGCTTTTCTTGCAGGATCTACAGGACAGAGCAGGGGGTGCTTTGCTGCAACTGGAGCCACATAGCCCTTACCAGGTGAGCAAAACCCAGTTATTCATTGCCAGGTAAGAAAAGAGAATGGTGTGGATGCAAGAGCAGACAGATTACCCTGCTGTGGCTGAGGGGGTCTCAGCTGGGGAGGAGTAGGGATGGGAGAGCAAGGATGGCTTCGCCTGCTACCTGCAGCTGTGCAGGACTCCTGCCGGCAAAGGCTGCCCAGTGAGGTGAAGATTCCGAGTCACCCTGTCCTCACTCTGCCATCTTACACTGAGCGTCTCTGGCTTTTGAAACTGCCACAGTTGCAGGCTCCTGTGCATGAGCTCCAGATCTGCCTCTGACATTCTAAATTTTGTACCATTTTTGGCAAACATACAACTCTGAACCCAGCCTTTGTCCCTGTCCAGCCCACGAGTTTTGGTGCATACCTCTGAAATGCAATTTAGCTCAGTTTGTCCACAGAGCCTTAAAGTTGTCCCAGAATAAGAGTATTTCCATGCTTGCTGGTTTGCAAGGTCATGGGGCAGGTTGCAACCAGTCTGAATTCACAGTGCAGCAGAGAAAGTGTCCTTACAAGTGAATAATAGAGCAGCAGTTACTAACTGCCCAGTTTGGAAGACAGTGCAATTCTGTGCCCTGAATTTCTTAGACCTACACATTAAAGCTACTTAAATCTGCAACTAACACTTTTGGGCCACAAAGTCTTGAGAGCTGTACTGAAGAGCTGTTTGCCGACTGCCTCTTTTGGGCCACTCCCATAACGAGTAATATTCCATTCCGTATACAGCATATTTAACCTTTGAGTCCTAAAATGTGTTCTCAGTTCTTCTTAGCTATAAATAACCATAAAGGAATCAGAAGCTTTGTGGGTTTTATCCAGAAAATACCCAATTTCAACAAGCAGCAGCACCAACAGCCCCTTCTGCCCCTTAGGTGTCTCTTGAGATTTCACACCCAGACCAAAGACACACTCACATGTTATGAACTAGTGTGCAGCAATTCTGTTTCTGTGCACTAATGTCTTTGTAATCCTTGCATTTCTAGTTGTGGCTTATGACTTTCTTCTTAATTTAACAGCTTTTGGGCAAAGTACCTGACTCAGAATAGCTAAAACTTCTGTAACTCTTTTTCCTTTAAGTTTCGCCTTCCCTAGTTACCCTCCCCCCGACCTGTACAGACATTTAGTACATCAGTTGCAGAATCATGGAGAAATAGATAATTGAATATTCACACATGCAGAAACAACACAGGCAGAATGTGGAACAATGTGGAAACAAGCGCGAAAAGAGGCGGCATCTGTTTAATGAAAATTAGAATGTAGAATAAATTAAGAGGGCAAGGTTAAAACACTTCGTCTGCAGGCAGAGTTTGTAGGGGAAGAAGACTTTGCAGGAAGTTCAGCACAGACACCATATAAAGGGCTTATGTAGTTTTATTTTTGCAAAATGCATTTTTTTTTTCTCCCAAGGACATGTTACAAAGAGATAAAAAGTGTCCACATAGAGAATGGTTTTCCAATAGAGATGATTATATATAGCTGTTTCACAGTAATGCCAGAATTGAAATGCTTAAAACGTTAATGTTGCAATGCTTCAAGTACTGAAGAAGAGAGTAAGTATTTTTAGCAATACCCTCAATTCATGTAAGTAAATGCTGTGCTAATTTTTTTACCAATGCCTATGCAGGTCATGCTGGGCCTTTCTAAAACAAATGATAAATTTAAACTTGCATTTTTAATGCCTATTTTGGTATCATTCTACAAGGAGGAGGGTAGATCCAAGATAGATGGATGTTTGAAGGGCTGAAAAATGCAGTGAATTTGATTGTGATGTGGAATTACTCTGCTGGCATTTCCAAAAGTCTGTAAAGATACCCCATCTATGAATATAGGGACTGAGTTTTTACAATTTTTTTTTTGTTGTTCTGTACATACCTTCACATGTCATACATTGAGCCTGCAAAAGGTTTACCATTTTAAAGCTGCTCGAGAAGACAAAAGCCATATCCTAGTCATTCATCATAAAACAAGCTTAATTATGCTAGGACATATTGACACTGCATCAGATTTTTAATCCTCAACATAATTTTATAACCACTGCTAACAGATGGGCTGATTACACTGAATTTGAGTTTTAAGTAATAGTTAGAAATTCTAAAATATGATTAAACTGAAAATACCCATTGCATACACAATTTTCAAAAGATACTGAAAGAAGGAAAACGAGAGTGCAATAAAACATCTTTTCTGTTTCCTGATGGAAATATATTGCATTAAATGGGCAGTTATCAAAGTTCCTTAAATGGCCAAGCAGTGTATGCTATTGGCAGCTCCTCTTCTGTGCAATTACAACAGATATGCAAAACCTTATTCCTTCCATAGATCTGCTGCCCTATTCCAGCATAAAAGGTGTGAATTTTTCTATTTCAGAAGCTATTTCATTGAAACAAATGCCTTCTCCCCCTCTATTTTTTTTGTCATTGAAAATGAAAGCAAGGAGTAATTTAAATTACTGTGTCCCTGCTCTTTAATAACAGTAATAAATGGGAAATTCTTATAAAATAGAGGTACAACTTTGTGGGACTAATGGAAGTTGCATGTTAATTCTGAACAGAAGGTGTCTTTTTTTTGTTACCATTTTAAGGTTTCTAAAGGTAAGACAAGCCAGACTTCCTTCTGCCTGCCATTGTTCATCATATGCTGGACATCTGTTTCAGATCACAAGGATGATAATGGGTCAGGGGTGATTGGTATCCTGAATTCTGGAATAGGGAAAATAGAAAAATTAAATACTGTCTGTTCAGATTTCAGTTCTATACACTGCAGAATGAAAGGGTGTAGTAGTCCCTTTATACCCTGGAACAGTCCTCTGGCCAACAAGATCAGCATAGAAAATGCTTGCAAGGCTCATGCCCCCTGTCCTTCAGACAGGTCTCCTGTCAGCATTATTAGCATTTCTAAATGAAAGAAGACACTGGTCACAGAATGCACACCAGGCCGGGGTGGGGGGGATGCTAAGTGAAATCAAATATTTTGTTAAAACTCCACTGCCAAACAGTGATCCCATAGTTGCAAGTAATTAAGATTTCTGTTAATTTTGGCTGTGGTAGAGTTAATTTGTGCTGAATGCAGGATTGATAATATAGTTATGTTTTTATTACTGATGAGCAGGGTGTACACAGAGCCAAGGTGTTTTCTGCTTCTCATCTTGCCATGCTGGTGAGGAGACTGGGAATGCATGGGAGGTTGGGAGGAAACACAGCTCAGACAGATGACCCCAAGTGACCAAAGTCATATTCCATACTATGTGACATTATGCTTGGTCTATGAAGTGGGGGGGCATTTGTAGTGATGGTGTTTGTCTTCCCAAGCATCCATTAGGTGTGATGGGGTCCTGCTGTCCTGGAGATGGCTGAACACCTGCCTGCCCATGGGGAAGCACTGAACTGATTTCTTGTTTTGCTCTGCTTGTGTGCACGGCTTCTGCTTTCCCTATTAGTCAATCTTTTATCTCAGTCTGCAAGTTTTCTACCTTTAACCCTTCTGATTCGCTCCCCAGTCCCACTGGTGGGGGCATGAGCTGGTGCTTGGCTGCGGGGCTAGGGTTAAACCACAACATCCAAAATGGCTGAATACCACCAACTTCTCATTATATAGAAGGGTTTGAATTATGAAATTTCTCTGAACTAGGTACTCTAGCTACAACTTTATTTTCAGCATCGTCACCATCAGTTGCAGAATTTACAACTGCAGTAAATGTCCATCCTTGCAAACAGTGTTATTTTTAAACAACATACTGTAAGAGACCCTTTCCATCCAAAAAGTAAAATGCTGCCCTAGTGCTACCAAAACGAAGGCCAAAGGAAGAGTCTATAAAAACAGAAATCAGACTGTCACTTCATGGTGATACTTCAGACCAAAATTGTGGGAACACAAAGCTGTCTGGAGTGGTTACCTGTTAGTACAATCAGCCTGCTCACCTGCAGCGTGTGGCTTTGGCACATTAGAGCTGACTTTAACTCTGACCACTGCAGTCTCTAACACACTGCCTTGCACCCAATACTGGTTTGCCTTTCAGCCCTTTGTTAATAATGGACACTTCTGTGAGACAACAGGCTGATGGTCAGCATTGCCTTCTGCAGCAGCCTGTGTGGGTGCCAGCTGAAGAGAATGAAGGAAGGACCCCAGTAGGTTGTGGAATGCTGTTGCTCCAAGACTGCAAGAGGACATAGAAGCCTGAATGAGATGGTAGAAGAAGAATTGCAGCGGTGTCCGTCTGTCCAGCTGTAGTAGTAAGATGGGTTGTTCTTGATGGGTAATGTTTGACTGTTCAAGCGAATACATCTACAAGATCTGTAAATCATAAAATGACTTATGTTGGCAGGATCCTTTAAAGGTCATCTAGTCCAACCCTTCTGCAATAAGCAGGATCAGGTTGCTTAGAGCCTTAACCAACCTGACCTTCACTGTTCACAAGGATGGGGCATCCACCACCAGCCTGGACAACTGTTCCAGTGTTTCACCACCCTCATCATAAAAAATTTCTTCCTTATATCCAGTTTGAATCTACCCTCTTTTTGTTTTTAAACCAAACTGCTCATTTGTAAAATATTACAGAAAGGTTTAATTTAAATAATGTTCATTGTCTTAAGCAGCATTTATATAGACAGCATCGAATAAGACATACTATATAAGTTCTTTTAGTTTTCAAGGGTTTTTTTATATTCTACTTAGAATCAGCATTTTCTTCTTTCCTCCTAACTGGTTTTGGACTGTTGTTTTGGTGCATGCTTGGTAAGTCAGCCTAGATTAGCACTCTGCAAGCCTTCCTCTCATTAATATCAGAACTATCAGTCACATCTGCAAATGTCCATACCAAATAAATAGACCAAACCAGATTGCCCATTTGGCAGTGGTTGATGAATATGATGCAAAATGCAGTATTTCCGTTCACATTAACTTTGTGACAGAGAAGAATGATAATTTCCAAACTGCTTAAATTAGTTTCCTATGCACCAGGAGCTGCTGCACATTTACATAAAGTCCTGTTGCTTTTTCAGAAACTTCCAACCACTACAGATTGTATTAAATATGTCTTTAACAGCCTACCAAACACATCATTAAATGCTTTGTTATAATATCTGCTCTATCCTTTAAAAGTCAGTTTTTACATTAAAGAAGTAATACTACAGTAAGAAATTTGTTCTGTAATCTACTGGGTGGTAGGACTCAAATTTCAATGAGATGTCTCTTGGAGAGGGGTGGTTTTGGTTTTTTTTGTTTGGTTGGTTGGATTGGGGTTTTTTTCTTGGTTATTTTGTTTTTGGGGGTTTTTTAAGGTATTTTAGAAGCACAATCCTCCCAAGATGAATGAAACTTCTCCCAGGTATAGAAGCTTGCAAGAAGCTACAATGCAAGTTCAATAAGTCACTTTCATAATGAAAAGAACCTCTATGTTCTGCGCTATTAAGTAGCCTAAAGAGGCTTTTAGTTACTGCATTATCTGAAGTACCTGTAGCCCATTTAAGCAAGAAGATTATCTAGTTCAGCTTGATAAGATAACTGTGACGAAAGAGGAGCTGCTCTGAACAAGATTTTAGGGATTTTGTGGAGCTATTAGACACAAAAATAATCTTTGCTTCCCATTAACACTGTAAAGTTAAAACGTGAATAACTTCAAAAGAAAGAGCCTGTTCACCAGTGTTGCCATTAAGGGCAACCTTACCACTCCCAAAGTCCAGTAAGTAGTTTCAGAAATACTGATTATTGAGGGAAGTGAAAAATGTGGATACCACAGCCATTAATGAAAGTTGCCTGAAAACTTTAGGAAAAAAAATGCAGAAAAAGTTACAGAGCTAGATTTGCCTGGGAAAGACCCATAAGACAGTGAAGTATTTGAAAGATCCAACTTTTCAGGCCAACAGGAATAATTACTAGCTTATGATCAAATGACGACTATTTTCAGTAGAAGTCTGCTGTCTCTTTCTCTCACAGTGACATGACTGCTTAAAAGTCCACAGGATCCCTGGAAAGTATGGGTTAATTTTAACAACTTAGTAGTGAAAAGGTAGAGAACAGAAATCCTTTTCCTTGTATTGCCCACAAAGACAACAGAGACATTTTACACTGGAATCTGAATGACTTAAATGTTTTAATATAGGTGGAAGGTTAAGGCAGCTATATACATTCTGTGCAAGATAAACACAAGCTGTCTCTTAACACTAGGTCCATCATATTGGCACAACTCCTAGTGAATACACTGCATTCAACAAGTTGAGTACTAATAAGCACAGGTTTTTCTCATTCTAGTAAAATAATAAATTAGAAAGTACAAAGTTAAGATATTCTCAAGAATAGACTGAATAAGATTTTCAAAAGTACACCATTAAAAGAGACAGGTTTCAATGGGAAACTCAGTTGTGAAATTAATTCTTTGAAATCCTGTCTTGTATGTTGCCATGCAGGCTCTGTTCATATAGACATCTAAATATGTAATAAATTAGCTGTATCTTTCAATTGCCATCCATCAGTATATTAATTTTTAGATGCATGACAATATTAAAATACCATAGAAATTAATACATAAAATGGGGGAAAAAACAACCACAAAATTGATAAATGTATTTCCATTGTAAGATAAAGAATTTGTCTAGTGTGTCGTAGAGTATAGCTTTAGGTATTGACAGTGTCACAACATCCAAGAGGAAAGAATTAATCACCAGCACACTGCTAATCTGTCTCATTTTCCAGTTTTTGTATCTCATTTTGTCCAGCTTCTGCAAGGTAAGATAAGAGTCTTTTATAGGCTTCTCTGTTGAGAAAAAAAAACAAAACAAAAATAAAGTAACATGTTACTTAAACAATCTCACACTTCCTAGGACTAAAAGCACATAATTCCCAAACTCATTGTTTACATACTGGGATATTAAAAGATGGGAACTTCCCCCCACCTTTTCAAGTGTTTTGTTTGCTGTCATTTTTTAGCATGGCCAGACTGGAGTAAGGATAAGGATTGCATTGGTTATGGCTAGAAGTGTAGTGAAGATGCTTAGAAGTCTACTTGTTTAGTAAACTGCTGTGAAATAGAAATTTTTCATTTTAAAACATGGAGTTTCCAAGGCTTAGATGAGATGAGCATTCGGACTTCATCATGTTTGCTCTCTCATTTCTGCCTAAGAAATCTCTGTGACTCACACCACAGCACAGTGATGTGAGCCACTGGCACTAAGGGTGCAGGCTGGCACTAATACAGATTTAGACCATCATCCTCAACCAAGGACAACAACTGTTTAAAAATAAACCTGAAATTCAGAAGGGAACTGTCACTCAAGTGGATTTTCCAGAAGAGTGCATATGTGTTGATGAGACTTTTCACCTTAAGTTCATTCTAATACTCTCCAACCTAGACAATGTAATTATTGTTAAAGTACTGCCTCTGACATTTAGGTCTTTTCTAATTATCTGTTTTTGTCATGACATATCAATTTGAGCAAACAAAACTGAAGTTTTCATACTAGTTTCCTTGAAATAACAACACTGGACATCACCACTATAAGCAACTAATGCAACTTCTTTTATATCTATCTGGGTTTGCACTTTAACATCTACAGTAATTGCACAGAACATGTTAATATAATGTTATTTACTGACCAGGACTGAAGAGAAAAAATCAGGTATTAGTGTTCTTACAATAAAATGCTCATGGATCATCTGAGACTGCTGGGTAATGGAGCACATTATAAATACAAATTATTAATACAAAACATTGACAACAGATTAGATAATATATATGGTTGAAGTGATGAGGCTGAAAAGAAATGTAGCTCTTCAGTAATCTCCAAGCATGTATTTCAGGAAGCTCAAACAACCTGCTTTCTTTCGCTATTTTGGAGATAATGGGATGAATTTTCCCAAGATTAACAGTATTTAACAACAAAAAAAACCCTGGCTATGAATACATTATCAAAGGATGAAAAGCAGGTAGTATGGAAATCCTGCATATAATGCTACACACCCAGCTGACCCTGGGTGAATTCTCTTAAATAAACACAAAGGTATTTGTTGGTAGGGAATAATAAAAAGTGAATAATACAATTACAAAGTAGTTAAATATATTTTTCATTAAATGGAAGATTAATACTTTGTGACTACCCTTTAGTGTCTCATGAGTTACATTCTCACACAACTCTGTCTTTTGGACTTCTTATAGCCCAGTCCCTCCCAACACACGTCTCAAACTTCCCCAGGGTGAGGTACGACTTTGACTGTCCCAGGATGTGCACTAATGCAAACACTGGGGCCAGTTCCTGGCCCAGACAACACTGAGAGTCAAGGGCAGCCTTCCAGTACTAACAGGAGGAGCCCTTTTGGCTCGGGTGCCGCACTAGGCAGAGCTTCCTGGAGTATTGTAACATTATGTGTATAGATGCTGAAAGTTCTGTGCTGCATCCACACTCAGAGACTGTGCAGAGCTGCTCCCCTCATGTGCCATTTCCTCCTAATGCCAGATGGATTCACAAGTCAAATATTTCTGTCCTAAGTTCTTGGGGGGCAAACGGAGGAAGTGTGAGTCTGCTGTGCCTGTTGGAGCCAGCCTCTTCTGGACACCCACAACTCTTCTATGTTTAGATTATGAGAGAACTCCTGAAGTGAAGATATGGGTATTTTTTTTCCAAGCATCTCAGATCATAATTGAATATACTATAATTCTACATATGTTCTTTTAAACAGGGACTGAAAGGAACATTCTTTGGGGCAGGAATTCTTTGTTCTATTTTGCAGCATACAGTGTAGTGAGCAGAGGCAACCTGGCTTCACATAAACTCTGCTGGGATCTGTGGGCCCTAGTATCAAAACATCTCTGGAAATAATTTGCAAATATAGATAGCTTAAAACCACGAAAGGCTTGGGTTAAAGGAGATTTCTGACTGAACACCCTTTAAAAAAAAAACCTCATTTTTGAGCATCTGTGCTGTTGTCTTAAAACTGCTTTTTGTCAAGAGAACAAACCTCTATTGCTCATTGTCAAAAGAAAATATTAAATAAAAATCAAACCTCTGTGCAGCATTTCTTCCAAGACCTTGTTTGTGCTCCGAATCCTTCAGAGACTGTGTGATCGTGGGAATCAGGCTGGTAACTAACATCTGATCCAAGACTGCCACCGTTTCTAGTAGGCTGAAAACCCGGTGATCATAGACAGCAGTATAGTCCTGGATAAACTGCCTGAGGGGGACACAGAGGTATTTAATGCAGGGTCAAAACTAGATGCAGGGAACATGCCAAAAACAACTGAAGAGTCTAATCAGAACAAGCAATCTGGCTGCATGGCAATTTTCATATTGTTACCCTGGAATACTCTGTCTGGAATACTTTCTTTAAATGAAGCTATGCTTTTGAAGCCTAATGCTAAAAATTCCACACATTTATTTTCAAGCAAATTGGCAGATTCTACTGCTGTTACCAGGGCTGACTTGTTCCAGAGCATTTTACATTGTAAATGTGTCTGAATGCAAAACTAAAACATGTATTTATTGTTTAATTAATAATAATTATTAATAATAATAGTCAGAAAAAAATACTAACAAAACAAGAGTTCTAATATGCAGAAACAACATTGGCATTTTTTATAAGGCTCCACTGGATCTTCAGCTGGGTAGACCATGGGATGGAAGCACACCCATTTGCCTTCCTGAGGGAAGATCACAGATTACATTCAAATCAGAAGTAACACTCTAGGGATGACACATCCCATGAAAGTGACGTATTAGGTACTGACTGGCATGCCCACAAACATCCATTCTTATTTCAGAGAGTCTCTCTGGAGCTTTCATCTAGACCTGACCCAATACAGCAGCAGTGCTTAAGGGTTGCAGAATGTCTTTGGGTGTCAGGCATGCAGTTCTACTGTATCCATGTGAGAAACAGGATTCATTTTGCATGGGTATGAAATAAGCATAATTTACATTATAATAGTCTATCATTGTCACAAAATCAAGCACAAAAGCTAAGCTTGCTATATGAAGATTTGATCTCCATTATATGCCCTTCAAATTAGGCACCCACATCTTTCACAGCATCTAACACTGACCATCAGCATTCCTGAGGAGTTTTTCCCACTGCAGCAGCAACACACCTCCTTACTGTAAACCTTTCAAAACAGTATCTCATCCATGAGAAGGCAGGTATGTGTCTGTCTTCTGTTTTTTTCTCTGGCTTTTTGGCCAAGCTGTGTTCAAAACCAGTGCCAAAAGTACCATTACTTAAATACCATAAACAAGCAACAATGCAGTATGTTAGGGATAGTTAGTTATTTAAAAAAAAACATGTTTGCTGTCAATTGCTTGCAGTAGCTTCGCTGCCAATTGGCATATTTTCTGGTTACCTAAATACAGAAGTCAGCTGGGTGGCATGTTCTCCTCCTGACCCTGCTTGGCAGCCTTCTACCATGTTCTGTACAATGTCTGTAGATATTTTTTTAACTGTAAAAGAAAAATCACAAGATTCACACAGAGCTCTTAAACTGACCATCTGGAGAATGTCTTTCATGAAGACTAAAATTTTTAAATGAGAAAAAAAAAAGGTTTCATCTTATTTTGATGCAAATGAAATTACTGTGAAAGCAGTTAGATTGGCTATAAAGAACAGAATGAGTCACAGATTTATGCAAAAGTCTTATTTTCACCACCATTATCCTATAAATACAGATTTTTAAGTACACTATGGTCATTTTGAGTCAAAGGAAAGAGATACACACTTAGTGGAAAGAGATTTCATTTAAATATTTAAATATAAGTTCTGCTTATATTGTTTAATCATTCCTATTTAATTTAAAAGAAAGGTAGTCATATCATTATATTCTGCCTAAAGTTAAATAGATCTACACTGTACTTTCAATTGTGGATATTGCTCTGAAATCCATCCTAACTTTTTTTTTTAAAGAAAACAAACAAACAAACAACTGCTCACTATTTCCTTAATAATTGTTTCCAAATAAATACTCAAGTTGCAAGATACAGCTCTTCCTTTATAAAGGTGGAACTGGGTTGCAAGGACTTTTCTAGAAGGGTATGGCAGAGCCTTGTCCAGGCAGGCAGTGAGCTGGTGGCTACAGTAGCACAGGACTTTCAGCTTATTCTAATTCCTAGCCCATTGCAAGGTGGGCACTCTCAGCTTCCAGCAGATATGGCTATGATGGCCAAAGGGAGAAGAAAGCTGTGTGATGATTCAGCTAATTTCCTAAGCACATCTTGTCCTTGAAACTGTTATAGAGCAAAATCAAAATGTACTTTATTAGAGAAAATTCCCAGGAGAAGTCAAAAGTGAATCCCAATTTTGCCCAATGCCTCTACTAGCAGCTCATGCACATTCCTTATATAATGATGCACTGAAGAGGGTGCTTCATTTTTTAAGAAGTTTAAATAAAGAAGTTCTTGCTATGAAACAAAACATAATAAAAGAAGAAAGACTCAAAGATGCCTTCAAGAGAGCAACATGCTACTTTTAATCCGTTTATAATACCTCTATGGGGAGAACATATACCAGTCTTATTTGGTGGCAAAACTTTAGGTGGAAGAAAATTTCTACAGTTGCCAAGTCTGAAAGAAATTAGATGGGAAGGATGGGTAGAAAGGAAATGCTCGTCAGACTCCTGAGAAGTTGATTAGTTCATTAGAGAGCGTATTGGGTTTCTGTGGCCAGGTTTTGGTAGCAGGGGGCCACAGGGTGGCTTCTGTGAGAAGCTGCCAGAAGCTTCCCCCATGTCCCGCAGAGCCAATGCCAGTCGGCTCCAGGATGGAGCTGCCACTGGCCATGGCCAAGGCAGTCAGGAGAGATAGTAACAGCTCTGTGATAACATATTTCAGAAGGGAAAGAGTTACTGTTCAGAGGAACATTGCAGCCAGAGAAGAGTGGAGTGAGAACATGTGAACAACAGTGTAAACGCCAAGGTCAGTGGAGAAGGAGGGGCAGGAGGTGCTCCAGATGCCAGCACTGAGGTTCCCCTGCAGCCTGTTGTGCAGACCACGGTGAGGCAGCTGTGCCCCTGCAGCCCATGGAGGACCACAGGGATGCAGAGATCCACCTGCAGCCCGTGGTGGAGCACAGATCAGAGCGGGAGGATGCCCAAAGGAGGCTGTGACCCTGTGGGAGGCCCAGGATGGAGCAGGGTCCTGTTAGGGACCTGCTGACCTGTGGGGAGAGGAACCCGCACTGGAACAGGTTTTCCTGGCAGGACTTGTGGCCCTCTGTGGCGGACACACACTGGAGCATCCTGCACCTGAAGCACTGCTCTCCTGTGGAAAAATGACCCTTGTGGCAGCAGTTTTTGAAGAACTGCTGCCTGTGGCATTGATTCACACTGGAGAGATTTGTGCAGGACTGTCTCCCATGGGAGGGCCCCCATGGGGAGCAGGGGAAGGACCCCTCTCTCTGAGCAGCACAAACAACTGACTGGAACCTCAATTCCCTGTCTCCCTTGCACTGCTGGGGGTAGGAGGTAGAACTTGGAAGGAAGGAGGGGTGGGGGGAAGGTGTTTTCAAGATTATTTTACTTCTCACTCTTCTGCTCTGATCCTGTAGGTAATACATTTAATTCATATCCCCACTTTGAGTCTGTTTTGCCTGTGATCGGTAAGTGACCTCTCCCAGCTCTTATCTCAACTCATGAATCCTTTGTTGTATTTTCTCTCTGTCCAGTTGCAGAGGGGAAGGCGAGAGCAGCTTTAGTGGGTACCTGGCATCCAGCCCCAGGGTCAACCTACTACAGAGAGCAAAATGAAGTAGGATTTCTCTGCCTCATAGACAGAAGTCCTGGATTAGTTAATGTAAAAAAAAAGTAAAATAAAAGCTTGTTCAGTTTAGCTGGCCAGAGGATCTTATTCACCCCAGCTAAGAAACTTAAATACTGGGATGAAAGATGCTCAGCAGTACAAACATCTTACAGGCGTGGAGAGATGTACTTAAAGCAAACAAACAGCTCACCTTGTGGCTCATTAACCAATACCATGCATTTCAACACAGACGGGAGAACTAAGTCAATGTCACATAGTTCAATGCTCTGGGTTCTCTGAAGTACTTGAAGAATGAAAGCAAGAATGCAGGCCAAGCGAGGAGGTGGAGCATTACCTTTGAACTGCATGTAGTTTTCACTGGGAAGACAAAGCAAACCAGAATAAAGTCTATGATATGGGTTTTTTTCAATTCAATGCATGCACCATATACCTAAAAATAACTGTAATATTTCAGCAGGAGGCCTATTACTTAGATGTCTATCTTTAGCTAGGCTCAAATAATGGCTTCTATTTGTCTTAGTCTTAGCAACGACTCCCAATTTGTCAGAGGACAGTGATACCTTCTGACTCTTCTGTTGAGATTGATGTCAGAAATAAGAGCTATCATAATTACAGTTAAAAAGCCAAGTGTGACTATAAAAGTTAAAATACAAAGGCAGCTTCAAAACTGAATAAAAGGAGTTGAGATTCTAAGATCCAAAAACAACACCTATAATGTAGCTGTTACTCAACTATGTTATTTAGCTTTATGTGCTTTTGTAAACTAGCAATTCAACTTGTGGTAAGAGCTCTGCTGTTATACTGCTACCATTATTTTATTTTTGTCAACAGTATGTTGTAATGGGACAGCCTTTTGCTCTGTCAGAATTAACATGATCATCTCGATTTATAAAATGTGGCACAAAATAAAAGGTTGATCTGCAGTAAGAGCAAATTTTAACATCACACATTTTAACATCACACACAGGGAGTGTTCCAATTTGAACATCTTGACTTGTTATTTTTCCACAAAAGAATACAAGAATATGAACTACTGTTGGTTTGACATCAGAAATTAATGAAATCTGAAGACAATAAATTTAAATTGAAGTGTTCAGGACAAAAGAGCGCAGGTGAAAAGAACACACAGCATTTATTCATTAGGCAGCAAGAGCACTCCAAGAACCTTCAAAAAAGGCTTTTTAGATATTTAGTATTAGGTATTGTTATCTACTCAAACAAGGCATGCATGTTTACTGAGCAATGCATCAATTAAAAACGAGCATCCTTGTTAAAACTCAGGGGTGCGTCTACACCTTTCAAATGAAGTCTGACTTTCAGAGCTCTGGGTACTTCATTGCACAGCTTCAGAGCACTGGTGTGACTAGGCAAATGAAAGCTGTAATTTTACTTCTGTATTTCTTACATTATGTGGTCTTACATTAATATTAGCAACTCCAAAATCTTTTATCCCATTAATTTACTCTGAAAATTTCCCACTAATTTTTTGGCGTGCTCTTCCACTATAATAGCTCTCTGACCGGGATAATACACTCCTGATGGTGTGGTTCCATTTCCTCTGAGCAGCAGCAATATATTCACTGTCTTTCTCAGGACAAAGTGGCCAGCAAACTCTGTACCTATTTGTGTACAGACCCAGTGACTGCCTCCTGACCACCCAACAGTTTGCAATCAGAGGGCTGCTCACTTCTAACACGTTCTTCCCAGATCACTAAGAAATGTTTCGCATCTTAAAAATCACCAAGTGCCATTACACCTTCAGAACTTTCTTTCCGCTATCAGTCTCAGTGTTCACACATGCATGCACACATTCAAAAATAACTTATTAGGATGATGAAATTTGAGTATCCATAAGTTTAAAATACGTCAGAACTGAGATTGTGAAATCTTAATTCAGTCTCTTAATATGTGATAATACAGATTTTACTTCCAGGATTGCCTATCTTATTTACCCAAGATCAACTCTGAAATTATTTTTTTAATCAATATGTATATAGACTCTCTAACAAAAATCCAATTACCCTGGATATAAGCAATCACCTTGCATTCAATGAGGTCTAATTTCTTTTGCAACATGGACAAAAAGTACAAATTGTTCACTGTTCTATGGTACATAAAACAAAGCTTCAGCCTTTCAGCAGCAGCGACACAGATTTATAGCTACTGTTGATGTTGTACAAGGAATGACAGCACAGTGAACAAACACTGTCTCCCTGCCTCTGTGTCTTCCTCTTCCCATACCCCCAGTTTTCCATTTCCCCTGGTAGCTGCCACACCTGTGTATACCATGACACACGCAGAGCAATAAGGCTCCCCATGCACAGATAACTGTGGCAGCTATAAGCACTACAAATCTGTGACCCTAAATACAGCCTGAGACACAAACATATGATGATGTATATTGGAGCTTAAGTCTTCTAGAAAATTACTTGCTTTTCATGTGACCACATGTAATAGTTTTTCTTATGGCCTGGGACCTTTATGCTTAATTACTCTCTCACAGATCTTTCCAATTTTACTCTCCTGATGATATAACACTGTTCTTCCTTTGCTGCCCGCCCAGCAACTCACAGGCTCTTCCTACAGCCGCACTATCAGTTAACTGCGAAGAAAACAGAGATATTCCCTTTCTCAGTAGCTATTTGCGAAATCAGAGTAAGTGATGCTTTTTCCTTCACTAATCCTTACTTTATGACATGCAAAGTGCTCTTCCGTAGGCGGAGCATCTGGGGGGCTGTGATGGAACTGCATAAGGCAGTCAGCAGAGGATGCTGTCCGACACCAGGCGCAGTTGGAGAAGAAGGGAGAAATCGTCCAAAATATTGTCGAATAATGCTCCCAAGGAGTTGATTTAAATAGGCACTCTGTGTTTGGGACTGACAACATATGAAGGACAGGCCCTGTAGAAGAAAATTTTAGAAAGTGAGATATTGAAATTGTTAACTATACTTTTGAATACATCTTTAGCAACTGTAGGCTAAATACTCATTACACACTGTGCGAACTGCAGCACACAGAGTAACCTAATTAGACTGATTAAAATATTGGAAGATAAGCTTTGGGACATGCAAGCTCCTTTTCAAAGTCAAACCAAAACCTTAGCATTTCAGACCTCAGAAAGTTTCTGTGTCCAAAAGCTCATTATTTCTTTTAAAATCCTGTAAGTCGTGTCTAAAACAGTATACTAGTCAGGTAAGATTTCAGTAGGGAGATAAAGAATAAATACCTCACTTGTTTGTAAAGGAACACGTACAATTTTTGTAAGAAATATACAGCAGAAAAATGAGCACTTAGCATTGAGCTCTGACAACAAAAAATTCGCTTATAGTCTGAACAAATGAGGGTAAATTAGACACCATTTATAAGGAATTTAGAGGGGGTATTAAACTCTGTTTAAGATAAGGCTAAAACTGCTGTGATTTATCCAATATAAGCTATATTGATCCAGAGAAAAATCTATAATGAAAGTACTTGCCCAGAAAGTGCTTATCTGAACACTACCTGTAGTTACATGTATATGTGGTCCACCCCTGAGAAAAGGAGTAGTACTCTTACTGGTACAGGGTGCCATACGAGGAAATTAAGATCTTGTTTCCTTACCCCTCTTTTGATTATTCAGAGGAAGAAGAACAAATCACTAAGAAAAAAAATCACAGAATCATAGAATTGATTGGGTTGGAAAAGACCTCCAAGATCATCAAGTCCAACCCTTGGTGCAACTCCAGTCCGTTTACTAGATCATGGCACTCAGTGCCACATCCAATCTCAGTTTAAAAACCTCCAGGGATGGTGAATCCACCACCTCT
>JAOXXN010000446.1:77072852-77083187 GCA_026770055.1 Myrmophylax atrothorax | reverse complement strand
TGTGCCTCACCTAAAAAATCCACTGCGCAGGCTGGAAGGGCACACCCACGTGGGGAGAGCCCTGCCCAAAGCTGCGTTCAATCTGGCCATTCAATACAGTGGTGCCAGAAGACTTTAGGGTCATATACAGCAACTGAACAATCTGATCCCTTGTCTTCTATTTTGCTTTTTCCTTCCTTTCTGACTGGCTTTTCTTTATCAGCATTACTCTTTCTCCTACCCTGACCCAGATGTTTGCTCCAGCAAGTGCTGCATGCACTGTGCCAAGCTGCCTCACCACACCTTACTGATGGTAGCTAGAATAGCTGACAGTACAGTGCTATATCCTCTTGTCTGTGTGCATGAATTAGCTAGCCCTTTGCTTTCACCTTCAACAGAAACAGAGTGACCTGTCAATGCAATTAGCCCCCTCTCCCTTTAACTAGAGGGAAGACAATATATTGCCTCTCTGGGGAACTTGGGAGAGAACAAGAGAAAAAACAGAGATGCTATCAGGGTGCCAAAGTGCTACGTATAAAAAGCCTTTTTCACCCTAATAGTATTTCAGGTGCTGCCTCAAGAGCTGTTATTGAACTACAGCCAGAAATAGTGTGGCTCTATCCAGTATGTTTTTCTCCATCCTCCTTTCCCTCCTCCAGCACTCTTAGTTCCACAAGTGTATTTCATTCAATGAAATGGTTTAAGGCCATGCCTGAAAGGAAAATCTTTTGTGAAATACCATGGCTCTGCCTTCTAAACCTTCCAGCTGAATGAGAATAACTGCTGTGGTTGCCACGGCACAGGCTACACAAAAATGATGATTGTGTTTAATTATACTGAGTGGTTGAGGCCACTGCCTTACTTTGCTCTGGGATACATTCCTCTGAAAAGCAGCCAGGTAATTCTGCTGCTGCTGTCATTTTCCGTGTCCTGGGAAGAGAGGAAGGGAGGCAGGGAACAGGGCTTTCTGCCAGGTTTAGCTATAGCCTACATAACTGAGCTGGGTGGTCTCAAAGGGTATGGCTACACCAAGCAGAGATCCCTCAAGGTAGTGCAGAGGTGGCTGGCAGATTCTCAGGAGTGTAGGCAAAATTCGGTTTTGATGTGATTTCCACTGCACTACTCCTGTGCAAGAAGAGGAGAAAGAAAGAAAAAGGATTGAAAAGGGAAAGAAGGCAGAAAGGAACTGGAATGGAGTCTTGAGAGACTCCAAAAGTAAGGGAACAGAGGCAACAAGGATGTTTCTGAGAGACCAGCAGCCTCATCCACGAATGTTGTACACAACTCAGCTCTTCTCCAAGTGGTGTTGCCAGCCCAGCATTGGCAGAGCTGACAGCGGGATTGGAGGTGTTTCAGTACCTCTTGCAGCTACAGCCTACTTTTTCTGGATTTGGTCTTGGGTAGTTGTGCCCCAAATAACTACAGAGCTGGAAACAATATAGCCACATGTGCTTCCAGACCCAGCGAATTCTGCTCAGAAATCAGGGAGATTAACCTCAATGTCATGCTATGCTAATATGGCTAATTTCCTTCCGGGGATCATGTCTCTGCATGGAGACACACAGATACACCTGGCCTGGTGCATGCTCAAGTACTCACAGCACAGCACTGCCTTACCCATCTGAACACACTTTGAATAGCTCACCCATGAGTGCTGTTTTCACCTCCCTAATGGGCACTGTCTTTTGCAGTACAAGCAGTTCTTGGACTCAAAAGTTCTTCTCACCCTACAGCAAAATCCTCCTTGAACGCTTCAGGAATCTGCCACTATTTTCATCAGCCACGCTTCACTCTCAGTGACCCTAAAGAGACCTGGCTAAGGGTGAATCCACCATTTCTTCTTTTTGTTTTCCCTCAATCTGGTTGAGAGCCTTTGAGTATACATGTATGGAAAGCAGTGATTAGTAAGTCTCTTAGACCATGTTGAGAGCTGCTCTCTTCTCAGACAGACATGCAGAAATGGAGAAATTTCCCAGAGAGTCAGGAGAATTTGCTGTGACCCTTCTTAGGAGCCACCAATGATGAGGGGTTTTAAAGAGTTTTCTTCTGGACTGAATACTGAGGATTTCCTGAAAAGGACCAAAGTTTGTATGGAGCAGTAATAAGTTTTATCAAATTAAGGTATGCTGGTAGTAAAATAAAAAATAAATAATAATTAAAAACTCCAGCCCAAAACAAAGTCCCAAATACCAGGCAAGCTCTTGGTATGCCTGAAGATGGATAGCTCGAAGTGTTACTTCAATGCCTCATGAACAGATGAAAAAACCCCAACAAACAACAAAAAAAATTTCATTGGATCCTTTTGGGCTTAACATTCAACATATTTATGTTAAATTTATCAGTGTAAAATATATCAGTGTTAAATCTACCAGTGTAGATATGCATTCATATATTTATAACTACCTAAACCAGAAATTTGAACATTTTGCAGGCCTCAAGTCCCTTAGCTAAAACTTGATGAATCCTATCCCCCACCCCATCACACCAACACATCTTAACCTTAAGATAAAACTTGGTTTACTATTCAAAGTATGAGACAAACAATAGCTTTGTCACCTCCATCCTTCAGTTTTGCAAAGCTCCTTTTGGAAGACACTGCCTGCCATGGGCACCAACACACATTCGTGGTGTCCTTCTTTCCTGAGCTGAGGGGCCCAGAACTGAACACAGTACTCAAGGTGTGGCCTCACCAACACAGAGTACCGGGGAAGGATCACTGCCCTGGTCCTGCTGGCCACGCTATTTTTGATACAGGCCAGGATCCCATTGGCCTTCTTGGCCACCTGGGCACACTGTTGGCTCATGTTGAGCTTCCTGTCAATTAGTACCCCCAGGTAAATAAAGTTCCATGATCTCCTATCTCAAGGGTCATATAGTCAGCAGCACAAACAGAAACCTCTTGAGAATAGTTTTGTCCAGCAAGAAAAGTTGTGTAAAACAAAGTCAAGCACAGTTCCCTAGACAGCAACATCAACAGTACTTCAAACTTCCATTAGACTCCAGTTTTGGTAGGAGGACTCAAGCTGCTTTTGTTCCTGAGCTACTGACAAGGAGTATTTCTGTTGCTTTTTGCAGGAGTCCTTCCCCAAAAATGATTTCATCTATACCTGTCTGTGTGAACGTGACAGAACACTTTTTTCAGGAAAAAAAAAAAAGAGAAGGCTGAGACATAGCTAAGGATCTTGAAAAGGGAAGTTCCCACTTTTGGTTCCACAGAAACAAATACAAGAAACACAAGACTTCAAGAAATGAGGTGCTTCAGAACGTGCCTGAAGACTTGCTGTAGGTGGCTCTCTTGAACACAGATTTGTTGGGTTAAGGGTTTAACTTCACATACTTCTAGGGCTCCCTGGTAATTTAGCAAGTCTGATAAAAAGCACACTTCCTGAACTGAGGCTTTGTTTATAAGTTCAGATTCTCTCCTCCTTTTCTGTATATAGGGCAAAATTTTGTAGAAAAAAAGCAGCTGCTGCTGTATTGGAATTCTTAAAAACAAGAAGTCTGCTACTTCTAGGCAAGTAGCAGACTCATAGAGGGACTCTTGCAGATGACAGACTATTTAGTGTGTAAGCTTGTGCATTTGATGTTTCCACTAAGATGCTGCAGCAGGTATAATGAAGAGTTGCCTGTGTTTCTGTAGTACATTTCATACAGAAAGACAGAATGTATTCCATAAACCAAATATTGGAACTGGCACTCTTAAGACTCTAGACTTTTAACAGTAAACCCCCAAATATCTGTGACAAATATCTGATAAAAAAGGACACAAAAAAATATCACAACCTTACAGAGGATATCTGCAGCAATACATGAAGAACACAGCACTTGTGAAGAACTAACAATGATAGTTACTAAAATGAGACAGTTCTTCAAATTGAAGATCACAAAATGCTACACAATATCAAAAAAAAGAAGAAATCAGTCATTATTAATGAGTAAGAGTTGCTACTTTTAAGAAATGATCCTAGAAATATTTAATAGGTACAACAAAAAGAAAAGAGTATTAGAATTTAGGTATCTGAAAGAATGGTGATTTAATTTTTGCAGACCTAATAACTTCATTTGAAAATGAATCAACAAACATAGCCTGATCCTTCATGAAACCATTTTCATTTTTTGAGTTGAAGTAAATTCATTCTGGAAACTGCATCCCAAAAAATTAGAAAAGAACTTGGATTTCTCTTTTGGACACAGAGGCCCACTGACTTCAGCTCAACATTCCATTCTGTATTTTGGACTCCTCCTTTTCCTTAGAAAGCCCAGAGAACAACAGACACAAGGTCTGACAACACCATATCCCAAGTGGCACAAGGGATAAATTATCAACACTGCACAATAGCTGCAAATCTCCAGGTACAATGGCAAAACATCCCAGGCAGCTCTGGGCAAGGGTGTCATCACAAGGTAATCACACAGAAATTTCTTCTTTTAAATTCCACCAGTAATTAACCAGTAATACTGTTCATATGAGATAAAAAAGAAATGCATGCTACTGGACTGTAATTCTGGACCAGGGACTTGAAATCAATCACATCAGACCCCTAGGACAATTCCTACAAAGCAGATGGACTCTAAAGTGTTGATAGAGCCACTTCCTTTTTCTTAACTATGTTCTTTAGCCATCTTCTGAGGTTAAAAAAAACAAAGACATTTTAAGGGGAGCAGAGAGGCATGACATCATCTGCTCCTTATTTTAGCAGAAAGGCAACTCATTCCTATCTGTGTTCACTGCAGGAACCTTTTGTGGCCAGAGTTGCCTCTTCGGATTTATCTGTGTATCTGTAAATCACCTGTGGAGAGCAAAGAACCGATTAGTATGGATTACTGGAACTATTCACTGCAAAAATGCCAAGCTACCTAATGATGACTTATAATATAAGTCCTGCTGTTGGAATAAATCTGCTGTTCACCAATTAATGTTGTACAATTCCTATTAAATTCATACTATAATTCACAAAATGTATTAATAAGCTTGCTCAAATATTGGACCACAGATGTGGCTCACAGGAGGGCTTTTAAGATCTGATCTCTGACAAATGCTGAGCTTGCACAGGCCTATTAAAATCACTGGAAACTGTGTGTGCCAAGCACTACTTAGAATAACGCTTTTTTACCACTCTCTGTATTTAGATAGAAATCAACAATCTGCTGTATTTGGACAGAATTAACTGATAAATCAAGCAGGGTATCTTACCTTTCCTATCATTATGTATAAAATGCTTATTCCATGCACCCACTCTGTTTTCTGCAAGATAAATCTAAACTAATATTTCTTCTCCAAAACAAGTTCCATACACCAGTTCTTTCCTATATTACTGGTAAATGAGTACTAAAATTCCTCCAAATCATTCTCCAAGAAATCCATCAAGAGCAATCTCAATCTGAAACTTCCTATGGTAGGCTTCAGCAATTCACTATCACACAAATCAACTCAACTGCTCTTTACAGCAGTGAAATACCTAGGGTTAAATTTTACATGTTTCACAATCTCATCATTAGGAATAGTCCCATAAAATTGTAAAATGGATGTTCATTCATATTCTTCATGCTTTACTTTTCAAAGTCAGTCATTAAACAACTCTGAGGGCAATTTTTATATTATATCTCAATAAAATCTTTCTTAGGTCATCAAGTATTATCAAAACAGATGATGCACAGGGATAGAAATAGTATCCAGACAGTAACCCTCTAGGCAAGAAAAATACCCAAACAACCAACTAGTTTAAAAGGTGCTAGAGCTAAGCTATTTTGACAAGGCAGCATCAATGACTGAGTTTGAAAAAACCTTTTAGATAAGTTCTGTGCCCAATAACTGTCAAACCGCCCAACTGTATAGTCCCAACTTCTACATAAACACAAACATAACAAGCAAATACAGTCTGAAGTGAGGAGAAATGCAATGTCCAGTCCTAATTAGTACATTTGACAGTTATGTGTGCTAATGTGAAATTAAACACAGCCTTTAATTTTGATCTGTTAAAAATAAACCTGTAAGTTTGGGGTGATGAAGGATGGTGAGATACAGTCATCAGTTTTGATGAATTGTGAAGGTAGAAATAAACTATGCTGTAGGAAGAGAAGGAGCTCCGTATGTTGTCCCAAAAGATGAAAAAAATCAGGAATTGTATAAGATTTCATAAGATCGCTGCATCAATGGATGTGTAAAATTAATTATCTGCTACTAAGACTGATTTCAAATCCCTTTAAAACGTGGATCAAGTAAACCACATTAAGAGTAGTTGTTAAAAGTGCTGGAAAGAGGGAAGTTTTGAAAAATCCCTGCTAGTAAAACTAAGAAGTCTCCTGAGTTCTGAAGAAGTGGTGTTTTTTTTGAAAAAGGAGGAGCAGCCCACACTAAGGAGTTGAAGGAAAAGAAAGAGAGATGGAGCCTGGAACTTTTCAGAAGACTACATTTAAAAAAAGAAAAAAAAAAAGACAGCTGCTGAGTAGAAATTCTGCTCAAGGGCTTTTATACTTTGACTGTGAAGAAAGAATTTGCATGTATAAGGTATTTTGCATGGTCTCCAAATTCTTGTTTCTTTATTTTCACATAACTGCCAAAGGATTAAGTTGTAAACTAGAGTATCAACAGGGACAGATCTATAGAACAGTGTTAGTCTAACACCAGGGTGAATTAAGACTTCTGCACTAAAACACCAGTGCTCCACCTGCACGAATGAGCACCAGGCACAGGGCAGCCACCCAGGGAGGGTCTGAGCACATATTTCACCTGCAGTTTAAGGCAAGGCTATTCCCAAAGAATTCTGTTTCTCCGTCTTTCCCCTCACCCAATTTACATTTTCCTCCCACATATACTGTTTTATCCCTCTTTTTGATATGCCCATTTGGGTTTTTGGGTTTTGTTTGTTTGTTTTGTGGCGCTAGTTACTATTTGATTCAGCTCACAAATCACTATTCACAGAATCATTAAAACAAATTAAATGAGAATGAACATGGTGGTGAAAAAGAATGAATTTAGCCCTAAGCCAATTGTGAAACAATAACCCGAGATGTCAGAGAGTGCCTAGAATCAATTTGATCTCAAAGGATCTCTTCTGAGTTATTTTTTATTTTTAAATTGATCTTGAAATATTTTCATTTTGAGTTGATTCTTAATTAGAATTTTTCTACTTTTCCAAATAAAAGGGAAGAAAGTATTTTTGACTGAACAAAGCATTTTTGAAGCACTTAATGTTGGAACTTTGTAACAACAAACAAATAATAAAATGAAGAAGTCCCTTATTGAAACAAGAAAAAGAAGTCAAGAATTCTCTTTGACTTCTGTCCTTAAAAGTGTTTGTCAAATTAATGAATTACTTATTTTCTAGAAGCAGCATTTGTTTAAAATAAACTATTTAGTCAAGTAAGATCATCTACCATAGCCAGAAAGTACATGGACTATGCAGCAGACTGCTGAAGAATAAAAAAGTGAGGTCAGGAAGTCAGAAACTGGCAAAGAAAACAGGGAACAAGGGTCCACAACACTTGGACTTCAAAAACAACTCAAGTGGTTTCATCTTAAGACTACATCCGTCTGTGCAGACTCCAGAGAAATTGGCTCTCTGACTAAAATACTAAATTAGCTAACAGACACTCATGCTCTGTGGTAATATCATTGTCCAGATGGTTCTAAATGTACATAGCTTCTGAAAATACCTACAGAGCAGCAAAGCAAGTCATATTCTGCATATCGTTACATAATCATATTCAGTTCCATATGACATACCATCGATCACAAATACAACTACTTTTGAGAGGAACAAATCCGAGGGATGTTTACAATGTCATCACTGCATTGTCTGACAATACAATCTTGCAAAGCAGTTAGTTAAGACTGCAATCAAAATGAAGAGTAGAAGGCAGGGAAAACGGTAAGCAGAACAGACCCAAGGATCTACAAGGAAGACACGTCAACTTACTTATTTTAACAATACACTCTTTTCCTCACCAGCAGGAATTAGTCTCTTTCTACAGCATCAACAAGCCATGCATCATTTCAATAGTGCTGGGAAGCTGAGGGAAATATAGGAGGAATAATGGGCAAGAAGGCTTTAGCCATGTAGGAGTAAGCAGCAGGAACTTGATTCAGTAAAACATATTCTCACAGCATTAAGATAAACCAGTGCTATAATAAGCAGAGGATTTTCTTTTGTTCCCAAGACCAAAAAAAAAAAAGGATATCTTGTCTATAATTATCTACAGTTAGCCAAGTCAAGGATGATTTAAAACATTTGTTTGCTCAGTCATCTTAATAAGTGTCTCACTGCACATTATTATTCTAACTTGATCCACCATTTCAGAAATCTCTCACATCAGAGACCAGTTTAACCAGCAGGCTGGGAAAAAGCTTTCTACATACAGTGATGAGACTAGAAGCTCTGGAGTGTACCATAGCATAGCTGCATGCCATGAGAGGAAAGCCAAGGGAGTGGCAATTTTCCTTTCATTTCTGTAAGAAGAAAAAACTCCTCTTGCCAATTTCTTAAATTCTGTTAATGTTTGTTTTGATTAGGGAAAATAAAAACATTCCCTGCAATATGAATCATTTTCTGAAGATAGGCTTGTCTGCTGATAATAGAGTTCAGATATTTACCTGAAGATAAAGAGGCAGGCTTTCCTGAATGGCAGACAGCAAAGCCACAGGCAGCTCTTTGTCCTGCTGGAGCACAGAGTGTGGCAGCAGCAAGCAATCCACAATGCGAAACAAGAGTTGCTGTGCCTTGGAAGTAGCCAGTATTGGTGCCCAGAACTTCACCAGACATCCTGTTGGAAAAAAAAGAAGAAGAAAAAAAAAGAAAAACAAGAAAAGAAATCCCAAAGCAATTTACCATTAAATAAAAAAAAAGCCTAAAGAGACAATTATATTTAATTAGATAACCTCAGAATAACAACAGCAACTGAAATATCTCACTCCCATGTCCTTATTCCATGGCATCCCTTTTAAAAAATCCCAGTTAAAACAACAAGAGTTGTTCAGAGTTCATCAAAATAAAAGTAATAAATTAATTCAATACATTAGAAGTTTTTAGGCAACTGAAGAAACATAAAATATCCTTTCTATTCTGGACATTTAGAAACATTAAATATCCTTCAAATTTTATTTAATTTCAGCAGCTTAAAAAGAATAAGGGGCATCCAACTCCATTAAACCAGTGCAGTCTCGCCAGATCTTTGTGGGCTCTCAGTTCACAAACTGAGAGCCTCAGAGATCATCTTTCTTGTTCTCAACACATTAACGTATCACTTGCACAGCTTTGAGTCAGTCTTAAGATCTGTCTTTTGCCAAAAAAAAAAAAAAAGGTGTTGATTTGTAAATACCCTTTGAGAAACATCTTTATTCCAGGTGAGGTGCAATTTTTCTTAAGAAAATAATTATGCTCGGGAGTGTTGATACTCAAAACATGCATTAAATAAAACAAGATTGCTATGTAGTGGTTCCCACAGACATCCTTAACTTTATATTTAATTAGAGGCAAGGAAAAGTTTGCAGGTTGAAAATACAGGAATATCCCAAGCAAATGTTTAAGACTTTGAAAATGATGAAAAATAAAAAGTAGGCTGTTACAAGATATTATTAATCTATAAAACTCATTCATTACCATCTCTAAAAACAACACAAAACAACATTAATCTTGTGGAGTGAAAGAAAACACCATGATCAATCATCGAGAAAGAGAACGATCACCTAACAATACTTCTAATAATGTTGTCTAAGCTTCCTACTTTGAAAGAAACATGGTCTTTCCAGCTAAAAGTACTCCTTCTATTATCGCTGCTGTGATGTATGGGACAGTACAAGACACAATCTGACTACAGACAGGAGGTGTTTAGATTTGTTAAGTTTCTTGCTTTGTCCTTATAATTTAACAAGCCTATAGAATGTGAAGCAGTGATTGAAATACACTTAGATATTTTTTCTTTTAAACCTTTTTTATATTTTCTTAACTAAAAAGAAAAGGATAACTTCTTGCACACAACAGCATGACTGAAGATTAATCATTTCCTACTGCAAAGAACAGAAAAGACAATACCAATCTAAAAAGGAAAATACCAATCTAAAACTACTTTCCATGGCTCCAACCCATATATAGATATTTAAAAATAATTTTGATATATGTCTTGTGTATCAAAATATGCTGATCTTGCAATAGAAAAGTATTTTATAAAATTCTAATTCCAGTATATTGGAAGCACCTTTTCCATGTTGGCCATGCTTTCACTGTGCTTCTTATAATTATGATTTAATTTGCATGTGCATTGCAAACCATTACCTCTGTCTTTGAGATATATCAGATTTATTCTGTTTTTAAAGGTAAATGGGTCAGATTGGCACATTTGTTGATAATATACAGCACT
>JAOXXN010000446.1:77033635-77056633 GCA_026770055.1 Myrmophylax atrothorax | reverse complement strand
CACCCTTGGATAAAACTAGAGAGATTGGGAAGAGATATATGAGTATTTCTAAAATGATAAATGGTTTTGATACTTAGAATTTCAACTATGAACATCAGTTATTTCAAGCAAAACACAGGCAAAGAGAAATGAAGGAAAGCATCATCACACTCAGATTCAAAGAGAGGCAACAGAGACTTTGTGCCCTGTGCAGATCAGTGCAACTTGAAAGATACTCTAAATTTGGAGATTTGTATTCCAAACACTCTCCCTTTTTTACATCACTAAGATTATCAACACAGTTCAAAGAATCATAGAATGGTTTGGATTGGAAAGGACATTAAAGATCACACAGTTCCAACCCCTCTGCCACGGACAGGGACCCCTCCCACCAGAGCAGGTTGCTCAAAGGCCCATCCAACCTGGCCTTGAACACTTCCAGGGACAGGGCAACCACAACTTCTCCAGACACCCTGATCCAGTGCTTCACCACCCTCATAGTAAAGAATTGCTGCTGTATATCTAACCTAAATTTCCTCTCTTTCAGTTTGCACCCATTACTTCTTGTCCTACCATTGCAGTTCCTGACCAAGAGTCCCTCTCCAGCTTCCCAGTAGGTCCTCTTCAGACACTGGAAGGCTGCTAATATGTGTCCGTGCAGCCTTCTCTTCTCCAGGCTGAACAGCCCCAACTTTCTCAGCCTGTCTTTGTAGGGGGAGGCACTCCAGTCCTCTTATCAACTTCATGGCCGTCCGCTGGACTTACTCCAAAGAGTCCCCATCTTTCCTGTGCTCAGGTCCCCAGCATCCTCTAGGTGGGCAGAATCACCTCCCTACATCTGCTGTCCACAATTCTTTTTCATGCAGCCCAGGATATGGCTGGCTTTCTGGGCATTTTCTCATTTTCATATTTTGGCAACAAAGACATTGTGCATTGGTCCTACTTAAATGTTACCAAAGATGTGGTAACAGGAACAGAAGGGACTGGGGAAAGTGAAGGCTTCTTCAGCTCTGGGGTAGCTATGAAAATTTCAGCATACAGAACGAAAAAGATATGGAGATTAGCTGATGCAGAGAATAGTAAGGTGAGAATTTTTATGTCAGTGAAGAAGACAGAAGAGGCTTACATTCTCTCAACAAATCCTGGATGGGGTAATGTCAGCTACTCAGAAATCTGTGCAACAATAAAGTTATCAGCTGAAGGTCACCCAAAAATAAGAAGTCAGGTTAATAGAATGCTTGTTTCTGCCGAAAAGATTAGCAACAAGTTACACAATAAGCACAGTATTAAAATAATACCCAAAATAGAAGTGCAAGCGTTGACATTTCATACAGAGGGGTGTTACTCCTTCCCTTCTTATTTACCAACACGAAGAAATTATATAGCACTACTGTAGGACAGAAGATTTCCTGTAGAAATCTATATAGTCACATTTTCTGTGGTTCTATAAATCTTACTACAGTGAGATTTAAAACTCAAAATTTGTGCTACTGCTACAGGTACAAAACTCAGATCACTGCTAGACAGCAGTACACTCACCTTTCAGTGACCAAGCAATATTTAGCACAGCATTTCAGAAATCAGTTAAAAATTACTCATCCAATTTCACTTTCTTCAAACGCCATAAAACACCAGTTCTTCTTTAATACCTCTACTGATTTCTTCCTGTCATTCCACCAGAATTGCTGCTTACAGTGACCAGAACTGCAAGCAAGGTTTCAGCAGAGGCCACACACATTTCCAGTAACTGTCCTATCCAAGATTAAACTGAAGAAGGTCCTTGTGTGCCCTTCATATGCCTTTGAAAATAATTCAGTATGAGTATTCAACTAGTTGACTATTATGCCATTTAATTACATGCTAGTTACAGAAAATTGTAACTACAGCACTTATTTCATTGATCCCTATGGATACCAACTCCCATGTTGACAAACTCACTGTTCAGCTTCTACTTAGTAATTTGTTCATAGGCATTTACTTATTTTTTGTCGGTCCTTCAAATACACAGTTGATGCTAAATACATGTAACATATCTGATATCATAACCATTTACACTAGCATAAAATATAATACAAACTGTGAAGGAAAACACATTTTAGAGTCAGTTAAACACTTTTATACATAATTTTGTAAAACATTAAAAAAGAAAAGCTAGCTTCAGTATGGACTATAACACTGGCATTCAGAAAGGCACAACCAAAATGGTTGCATCTAGATCAGGTCTGCTTTCAATTAAGTATCACAGCACTGTGTCAAGGTACAAGTAACAAACTGCATGATCCTACCTCCCTTACACATGCAGATTAATGCAAAAGAAGTGGACCTGGATTCACAGAAGTGGCACACTAAGTGCACAGTGGATCCGCAATGGTGTAGCTCCTCCAAGAAGGAAGTGCCCCAGCCTAACCACGCTTAGAGACAGACTGGTGGCAAGTCACAGACACGGGTTTCAGGCATCTCATGGTAAAGGCTTTTGGCTTCCTTATCACTGGTGAATGACTGTTACCACTTGACCTAACATGTGAAAAGGTGAACCTCCTTTGTCTTGGCCATAGTTATGAATTCAGGTGTGCCAGGCTGCAGAGCTCTGCACCGAACTCTTGGTTATCAGCGTGTTTAGTCAGGGCACTGGCAGCATGCTTATAAGAATTTTAAGTGCTAAAACATATGCTTTATAGCCTTAACGTCTCTGGGCACACACATTTTGGTACCTAGGGAACTTCGTGCTTGACACTGAGTCTCCTACACACTTTCAGGCACTTTCACATGCAGCCTGTTTCAGTGAAACATGCACGAGGGAAGATGACTAAATTCTACTCAAGTCTGATTCAAACATCCAAACCCTCTTTTAAATCTGTTTCTAAGCAATTTGGGATACAATTTCTTTTTTACATCCCTTTATATAGCAGCCAGTGTATTGAGACTGCAATAGGAACCAGACAGAAGAGGCAATCCACCTCAAATCAGAATCTCTCAATGTAAGTTGCACCCAGATCTGCCATATAAATACAAAGTATCTATAAAGTTTCTTCATATTTGAGCAACAGCCTTTTCTCACTCTTTGATAATTCAAAAAAACCGTAAAAAGAGCACTGAATTTTTACTCACCTTTGTGGAATTAAAAACTAGATTTCAAAAAACTAAGCAAGATGTGAAACTTAAGACGAAAAATAAATTTTCCCATCCATCAAAAGAAACATTTGAAAAAAGATCTCACAGTTTATAATATAAGTGTCAGCACTGCAAAAGCCATAATAATAGCATCATCTGCTGACTGTACAAGCAGAACTGGAAAAATCATGATACCATATTATCAAACATTAACATGCCCCTATCAGCTCAATATTTATTAAATGATGTTTCAGTGTTCTTCCTTCATTTTCATCTGCTTCAACAAACTATGTGTTTAAACGTTTACTGAAAAAAGGATGACCAAGTAATATGTCTGGTTATAAATGTGTATGACAATCACTGACCAGGGCAATGAGGCAGGCAAGGCTAAGAAGCAAAAAGGATTGCTTCTCAGAACTCTAAAACGCAGGATTTTTCTCAAATGCTTAAATTCACCCATGGTGCTTAAGTTCTTGATAGCACAGACTTTCACAACATCATAACTATCAGTGTTACAACATACCTTCATCAGGCACAAGATGAAGCATACACGATGTGACATGTCTTAGATGTTGGATGAGATCCAAAGGGATACAACAGTGTAGTGGTTAAAAAGCAGGGTACAAACAGATCTCAGAGTCCTGAATAATAATTTCCAAACTGCTCACTTAGTCAGATCACCCTCTCTTGACTAGAAAGTTCCCTAGGTACCTGCAATTCAAAAAGCATTGCACTTTGTACCTAACTCACTATATCTCTGCCTACTGGGGCCCAGAAATCTGATCATGACTAACCCACACCAAAACAAAGCAGGCTGCATAAGGTGCAGCAGTAGCCACGTTCATTTTAGAAAACAGAATACAGAGTACACATTTTTAATGTGAATACCAATGAATCACAGCCTTGGGGTGGAGGGCACATTGATCCAGTTTCGATACTGTTTTTGGGCTCAGGCTCTGCTCTTGATTGTGACTTTACATTAAAGTCAGTTATTGAATAAAAGTGTGAAATCCCAGAACAAGGAATGGAGCCAATGACACTCTTCTATTTCAATATTACATCCAAACCACTACATAACCAATATTTAATTATTTTGACTGTAGTCTGTGATTTCAATGACTAACAACAAAATGAAACAAAAAAGAAACCCAAGATATTTAAGTACACATCATCAGCAATGGGACTCTACAAGTGGTTGCAAATACAGAGACTTCTGTTCTTCATGACACTGAATCAGATGCCTCTGGGCTCACCAAACACACACTGAATTCAGTCCTTCACATTTTCTGTAGGCTAGCAGGAGACAAAATCACATTGAGGAGGCAAGAGCAGTTTGTAGTGCAAGACTGCATGTGTCAAACCAGTTGCTGGTCAGCTGGACCTGTTACTGGGCTGTCAGACCCTGTATCTTGGAAGACACCTACACCATTAGAGAGAAGGAGTCTTTCAAGTGCTGCTAAGCTCCTGGCTCATCTGAACAGAGCTGTCAGGCAGGCAGATGCCCAGCAGTAAGAGGTCCAGAGGCCTAAATCACTACAACACTCCAGGACTAAGGTGCTTTAGACTACAATTTAAAGGATTTGTTTATAAATGTGCGTGTAGATATATACAGAGAGAGAGATCTGTAAGAGATGCACACAGACATTAGGGTAGCATTTCTCTCTTACAAGGATAGGCTTGGGAGAGTTGGGCCTGGTCAGCTTCAAGAAAAGACATCTGAGTGGGGACTCATTGATGTCTAAGTATCTGAAGGGAGGGTGTCAGGAGGATGCACCCACGCTCTTCTCAGTGGTGCCAATAGGACAAGAGACAATGGGTAGACACTGATGCACAGGAAGTTCCACCTGAACATGAGAAAGAACTTCTTTACTGTGCAGGTGATGCACTCTGGAAATGATCACCCAGAGAGGCTGTGAAGTCTCCCTCACTAGAGATAGTCAAGAACCATCTGGATGCAATTCCATGCAACGTGCTTTAGGATGACCCTGCTTGATGACCCACTGTAGTCCCTTCCAACCGTACCCATTTTGTGATTTCAATGATGACAGCTTCTCAGGAAAACCTTAGCTATCCATTGCTAAAATATACTCTACCTTCCTCCAGCCAAAAATCCTACTCCTACTGTTCGGGTTATTTTTTTCCACGTGCACACCAGGAATACACTGCCCCGCAAACATCTTAAAACATATTTTGCATTATGTTCCCTTAATTGAAAAAATGCCTTTTAATAAAATAAAAAAGGCTACAGATCCTTTCAATTTACCACACATCAATCGCTGCCTGAGTAGAAGCAGATCACAAACTCTTTCCTATTGAAGATACATTAGGTTTAAACAGAGTCATTCCAGTTCTTTCATTGATGGTATAAATTTTCAAATCTCAGTGGAAGAGCCTAGTGTATTCCTATTGTTAGTGCATCATTGACAGAACCGACTCAACAGTTAAGAAGCTTCTAATGTGACAATTTATATAAGCAGAGTAATTAAAGTATATTAGAAATCCAGATAATCTCTCCCAATCAAACCAATGAAGGGCAGCCCACGGGCATTCAAATTACACATTGCAATTCAGCTCAGGGTCACCTTCTCAAGTTAAATAATATCAACAGAAAATGCCCAAAACTAAATGATCCTTATTCATAACCAAATCTATTAAGGAAATTACATAAAGCTCTTTGAAGATATAAACATTTTAAGAACTGTTAACTGCTTTAAACAACTATTTTTTTTCCTTCTAGTGATTTGAACACGAAGGCCAAATTTCATTTCTCAGACATTACTTGAAATATTCATTAAAACATAGGGAAGACAAGGGAAAATGTGTCAGATCCTTTTAAATCTTATACCGCAAGTACCACAGTAGTATTTTCTCCCATTACCTGAGTGTGTTAGAACAGAACAGATGATGCAAGAAGTCAGTAATTAAATAATTATACTATCAATAGATAGAGAATCTAGTACGTATGATTTTTTTCATATTCTCATCAGCAATTTTTTTTACTATTTCTGTTTGAAGCTTTTTCTTTGTTTCATGTATCTTCTTCAAGTCAGTCTACCAACTGGACAATTAAAAGCATTTGATTAATTACATTTTGACATACAATTAAATCAAAATCAGCACTCTCTACATAGTTTTCCAAGTTTAAGATTATATTAAAAACAAAACACCCCCTCTGCCCCCAAACATAACCATTGCAACTGATCCCATATTAAGTAAAAAATGCCAAATGTACATTATTCAAATTTTAAGTCAAAGTTTCTAAATTTGGGGGTTTTTTCACACAACAAATGCTGTATTACATAGTTTGGCTGCTTCTTCTTCAGAGAAATACAATTCAAGAAATGCGGCTCTTTGCCTGAAACTAAAATAGAGGAATCCAGCAGATTTACATTCTTCACTAAATTCTTTAGATTTAAATGTAACAGAGCAAACAGCATGTACCACAGAAAAAAGTGAACTGAAAGTCTCAGGCTTTTAAGACAGTTGTGTTTCTCACAGCAATATGGAAACAATAATGTATTATGATCCAGCAAAGTTATCTCTCATTGCTTAAATGATTTTCCCCATCTAGGAACCACTAAAACTGGCAAAAACAACCATGAGCTAATACACTTCTAAGTTTTCAAACTAAGCATTCAGAGTAAGGGATGTTAGTTTGTCAAGCTGCAGCATTTCTGAACACAGACATCCCTTGAAATTTTAAATATATTGATACCTTGGGAATTCACTTTCTGGACTTTTAGAAGCATATAGCTGTGACAAAGAAGACACAAAATCTAGGTATAATTTGTATATACTCTTTTGCTTTTCTTCTTTTGCATGCCAGAAGTAGAAGAGAGGCCAAAGTGGTACTAGCCTGAACATTCCTGCCCTTCACTGGACAGCAATCAAAGTTCTCAGGGTATCACCTACAGACTCAGCAGAGATAAGAGAGTAAAAAAATAGGGGTATTTTAAAACTCATGAAATTGCAGGAAGAAATGTGCATATCCTTAAAAAAGAAAAGCAGATACACAGCAACTGCTGTAGAATTTAACTGGGAAAGAAAAAAATAAAACCTACAAATGAAGTGACTTCCAAGCACAGTTCTCCCTCCTCTGTTATACCACTTCTTTCATCACATTCTTCCTGCAGTGACCTTTACCCCATGCACTATACGGCAGAAGAGAGACCTGGAACATGCTATGATCAGCCTGTCCTGCCCTTCTGACTCTCAACTGAATGTGGATTCCATGAGACTTGCAATGACCCAGGCCAAAGTGATGCTGTAATTATGAGATGAAAGTGAATACTGTCATATAAACACTTACAAGAACTTTACAATGGCTGCTTGATGAAGGTCTTAAATATATGGAAAAACAGCTCACAGTCTACCTGAAATAATGTTTACTAAATTACAAGAAACAGCAAACATCTGGAAAAGAACTAGCATATAACAGAATCATGGACAAAGAAAAGGAAATCAGGCTTGGAACTCTTTATCACAGAGAGCAAATGTCAATACATCTTATATTGCTCCTTCAGTCAACTGATTCATAGATAATACTGTATCTTCATTTGTGGATAAGGAACATTAGGAAATATTTTTCTTAATTACTTCAAAATATTATTGTATATTTCTTTTAGAACACAAATATTTTCCAAAAAGCATTCACTATTTTGTGAATAATCAAACAGCACAGTTAATCCCTTAGTTAACCACTAATTCATTCATTGATAAATCGTTTTATCATTTTTGAATGGTTAGGCTTCATGAGTATTCTCTGTATGTGCCCACACGAAGCAGTGTCAAAGCAACAGTTGCAAAGACCATACTAATAAGCAAACAAATAGAAAAATTATCACTTCAAAGGGCTCATTTCCTGATATCCAAGATTCTAATCTTCACTGGTATGGAAAGCGTTAATGCTGTGAATAAAAGGTTTTCAACTGCAGCTGAATCATGTGAAGATTATCAATATAGCAGCAATGTACAAAGGCACTCCAGCAAGGTTACAGAGTTTAATGTAATCCTCTGTATAGCTAAGCACAGTAATAGAGAACCCTGTGTTCACTGTGACAGCATGTTGTGTGCGCTCAGTAATACTTTTAAAATACACAGGGAGAACAAGAAATCCCCAACATCTTTACTATTCTCAAAGACAAAGTAAAGATATTAACAAGAACAGACACACAACCCTAAAACACAAAGGTACAGAAAAGCCAAACATTCAAAGCTACAGAATAGTAGTACTTTCTCCTTAACCCTTCTCAGTGGGTTTAACTGCATCACTGAAAAGACAAGTTGTTATGACTGTAATTTAAATGCAAGCAACAAAGCTCTAGCTTGCTTCATCTAGGTCTGCTGGGGGGGAATATTACATCTGCCTCAGCCACCCTAGCAAATTTGTGTTAGAGAGCAGTTTTCTTTTCCTAATCACATTTAGCAAAGATAAGGTTGCAAGAGCAACAAAGACAACACAACCTGCGTTAATTCAGGGCAACTAGTTTACATTTCAGTTTGTGGAATACTGTTGGGAAAAACAAACAGCTGATTCGAGCCCAACTGCAATTTTCCTTCATTACCTTCACGGATATTCAGCCAAGTTAGTTTCTCCCCTGTACTACACAAGCATATGCTAAGATAGCAGTTTCCTTTGTGTCTGTAATGGAAAATACAAACTGAAAGACATAACACATGAAGTGACCCTTTGCTGTCCCAAAATCTGAAGTCCCAGGAGAGTGAGTCCCGGTACTCATTTCAGCAGCAGGGCTCAGCCATTCACACATCTCAGTCAAGCAGTCTCTGCTAAATTCTGAACTGTTCAAGGCACTGGGAGTCATCTTGTTGCTTTGAATACGTCCCTGCTCAGTTCTTTTGAAGATACAATACAGAAAAAGCAAACAATTAAAAAGACATTTACTTTCTCTAAGCAGACTTTCAGTATAGGTCAGATTCAGAATTTTTTAATCCTCTGACAGAACAAATAAAGAAAAATCAAGAAAAAAAATTGAACAGGCTGCATTGAAATTGATAGTCCCCTTTTTCAGTTCACATACATGCAAAAATCCCCACCTAAACCAAACTTAATATTTACAAATCATTGCCATTTCACAAAACTTAAAATAGCTGCATTTCAATTTTTAAAAGCCTTCTTTTGAAATCTTTGTAGCTGACATTACAATTAGTTTTGATCAAATTAAGAAAAAATCCCCCAATAAATTCTCTGTGCCACATGTAAAACTTCAGAACAGTAAATGCGCCTCAGCCCCTGACGCATTGCAGGCATGTTACCTCACGTAGAGTTTCAAAGGAAGTTGGAAGAAACCTTTGGAGACCATCTGGTCCAATGCCCCTGCTCAAAGAGGGCCACCTAAAGCTGATCGCCCATGACAATGTCCAGAGGGCTTCTGAATAACTCCAAGTATGGAGACTCCACAACATCCCTGGACAACCTGTACCCGTGCTCAGCCACTTTCATAGTAAAAAACCAAACCAAACCAAAACCAAACCAATCAAACAAAAAATGTGGTTGCTGTACAGAGGGACTCTCCCATGTGCATTGCCTTTGGTCCTGTCATGGGGCACCATCAATAATAGCCTGGCTCTGTCCTCTTTGCACCCTCCCCACTTTGGATAATTTTTAAATACATTGGTAAGATACCCCTGAGCCTCCCTTCTCCATTTTAAGCTGAAGAGTCCCAGCTCTTTCAGCCTTTCCTAACAGAAGAGATGCTCCAGTCCCCAAATCATCTTTGTAGCCCTTCACTGGCCTCTCTCCAACATATCCATATCTCTTTTGGACTGGGTAGCCCACAACTGGATACAGCACTCCAGCTGCAGGCTGTAGTCTCACCAGTGATAAAGGAAGGATCCCCTCCCTCTACCAGCTAGTAGTGCTCTGCCTACTACGGCACAAGGTGCCATCAGGATTCTTAGTGGCAAGGGGACATTTCTGGCTGAAATCCCTCTTGAAGCTATACAGAAACCTTCCACATCATTATAAAATGGATCATGGATAAATATAATTTATAGTGAGAATCAGAATGCCGGTTTATCTAAGAAACTGAAAGAAAGAAGAAATGCTGAAGTGAAAACCAAGTCACGTTACTAACGCGCAGTCAAATGGCAGATTCAAACAGGTATCTTTCAGAAAACTTTTCTGTCTGAGTAATAAGTCTAAAATTTATCATCTTCTAGACTTTGTGTGTTAAACGGGACTTCCATTTGTTTTTTGCTTGTTGGTTGTTTGCATTTGTTTGCTTTTTTGCAGCGGGGATGAGGGGGGAAGTGTTTGTTTTGTTTTGTACGTTTTTAATGAACACCTAGTCATAGAAAAAAATCTAAATTGAAAGGGACCTCTAGAGGACACCTGGTCCAACCCCTGGCTCAAAGCAATGACAACCTTCAGTAACACTAAGGAGGGAAAATTTACAATCTACACAGAAATTTGTTCCAATGTTTATCTTGTGAAAATTTTATACTTACATGTAATAAAAACTTCCTTCCCCACAATCTCAGTCCACTGATTCCTACTACTACACACCTTTCTGATGAGTCTGATTACACCTTATCCATAACCCCTCCTATTAGATTGCTTTATAAATCAATAAAATGCATTCCACCCACCACTTCCCCTACACACCCTCTTTTCCTAAGGACAAAACCCTCAGTTTTCTCTGTCCCCTCTCACAGGGCATTTGCTTCTGACCCCTAATCATCTTGGTGGTCCTCTGCTGAACCTAAATCAGCATTTCAGTGTTTTTCTTTTACTGGGAACCCATTATGCTGCTTATTTATACAACATAATTTACTTGAAAAATATTCTTGTGGAGCACCAGGAGGGCAATGAAATATAGCTGTCTATAGCTACACAATAGCCCAGACTCAAATACAACACATTTTCTGAATTTTTACAAGCTAAGTNNNCCGGTGTTAACAGTGCTGGGGTGGGGGGACAGTGGCCAAAGAGAAGAGTAGCCACCACCAGAAGAAATTTAAAAAGTTATTTAGAAACCATGCACATTTTTACAGCACGCTACAAGAAGCACTAGATACAGAAGATAAAGAAATGGAGAGAAAAGTAAACTGCATGGAAGAAACACAGATGGTTTGTTTTCTTTTGGAAGAAATAAAAAATCCCCCAACAACACCCCGTCTTGCAAAGCCACTCTAATTTCATCTAGTAAAATAGAAATAAATAAGCACGTTTTCATCTGGTTCTGGCTACCAACTCGGGTTTGGGGGTCTCTTTGTTTGCAAAAAAAAGTTTCATGAGAAACAATAACCATGTAGTGTGACTGGAATGCCAAGCAATGGTTCTGAAAGGCCAGCACTGAAATCCATTTTTAGATATAATAATTTCCAGAATCCAGCCTTTAGCTCTTCCATAGGTCCCTGAGATCAGGCTAGTAGCAGCTGACAGAGAATTATAATGATGGGACAGGTTCATCTCTTCTGTAATCTATTGTTTACAGTTTTTAATAAGTCATTTTTCCCACAGTACAGACAGTTAAAATACAAACTACAGCTTAACAGGCAGACCTTAAGCAGATGACTTCTTACAATTCAGATCTCAGTAGTTAAATAGACTCCCAATGCTGATGGACTCCTCACATTGGGGAACAGACACCCACACACGGTACTATAGTGGATCTCTCTTTAAGCTCATGGGGTTTCATTCAAATACATCAAAATACAGATAATTTTGGAAGAGCGTACAATTTGAGAAACATGATGGTAAATGTGTGGCCATGTAAAGATCATTAAAATTCTTCTCAGCCATGATAAAAAAAGGTAAAATTAAAAACAATCAAATTTTGGCAAATTGCATGAAAAAGTTTACTGAGGTCAACTTCACCATGTCTCAAAAGTCTTCCATTACCTACTACAGCTTTAGAAACACAGTTTTTCTCATTCAGCAGGTCCTCATCCAGGCTCAAGTATCAAGAAGACAGAAAGAACTGTTAAAATATCCATTCTGGCTGCAGAAATTCTAATGATGAGTTGCTGCCATCTCAGTTAAAATTTTCTGATAGGACTAGATGTGAAATGGACTTTAAGGAAAACTACCCAAAGTCCTCAGGAGAAGAAAAGGAACAGTATCAACATATTAAACCCCAAATATTGAAAACAAACTAGAAATACTACTAGGCACTGTTATCTCTTCAGACATTCTGAATATAATTTCCAGTAACACACCTGTCTTATATTGCACCTGTAACACTGTTATTATCATGCCATTCCTATTTTTCAGGTAGGAAGCCTGAGAAAATACTTCAGAAACACTCTTAATTTAGAACAAGACTGTAACAGAAAGAAGAACTGTAGTTCAAATAAAGTTTTTCTTTTTTTTAAAATGAAACTCTCTTGCTCCAGCTTCTCTAGCTGTCTTTGCAGAAAATCAAAATCTATATGTATATGGATATGCTCTAGCAACCTGCTGGGAGCCATATACTGTAAGTGGTTTAGGAAAATCTTTCTCTCCAAGAGAGAAAACAGATTTTGGAAGGCAGGCAAACTTGTAGTCAAGATAATGAACTAAGTTGTTTCCAAATTCCAAAATAAAGCATTTTATTTTCTTCCTGAAAAATCAATTTTGTTCTTTATGGAGTATCTGCTGTGCGAAAGGATGTTTTCAGTGTAATACATCTTTTTAGTGGAGAAGATTACTTTGGGTACAAAACATCCCCTACTAACATTGTTCCCAACATTGGGTAATACAGACAGTAGAGCTAATTTTCTGTCATCCAGGAAGAATGGCAGGCATGCTAAACTTATATCATCATCCCCCCTGAAACACAGTAAAAATCACTGTTAGAACTGATAGTTTATTAGATCAAAGGTACCATCAACAATGTCAATTCTGCTGAGTAGTGTTAACAGGAAAATGTTTTACAAGTTCTGCTACTGGGCATCCATTTAACTTCCAGCAACAGCTATGCTGTAAAACCATGCACATAATTTATTTCGTGAACTGTGTGTGTGGGAAGCATTATTGAGGCAAAACTCAGAGTCTGACAAAATGCTTGGATTTGCACTGTTCAGATGATTGCCTAAAGTCTCTTTGTTCAATTACCAACAATAGTTTTTATCTCAAAACATGGTAAAGTGTAACACTACATGAGAACAACCTATTGTTTTAAGACCAGATTTGATAAAATACAAATAAGTGGATAATTACTACATTTTAAACTTGTACATATCTTGTCTATTAGGCTTAAGGATTAGTAAAGTTCATAGTTATCTTACATATAATTTTTAGCAATTTCCCCCCAAAACACTCCTAATACCTCCACGGTATCCATGGTAACCTCTTTGCTTACATATAGCTTAAAATAGACATTTATTCTAATTAAGTCAAGTAAACAGAAAACAGAACTTAATAATTACTCAAGTTACTGTCATCTTTTCTACAGTAATCAACAGTCTTCAAATCAGTTTCCAGTTTAAGTCTGCCACATGCAATTGATGACAAATATGTGTGCCAACAAATTTCCATCCCACATCATGGCAAAACTGATTTTATTACTCCCAAAAATATGTAGAGTTTACAAACAGAGGTATTTAAAAATAGTCCCAACAATGTAGATTTAATAATTTACTGTGTTTCTTTTCAGTGCAAATGTATTGCTACTACTTCGCAAGGCTTCCTGGAGTTTAATCTATTTCTCTATTCTATAAAAAAACATTTGATTTATAATCATCTGACACGCTGTGATGTTTTCCAAAAAAGACACCACAGACAGGACAAATGCTCAATAAAATATTATTGTACCTAACATTCCATTGTATTTCATATCAAAAGAGAAAGGGATGTTTTTTAAAAACTCGCAGTATATAATTTTTTTAGAACATTCTGCTTCTATGAGCCTCTTTCCTTCATTTCTTAAAATGCACTTGCCTAGTTTGTAATTTTTGTTTTTTTTCACTGAGAAAGTAGCTGATAAAGGTATCTTCTACTGTTTTTACAAACAAACACTACAGTGAAAAGCCAGCATTGTGCCTTGGGACACCTATCGGCTCCCTACTGCTCTGCCTGTGTTCAGCATGTCATACCCCTGTCATGCAGCATCACCTACCAGAGGTGACATTAATAATGTCACAAATAACTGTTCTAAGTTTTCTATGCAGCTGTAGAAAGAATTCAGAGACCTTCCAATATACACAGAGTTAAATGTTGAAGCTGTTTTTCCTACTTTGTTCTTCAAAACCCTAAACTAGAAAATCCCTCGAGTGAAAAGTCAGAGAAAGGCTACCATCCCTTCTAGGGTTAAAAGATGCTTTTGTAAGATTTTTAGGTCAGATTAACCTTTTGCTCACAATAGGGTTGGTTATTGGTTTTATTTTTTACTGTCTTTAAAACAGGTAAAAAAATCAATATGAAGCGAGACAAAGGGCTCTGGAGGCCCTGGCTGCACCAGCTTTTGGTTTGGCTCATACACAATCCTACAACATGCTGAGGCTGGGAAGGATTAGCCTGCTTGTGTTGAGTAAACCGATGATACTCAATAAACAGTTTCTGTTGTAAACCCCTTAGGACGTGCAAAGCCACACTAGTTGGCATTAGACCAGATAAGCTGCCGAACCAGCTGTAATCTCATTTAGACCTGAGCTGATCCTCCTGTCCTTTCATTCCACAGGATCAAAGCAAACCACTGAGGAGGCAGCTGTATTATAGCAGCATTGCTTGCTGGATGCGGCAAACATTTCATAAATTCCTCTCCTTGAAGCAAGCCTGCACATAATCTACCCAGAGCCAGTTCAATCAATGGATTTCTGAATTCATTAGTCTTATTATTACAGGATAACTGTTTTTTCCACATAGTGTGGTCATTGTTGCAAGCCAACTTTGCAAAGCAGCTCTTACTGCTGACCATTTCTTTCTGGTAATGTGCCTTTGCATTTTTGCAGTGCCACATGAAAATGATTTAAATCACTTCAATGCAGTATTTTTTAAAAGACTAGAAATAAAACCAATTCACGAATATTCAAGTAGGAGACCCTGAAATATAGTACATTCTTCCAAGTATAATTACTGGCTACCTGTTTGAATGCTTCCATGCATCAGTAATAATGACCAGTGTTTTCTGAGCTCAATGACAGCAAATGATAACAGCAAAAGCAGAGATTATATCATTGTTGCAGCATAAATACAGACAAAAATTATAGATGTGAAAGGAGTAATTCTAAGAAAAAGATTTCTATTTGCCATTTACTTCTTGGTTCTCTGGAATTAAAAGGAAGAAATATTTTCATTGTTAAAGAAATGAACAGCACAACTTAGGAAAACCAGAAAACACAAAAGCAACAAGTCTTTTTAAACTAAGCAAAATGAAAACCAAGACACTGGATCAAATAAGACTTGGGGGTGCAACATTTGATTTCTGTACCACATATTGAATTTTCACTGTGCAATTATAGATAAAAAATATAGTATAACCTTAGAGCTTTAAAAATAGAAGGTGTAATTCTGAAAATGCATCAACTGATCCATTTCCCACCAGTGAAGTCTGCAATATAACACATATTCACAAACAAACAAAATAAAATGAAATTTGTAACTGATATTGGAATAGGGGAAATATTATTAAAAAATATTTTTCAGTCCTTCTATTTGTTAATTGTATTAATCACTAATGTGAAACTAAGTTCTCTGATACAGCTGCATTAGAAAAAAACCAGAGGATGTAATAAGAAGTAGGCAGGACAGCACACAAACTGAAAGTCAGGAAGATCCCTCAGTGAACTGCTCTGAGTTTACAGAGCACAGGACAAAGATCTGTATCATCTTTGCATGCAGACCCTAACCTACACTGCATAGATCTATTGAACTTCTGTCTCTGGCTGCTCATGCTTTTAATAAGAGTATAAAAAACCTGTCCATATAATGAAAAGCTTCAACGAAGTATAATAAAATCAGATGTTTAACACATGCAAATGACTTTTTAACAGATTACAGAGATGAGATGTTTTGTATGAAACTTTTTCTAAGCACTAAAGCACAGATGTGCTAGAGCATGTCACAGGCAGCTGGCAAAGAGGAACAAAAGGTATTTGCACCTATCATCTACAGATGTGTAAAAAACTCACCACGCATCTCTTCCTCAATCACTTAGAAACCATCTGATGTGTTAGTTAATGATTCCCCTCTCTCCACTTCATTCTTCAGACATAAAGGGGTCCCATTTAACATAATCACTTAATAACAGGAAAGTGATGGGTATCAGAACCCTAATTCTTCTAATATTTGCAAAATCCAGCTCTTTGTAATAATAATAACACCATGATAGCAAACTGTAAAACTGTGTAATTATACTTTAATTGTATTGTGAGGCATGCATTAATCACAAAGTTTAAGTACCAAGGATGGAATTATAATAATTCTGTAAAACAAATTTAAGCTAGCTAAGTAGGTCAGAACCACTAGCATGCAACAGGAGACCTCTGGGAATTTATCAGTTAATGGCTATTTATGTGCAAATGAGTGCCCTCCAACCCTCCCAAATCCTGTGTAGCTGAAGGGTATTTCTGTTAACCAGGAGCATACTTAACTGCTGAGGCATAAATTAAACCATTTATTGGAATGATTTTAATTCTTTTCTCCCCCCACCCACTCTTACTACTCCCTCCACCCTCACTAGCAGCACAATTTACAGTATTAATTTACATGGAGATAGGATTGCTGAAGAGTTTTCAGAAATTACTCTGTTTCAAGGAAGAGGGGAAAAAAGGAGAGAGAACAGAAAAAAAAAAGGAGCGAGAGAGAAAAACTTTCAGTTAGAGACAGTAGCAATGCTACACTTAATCTTCAAGTCTTCCAGAGGGCAGGCTGAGCTACTAGCAATTCCAGAGGTTCAGTAACACAGCAGTGTAGTGGAGAACCTCTCATAACATACTCAAATGAAATGAAATTCTGTTTTACACCCTCATAGGATGATTTTGGTTGGAAGACCTTTAAGATCAAGTCCAGTCGTTAACCCAGGACTGTCAAGCCACCCACTAAACCATGTGGCCACGTGCCACATGTATGTTTTTTACATACCTCCAGGGATGGTGACTCCTCCATTTCCCTGGGCAGCCTGTTCCAATGCTTAACAACCCTTTCCATGAAGAAATTTTTCCTTATATCCAATCAAAACCTTCCCTGGTACAACTTGATACCATTTCTCCTTGTCTCACATTCTAAACTTGAAGACAATGAAGATCAAGGGGGACTGTATCCACTGTATTTAGTGGCATAACGTTCTGACTATATACCTTTCAAAGGTTTTCCTTCAAGAAAAAAAACATCAAGAATTTCTTGGCTGTGGGAAAAAAAAAAACAACTTCAATTTTTGAGTTTGACTTGGAAAAACCTAGTCATTTTTCATGTCTTAGGAAAATAGATACCTTTACAAAATACTCAGAATCAAGATGTATTGAATTTTCATTGTGATGTAAAATGGGTATGATTTACAGACAATATAAATGATTTCTCAACACTTATAATCATAGCAGTAATTCAGTACATCAAGATAATGTAAGCATAACCTCAAGATTCACTTTTAGGCTTATAATTTAATATGCTTTGGGTTTCTTTTTGTTCTAAGTGCATGCACACAGTCTTGCAAAGCCGAGGGTCCCAGAACAATAAAACAGTAAAAATTTGATTATCCTAACATCAATTAACCACAGCTCCCTGTTACCCTAAACAGGGTCACATCTCCCCAATGCCTAATAATTACATTGTAAAATCCCTTGATTGTCTGAATATATTCACTGTCCCTATGACGTTTGGATAATCATGGCTGTGTTACAGTTAATTATTATTTAAGAGATGATCACAGTGCATTACTTTCCAATGTCATGTTTGCACCTAATATGAAATTCCACATAAATGTAACACGCTGAACAAATACATACACAGCTTTTCCTCACCAAATCAAGCTGTCATAAAATACCTTTGAATATACAGGTGTGGTGTGAATTGAAGGAATTCCCTGAGAGCAAATCTTTAGCAGCTTGAAAATATTTTAGCAAGATACCTGGGACACTTATGGAAGTATTTTCAAGTGCACATCGCCAATAGCTAATCAATACATTCCTGTCCAGGGAAACAAAAGAATGCCAATGAAAGTGTTCGATTTTATTTTTGTGGTTGACTTTTTTGCAAGGAAAACAAGACAGCAAAAAAGCAGTAGAAGGAAACCTCATTGTCCTGGCAAGCACATCTGTAGTTGCCTATTTGTCCCTTCTCCTGCCCCTCAATAAGAGGTGACACATGCCCGGCTGCAGCAGCGCTCCTGCTGCGTGCATAATGGCTGCTGTGGCTGCCTGTGCAGCCCCTGCATTACCATGGAGAGAACCAGCAGCTTTCTGTCTCCTAGCGTGGATCTGCAAGCACGCACACTACACCACACGCTTCATACAACTCTTTGGTAACACCAGAAATTGATAAATGAACAGAACTATTAAAAAAAAAAGTTCACTTGTATTTTCAGAAAGCATCAGCACAGCGGTATGGTAAGAGGCTGCTACAAGCCCAGGGTTGCCTCTCAGCTCCCTACAGTGAGGGGCTGCAGCCTTGATTATGACTGTACCTTACAGCCATTGGCAGGAACTCAGTATGGCCCTAAGGCTTTAATTAACCCCGATTAGAGATAAACAAGGCCTTCTGGTTGTGAAAAAAGAGGAGAGCATAGACAGCACTTTCAGCTTATCAGACAACTAAGTAAACTACAAACTGCTTTTACCTTTCTCTACTTGTTCCTCCCACTAAAAATGTCAGGAAGGGCCCTCCACCTGACCCTGAGATGCACAATGTACACATTGCAGAGGATGCTCTATTCTTTCTGGTTTGTTTTTAGGGAGGATATGGTGGCCTACTATTCTAGGCTTATTTGCCATTACACACATTTTCAGCATCCCTGTTTTAGTACAGCTGTAAAGAAAGCTGGAGCATTTAGCCATTGGCAATTAGTGACACTTGGACTTGCTCCAAGCCAAATAAAACATGACAATGTACACCTACCTTGCCCTGTATCAATTAGCTTCCCTTAGAAAATGTCTAAAAAAGCATTTTCAAAGTAATGTCCTAGACAGATTTCAAGACACAAACACATAACCACCGAAAGCTCATCACCCTGTTCAGCAGGGTCACTGTGCTGTGCATACAGTAGAAGCCATATGCATACTCCCACTCCAGAAATTTCATGAGCGAACAGGATACAGAAGCACTACACAGGTTCAAGTTTCCCTCCTCCAAGAGAATGAGGAAATTAAAGAGAGTGCTGATACTCAAAGTCAAAATGAATGACAGGTTTCCAAAGTTAAATTTTACAGCAGATTAGAGTTTCTGGTACTGTTTCTTTACCTTGTTATTTCACTGAGTTTTTGTCCTGTAAGGGAAAGCACAGAATACTGTTTAGGATGCATCCATACTAATTGGCCACCACCTGCATTGAAAACTCCTTAATAACCAATCACAGAAACATAAATGAAAGACTGGGTAGTATCACCAGTCTGGCAAGCTCACATAGACTACTTTCTGGCAAATGTTTCTCTGATTTGCTGTTTAAAAAAAGAGAGGAAAAAATAAAATTCAATTCCACAAGTCTCTCCTGAAGCCTGCAAGTGTTATATCTGCAGCCTACTCTAAATAATCACACTAAACTTCTGCCCAAAATTTAGCCGATTCCATCTTCACAGGCATGAAGAACAGAAAACCTGCAACATTACACACTGGGTAACTCCTAGCATGTTTCTCCATAACTTTTCCCAGCTGAAATCAGCTCCATCAAACTTATACAAACTTCTCACTCTAGTCATTCACTTCTGTGACTCTCTCCAATCTTTAAGTTATTCATAAATGTTTTGTAAGCTGACATGTCCACTACAGCTAAAGACAGAATAAGCAGCTCCTCCTCTCACCTGCAGGAGTTTATTAACACACCCCACAATGATATTCAAGTCACATTAGGTCCTGCTTCCTAATATCATACAGGTTGCATACATGAGAAAGTCACTGTTAAAAGTTAGCCAACAGTTTTCAGTCCAATTTCCAATTTTCTTGCAGCCACTATAGCCTTACAAACTCACATAAATAAACATCCACGTAAACAGAGGTGAAAAATTAAGTACCATGCTCACCTCCCACTCCCTTTAAGATAAAAGGGAATCCACTTGAACTACCGTTCACAATTTCAGTTTTCCCCCCTACACCAGGTAGAAACTGTGCTAGTGCAGGGACAATATGGGACGTTGCAGCCATTTGTGCTGAGCAGACAGCAAAGTCTACAAGCAAGGGCAGAACACTATCATCATGGCTAGGCTCCACAAAGGAAGGCTTGAGAAGGGCACTCCCTACGCTTGCTACAAGCGCGCTGGTGGCTAAGAAGGCCAATGCAGGACAGGCAGGTCCAGTCGCAAAAGGCACAGCGGAAATGGTCCACTCTGGCCTCCAATCAGGATTCTTGGAGACACACCATTCACGATGCTCCTGCTTCCTTTGAGAACGCACACAGAGTCAGTCTCGCGGAGAAAAGACAACACAGAAAGAACTGTTCCTCGCCAATATCACCTAAGGGGAGAACAGAGAGATGGGATAACAGCTCCCAGATTTGGAGATCCTGTTTCTCTCTCCTCATGGTTCATGCTACCTCCCCATACTTGAACAGTAGGGCTGCTACACTAAGCATTCTTCTACTGAACCACTGAACTGAATCTTTCAGAACTGCAAATCTGTGTTGTATCTAGCACCAGCAGGTGCTTTCCTTGCTTTTCATTTTCCTCCATTTAGACAAGTATATTCATGTGTTCAGTTAGCATAAGGATTCTCCTTGGAGTTGGTTTAATTTTTTTCCCCTCTTTAAAGGTCAACTTTCTTTAAAACACAGAGGCACAAATTAATTCTCCTCTTCAGAGACCAAATCATTTCATAGGGGCTAGCAATGGACGCAAGAGTACGAAGGGAAATATTTTGGGTGAAGCAGAGACAGATGTGTCTAGTTCAGTGCACGTAACTGACTTGTACAACCTTCTTGACACAGCCAAGATAGTGACTTGCTCTTGTCCCAGAATCCACACTTGCCATTTTATCTGTTGGGTTTACAATTCTCTGCTAAGGGACCAGAAACACACGGGCACAGATGGGCAGGGCACAGAATGCACTCAGGTGCCAGAGAGGCCGAGCATGCTGTCTGGAGCCAGCTCACCATCCACTTTCTCCATCCTTCTGCACAGACTGTCAGTAGGAGGCAGCATTGGCTCTGATAGCAGCAACTCCACACCACAAAGTAGTTGGGAGCTGGATTCATTCTTCTGTCATTATATAAGCAAGATGACACTGTTCTCTAATCCAGCCAAAGCTGATAAGTACCATCAACCTGTCACTTCCTACATTTCAAATTCTAACATTGCAGCATCAAAGAGTTTTTACATTTCGATTTCTTTTGCTGGCAGCGGTCGGTAGCCTCTCATTCTCCCACGGTGTTCTAATGCAGCATTTGCACACCGGGGTTACTCCCAGCCTGAATAGCAGGTCATCCCCTACTCACTGAGCTCATCTGCGGCCCATGTGCTAGGCAATTTAGATCCAATCAGCCCTTATTTAGCTCAAGAGTAATGAGCAGCATAGTGACACAGACTTAAGCCTGACCCTCAGGACACTGCTCATCAAGCAGTAAAACTGTGACAAAATCATTCATCTTCCACCCGCTGGCAAGAAATAATACTCGCACTCACTGTATTACTTTTTCAAGACATAGGAAAAAAAAAAGGTCCTGAATTTTCATGATGTGAGACATTAATTTGCAGAAAGCTGAATTCCCTTAAACCCCCCTGTTGCTATGAGCTCACCAGGGGGAAATAGGCCTTAGGAGACTGAAATGGAATAAAGAAAATTGCTTCAGCTTTCTGTTCATTTTAAATAAGCCTTAAATCTGACAAGAGATATCCTAAAGAGAGAAGAAATATATATCTTGTAAGGTAACGAAGAAACAATCAAAATTAAGAGATTAGAAGGCTACTTGCATATAATGGTTTTATTGACAAAAATATTTCTTTTGTTTAACATCCACAACAAAAAAAAATACTCCATATGAAAAGCCATTCTCTCATCTCATGTGAAGAATAGAAGGAAAACTGAGAGGAAAGTTAATTTGGGGAAAATAGTTTCAGAATAGTGAGACACTTCCATCAGAAAACAAATCTGTGCTTTATATCCTTCAAGGAGCACATATTTCTCTAAACAACTGCAGGGTCCCAAGCAGCAGGTTTTCAGTACACTTGGATATGATTTTACACTTTTTTCATGGATTTACTCTTTCACAACAGTTAAGTCTTGTACTGCTGTCAGGTAGGCTACAGAAAGCTTATGTGGATTATTTTTTGGTAGATAGAATGGATACAAAGGATGAAACACAGAAAAATGTTTCCATCTGTACCACAGGGGGCAGAACTGTGGATCTTCATGATTGATGTCTGAGTACCAGACTTGAGTTTCTTTAGTTTTGGGTGTCTACCAAGTCACTTTTTTCAGGCATCAACAATTAAAAGGTTTTTTGACAGCTTTTGTTGTTTCAGTTTCTTCTAAAAGTGATTCTAGAATAGAACTAAGTAGACTAGAATATTTCAGCTGAAAGGGGCATACAAGAATCTTATAGTCCAATTGTCTAAGCTGATCAAGAGCTAAAGCAATTTATCAACAGCATTGTCCAATTGTCTCTTAAACACTGACAGGCTTGGGGCATCGCCCATGTCTCTAGGAAGTTTGTTACAGTGCTTGACTACCTATGCAGTGAAGAAATGCTTCCTAATGTCCAGCCTAAACCTCCCCTGGTGCAGCTTTGAACCATTCCCACCTGTCCTATACCTGGAGCCCAGGGAAATGAGCTTAGCACCTCCCTCCTCAATTTCGCTCTCTGGGAAGCTGTAGGGAACCATGAGGTC
>JAOXXN010000446.1:77009025-77023551 GCA_026770055.1 Myrmophylax atrothorax | reverse complement strand
CACACCACATTTTTTTGTATTCATCAGTTCCAAATTTTGGAATCAAAAGAAAGAAGGTTTATAGGGAAAAAAAAAAGCAAGTGCCAAACAATTCAACACAGTGAAGCATTCAGCTTGCCATTGTGGGATATTGAGAATGGAATTCTTCTCATCCAGCTTTTGACAACAACAAAACTGGGCTTGCATCAGAGGTTGGATATTAGGAGCTTCATACTCCATCTGAAATCATGTGCTTCATTCTAGACCTCTACTTCAGGATGAAAAGTCATGTAAGGGCTTTATTGTCTCCACTGACTATAAAAGTGGTTTAATGGAAAGCTTGTGTGTAGTTGTCTTAAGGGAAGACTTTTACAAATACAAGTCTAACATACGTCTGGGGTAGTAGCAACTTGGTTCTGTGACAAGAAACTCTGACATATTTCTAGCTTTCAAATGCATCTAAATACTAAACATGCCTGGAATTTCTAACAGCATAGCATAAACTAAATAAGAATAAAAGGGGTAAGAAATAGAAAAAAATATACAGGATTAATTTTATTACTCAGAATCATAGCCCCAGGAAGGGGAATGAAGAAAACTGTGCCTCAGATAACTACTGGGAAGATACCTCTTTCAATTCCAGTTACAATATTAGGTCCCAAATTATGTCCCAAGCTCACCCAGCTCAGAAAATGCTTAAATAAATCACTAATGGAAAAAGATAACATTAGGTTGTATTGAGCTTGGTTGCGTTTTTTTTTTGTTTTGATTTTTTTTAGGAGGTTGCTTGGTAATTTCTCTTGCTATCTGAAAAAGTCTTTCAATAAGTTAGTTACCTGCTACTGGAAGAGAAGGACTTTTTGTAAAGGCATTTAGTGATAGGACAAGGAGCAATAGCTTTAAACTGAAAGAGGGTAGGGTTAGATTAGATATTAGGAAAAAATTCTTTACTGTGAGGGTGGTGAGACTGAAAAAGGTTGCTCAGAAAAGTTGTGGATGCCCCATCTGTGGAAGTGTTCAAGGCCAGGTTGGATGGGGCTTTAAGCAACCTGGTCTAACAGGCTAGAACTGGATGATATTTAAGATCCCTTCCAAACTAAACCAAACCAAACCATTCTATGACTTCTGCTCTTACTCTCAATACTACTCATGGCTTACTATGTCTTAGAGCTGCTTTTCAATGCCACACAAGTCTCACTCACTAACTTATCTCTATCTGGCTATACATTCATGCAGAAAACTTTATTTGCTACACTTTGTCAAAACACCATAAACAATTATACAATCACCTACAATAACTTCTAACCATGACTGCGTTCTCTTCTCATGAACATTTGAAGTAGGGCATAGGGCTTCTAAATGGCACACTTCTAAAACAACTTCAAAATTGAAAAGGCATTCTCAGTTGTCATAGAAAATTGTATATTCAATGCATGTATGGCATACAAACCCCACTGAAATAGAAAAGTAACTCTCTAGTAGAGACTCATTAAAAATATACAGAATAATAATTCAAATACAATAAAAATGCCTACAAGTGAAAGGTAAATACTCAAGTATTTTTTCATGTATGACGTAACTATTAAATCAGGAGACTTCCCAAAACCAGCAATCTTGCCCCAAAAACCAAGGGATAGAACACCTGCTATTTTTTAATGAATGAAAGCAGGAGTCTTATTGTATGGGAAAAAACTGCAGCTGAGCACATCTATTTCTCTAGAGGGATCTACACAGTTACAAAAGATGTGCAAGACCCCTCAACACCAAAACACACACCCTTCAAAAGGAAATGCTTAGTTTTAAAGCTGTATATTGTGTCTAGGATTATGTTTAGGATCTAATTCAACAAACAGTGACTGTTTCAGTTAAATTAATTCAACAATAAACATTGCATAGTGAGCAGCTTCAATTTAAACCATTATTTATCTGTTCAACAATAGTTTTAGAACCGTTTCTAAAACCAAGATAGTACTGAAGGCTTTATCTCAAATTCAATATGAAAAAGTTCTCCAGACTTCAAATATCCCTGAGATTATGGATTCTCGCATTGCTCTTTTGCTTAAAATGGTCTCTTTCACTGCTGGATATACTATCAGAACTCTTGAGGTAGTCAGCTTTTAATTTATTGCAGGAGAGAGGAACACTAGATACTATCATTTTGATAGTACTATCTAAACACAACATTTTTGTCTTATGACCTCCTACTGTAGTAACAAAATTGGTTTTCTAGAAATCCAACAAATACTTCTCTATCTTTTTAAAAGTAGAATTAAAACAAAAAAATACAGTGGAGGTATAACAAAATTGAGGTAGAAATGAAACAACATGAAGCACTTATTTTCTAAAATGAGAAGGCTATTAGTGCTTAAGAACTAAAAAGCTTTTGATGCTCACAATAAAACTTCATAAACACAAATGCATCTTATACTGACAATCCATAAATTTAGTCTGTTTGATGTTGCCTCATAGACAAATACAGGTATGGTTATATTCATCTACTACAATAATTTTCATTTTGTAGTACAAATAAAATAGTAAATGAGCTTTACTAATTTCACTCACCCACTAAGAGAATTCCAAATTAGAACAGAAGTAGGAAACACCTCCCATAACTGGTTTCCCCCCAAAAGCCCATTTTTTGTTATAGAAATGGGACATTTTTCACACAAGCAATTGTTTCAACTTTTATCCATGAAGAATTAAAACAGACAGCAATTTCTGGCTGAAGAACTCACATGTCTGTCAACAGTTTTTACATGAAAGGATATATTCAAGGAAGCAGCACACCACACTTACCCATGTATCCATGGTTTCTCATATCTTCTCACAAATAGAGTACTTTTATTTCCCATCCCTACTGATCCCCTAACTTGAACCTCACCTTCACATATTTTCCTTGTTCAGCAGCAAGTTGACTGTACACTTAAAAAGGAGTTCTTATCTGGAGACAGGAGATTGCAGCACCTCTGTATCACCTTCTCCTTCACCTGTACCCTCAGGAGGTCGTTATCATCCCCAAAATCCTGGATGAATGTGGCTCAGACTCTCTGCTGTCTACATGTGACCACTAAACTCAACAGTATTACTGAAACTACCAAAACACTGCAGGTTTAACAAAAGGTGACCATTCTTTTCTCTACTTTCATAATGCTCCCTTACCCTCAATGGCTGCAACAGTGCCTATCAGAGCAGATTTGAAGCTCACATGAAGAGAACTTAACACCTACTGGTAGGAGATTATCCATATACATTACAAATGTATGTTCTGCACCTTTTTCTGATTTTGAACACACAAAACTAGGCATACTTGATTTCATTATTTCCCCTGCTCCCTATTCTTTGTAAACTGCCATTCTTCCTCTGAATATGTATACTCTACAAGCTTTTGAAGCTAGGGAGCAACAAGCACAAGTGGTTTATGAGGTTGATGGACATAGTATTAAACACGATTAATTTCTAGGCTCCTATATGTCCAAAAATGAAGTTTCTAATGACCAGTTCCTGTCTTCTCTAGCAAATGAGTGATTCTGCATTATTATTTCTTCTAATTTACTTTGCACAGTTATTGCTGTGCATCTGTAGTATAGATAACAGATATTGCTTAAAAGGATGGCTCAGATAGGATTTACTAACAAGCTAAGTGTTAATGGGCAGTGTCATCAATTCTGTGCTGCTCTTCATTCAAAGAGAACTTTTCCCACTTTTGCTTTTTCTTGCTTGTCCATGTTCCATTTAATTATTTACTTCTTGGTATTTCATTGTGCTTCTCGTTCCTACATTTTCTGGACTCATAAATACTCAAGAGATGCAAAAGTATAAGATAAAATGTAGGAGTGGCCACTTGAAGCTGTCAGATCAACAGAGGAGGTGGACATGTATACTGGTAAAAGAAAATCTCCTTCCTAGATGCTGCCAAGAAGGCTGCTGTGCAGGGATAGGGAGCATTTGTAATAAAGTACTACGGTGACTTGTGCATGCACATATAGGAACTAACATTCCCCAAAGAGCACTTCCCACAGCCAGCTAACTCCATAACACAAGAAAAAAATAATGAACAAATAAAAAAAAAGGAAATAAACTAGATGGCTCCTTCTGTGGTAGGTAATAGTTACAAACATCTCCTCCGCAAATGAGGGTTTGTTTTAATTCCAACAGTGGTTGCCTTTGGAAATTAACACTACTGGGTCATGACTGACTCAATATTCAAGTTTTCTGAACTTGGCCACCTAGCTACCTTTCTAAATTGTCTACAGTTCAACACTTGTTTACCAGAAGCATAAAAAACTGTGTATGTATATTCAACTTCAAAGTAATCTTTATTTAAAATAGTAAACATTCACAAGAAAAGGGGAATATTTTGAAGAAAAAATGTTAACTACAGACATTCTCTTACTGTTTCTCAGGTTGCTGACATGCAGAAGATGTAAAACAGGAAGGTGGCTAATAAGCTACTCAGTTTTTATGAATCCTATCTCACTTAAATCTCTCCAGTTTCTCTCACAGAATGGTAAGCATCCAAAAGTAATGTCATCACTGTGGTTTTAATATATATGCACAGGTGGTATTTTCAGTTGCGTACTGTAAAACCATTCAAAAAGAGTTAATCTTTTAAGCTGAAAGAATACACAACTACGTGTTTATGTATAGAACATTAAAAAGCTGAAAAATTATGCTATCATTTCAACTATCCTAAAACGCACAAATATTTTCTTGTAAAAAGGGTAGTTGTAACAAGTATTGTTCCATATTCCAGTTTCAACCACAGTTGTTGCTACTGCATGAGGCAAGGCAGTAATAATATTTAAAAAACCCAAAAGAACTGATTCCTCTTCTGCTTCCAACAACAGAACTTTTCAGGATTTTTCTTAATCTCATATGAGAGCAAATTAAAAAAACAGAACATGTTTATTATTGTCTTAAACATACACAAATAAAGAAATAATTTTTAGAGGTGTTGCCGATACAACATTTGCAATTTGTACCATGCAACTTTGGAACAAATTTACAGAACTACAACGTAACATATTTAAAAATGTGATGAACAGAATATTTAAAAGCATTTTAAAAGGAGGTCAATTCTGACCTCTGGGCCATGAAGCATAGCATTAACAGTTCTGCAGAAAGAAAAATGATAAGGTATGAAATGAGTGCTCAGAAACTAGAACCTTATCAGTAAGAGTTTGATTCAGGCCTGTAAGACAAATTGCTCAGCAAGGCAAGTCACCTTCCTGCTGTGATGAGGATATAGCTGAATTTTCAATGCAACTGACTATCTCCTTCATCTTGTCTCCTCAACTTGATATCCCTACATTCAGTATCAGGTTTACATTTTCTAAGCAGCCAGTTCTTATTCTGAATACATCTTGTCTAACTAGCCATATACCTACCTTTCCAGGATAATTATCTTTTTTTCTTTATCTGACAATTTAGCATCAAGCACAACCACTTTAAAGCAAGTGTAACTGCTAACAAGGAGGGAACTGTATACTTCATAGTTCAGCTACGTCAAGGAAGTTCATTTACCAGTGATAGAAACACTAAAATTCCAAAAATACACTTGTTACTTGGTCTTTGTTTCATGCACTGTCTTTTCCTGAAATCCCTGACACTTTCCATGTTCGTTATTCCTTCCTTTACACACTTACTTGAGCATCAGTGGATTTTTTAAGGAGTTCTTCCACAAATTTCCAATTGGATTCCTTCTGTTTCTGAAAAATAATCAACATGAAATAGGATTTGCATCCCTTATGGAAAGCCTTATGTAATAACATGACAATAAGCAGGCAAAATATTTCCAGAAACATTTAATTTCATGACAGCATAGTGTAGTCATCACTGAAACCAGCTTTTTTTGTTATATAAAAGTAATTGACATTTGTTCTAAAAATTAGCCCTCAAAAAACAAAGAAGAGCCAAAAATAAGTATGTGACTTGAACCACTAAGTGACCCATTTGCAATCCCAACCTTCACTTTTAATAGAGAAGAAAAACATTCAGGCATTTTTTATTAGTTCAAGCAGTGTATCCTAAAATTTCTTTCTTTAATGTTCTGTAAAAATGAAGACATAAGGGATAAGAAGGAAGAAAAGGTATAATCTCACATTTTCTTGTTTGGTTTGGGGTTTTTTTTCCAAAGTAAAAAACACTTCTAACTGATTTTTTCCAGGACAAACATTAATGATTGATTTGGTCAATTCAGTAAGGAGTTGGGCAGGGTAGTTTAAATATGGTCCATAATTCATACTCTCCAGCTTAGGAAGACAGGTGATTATCCATTTTAATCAACTAGACCATGCTAGTGAAGTAAAACAGGAGAAAATATTTTATATGCATATATACATGGGAAAGTATATTAAAAAGAGAAAACACCCCACATCTATTTAGGCAAAGTGAGAAAGAAAAGGGTAGAAGGTTTTGCAACTAAGGCCATTTTTTCAGGGTGGGGACAGGGAATTGTGGAGGGGAACAGAAAAAAAACAAAGCAGCAAGGCCAACATACTCACAATTCCAGGAGGTCCAACAATCATCTCCTATATTCAGCTATGTATATACCTTGCATAGATAAGCAGATACGTGAACATAGTACTTTCATCATAGTCCTGCCTTTCTTATTCCCTAATTAGCACAACTGTTAAGCCTCATAGATTATTCTTCAGACAGATGTCCTTTAAATGTTAGTATAGAACTTAAAATGAAGAGCATTTTATACTTCGGTAATTGAAATATAATTACTTTCCAGCAGCAACACCATTGTGCTCAATCCTCCTCTGACTATACCACTTCATGCTGTGACTTGGTGACTGTTCCACACAGAACTCCAGAGAGTACCAAGAAAACTTTAAAGATGAACTCTTTAAAAAGATGCACTAATACTTCTGTTACACAATTTGACTACTTGGTGGCTTTACATTTTTGCATGAAAAGAAAATTCTGAAAGACAGCCAATGGTACAAAGTCACAGGCTGTATACTGTTTATGGAACAAATATAGTCAAAAGGACAGACTTTCAGAAAGCTACACTAAAGCTGTGATTTCCTGATTCAGGAATTGGAACCATATCAATTAAGAAGTTCCATTGCTTCTTCCTCATCCTGCCCACTACTCTTTCTGCCCTCACAGCTGTATCCTGTCACTACTCAGTTGTTCTGGTACTTCTCTTTGTGGGATACAGTGTGAGCCAGACCAGTGAACCAACCCAGAGCTTTACGAGAGAAAGAAAGAATGAAAAAGGAGGGTGGTCCTGACCTACGTCATAGAATAGGGATACAGATAATTGTGCCAGAACAGCAGAGGGCATATCATGCCTAGGGTGGTGAGCAGGATTTAAGCTGTTACTGATGCCAAAGGCTTTGCATCATGGAACCAGAGCTAGCATCCTGTCAGGAGAAGCCATTACATCAACGAATACCCAAGAAGGAAAGGGAGCTCTTCAATAATGAATATAACCAGGAAGTTCACAACCAGCATTCCCAGACAGTTCTGCCTAATAATTACATCAGATTGACTGCTGCATTTTAAAGCATTTTAGTTTTGTGAATACCTACCCACTGGCACAGTCCTACTGCAGACCCCAAGTAAAGCCAAATCAACTGCTAAAAGGCCAGATTTATCAGTGATGAGTAGATATTAGTTATGCTAAATGTCTATGAGACTGATGAATGTCTGGATCAGCCTGATCAGAACATGTTTTTAGTAGGACCATAGTCCAAGGACACATGATTTATACAACAGGTGTTTACTGACAAAGTTGCAGCTCACCTGCAGTATGCAGATCATTTTACAAGATCATGGAGTAATCTAGGGCAACTTCCTGACACCAAACAGAATTGATTACAAGAGTGCACCCAGGTTCAGCCTTAACTCAGAAAATAATGTCACCAATCACCTGCTGCAATGGTTTTTAGTCACAATTGTCTCTATATTTTAACAGACTTGTTTCATTCAAATCCCAAAAAGATTTACAACCTAACAGTATTCCCTGCTGCACTGGCACTATGGCACAACAACTGTTTACAATCCATCCTTGTCAAAGAACAGGTAGAACTCTCATCTCCTACTCCAAACCTGGTGGCTTAAAACATTCTCCCCAGTCCTTGAAGTCGACAGAACCTGGAGACCTTAAGGTGCATAAAAGTGCTGCTAAAACTTGAGCTGAGACCCCCAGCGTATGCAGGAAGAAACTTTTGAAAGGACTAACAGCTGACTACCTGGAAAAGCCATATTAGGCTTCTCAGCTGGAAGTTCATGTTTGCATATCTTGCCACTTAGGCATTTCAGATTATTCTATTCAAAGGCAAGAATTCTTAGCCCCAAGTAACTCTGCCTATATTACCCTAGCCCACAGGATATTGAAATTGACCCCTGCAATGTTCAGAAGTAGCAATTTTTCTCATCAGGTCCCATTTGAGTTTTAAATGTACAAATCCTGCTTTTCAGAAGAGTGAAATGGGACCTGAATGGGGGCATCTGGAAAGAGACACATACCATACAACCCTCAGACTAGAGTCTCTAAGAAACCTGGCCAAAATTTTCTAGTTTAAAAAAGTGGTTTCATGTGTGTGAAATACACATTCAATATATATGAATCATTGCATATTTGAAATTGCACTATATGAGCTAAAGGGAAAAAAATAAAAAGAAGCAAGTCTGAAACCTATTTAGAATTTTAAAAGCTTTCATAACAACCTCAAGGCCATGCAGTCCACATTAAAAAATTGAAAATCTTCCACAGATGACATAGGCTTAGAGGCAATTTTTACTACAGAGCACATGAATAACCATCATTATGACACATCACCCTCCTACCTCTGATCATAGTTAATTAAAAGAAAACATGTGTCATGAAGCTATCGCATCAGATGGTTAACCAACAAAACAGGACTACATTGAGCCCCGATATAATTCCATTGACTTCACAAATTTATATCACTATCTTACCTTATAATGTTCAAAGGATAGATGAGGCTGCAATTCAGGGAGGGGGACAGGACCTAAAGAAATGGTTACCTTCAACTATCTGTGACAGATACATTATTGTGGTGGGTGAAAATGCCCTGATGTTACCAAAAGATTTTTTTTTTGTATAAGAACAGGGATCCCTGGACAAAGTCACAGTCACACTCAGAAACGCAAAGCACAGCTAACAGTTTAACATAAAGACTACTGGAAACATCAAGAGGAGCATGTACAGAATGGTCTCATGATTTACAAATGGAGACTTGGAAATTCTCTTCTCCGAGGAGGGCTCTAAGGAAAAAAATATTATTTAATCTTGGGCAAGTCACCTCCTGACACTGTATCTCAGATTCCCACTTTAAAATAAGAACAACAGGAATCCTTTTCCCCATTCTACATCTTTTTTGGTTTATATAAGTAATACAGTGCCTATAGCAAAAAGAAATAGTCTCTCATGAGGCTAAATATATAGTATCTAACATTACAAGATACAGGAAAAAAAATCCAATGATCAAAGTAAACAGTATTGCTGCATTTGGATTAGGATATTAAAAATAAAAAATCCAGTATAAATGTCTGCTTCACACTGATTTCTGTATTCAACCTAGGAATAACCTTTTCTCTCCATCTAAGTTCCTGAATAAGCAGGGAGTGTAGTAATGCTATCTTCCAATGTCCCTCTGAAATATAAAATGGACTATGCCCCTCTCCCACTCACACAGCACCCAGGCAAAAGCAAGGGAAGTTTGAGACAACCTTCAGTGTAAGAATCAGATGTGGTCTGCAACTTTACATTGTATAAATGTATAAGAAGTTGCTACATTTTTCCACAGGAATCTGTCAACCGGGAAGCAGCAAAAGCATAAGCATCCCACACATGTCAAGTCCGCTAGTGATCAGAAATAGTCATGAGTTTTCAACACAGTAATCAGGCAACGAATTACCACACCTTCCCTATTTTTTTAATTTGCAGATTAAAAGTAACTTTTAACAGAAAGTCTAATTTTACTCAAGAGTGTATGCATTCACAGTTTGACATTTTTCTTTCCTTATCTATTTATGTATTAATAATTTTGATGATCTAGTGACAAAGGGGGGGATTTTTAGTTATCAAAACAAATTGCTCAACTGATGTGATTACTCTTCCCTTTTTACAGATCTCCTGTTCAAAAATATGTTTCAAGGTTCTAATCTTTCATTTTAAGTCAGGAATAGAAATTGTAGTACAAAAAAAGGAGGTATGACCTTTCCTGTTTTAATAATGAATAATAAAAGACAATTCACAAGAAAGGGCAATTAAGCCCAGTTTGTGGAAGAAGCCATACAGAGCTTATGCCTGGCAAAGTAGGAAATATAAGCAACACAGCTGAAATGTTAACAAAACCACCAGAAACACAAAAACTCCACACAAACAAACAACAAACAAACAAACCAAAACCAAAAAAACTCCAAAGAACAAAAACCTCCACTACTGAAAAACAGAAACAAGCACAACTACAATAAGGTGGAAGATAAAAGAACAGAAGGACAGATGACAGAAGATGGCATGACTGGATTCTCCCTAGTGTAAAATAGAAGATCAGGGAGGACAAAAAAAAACCCCAAAAACACACCACACCAAAAACATCCCAAACCCCCGCAATTTCTGGGAGTTCAGCTATCTGGCTTCTAATAGGCTTCCTTACTAGTCAGTTAAGAAAAACTGGCAGGTTTCATACCTCTAAAAATAGATTAACTGCCTTGACAAGTGCCTGTTTCCTTCACAATTAATGATTAGAAACTTAAAAGTTAGGCAGGATGAATCTCAGAGTAAGAGACTGGAAGGTTTACATGAGTCTAAAACTGCCGAAAAGTGCAGTGAGGTCCATGTAGGAATGTGCTGCATCAGTACTAAGTATGATTTTACATAGACCTTGCAGGTTTAGGAATGGCATGTGCAGGTCTCATGGAGTCCCCTTACAGAATGCATGGTAATGTTGAATCCCTCACAACGAGATCCACAGACACAAACCTGTTTAACTGGGGATTAGTCTGCTCTAGCCAGTAGGAAAATCTAAGGCCATCTTCTAAAAGTAAACGTCTTTCTTGCAACTTACTGCCAGAACTTCCCAAACTGAAGCTTGAAGTCAAGTTATTAGACAGTGTCTACTGGTAGCACAGCAACATAAAAATTAAACTGTATATACAAATATATATGCATCTATGGAAAGATGGCTGATGATAAAATTAGAGGAAACTGAGAAGTTCTATTCACAGCCTAACAGAAGTTATAATGGTACAGAAATTATAGAGCAAAATGCAGCTGCTACTCCCTGGATGGAAAGCCATGCTCCATGATGATTCCCCATGCAACAGCAAGCACCTCCTAAGAGGGGTGGAGGAGGGTGGAGTGGAGTGAGAACACAGTGGCCAGGCCCTGTAGAAATCCTTGCAAGGGAGGGGAACTAGATGGTACTTTGCAGCTGATAAACCGCACAGCACCTGTCAACCAAGGGAGATGGGACATGTCCTGCTGCTGAGCAAAGAACTGTGGCAAAACTGGGTGAAATCTCTCTCCTTGGATGAACTTAGTTCATCAAAGCCCCATTGTAATATTAATGCACACCTCCATCCTATACCCATCTCCAAGGTACGATCATCCCTCGCAGGGCGTGTGCTCTGTACTTTTTTGACTGTATCTTTAAAAGAGAAGTGAGAGAATTTTACACCAATCAGTAATAAAGCTATTTATGACTAAAGTCACTTAAATTCCACCTAAATATAAAGAAACAGTATAAAAGTAAGTCAAGAAGGGGGGAAAAGTTAGGGAAGACTCCACAGTAACTGCTGGGATCAGTTGATGGGCTGAATCCCCGTGCTCTCCCCCATAGGGGTGCCCATTGGGTAAGAACCACACCCTGTGCATGCTGAATAATTTCACTGGGATTAGAGCTTGTCTGTGTATTGCTTTGAATATGTTTTTGCAATCAGATACTATCACAGGCAATCCTTGAACCTTAACCTGTCATAATTTTATATTAATAAGAGTGTTATTCCATAAACTGTTACTGTGAGTCCTTGATGGGCACTGGCAGCTGCCAGCAGTAGGTAACACACTCAAATATCAATGGAAGACTCACTGACGAGTCATAAAGTGGGAAGACCTGTTGGTGTATTTCCCTGAATAAGTCAGTAGAATCACCCCCTGATCCAGCAGGACTGTTCAGTAAAGGATCCCCATAATGGGACACTGACAGACTGGTCAGGCACAAGGGCTCTGACTCTCCTGGGGCACTGACAGACAAATCAAACACTAAGGGTTGAGGAAATCTCCCACACTATGGGCCAAGGAAATCTTCCCTTTCCATGTGATAGCATCTTACCATGCCATTGCTATGATGCAAAGGGAATGCAATTAGATAGACTGAAATTTATCCAGAGAAGAGCTACCACTTTAAAGAAAAAAAGTGGCATTAATAATTACACCATCAATGTTTGAGGCTTATACTATATGAACTAATGTGTTCAGTTCCTAAAACAACAAACCCAGTCAACCATTTATGCTGCAGGCAGACAGTCTTAAAACATATGCTACATCATTAAGTATATGTGCTACTAAGTAGCTGGGATATTTCAAGTTTCCCTTATAGAGTAATCTACTGAATATGTAGTATATGTGAATATGTCAGAGGCTCCTAGAATGTTCACTGACTTATAAAAAGCGCATCTTAACACCACCAACCTTACAGTATTTCTTTTAAGGAGTATGAATATTCCTGTATTACGCATTAATTGTTTTCCATCAACAAAAATAACTAAAGAGATCAAAACCAATTATAATAACTTTTTGGCATGTAAAAAAAGCATACCTACCATTTCATCTAGATTTCCATTACGGTCGAACTGGTAGAGTGATGCCAGATGACTAATGATCCACCAGCTAAAACTCAACGGGTCTTTGCATTGAACTGCATCAAAACCAGACATCCTTTCAGAACTACTTGTCTGTTCAAAGATATTCTTTAGAGTTTCATTCACCAAGCTCCAGAAACCCTGTAGAAAAAAAATGCAATAGTTAATTTGAACTCTGTTCAATAAAAGCCTATATTAACAATTTTCTCTAAAATACTGTCCTATTAATTAATTTGTTTGAACAAAAAACTAGTCATTTAAAGAAAATAACAAAAAGCAGTGGTCAGTATTACCACAGAAAACCCAGAGCTACTTTAGGAAGTTCTCTCTCAAATGTCAGTAGAAAGCAGAATGAAAGGACAAGTTTGGGTCATAAGGAAGAACACAGTGCAATACTTCACAGGAAAAATTACAAGCCAATGGATTAATGATGTGAAGACAGGACACTACACCAACACTTACAACAGAGATTAAAGGTCTTTAATGGAGACTTTTTATAATATATTTTTGAAAAACTTCTATTGCCAGACTAATCTAACCAAGAGCAATATATTAGATGGTAGAGAATCAGTTTTTCAAGACAGCAAACAGGTTCCAATTCCCTCTTTTGTCCCAGTCTGTTGCAGCACTGACAAACTGATAAATTCTCTTTGGCTTAAACTCCTGTCTATATCACAAAGCCTATGCCTCTCTTCCCTAGTTTTGTAGAAACTCTCTGGGACTTCTTTGCACCTGTATTGCACCCACCTGAGATGGTCCTGATCCTAACTTATGCTTGTGCATTGGGTTTCTGTGGCCAGGTTTTTGGTATTGGAGGGGCTACAGAGGTGTCTTCTATTAGAAGCTACCAGAAGCTTCCCCTGTGTCTGGTGGAACCAATGCCAGCCGGCTCCAGGACAAGCTTCCTGCCACTGGCCAAGGCTGAGCCAATCGGCAACGATAGTAACACCATGTAACATATTTAAGGACAGAAAGAAAGTTATTGCGCAGTTGAAAATCTCAGCAAGGGAAGAGTGGAGTGACAACATGTGAACAACAGTGTAGACACCACATCCACATTCAGTGCAGAAGGAGGGGGAGGAGGTACTCCTGGCACTGCAGCTGAGGTCCCTGCAGCCTGTGGTGCATTCCATGGTGGAGCAGCTGTGCCCCTGCAGCCCATGCAGGTGCAGAGATCCACCTGCAGCTGTGCTGGATCCCACACTGGAGCAGGTGGATGCACAAAGGGGGCTGTGATCCCGTGGCAGGCACAGGATAGAACAGGGTCCCGGAAGGGACATGCTGACCTGTGGAAAGAGGAGCCCACACTGGAGCAGGTTTTCCCTGGTGAGACCTGTAGCCCTGAGGCAGACCCACACTGGAGCAGTTCATTCCTGAAGGACTGCACCCTATGGAGAAGTGTCCCATGTGGCAGCAATTTTTTTCAAAAACCATTGCCATGGGATGGACTCACACCAGAGAGGTTAGTGAAGGCCTGTCTCCCATGGGAGGGGCCCATGGGGAGCAGGGGAAGGACTCCTCTTCCTGACAGCAGCAGAAACAGTAACTGACTGTAACCCCCATTCTCTGTGTCCCTACACCACTGAGGGGTAGGAGGTAGAACTTTGAAAGAAATAGGGGCAGGGGAGAAAGGTGTTTTTAAGATTATTTTACTTCTCACTCCTCTGCTCTGATCTTATTAATAATAAATTTAATTAATAC
>JAOXXN010000446.1:76993349-77008925 GCA_026770055.1 Myrmophylax atrothorax | reverse complement strand
TTATTAATAATAAATTTAATTAATACCCCACTTTGAGTCTGTTTTGCCTGTGATAGTGATCAGTGACCTCTCCCAGTTCTTACCTCAACTCATGAATCCTTTGTTACATTTTCTCTCTTCTGTCCAGTTGCAGAGAGAAGGAAGAGAGAAGCTTTAGCATGTACCTGGCATCCAGCCAGGGTAGTCACACTACAGCTTGCTAGTGCAAGTGCTTAACAGCTAGAAAGTTTTCACCTGTGCTGCCCACCTTTACATTAGGTGTCATTAACAAGTAAACAGCTATCAGTAGAAACATTCTACAGTGAAGTACTTCATTTTGTACTAAGTCAATCATACTCATTGTCCAGATGGCCACTTTGGTTCTTATAAAGACTATTTCAAAAAACTTTCAAAGGATTTTGACACTTCTAAATATTTATTCAGAGAAACCTCAGCTCAATTCTAACCAGCAGTCAAGAAAGAGAAAGTAAAACACTAGCAAATATGAGCAAAGGAAAAGAACAAAATAGAAAACATAATTATGTAACATATGAAATCATATGGCCCCCTAACTCCTACTTGGAATACTGCATTCAATCCTGGCACTCTGTCATTCAAAATAGGATGCAGTTTGGAAAAAGCTTCAGAGAAGGGTGACAAAGATGACCACAGGTAAAGAATGGCACCTGAAAAAAGAATTACTGAATACAGCAAGACTCTTTAGCCTAGAAGGCAGAAGATAGGAGATAGAAGAAAAAAAGCAAACTGAAAAGACATACAAAGTAGTGTCAGTATTAAGAACAGGTAGTGATTTGCTCTTCCAAAAGGAGCATAAGAGGACATCTAAAAAAGTCAGAAATTACAAGATTCAGAAACAAAACTCAGGTTGTTCTTGTATAGAGGGGTATCAAAGACAGAAACATGGGCTAGATGGATCATTGTTCTGCCTGTACGCAAGTTTCTAATGCCTGGAGATGAATCACTGCATGATAAATCATATAAATTGCAAGTAATTTCTTCTGAAAATTAGTAAAGATGGCTTTTTTTGTTTTGTTCTTACATATGACTTTCACAGTCTATTCTTTTGCTTTGCTTTCTTTAGCTCAAGGAGCATTTCTTATCAGTGCCCTAGGTCATAACCAAACAGGACACTGCAAACCTAGGCCCAGGACTTCACGCACATTCAAGACAGTACCCTGAAGCACCACAGTTAGCAGACAATCCTCCTAAAGCAAACGTGAAGTTCAGTTCTACCATCAGGTCTGTGAACTAGTGTGCATCCATGGCATATGGGAATATTTTGTAACATTGTATTGCATATGTAACAAGCAAGCATACATAACAGTGTTCTTCCACTACCTCTGTATGAGATCCTTTATTTCTGTGGTCCAGCAGCTGAATAAGGAGAACCCATAGCTCTTTAACACAGTTACAGGGATAATGGTGACTAGTAAGAGCCTCAGAAGGACGTACCTGAAAGAATATAGAATAAACTTTTCAGAGAAGTGTTATTTTTTAATTGCTTTTTGTATAGCAATATTTCCTCTTGTCTTAGAGACTTGGTTTGTTTATGGGTTTTTTTGGCAGTTAAATAATATAGTTGCAAGTCCACATTCAAAGGTGCATTATTTCATTAAAATCCACAATATCTCTTATACAACAGTCTTTCCCAATTCTACATAAGTTACAGGTTGTGCTATTTCTTAGCCTCATCTGATCCACTTTCAAACATTAGTTAATCAAATAAAACCAGCATTCTAAGTCATAAATGAAAACAAATTACAATAAATACCGATTCATTGTCTGACAGGAGAGAAAAGAAAAAATGATTGATTAGATTTTCTTGATGTACTCAGGAAGAAAAAGATTTTAAATGATTTAATAGCTATTATTGTTATTTTTAACTGAAAAATCCTTAATGACTAGGCATAATGCTAGTAGAATATGTTTTTGTTGGCATGAAAATGTTAATGTTCCCACAACATTTCACAAAATCTGCTTTTCGGTAAATTTACTGCAAGGCATTCCTTTAATATGCAGAAAACAGCATATTTCAAGTCATGTACATTATTTGACTACTATTCCATATTTAACAAAATTCACTCAGACTGATGCATTTCAAATGCAAATCAGTCTTCTTGTGATTCATCTTTCAATTTTACATTCACTGAATTGTGAAACAAAGTAAGTAAAACAGCAAAAGGAAGTGCTAAATAAATAAATAAATCTCGGGATGCTTTAATGTTTTGAAGATCTGCCTGAACTGTATACGAAACAATCAGAGAATAGACAAAACTCTACTTACTCTGTCCTAGGACCTGTGAATCCATTGAACTGTATTCAGAGGTGGCAAAAATTGTGGGAAAACCTTAGTTTAAATAGTGTAATTCAGCACCCTTTACCTTTAGCAAGGACACAATGGCAGAAATGTAGAAAGAAATGAGGGAAGACAAAGCTCATAAACACTTTATCCCTAAACAATGAGCAGTCCAAGTTTGTATAACCAACCCACACCCCTCTAAAACAAATAGAGTGGAATAGGTGCCTCGAGAGATTAATTATCTCACTCACTGCAGAAGAAAGAACTGTTGCTAACCTTCCCTAACAATGAAAAGAGCCTCGGGTGACTAGTTTAGCCAACTAACTTCTAGACATATGCATCTAAGTGGGATCCTGAATTTTTATATCCTCGTGCACTTCCTGATCCACTCACGCACAACTATTCTCAAATCACACTGGCACTTACAATAATTTCTGAATTTGGAAACCTAGTGGTATAAATTTGAAATCATATCAAAATATGCAGTGCTAGTGACAGCAGTAGCTGTGTGAAAGCGACATTACAGAAGTGAATGACCAAAACCCCACACTTTCGCAATTAGAACAAGTATATCACCAATAGTTTCAAATCTGTAATAATCTATTAGGATGCAAACTTTTAATTTATCATCTACCTTTAGAATTATACTTTTACAACTATTGTTTCATACAGCTCCAAATGAGGTTTAAATACTGAACACTTTATTATAAATATGAATTATATGTATTTATAAATGTGACAAAATTTGTTTTCCTCTTTCTAAAGAATTGCCTTTATCCTATGAAATTGTCAGGGTAGACTCTGACAATCAATTTAAGAGCATCACAAGGTCAAGACTGAAACATTTTAAATAATTATTTTTTCACATTTCGCATAAACTGTTCAGTATTTCATGTGCCTTTGTCTCTTCTCTTTTTAGTTAATGATCTGTTAGGGGAATCTCTCAACATCTTGAATTAATTTTATGTAAATATTATCTTCAGAATAAGTATCAGTGTAACCACTAAAGTCTATTGAAAAATTCATTATTTAAATACCAACTTTCCAAAACTGAGGTGCCTCAAAAATAACTCACCACTAAAGAGCAAAACAGATCCATCAGAAATGAGCAGCCTACTTATTACAGATGTACTACAACACTACAAGTTTTTATAGAAGTATTATGTATAGAAACTATCTTACAAATGAGAGTTTTATGCTTTTTACATGGATTACCAGTTGTTGTAGCAACCAAGTTTTTTCATCTACGACTGTGCTATTCTACAAGATTTCAGTATCTCTTCTGCAGGAGATGTCCTGTATCCATTCAGGACAGAGTTCGGCCAGTAGTATCAAAGCAAGACACCATGCGGATATTGGTTGGACTAAGGACAACCAAGATATTGTTTGAGATAACTTGGATTTCCTCTCACAACATCCTGAGTTCAGTGCCTTGGTAGCCACACCTAAAACCTCAAACTGTGGTGCTGTTGGGACAATAGAGCTCTAGTGCCAGAGATGTGGCTGTTGAAAACAGAAGATATTTGAGAATATGTATTTCTTTACCAAATGTGTCTCAGAGCACCCTGGGCTCAGTACATGATCCAAGTCGAACATCCTAATATCAGAGCTGCCCAAAAAACAGATCTGAAAAGACGAATCTGGAGGACTAGACTTAATGTCCCTCATTCCAAGGATACCCACAAATGTTTAGAACTGTACTCCTGAATGTTCTCACCAAAAGACTAATGATACGCCTTAGTGATGAGCTGATGGTGTCATCTACTATGGGTACTAGTTGAGTTTTCAACAATTTTGAGCGATGTTTTTTCCATTACTGCATGTGACAGCAATGATTGTGCGCCGTAGGAACCACTGGCTGAAGAGATGTTACCCAGCTCAAGTGCAAGCTTCATTCCACAAATGAGTCTCAAATACAACTGATTCAAGCTGTGCCCCAAGTCTATGTAGAGCTAAGAAAAAGTAGTAGTAAAACAACTGTCTTTGTGATGTGCCTCTGTTGAAGTACATTGAATCTGTCATTTTATCATCTGACATTTCAAAGCCTACCATCAAGCATAATGTTCAACAGATACTATCTGAAACTTCTTTTAAAAAAATTACTCTCATCTATTTATCTTTTGACAGTGGAGGTTGCAGTATTATCTGATAATTTAATAGATCAAAACTGATTTAAAAGGTAATGGTTCTCTACAGGAAGGTAGTTTAAAAGAACAGCTATCAAATGCTCGTACAGCCATTCTCCCTCACCCTCAAAAGCAATATGAAAAAAGGGGGATTCCATTTCTCATGTTTTTGTACTAGGAAAACAGAAATTATATAGTGGTCACTGCTACTTATTCTCAGAGTTCAGTCCTGCATTCATGGATGACACATGCCCATCCTAAAATAGGTTTCACAATGACACAAAGAAGATTACACAGCTCTTTTTCTGGCTGCTCTACGGAACTATTATGACTTTCTAGCTTTGGAGTGCTCAAAAAAAGGGAGAAAAATACAGCAGCTATGAAGGAAAGAAAAAGAAAAGAGAAGTTTTCCCTTGACAAATGTAAAAGTGCTGTAACAGAAAGATGAGGTTGTGGAACAGGCACTGGGCAACAATAAACTATAATATGACATTCTCCAAGTGTCCAGTTAACTTACTGCCAGGATTATTGTTATTCTCTTTCTGTTCCTGTTGAGAGAGTTTGAAAAGATGGATTTTTTTGCATCTATCTAAACCTTTTAGACTGTGCCATGTTTGGCATTAAACCTGGAACACTGAACTTAGGAAATGTGGCACTCACTTCTGTTCTGTACACAGTGCATTTCAATATTATTCTCTCCTTCAACTGCCAGATGGTCATGAATAAATATAACACAATTTGAGCTCCTAACAAATAACACGCTTTAAAACATGGAGATACAAAGCCACACGTAACATTTAAAACTTAGCAATAACAAGATATCTATGCATTAGTGCAATATCTAATTCATATGGTCCCCAATACAAGCATCTAACTGTCCATGTGCTATATAAAGAAAAGGACTTACCTTTGTATACTTGTTGATGGACAAGCTTATTAAATCAGATAGGAGATTTCTACAGTGTTTTTGAAATAAACTGATACTGGTTAAATTCTCTCCAGTTAGATTTATGAAATGGTTAGCATATACAACTTGCCCTAAAAAACAAAAGAAAAGTAGACATATTTAGTTCCAGGTTTGGCTATAGGAATACGTAACAGATGGGATTTTTTTTCTCTTTTATATATCTCTATCTATCTATCTATCTATCTATCTATCTATCTATCTATCTATCTATATCTATAAGAATTGGTTTCTTAACCTGTATGTAATTTTAATTTACAAATTCATATGAGAAAGTTCATCCTTTCTAAGTTCAAGCTAATCTCTTTATTATTGCCCTGAAATCTGGTATTATTCGGGTTGACAGTAAAATAGTTTGGCACTTTACAGCCTTCCATTGGCACAGATTTTGCAGTGGAATAAAGATTTATTTATCTTCAAGTTCCTCTTTGTCACATGCCAGTGCGCATGTTCTGGAATCATGACATGTTTTGCAGATATGCAAGTTGATGACAAACAATCCTGGAGAGGTCTAACACTTTCCTTTGGATGTGTTGATGTAAAAAGCTGGCATGATCATGTTCCAACTTGAGCATTTGTAGACATTAACACAGATAAAATGGTAAAGTTAAGAGGCTCTAAGATCTTATCCCACAAGCTTTTCAACAGTACAACCCCCTTGACACCAGAGGAGCGGATGATATGTAGAATGAGCCTGTACTTTATTCTTGGAAATGCCAGGTGAAGCCTTGAATCCACTATCCTGCCATTGGTCTCAGCAGTGTGAAGTTTCTACTCAGCATACTTTACAGAATGAGATATGAACCTAAGAAATTCTAAAAGGTACATAAGAATACAAGACAAGATGACATAAACAAGAGATAATACTGTCTTGACTAGTAAATTTTATTGTTAAAAAGCACAAACCTTCTCTTACAAAGATAGGTTACTGCATTATTACTCAGAACATTATCTAGAAATAAATATTGAATTCTGGAAAATAAATGGCCTCCAACAGTTTCACTATCCTACTCTAAAATGCCCTAAAAAAGGAAAACAGGTTATCCCACAACAGATCATAAAAGAAACTTAGAATTATAGAACAAACAGCCAACCCACACAATATCCAGTAGCACAGACATGCAGAAACAGAGAAAATGTGTTAATCTGAGCAAGGCTGTGTTGTGATAGCACTCAGAGCTGGCAAAAGCTATCTAAGAGTTCAGAGTCAATATCAGTTATCTGGCCTAAACATACAGTGCATTCTTTCTAGACCTCAATGTTACTTCAACTGTTGCAATTCCCATACAGAACATCTAGAGTGGGGCCAAGGGAGAAGGTTTGGTTGTAGTGCCACAATGATTATAGAAGAAAATACATTTTTATGATTTATTTTGGCAGAATGGACATAGATATAAGCCTCAAAAGCCAACAAAGTTCTCTTCTGTATTTTAACAATTCTTCAACAAACTGAACTACTTTGAAGTTGGGTTTTTCAATTGCATTCTATGACCTTTTTTATCTAACTTATATGAGCAGCTTACTCTTACCAATTTACTTCTTGCCCTTTAAAGCCTTTTTAAAAATTTTTAAAAAGATATTGCCTTGCCTTTTTTCTTGCTGTACTTTTACAAGCTTCTTTGATTGATGCTTCTTCTTTTGCCTGGCATTTTCTTAGTGTTACACATGGTTAACAATCCAAATTCTCTGCTCTGAGAATTCTTGTTCTAGTCCATCCCTGGACACTTTTCTTATCCCATTAAATACAGCTATGCTTAAAAACTACCAAAAGTAGTACATGATTCTGAACAAACTAGATGAGGAAACCAAGTAAGTCACATGTAAGGATTAAGTTCAAGGAAACCTGCATACTTACTCATCATTTTTTCACCTAGTACATGAAGAACTTCTACTATTAGCCAATTAATGTCCAAGTGAAGATGTAGTAAATGCCATGATGGGGGAAAGACCTGTGATTAGAAATACACACCTTTACTTAAATTTAACAGTTCTTAAGTGAATTCTGGATACGAAAATAAGACAGGGTGGTCAGACTTTGGAACAAACGGCCCAGGTACACAGTGCAATCACCATCCTTAGAAGTGTTCAAAAATATGTGGATGCGGCATTTGGGGACATGGTTTAGTGGAGAACATGGAGGTACTACAGCAATAGTTGGACTTGACTTTTCCAACCTTAACAATTCCATGATTCTTAACAACTCTAAGATGGCCTGCAGTGAACATTATGGATATCTATGATCAAATGAAATGTAACATACAAACATGCCATTCAGGTAAAGTTACAAAAATAACCAATAAACAAAACTTTCATGACAATTAATTCTGTTTGTAGAGGATGTTTATGAAGTCTTGATTTAAGCTTGACAAATTACAACACCCTTTCTTTACAGAAAAGTAGCAGACAAGCTGCTAAAGTGAGCTTTTAAAATAATTCTAATAATTCTCTTCCTTATAGTTTACTTGAAATTACTGTTTCTTTTATTAGCTCAACAGTGGTCCTACTGACAGGCTAAACAAACAGAAGTGGATTATTCCTCTGCAAATACTAATTTATACAACCTAAGACCGAAAATCCTTTTTTCCTTTCTACAAGATTTGAAAGTTAGTGTATACTTGACCAGGATTTAATTCTGCAGTACCTCCTTCCACATCTGCACTTTTTTTAACTGCTAGATTCTTATTCTGAGTCAGATTTTAGTGTATTTTTAAAGAAATGCCTCTCCTACTAGGAAGTTCAGAAATTTTAAGCATCAGTAGGGACAAACACCAAGGAATTTTTAAAACATGGTACACTAATTCAAGCCTACTTTAAATGGTGTCATCATTTGTACAATGTAGGAAGCCATGGAACATAAAAATAAATAGATAAATAAAAACAACAGAAAATCCAGATCTCATTAGTTGTGCATGCCAAGTACAGCATAGCACTTAATTGAGGCAAAAACCAAAACAAAGACTAAATTACATTAAGCCAAAATTTATTGAGTTGAATATATAAAAGGTTACGTAAAAAAAATTAAAATTGTAGGAGACATCAACCTTTGCCTGATGTTGAATAGTAAATGCTGCCAGGACACTACTAGGGAGTTCACAAAGGTGACCAATGTGCATGGTCAAAGCATGAAGCTCTTCCACCAAAACTGATGGTAATTGCGCTTCTAGTTCTTCATATGGATGCAGCATTCCATCATTTTCCACTTTAGGGGGTTCCAGATATCTGAATATACATAAAAATAGGCACAATCAGAGAATAGGTAAGAAGCAGCTACACAAAGCTTGGTACTTTAGTTAGTAAATTGTGTGCAAATCTCACCTGAAGATGAAAACTTTCACATAATGCAAAAACTCAACACATTGATGCCTGATGCTTTCTGCTTCAGAGTGCAAGTTTGCAGCTTGACCTGAAGCAAAAGAGATCAGTAGTTTAAAGTAGATGTGACCACACTATAGCTTGTTTAACATTTGCATTCTCCATAGTAATTAAACCAGACCACTGGAAAGCCACTCTCTTTTATGAGGACAACTTGTGAGGTGGCTGGTGGCGAACACCTATTTCTACATGTCAAATCATCCAGCACTGCTGCCCTGCCTAACTGATTCCAAAACACCTTCATTACAGATGTGTAAAATAATTTAATAGCACCCTTTTCTCTTGGGGGGCTTAAACAGGTGGACTTATTTGGATCTGCTTTGCAGCTTCTCTTCCTGGGAAGCATCGCATTGTTGCACAGTGCCTTCAGATGTGTAATGGTAAGAGCCATCCACTCACAATCCTGACTTCCGCTTGCAGCTCTATATCCTTTCAACCAATTATTGCAGGTATGTGTCTCCTTTCCTTTGCTCTCTGAAGCTGTTGCTCTCATGGTATTACTATCCTTACCTTGCACCTGCAAACTCAAACACCACCATTACAAGAGAGTGAGGGGAGGTTTAGGTTAGATATTAGAAAAGGGTTCTTCACCCAGATGGTGGCTGGGCACTGGAATAGGCTCCCTAGGGAAGTGGTCACAGCACCAAGCCTGACAGAGTTGAAGAAGCATTTGTATGATTCATATCGTGCCCGAGAGCCTTTTGGGAATGGTTCTGTGCAGGGCTAAGGGTTGGACTCAATGACCCTTATGGGTCCCTTCCAACTCAGCGTATTCTGTGATTCACTAGAAGCTTTTGCCACTGGTATGAGAATCACTCATTTATTCCCACACCTTACCTTGTATCTTTAAGCTTTTATTAAAGATGAAACTTAGTGCATAAAAGCAAATATAGCTATTTAAATACCAAAAAACTACTGCATAATAATACATATATAGACACAAAAGCTTAGCAACCAGTCAGCCTGTAAAACCTGTACCTAATTATGCACATCCTGATTAGTACGAACATCTTAAATGGAAACATCAAATGTGGAGTTTGAGCAGGGCCATCTCACTAGAGGGGCTGTGTGGCAAAAACTCTGTAACACTGGATTGCACATCCAGGAAAACACAGTTGTCTTTGCTCTTTTTCCCAGCTGACCACTGAGGAGGCTTCGCTTTCTTTGTCTTGCTCTCGCTCTCCCTTTTGTTTCCCCCCATCTCCTCCAGATAGCCTGGAAGTTCACATAAGTCACCTGTTACAGATCCCAGAAATAAAGCTTTGTGCATAACTCAACATCTTTCAAGCAACAACATTCACTGGATGAAGCAAATCAACTTGTACAAGCACCACAGCATTCCAGCATATAGTCTACACACACCACACAAGAAACCACAGCACCTGCCATGGTAATGAACCATAGGTTCTGAAGGAATTATTTATAGATATTATTGCTGCTTTTTAGCAATAACAAATATTGTATCCTAAGTTTTCAGAAGTTTTGTTTAAGCAAAATTTTATATTATAGCATTTCACTACAAAATCTTTTGTATGCTACCACAAATAATTGAGCAATGAAATAAGTGGAACAAAACAGGAATAGTAGTGTGTTAAGAACAGAGCAGGCATTAAAAAAAATAAGAAAAAGACAGAACAACACAGAGCACAAGAACAACTTTTTTGTGGCCTTCACATTAAGCAGCTCCCAGCACAAAGTCTCCAAAGCTCATTAAGACTGACAGGAAACTAAATTTAATGTACAATATTGATAACTATATAAACACACAACAAAAATATTTATTGAGCCAAAACTTTTAACTGGCAATAGCACATTTATCTAAGACATCATTAATACCTAACATCACCCTGCCTGATCATTTTAAATATTTCAATCCCCATGACACCCTTCCACCACTAGCCCACATGTATAAAGGGGGGAAGTGAGTTACAGCTGTATCAGTGACTTGCTTTAACTCACAAAGAAAGCCTGGTGCAAAGCACAAAATTCAAGTACTTCATTTTACTCGCTTATTTCACAAGTGGAAGAACAGGATACAAAGTAGAGAACCAAGTAGATGCTTAAATTTAAGGGAAAAAGAACTATAAACAGTTCCTGGGTGTCCAGCTACCACATAAAAGTTCAAATGTTATTTAAAACAGGCTCTTCCACTATGTATTAAATGTCAACACAATTAGACTTTTAAGATACTATCAACTACAGCATATGAAAAAAACTTGATGATAAATCAAAAAAGTTATTTAAATGGCAGAAAATAATATCCAAACAAAATAATAATAATGTGTAAAAATATTAATTCATACTCAGAACCCTAGCACTTTAACTGTAATGAGAAGATACTACAGTCAGTTTATTTCTTAGTAATTACTGAAGTTCTCAACTTGCTAAGTAATTCAGCTTTCCAACTTACAATAAGCCCAAGGCTGCAATAATCCTTCAGAAACATATTGCTTCTCATGCCTCAGTATTTAATTGAAACAAAGAATGTTGTAGTGATCACATTTTATCGATCCTGCTGCAAAGATAAATTAAGCTTGTAAATAACTCTAAACTAAGCAAATATAACTAACTTGTTTAAATGTAAGCAAAGGGAACACAGAAAAGAATCCCAAACCACTACCTTTGTAACTAAAATAGTTATTGGGATTTTTGATGCAATTTTCCATTTTTAATTAAACAAGTTACTGGTTTTGCAAAATTTTACCTAAGGGGTGACACCTTAGCTCAAGTCACGTTAATGCAAAATCCCCCACTAAGGTCAGTAAGGACTGCCCTGTGATCTACCATACAGGCAGATCTGGTTCCAAACTGACTCCTAACACTTCCATTACCTGTTTTCATACTGCCTTATCTCACCTGGTTGCCTATAGTTCTACCCTTAGTGCAGTTTTATGCTGGTTATATGCTGTTCTGAGGCACACTCCAAAAGCCCTTGGTCAAGAGTCAAAGCACAAATGTGATCTCTGAGAATACACCTGTGTAATGAAAAGGCTGTCAGATACCTATCCTAATATCAAATTAAATGAGTAAAACTTACCAAAATCAGATGAACTCATTTGTACTAGGTTTTCCAGTCTGTATATCTGTTGCCTAATTAAAGGAATACAAAGGTTTATAGTATTTATATAGGTAAAAGTTTTTCAACTACACTTTAGTAAGGTCTAAATAGAACAGAAAAAGGTAAGAGGTGTTTCTTGCTTTGTAGTTCTGAAAAAGCTTCAGAAATATAACTTGGGAAAGAGTGTTAGTGGAAGGCAAAAGACACATCCAAGTGTGAAGGGATGACATTGGATAGAATTTTTGTTTGTTTTTAAAACAATGAACACAGTAACAATGAAATACTACAACAATTAGCTAAATATTGGGGGAGGGGGGGAAAAAAACCCCAAATGCCATTCCCTACAAGTGATCTTTCCACAAGCATAGCAACTTCGTATTTGACCACAGAATAAACCTGAAAGTTAGCCCTCATGGCATACCCTCAGTATACACTAAAGTAATTCACTTGTGAATGCGCTCTAGTAAATTATGCCACCAGGTTTTCCCATGTAGGGTGACCCACTCCAGCACAAAAGATAAACAGCAACAAATACAGTAGAGTAAAAGGAGAAAGTATCTCTAGAAAAACTAAAGCTCAGTTCAGTCTTGGAAAGCAAAGAGAACATTTTTAAAGAAGCTAACTGCCACTGCAAATGAAAAATTTAATAAAAATATGTAACAGAAGAAAATACTCAGTCATATTCTGCAAGAACTGTTATTTGCAAGTGGTCTTCAAGTACAGTCTCCACAGAGATAACGTGGCACTAAACTGAATAAATGAAAAGCGTAATTCTGTCAGACAGACTTTTGAAAGAAAATGCTGCATAAATTGAGGAGGGAGTTCTCTCTTTCAATTGCTACATAGTCAAAAAAACCAACTACTGAAGGATTCTAAAATAAGATACTTGGATCCAACACAGATCAAATGTTCTTATGGAAAAACACTCTGAATACTAGGAAGCACCTAAAAGACTCAAAACTCTGGGTTGCAACCTGCATATTAAAGGGCAAACACACACTAAAATGATCTCCTTTAGCTCATTCTTTCTTCCTTGGATAAAGTCATGTCAGCTACCCAAGATTACCCTCAGCCATTTAACTGGGTTGTGCAGCCTTTCTGTTCTGTTTTGAAATCAAAGTTGAATTTCCCATGTAAAAAGTAGGAAGTCTGAAATAGGAGGACTTTATGAAACAGGGATGCTGAGACTGAAGGTTAGAGAGCTAAAGTGTCACAAAGGAGCCACACAAAAAAACAAACAAAAAAAAAAAGGACTCAAACTGACAAAAACCAGAATACAGTGGGCTGATAAAAGAAAAGCACAAACGGGGCACAAGAAGCATAACAAAAGTACCATCATTGAAATAATTCATTTTAATTTCAATTTGCATTTGTAGCTAAAAAGATCGATCATCATGGTTGTTAATAGTTGAATCGTTTGATTTGCAAATAAATATTCTGACAGTTAAACTTGTACTTCTGTTTATTAATCAAAGATATACTGTCTCAATATACTCACTGAAATGGTTACATAGCTCTCATTCATTTTAACTCACACTTCTATCACATGAAAATCCTTAAGTATTTTTATTATGCAATTGCTGTTTTGACTTGCACTTCTGTGTTATACTATTATTTATTACAATATTAGAAACATTAAACAACATTTTTTAATATTATACGTAGACATTAAAAAAGACCAGGTTTCTGTAAGCATGTATTAAACATGGATATTAACTGTACTTCATAAATTGAACTATTTACAGCCACTTTATCCTCAAGAACTATTATATCTTGTACTTAACACATACAATTTCCACGGAAAAAGGAGCTATCCTACTTTCAGTTGTCAACTGGTCTATAAATGAAAGTGTTCCATTTTATGATTAAACAAATGAACTGAAAGAAAGAATATCTTTGCAGAGGGACTTGTCACAGCAAAAGACAGCTTAGCAACCAAACTCTGAATAGCCAAGAGTTAGCTGGAATCCATTATTCCTTCCCATTCAGTAGGTTTTAAAACATGCACTGCCTGAATAACTTAAAAATCACAATAAAATGCATTATGCCTTAAGTTCATCTCTATTACAATTACAGAGCAGTTTACATCAGAGAGAAAAAAAATCAATTTAATTCAGCAAATCAACTACATTGCTGCATCACTGCCCAGCGATTTTATGTTAATGAACAGTTAATAAATTAGACTAAATGCTGAAACTTTCAACTAAGCTAAAGTCAAATCTACTTCATTATCAGTTTGTTTTAGGTTTTTTTTTTTAAACACAGTGAAGTCAAAGTTTGCATCAAACAAGCAAAGCTAAATAATATTGGTTTCAATACACTTCCTGCTATCTATGCCATCATGTTTCAATAAGTCAGACCCTATTAATCATGTTTCACATCATGGCCTTGGTCATACCCTAAAGGGATAAAAGAATCCACAACAATGAAAGGAATGATGGAATACATCACATATATTTGTGGAATCATACAAAAGCTCCTCTCCCATCCACTCTCTGTATGTGCTGTACATCCTGAGGATTATCAGTAGCAAAGAGGATTATCGGTGATCTGTGTATTTGCATTGACCAGATTAAGCATCTACACTGAATTAGTCAAACACTGAGTAACTGTATCTGAAGAGATTGCTGAAGCTATCCTAATCCAAACAATTGAAGAAAGTGCTGTATCCAGCAATTATAGTATTTGATTTTTAACCTCCACTTTCCTTTATGCAAAAAAAAGGACTAAAAATCTTCAAAACACAACTGCAATTACACGGGTAGCACAGTCTCATTCAGGAAATCTTATATAGTTTATTCATATATTCTGAAGCTAGAGCCTTCTAAATTAACCCCAACACTCTGTTGTAATAACTATACTTACCGATTTTTTATCTGGTGATGGCTAAGATATGTATCACACTACTTAGAAACTTATTAAGTAACATAATATTAAAAATCTGTGACACAATGTACTTCTTCCTGCAATTCCATCTGTCCCTTATCCATCGCTTACTGAAGCATTAAACAGATAGCATCATCTTTTTTAGCTGTATTGCATAGACTACAGTCTTTTATGACATTACTATCAAAAAAATGAAAAGTTTTTAATTCCTTAAGGTGGGTATAATTAAAGGGGATTAATTATAAAATACAATGATGATATACCTAAGTAATCCAAAGAGAAATCCACAGGATTCAACTAATGCCATTTCAGTAACCCACTGAAAGCCAAACATTTCCACTACATCTTCTTCATAGTCATTTGGAGAGGGATCTAGTCTCAGCAAAACCCTGTAAAATAGATCCAACAATATTCATAAATTCCTCAATAATAAACGCATGGAATAGAATATCTACAGCTGGCTTGTGTACCACCAATACTTTCTGAATATATTGGCAACATGTACACTATAGAGCTGACCTATGTACAAGACACATATCAGTAATATGTATACTATAGAGGTCTCAAAAGACAGTTTATATTTTACAGCAATATGATATATAGCAATATGACAACCCCTAGCTTTGATATCCTAAAAATAGAATATAGTCACAGGTCACAGCGTATTTTGGAAACAAATAAAAATTAACAAGCTACCATCTTGAAGCATCTTCATCCTTATGGAGGGGCTGAGACATAACATACAGACTGTCCTTACAGATAGGGCCACTACATAAAATAACACACTCCACTTCAAGTGTATGTTTGGAATCTATCTTAGTGCACACTACATGCCTAATAACTAATGCTAGAACAAACATTAGCTCCTTCA
>JAOXXN010000446.1:76966303-76989436 GCA_026770055.1 Myrmophylax atrothorax | reverse complement strand
CCGCCCCCTCCCTTCCCCATTCCCTTACCCGGTCCTTTCCCCGCTCCCTTCACCGCTCTCTTCCTGTCCCCGTTCCGCTCCGCCCCGCCCCGCCCCGCTCCGCCCCGGGCGAATCTCGGCGTGTGCCGCCGGCCGCCTCTCCCAATGCCCCCCTAGCCGCAGGGTGTCCCGGCTCCGCTGGGCACTCCTTACCCCGCCAGCCGCAAGTGTTTTCTGGCCGTCTCTCACCAGAACACCATCTTACCGCTGCGGTTTATTAGTGCCCCGCATCAGGTGCAGCCTGCCTTGTACTCACAGAATCAGAATGGTTCGGCTTGGAAGATCATGTAGTACCAATTCCCCAGCCAGGGGCAGGAACACCTTCCCCTAGACCAGGTTGCTCAGAGCCCACCCAACCTGGCTTTGAGCACCTCCAGGGATGGGGCACCCATAGCTTCCTTAGACAACGTGTTCCAGTGCCTCACCACCCTCATAGGAAAGAATTTTTTTCCTAAAATCTAATCTATATTTAAATTTGAACCAACTCCCCCTTGTCCTGTCACTACATGCTCCTGTAAATAGTCTTGCCCTGTCTTTCCTGTAAGTTCCCTCATACTGCAACTGTCCACTACCTTTCTCTGGTTTGTTTCTTGTCTAGGCTTTACCTGACCTCATTTTCCCTCTTCTTGGCCTTCTCAGTCCACTCATCCCCATGCTCCCTCACAGAGATGGCCAAAAGGTTCTCCTGGTCTTTTCTGATGCCTTGCAAACCCAGATCCAACCTTCCCGTGTCTGTCAGGTAATGCTCATTATCTGCAAACACAAGCAATCCTCCCAAGCAATTCTCATCAAGCACGGGAAGTAGTGTTCAGTGCATTTGAAATTCCAGCTGGGTATCATTCCTATCATTTACTGAAGTGCCATCACTGGGTGTGACAGTCACCACACAACAGAGGCTAGGGCAAAAGTTCTGATACCTGTGCCTAGCATAACTTTGCTTAAAATGTACACTGTGCACCTGGTGGCTTCTGGTCTTTTTCAAAATACTGTGTTTTGGATTGCTGTGGATGGATTTAATTTCAAAATTAATGCTTTTTGCCTAGGTTTTGGGTGCAAATTAGCAGCAGTGCACAAAACTTGCTTCTAGTAAGAAAGTTGCTATAAAAAGTTTTGTTGTTTCTGCTGCAGCTTGTGAAAACTGCTATGATTCAAAATGCTTTGTTTGCTCCTATGTCTGTAAGAATCTCTCATTTCCTTCTTTAAATTCCTGTCTAATTAAAAAACCAGTACATCATGGTTAAATAAAACTGTACCCAGGATAACCCTGATTTCCATATGCAGATTTATCTGCACTGACAGCCCCCTCTCCGTCTCTTAGTCTTTCTGTTTCCTCTCTCCCTCTCTCTCCCTCTTTCTCTTCCCCTCTCTTTCTCTCACTGTCTTTTTGTCTCTATTTATGTCTATTGCAGTATGCCTGAATAATTTTCAGTCTTTTTTTTTCCCTCCCCTCTTGCATGCACATGCTAAAATAACTAGACAAAGATGCAAGGTGGTTGCTGCAGTCCCTGTCTCTAGGACAGAACCAAGAAAGCTTATGATTGCAATACCACCTTTCTTTTTTTTTCCTTTCTTTTTTTTTTCTTCCCCAGCCATGCTCGGTGATTAAACTTCCTCAGGATAGGGAAGAAAAAGGAGCTGGAAATGAAATAGGGTTGAGGAAAAATCCCATTGCAGCAGCTGCAGCCAGTGGTGTCTGCTTCCAGATGTGTGAAGATTCCTGGGGTCCTTGTCACTAAAAGGCAGTATTCAAATATTTGGAGACAAAAGCTGCATCCTCAGTGATCATTTTCTTTATTTAACATGGCAGCAGGCATCGTGTGGGGAAAAACCAACATGCTGGATGTTGAATTGGACTTTTCTCCTTTCTGGGATGAAAGGATGTTATCTATCCCATGCCAAGAGGGAACTGAGGTAAGAGAGCTGATCCAGCTCCTGTTTTTCATAGTATATTTCCTAAGCATCTTTTCTGAAACAACCTGTATATGTATTTGTGTGTGTGTATATATATATATATGTTTGTATATTTGTACATTTAGTTTCAAGGCTGTAGGTGGTAATGTTTGGGGGGTTTTCTGCCTTCATATCAGCCCAGAGAAAGTTAATTCACAATATATATTCAGAGCTTGTTCAGAAGGGTTGTTTTGTGGGTTTTTTTTCGAATACGTTTTTGTTTCCAGAGAAGACTTCAGCAGTGACATCATGGTTGACTGCTGATATTAAAACCGATTTTCAAAGTCTTTGAAAAAAACCAAACCAGTAACTTTGTGATAAGAAATTGTGCAGGAGATTCAGATGCTCTATTTTTCAGTTGCACTCTAAATATCGGAAGTCTTATTAAAGCGATAGTGAGAATTTTTTATTATTATTATTTCTAGCACAGAAGCGATGAATGCTGCATAATTAAGTACAGTATTTAATTTGGCTGTTGTGAAGCAAAAGAATAAGGTAATAATTTTTATTGTACTAATCAGACTCAAGATGTTCTCTGTGTTAATTGGGTTAAAAAAATTGCAGTACTTATTAGAAATTCTAATTTCACAATGCAGCATTGACAATAAGCTCAGCCAGTGAATTATTCACATCTTTAATTTGCTCTCTTAATGACAGTGTTCTGTAATCAGAGTGCAGAGACTGCTTCCTATGCATTATGTATGATGTTCAGGACTTAAATGCAGGACATTATGAAGCCTCTCAGTGGCTCAGTAATTAGTTTTCCACAAGACAGGGCTTAGATATTCACAGATAAAAGTCTACAGCTGAGATAATGTTAAGGTGGTGACTCATGCTAACAAAAGCAGGGAAGTTCAAATTTAATGCTGAAACTGCTCTCCATTCTCCCTCGTTGTGCGTAGGTGCAGGGGGAGGGGAAGAAAGTCTTCAAAACTAGCCCGCCATGGTGAGTACGCTGCGGACATCCCAAGGGGGCAACCCGGGGGTTCATTTCGCTTTGGGACCGTGTTTTTGGCACCTTAGCTCATTGGAGGGTGGAGGTGCTGTTGCGTTTTGTGCCTCTTTGTAAACCTTGTGAAAAGGGCAATAATATACACATTATCATAGAGCAATCATGTGTAGGTGAGATGTATTTTAAAGGATATTATTTGAAGCACAGATGTTTGTAACTTTGTCAAGTATGGTTTGTTGAATAGGAGCTACTTTGTTATGTATAGAAACTTTGAGAACACCTAATACTGGCTATATTGCTGTTGTACCTATTTCAGCTGTCATGGTCTGTATACATTTTTGAAAATGTTATTTTTCCAATAGTTTAGTTCTCACTATACAAAAGGTGAATCATGATGCAGGTTTGTTCTGTTTTCCTTGGACCAAGGTAAAGTGATGGAATATGCTTGGCTATGTAACTTTCCTGCTTCTATACAATGCTTAGTGTAGAATAAAAGACAAGAATACTGAAATGAAGTTGGAAAATGTTATTTTTTTCCATACTCAGTTGCTAATCAGACCAGCAGCTGTACGTTGGTCCTGTGTTCTCACATTAGAACAACCGTAAATTCTTACTGGAGACAAAATAACTGACTAGAGAAGGTGCTTTACTTGCTGTGTGTGAACTCTCCAAAGACTTGTACCCTTTTTACAGGATTGTGATTCTCATTGTTAAAGCTGATTTTCCAATAAAAAGTTTTAGGTTTAAATTAAACAAACGAACAAACAAACAAAACAAAAACACTAAAGATCCTAACTTAATAGTAAGGTAGAGATATGGTATTAAGAATTTTGAGTACATCTAGATTTTTAAAGCACAATCTTGTAAAGCTAATGTCTTTAAAAAATTTCACTAGAGTCTACATCTGGAATTCAGTGTTATTAGCAGCTGTTGCTAGTGTCTGGCCTCAAGGCCATGGGACAAATTACTAAGCAAGCAAAATGCTATGTTCTGTGGCTGGACTAGACATTGGTTATGTATAGTCCAGCCTTGAAAGTAATTATCATTAAACTGTGGAATAAAGAAGCTGCAGATTGGACCAGTGTAACTAGGTGATCCACGGACTTTTGTCAGAATCCAAGTGATTGTGTACATGAAGAAGTTGATTGGGTCTTTTCCAGAATATCACTTTTCTTCCAAGTCAAGATCCCACAGCAAGTGGTACTGTCATTACATGACTACATTTCTTTGGTCACTTCAGCACAGAATTCCACAGTTGAAAATTATGCCAAAAAGGCATCATACCTGCCCCCTCAGTCTTCCTTCAAAGCTAGGATGAATACAAGCAGTCTTTTTAAATTAGTGCTTGCCTGTCTACCTAGATATTTGTTATGATTACTTACCTAAGTTATCTATTCCAGCATTTCACTAGTCTTCCCATTATTTTTTTGTGCTTCCTGATTTTTAACTTGCTAAAAGTAAATTACCTGAACCCATTAGTTTTTGCTAGTCAGTTAGCAGTTACAGAGATTTTATTTTCCTCTTTGCACCACACTTTTACATATCTGAGATTTTTAGTCATGTTTTCACTGTGTTCTCTTATACAATCCCTGTTTGTTTTCTTCATTATAGAATTTTTTTTCTTGTACTTCATTCATTCTTGGTGCTGTTCCCCTGGCCTTTCATTATTTCTACTTTGTTGAAATGCTGTGCTCTGAACATAGGTGTGATATTCCAACTCCCATATTAAGTTCTATATTTTCACTTAAAAGGTGGTTTGTCACTTCTTTAGAAAATCTTGTTTCCTTAAGAAAATCTTAATGATACGACTTGCACATTGTGGGTGCAATGACTTCTGTTAACTCAGGATACTGTCTAGTACAATTTGAAATGATGCAACGTGTTTGAATAGGTTTTTAATTAAAAAGCTAATGCTCCTAGCAGAAGTCCTCATGGGTATTTTGTTTCCAATAGCCTTATCTCTCATGGTGAGTACCTGTGACTGACTTGATTAATAAAGTCTGGATGTGAGCTATCATAATGCGCAGCAGTATGTTTTAGATTACAAGATAAAGTTTAGAAGAAGTTAACCCATTCTAACTAGCCTAAAAGACTGACTCTCCATCTAAGCTATGGATCTGGGAAGGAGGCAGTTGTGAGCCCAGTCTGTTAAAGTGGAGGTCCACTAGCTTTTAGCTCTGAGAAAGGAAGGGCCCAATATCTTTCTTGGGTCAGAGGACGACTGTTCATATTACCCTTGAGTTGTCATGGCATGGGATGAGAACAACACTTCCAAAGTCAAAATGGATAAGGTATGTATCTGAAGAGTTAAAGATGGCTGGCAATGTTTCCAGGGGATGAGGGTTAATATAATCTGTTAAAAAACACATAGTGGCTACCAAGGAAAATTTTAAGGACCTTTATGTGGTTAAAAAGATATCTAGTTCATAAATTTGGAATGTAACCCTTTTACTTTCCTCTTACTGGCATGTATGTAACTTCTCTGGTCTGGGAATACTGCAAGTTTTTTTGAGTGCTCTGATTCATATTTCTATATTTGTTCGTATATGTAAAAGCCAGCAAAATAGTTTTAACTTAGTGCAATTTTTAATGATATCATTAATAAAAAGTTTAGATAAATCCATCCGTAGTATATTTCCAGGAGTTGTATTTTGTGCTGTTGTTTGTATTGCTGCAGGCTCAAGTACCATTATAAATATTAGGTTCTGAAGTGGTATGATGAGTTAAATATTTCCAATGTCTTCTCTTAATCTAGACTAGTAATGCAGTCCATTCATATGCATAATATCCCTGAAAACCAGTGGGAGTACTACATTATAAAAAGAATAATAGATACATATGCCAGGATGTCTCCCTTTTGAGTCATTGTTTTAACTTGATTGACAAAGAACAAAGTTAACCAAAATAAATAGATATTGAGAGTGGAGAGTTATTTGATAATATTTTTAATTCTGAATTTATCTATTTCTCCACTGAAATATATATGCCAATGAAATGACAGTAGTCAGAACATCTGATAGAAATCTCAAATGAATTTACATTTACTAATGCTTTCCAGGAAATATTTCACAAGTTGATCATACGCATTCTAGTCAGTAAAATTCTGTATAATTCACTCAATATTACAAATTCCAACCTATATATAAACTTATGTATATATTATGTAAAGTAGAATAGTGATAAATATTCACACTATAAACCAGTTTGGGCTTTTTTTGCGAAGTCATCCTAGAAATAACATAATGTACTGTATGAGTTCACATACTCAATCTTCTATAAAATGTAAATCCATAAAACTTGGCAGTTCTTATCTATATCCATAGTAGGCCAGAAAAAATAGTATAGCAATACTTCATACCTCACAAAATCATCTCACAGCTTTCAAGTGGCTTTTCTTCTGTCTCAACATCTATACATATTTTCTGTACAAACTCTTATCCCGGGAAATGCTTCATATCCTCATTCAACTCCAAGTTTCATTGCTCACTTGCTAATTTTTCAGTTTTTCTTTTTAAACTTTTCCCCATACTTTTTTAGACACTTGGGAGGCATTTACTATTCCCAAAGCATCCTTCCTTAAAATTCTTTTGTTCTGTTTCTACATGTGTTGACAACAGTTAGACTATTATGTCCTTGAAGTCTTCCTATCACACTATCTTTTTTTCATTGTTTTCTTGTAGTATCCCATTTCTTGTCTCTTGCAATGTTTAGATTGCAAGATTATTGGTGAAAACACTGTGTGTTTTTATTCTGTGCATGTATAGAGGGCAATATAAAGGGCTTTTAGGCTCTATCTGGTAGTAGTAATACAAAAAATGTGTACAGTTAATAATTGTAACTGTAACCCTTCTAATCCCCAGTAGCGCAGACTTTTCAACTCTTAACAACTTCTTTGAAATAGAATTCCATCTGGATTCTGGGAAGTTGACAGTTTATGGCAGTAGGAACCTGAGGAAAAAGGGTCCTTGTACAAGGGATGCAGAACTTATCCTCAAAATACTTCTGTTAAAGCCTTCCTTTTATTACCTTTGCTTCTCCATGTAATACTTCATCAAAAAGACCCTAGATCCAATAATGATTATTCTGAAAGCTTTTTGTCTCTCAGGCACATAAATTCTGATGTGTGGTACGGGGTGGCATTACTGACTCTGTAGGTCCAGATGAAGGATTGTATCAGTCCAGCTGTAGACTGAGGGGTTTTTTTGCCAGAAGGAATTGCTTTAGCTGAGAGTGGTTGTGGTGCAGCAGAAAGATTTTGGGAAAAAGAGATATTGTAAAGCTGTGATGTGGTATGAGAAACTGGAAAAAAGAAGTTATTAAAGCTATTACTGGCTTGAAACACCTCTGTGTGTGGCTGGAGGGGGCAGATCGCGTTCTACCAAGCTGGAATGGTGCTCTGCCTTGCCTCATATCCCGCCTTCTTGAGAGCCTTTAGTGCAGCTGTCAGTCACTGGCATCCCAAGAGCACTGTCCCACACCATACCCCCTGGAGCCTCTAATCCAGCCCCATATAGGGGGTGCCCCAGGAGGCCAGAGCAAATAAAACCAACACTAGGCGGCCTCCATGTGATTCATGGCCCTACCGTTCTTGGACTTATGGTAGCTGGATCTACACTGGATCTAAGGCAGTAGCTATAATTCCATGCACACCCCCCTCCCCCTTTCTTTCTTTGCTGCTCTCTTGTCTCCTAATTTCTTCTTGATATTTGTGTAATGTAAGCCTGGATGGGTTGGAACTTTCAAAGTCAGTGCTTTGTGAAATACTTTATGGTGATTGAATACTTGTTTTAAACTTTTTCCAAGTTCCCTTATTTTCCCAGCTTTGTCAGTTAAAGTGTGTTATTTCAACCCCTTGAAAAGCATCACAGCTTATTTCCTGTGGCTGGCCTTAAGGTATAAAATACCTCCCTATTTAGATTTTTGGAGCCTTGTATCTTTTTGAAGTAAAATCCCTTCGATGAGCACATAAGAAGGCCTTGGGGTCTTACATGTGGGCACCACACTGCAAAGAGGGGTCAGGATGTTGAAAGACAACGCTACTTGCTATAGAAGTGGTTGGCAAGAAGATCCATGACGCGTTGCTGGGCAAGGCAGGATGTAGTCACATGACAGAAATAAACAGGACTCTAAGAGCTATGAGCTTTCAAGCATAAATGTGTACAGGCTTCAGAATCCAGGCCAGGTTGGGAGAAGACTATAGAGAACAGGTAACACCAAGCAGGAGCTTATGCAAAGAATGAAGGGGAAAAGATATTGCAGAGTCCTGGAAAAGACCAGTACTTGTTGCAATAAAGACATACTCTACATATTGGAGTTTGGGTTTCTGTCTAGCAGCATTTTAGTGTACTGTGTGTTAGAAGGTATATTTGGGGAAGTGGACAGCACAACTAATCAGTCCAATATGAAGCTTACTGGAACCTCTGCCTAAATAATATCACAAGTTTTTGATGCAGAATTTTTTAAACCAGAATATTTGCTTTATCACCACTACATGGATTTGTAGATGACAGTATTTGAATGAAGGCAGTTATTATGAAGAGAGTGTAATTCTTTGAGGCCAGCTGTCACTCTCCAACTTGTGCTGTCTAATGTTGGGACACAAGGCTGGGCTCCTGCTTTGCTAGTCAGCAAAGCTTTTTCTCCTGACTTGTCCAGAGGCTATAAGTTTAGAAATCATATCAATGTTTTGTGTGGATATGAATGTGGGCATCATACAAAAGCACTTGGTGTAAACCACACTTTCAAAGAGATGTCTAAAAAGCAAAAGCTAGCAAAAGCTAGCTTTGACCAGTATAATTTGAGAATTACAAGTCATTCAAGGAAGTGGATCTCCAATAAGCTTCATCTGTAGTTTTCAAAAACACACTGTTTTGTCTGTTCTTGTGTCATCTCAGAAATAATCCCTTTTCATTTTCTCAGTGCCTTGTGCTCTTTGCCTCAATGTAACCTGCCACAAAGAAAATATTGGATGACTGTTGGATACTTAGCATAACTTCAAAGATTTCGTACTTAAAATATGTTGATGTTTTACCCCTCTAAATATTATAGTAATATTTGTATGATGGAAGGATGAAAGTGCCCTGCGTATCCTAGGTCCTCATTTAGCAACATTAGCAAAAAAATTTTCAAAGGCAATGGCTCATATTCAGTTTCTCATTCTACATAGTTTAGTTGTATGATTTCAGGAATTCACTTCATCCTCACATCTCCATTCCTCAGGTGTTTAATAGGAAAGGAAGTCCTCCTACTTTTTGTAGAATTTAAAGTTCAAATCTCTTTGGAACATATGAATTTTAATGCATGTTTTCTCTTTTAGTATGTCATGAAAGCACATTGGTGCCATCTTACACTTATTTAAAGACACTAGGAAGCTCCTAGGTACTCTAGGACTTGAGCAAACATATAAAAACAAGTTGGTATGGGCAAGTGTGGAGATCAACAAGTGTTTCCAATGGTCAGTGTAAAGGAGTCTGTTGAAAGGAGGTGGGGAAAGACCTGATTTTTAAAATGAGAAATGGTTTGTAAAAGGGGTCACTTAATATGCTGCCCATGAAATACATTTTACCTAAAGCATTTTACCTAAAGCATCTAACTATAACTTCAAGATTTGCAGGGGAAATTTGTCATAATAATAATTCTTAAAAGGAGTTGTGCATTGAGGTCTTCAAATTTTAATTGTGTTCTTTAGTTTTCTTTTGTTTCTTATTTATTTTAGGTAATGTTTTCATGTTCACATTTTGCAGACCTTTAATATGATTGCCTATTCCTCTGTTTCTTAGAGCATGGTGGCAACACAGTCATATAGCCCTGAGGCTTCTTCACCCATTTTGTCAACCATGATACTTAATTCAGTGTGTGGGATAAAGTTGTTTGAACTGTATCATAGAGCTATTTTTTTGTGAACTATACTAAAAATATATTTATGAAACTATTTCCTACTAAGTTTGTGGATTTCGTGTTCTGTTTTTTTCCCTAAGAGAAATTGAATAGTGAAGAAAGGACAATCTTTCTCTTTAAAGGCATTCCAAAACCTAATTGGAACCAGTAAAAACAAATGCTTTTAAAAATGTATCTAGAAACCAGTACAGGTTGTCTGAAGATGAGCTGTTAACCAGTACAGTGAAACATCATATACAAATACCACTTTTCATCAGTTGATATCAAAGCCTTTGCCAAAGTAATGACCTTAACTTTCATTTAGCAGATGCCCTGGCTACCTAATTTGTAAAACATGGGTGTAAAATGATGCAATCTTTGTTTTAACAGGAACAACTTAAATAAATATAGCTGAAATAGACATCCTGGCTGAAGAGTTCATATTAACAAACTTGAACATGACTGCACAAAGGAACTGTTTTGCAGTGTCTGTCATAGATTAAAACCGGAGGAGTTTTGTTCCCCTGTCTGTATCTAACCTTCAAAGGGCCAGGTCTGTATGATAATTGAAAACAATGCTACTGTGATGATCCTATCTTAGATGGCCATAGGATGATCTGAATGTGGGTTGTTTTATTCTTTTGACAGAGAAAGGCTTTACAAGATGGTAGGGTGATGATGATATTTGATGACTAGATCTGAAATCTCCAGAGGTAAATTTCTTCCTGGCAAGAGAGTAGAGGAAGCTTGTCTGTCTGGAGTAATTTTCTATTTTGTAAAATCTCTTATATTTTATTCTGTCTACGCTATTTTTAGTAAACACACACATAAGATGCAAGGAATTTTATGGGGGGTTTTTTAGAGATTTCTCAGGTTTCCTGAGAGTTTTGTATTGTAATTTTTCCAGGTGTGTTTGTAAGACATTGAAGTACATTAAATTTTGCTTTTGTCAGTCTAACATATGAAGTTTAAGCTTGGAGAAATGAAAGTAGAGAGCAATGAGAATAACTTGACAGCAGTCTCACATCAAGCTTAAACTACAGAAATGAAAATACATTATCATGAAAACTATATTGGAAATTGTGTCTCAAATTAACTAGTGGGCATAAGTGATGAATCATACCTAATTGCGTGTTGTATATTCTAGTAGATTTAACAATACTTACCAAAATAAGGAAGCCAGTGTATTTGAAAAATGAAAATTGTGCAATGGTATGTTACAACAGCTTAGACCTAATAATTTCAAGTAGGTTAGTAACAGCTGTAAAATTGTGCTATAATTATATTTAGAGTTAGCCACTTTTAGTCAACCATGTCCAGTAAAACAACACTCTGAAGATATTCTAATTTGTCCCTTGCTCTGATGTGATTTTCAGTATATGGCTGTCCTTTGTGCACTTAATTAGGAAAATAACCTCTCCCACTTCAACACCTAGTACAAATATTGAATGTTCCAGGATATTGTGAAAGTCCATCTTAGAGAAAGGACTGAGGCAATGGCCCCCTCTCTACCACTCTTTCTTTGGGGAAAAATGCATTTTCAGAGGTACATTGAATGAATGGTATTTGCTTCACTAAGGGATGAATTGTAAGCAGCCCTCACAACTCTGAACATATAAGACACACCCTTGCACTTTGGTGGGAGAAGCTCTTGCTCAGTCCCTTGTCCTGGTGCATGAAAGAAAATGGTTCTTAGCAAAAAAAAACCAAAAAACCCCTAAGATCTGACCATTTACCTTAGTGATGAAAAACTACAATTTTATTCCAGTATGTTGGACAGCTGCTCACTGAGGCAGATATTTGAATAATGAGACATTTGAGAATAGATTCTTCCTACATCAATAAAAGGAAAAGGTTTTTTTGTTTGTTTTTTTGTTTCTTTGAGCATAGTGAACACCAGAGATAGTAGTGTGGGTTGAAATGACAAAAAATGTTTTGACTTCATCTGAAGCCTATTTAAGTTGAATTTTAATTTTTTAATGGAAGATATTATATCATAAAGTATGCAGAAGCAAGTAAAAAGAAAGCCAGCAGGAAACTTACTGAGAGACTTGAAAAAGAGAGTAAGTGTGACTTGTAGACTGTCATTCAACTTTTTTGGTATTTACCAATAGAGAACACCTTTATACTGCTCAGTAAAGCAGATGGACTATGAAAATTTGCCAGGTTATGGAACAGAATGTGTTGGAGAACTTAAAGTGAAAATCTGGCAATTTATTTAAAAAGAGGTTTAGCTTAGGGGTTTTAAAAATAACAGCTGATTATTTAGTAGCAGCAGTTTGAGATACTTAGAGACCAGTTTTTCTGAACCTTTGTTCTCTGTAAATTGTTTTTTGTTTCTGAAGTTTCTGAATTCACATTTCTGATTGCTTTTGAGTATTTTGATCTTGATTTTATGTACTTAGCTAAGCCATACTTTAGATATTCACAGGAGAGTTGGGAGCATTTTTAGAGAAGTGTTGCCAGTCATCTTTACTAATTGAATCTCTTGTATATTAGCACAGTGATATAATCTTTTTGAAATCAATACTGTATCTTGATACTTCTTAGAGCAAACTATTATTAGCACAGAAATCAGCTAGTTACCAGATAATCATAGCTACAGAAAAGCAACCTGTCCATTATAAGTAAACAAACAGTATGATCATTAACCCACGAGATTTTTCCTGACCCTAAAACAAGGATCAATCAAGCTGGCTATGGCATATTTGAAGTGCTAGCACATTGGTTAGGGTCTCAAAAATGATATCACTGAATTAGCATATTGTTTTGTCCGAGCTAATATATTGTATATCTTAGCACAGCAGTTAAGTTCAGCAGATCGTTATGCTGATGCAATACTGCTGTTCTACTTCTGCATCAGGACCTACCTTGATCTGAACAAATATTTGGGATGTCTTCTCAGTGCTCTGTTGCAAACACGAACTGCAGTCTCTCACCATCTTAATTTTGAATAGTAGATTTTTGAAACTCAGGGTTCAAAATGTTAATGCTTCTCAAACGATTATTAATTGACAAGGCAAACAAATCTTCTATTTTAGTAATGTTAACACTGTTTAGGAACTTGCTCTTAGAGAGTTAATAAAGTTAAGTAAATTGTCGTGGAAGGCTTAGTACTGTACAATAGGCTGATAGGAGATTTTTTTCCACTTAAGTTCTGCATTGTTAAGTTGCAGTAATAACAGAAGTGATATGATCCATCTCATGTTACTAACAGTGTTCTACAACTGCTGCTTTCAACCTGTATTGGATATTGAACCAGTTGGAATTTTGATGTGATTCCATTCAAACATTCTTAAAACATCTGTTACACCCAAAATCTGATCCAAAGGATAGACTAACTTCCTACTACAAAGCAAACAGTGTGGCATAGTAGCAAAATGCACATTTCCTTACACGTATGTTTCTCTAGCCATTTACAGCACTGTTTGGATTACTGTTAGCAAGAGCAGAAGATGGATAAAATACTTCAATTCCATACCATGTTTGGATATTTTTATGTGCATGATTCTTGATGATCATGAGCAGTGAGAACTAGATTGCCTGTCTTGGTGATTAAAATTAGATTTGTGGAAGCTTGGCACCTAAATTCTAGAAAATAACACAGAAAATCAGTGCTCTTTCAGCTGGCTAAATCTGCATGTGCCTTAGTCAGCACATATGTTACTGTGATCTTAATTTCCACTTAAATTTAGGTTTTGCATGTAGTTACCTTGGGTAACCACTGCACCCTGGCTTCTCCTTAATATCTGTTAAAAACTAGAGGTAAAAAAGGGTAACAATGAAATGATGCCTTTGTACTCCGAGATGTTTTTGATATGTTTTGTGAGAGGTGCTTGATATGCTTTCAGTGCAGATGGGCAGCACCAAGTTCTACAGAAATCTGTAAGTGTGATCACATCTGTGTTTTCCTGTAGCAGGTTTTAACTACCATAGTCATAACCTCAGTAGTCTGAGAGGGATGGCTGGGGGAGCTGGTGGGATGAGTGGGGAAGCTTTGGTACTGAGCCTCCCTGCAGGCCCAAGTGCCAGATTCATAGTGCAAGGGAGAAGAGAGAGTGGCAGGCTGCATGCCAAAGAGATGGAGGGAGTGGAAGGAGCAGTGTACCAGTTGGCTTTATATTTTGTATTAGAGGGTTTTTGGTTTAAGAAATAGCCCTGCAAGACTAAATTAATCCTTATTTCCTATGGGTTTGCATTTGTGAGTTGATATTTTAATTAAGTAATACTCAGGCTGCAGTATAAGCTTACCCCTTATTGGACAGAGGGGCCTTGCCTGAGAAGTAGATTCTGCACTGCTCAGTAAAAGTTGCATTCACATTTTCTTTTAGCTAGCAGACACCCTATCCAGCTGCCTGCTTTCACAAAGTTTGTAGGAATTTTAAAGCTCTGAGACCTTTTCCCATGTATTGGACTTAGATAGAATTGGTTGCTGGACGTGATCAAGAGGAGCTGAGCAAAGCGGCTCATTTTCCTCAGGAAACCGTGTAAAAAGGAACAATAGTCTTTGGTTCAAGGAGCTTTTTGTTCTCTTAGAGTCTACAAAAATTGCTGCCAAGCTTCGTGTCATAGTAAAGATATGGTGTTTCTTTCATTTAAACTAATTTAAATATACTCATTATTTCTTATTCGTAGAAACCTGATCCATATCCTGAAGAATCAGGTCAGGTGCCAGACTTTAGGAGTAGGAGCTTCTGATGGAAAGCTATTACTGATGCTTGTCTCTACTCTTACCCTAGAAAACTGAACTACATGCCCTGCATTCCTCTTTCCTTACTGTCCTCTGCTCTTTATATCTCTGTTATTTTATAGTTTATAGTATTCGCTGTTTTCCTTTTCTCTAATGATTATTTTACAATGGATCGTTCACTTTGGTAGCTCCAAATAATCCCTTTCCCTCAATACTTCATAATCAAAGGCAAAAAATTTCAGAAATTATTGCTAGGTAGACATTTTGTGTGCTTTTTAAAAGCATTAGGTTTCTTTCTTATTGCTTTAAAAATCTTTAAAAATTTTAGTTAAAATTATGTCATTTTTCATTGTCTCTGTGTCATCAATTTTCTTAATCTAGGAAAAGAAAAAAAATTGGAATGTATCTAGGAACATGAAGTGATAAATCGAAAAAGGTTGACAGTTGGTAGTAGCACTTTAATAGAATCATCTTTGATAACAACTCCTCTGATACCTGTTATATGTGCTCATGAATAGCCACTGAACTAACACAAAACATCTGCTGCTTTGTCTGAATTTAAATGCCCCAGTCTGATAACCTTGTCAAGAAATTTGCCAGTTGCCTAGAACTGAAATTCACATACCAGTCCTGACCCATCAAAGAGAATGAGGCTCGACACATGGAAATACACGTTAGTAGATCCAAAGATTTTGTCTTAAGCATTACTTTGTATTGCTATGTTTTACATAGAAGTTAATGGTTCAGAGGTAAAGAGTACTGTAATTGTATAGGTAGATGCACAGGCACTGCCTCCAATGTACCCCTGAAAAAACAGGCAGAAAAATTTATTTAAAACTGGATTCACCAATGCATGCATGTGTAGTAAAACTCTACATGTTCATATTCCAGATTCTTCAAATTTTCTAGAACTCATCCCCTAAACAGCACTTGAAGAAATATTCCTTTTGCAGCATCACAGGCATTTGCAGTTTGTTTTGGGGGCATGTTTTATATGTTATATGTTGAAATTAAGTTTCCAAGAAAAAAAACACAGTTACTTGTAGATTTCTGTGGTTTTTCTTACTGTATCTTTTCTTCTGATTGTCTCAATTGTGTTTGACTGAAGCTTCTTATCACTTTTTTTGGTGAAAGTGATTGACTGATGAAGTTTTATTTTTGCAAATCGTTGAGTGGACTTACAGTTTTTTTCACTGCTTACAGTGGAGATTAAAAAAAGTATACAAACTTGGTATTAAGGGGAAATATTTAAATCCTGTTTGAGCTTTCATTCTTGAATCTTATTAACACATATGTGTGATGTGGTACAAATCCACACAAGGTAATCTTCTGCAGAAAAGTTGATAGTGCAGATCCTGCACCTGGAGAAGAATAACCCCAGGGAGTGGTACAGGCTGGGGGCCAACCTGCTGGAATGCAGCTCTGTGGAGATGAACCCGAGGATCCTGGTAGACAACAAGCTGTCCATGAGCCAGCAGTGTGCTCTTGTGGCCAAGAAGGCTGATGTTATCCTGGGGTGCATTAGTAAGAGCACTGCTAGCAAGTTGAGGCAAGTGATCCTGCCCCTCTCTAGTAAGCCCTGGTGAGCCTACTTCTGTAGTGCTTTGTCCAGGTCTGGGCTCCTCAGTACAAGAGAATCATGGAGCTTCTGAAGCAAGTCCAGCAGAGGGCAACAAACATGATTAAGAGACTGGAGCATCTCTCTTATGAGGAAAGGTGGTGGGAGCTTGGCCTGTTCAGCCTTTAGAAGAGAGTGGGGACCTCATCAACGCCTACAAGTATCTGAAGAAAGGGTATCAAGAGGATGGATCCAGGCACTTCTCAGTGGTGCTGAGAAATAGGTTAAGAGGCATTGGGCAGAAACTGATGCACTGGGTGTTCCGCCTGAATATGAGGGAGAACTTCTTTACTGTGTGGGTAACTGAACACGGGAACAGGTTGACCAAAGAGGTTATGGAATCTCGCTCACTAGAGATATTCAAGAACTATCTGAATGCAATCCCGTGCAATATGCTCTAGAATGACTACTTGAGCAGGGAGGTTTGACCAAATGACCGACTGTGGTCCCCTCCAACCTTAACCATTCTGTGATTCTGTGAAGCATAGCTTGTTAAATTCCTGGTTGTCTTATTACCATAACAGCTGGAACAGATTTGAGACCTGATGTAGAAGTTCCTGAGGCTGCTTCTTGAAGGTCTTTAGCTATTTTTCTGAGAAATTTAAATGAGTACCTTAAGACCAAAGTTTCTGTGCTTTTGATGCAGAGTTGACAGAAATGTAGTCCTGGAGCATGAAGGGGAAAGAGTTTAAAGAGCAACTTGAAAGCTGTTTGTTGTAGCAGTTGTAGGGACCAGCCTAGACTTGTTGCTATGGTCTTGGGGAAAAGTAGCAAGACATAATTTTTTCCAAGTGTGTGTATATGCAGAAATATATGGTAAGCATACCTATTTGTTGATTTGTGTATGTGTTTGGATATAGTTGGTTACATTATTGTTTTCTAGACAGCTCTGACTCCCTTCAGTGTAACAATTACATAAGTAACTAAAACTTGTTTCACATATGTGTCCAATCAGTTAATTGCTCTTCTTTTACTATTATTTTGCCATTTTTTTGTGGGGTTTTGGTTTTTTTTTGAGTTTAGGTGACCAAAAATCAGAAGAATTTTCAAAGACAGGATTAGAATTCTGTAAGAGTGTGTATTTTTCTTATTGTCATCTGGACATATTTCTGCATTATTAAATGTGGGCCCTGTAAGCTAATTTGCATGAATTAATAATTCTTATAAAAATGAAATAATTCAATAGTTGTTTTATATATACTTCATCTTCTTATCTATTTAATAGCATATATGACTTACAAGTAAAACCCAAAGTAATCTCATGAGTTTCTTGATCGTGAAGCTTTCTCTTTAATAAAAGAAAAAAATCAGGCAGAGAATCTATAAGTGTACAAAAAAATCTTTACTTCTTGCTAAAAAGAGAGGGAGTGTTCCAAAGAGGCTATACTGAAAGATCTTCTAAACTTCCTTCAATATTTTATCTATAGGTTTATCTCTAAAATTCACAGTGAGCAAACAAAACAGTGCGACTGAAACAAATGCAGAATTTCTCAGAAGAACTTAAGGAAAATAATATAGAGTGGTGTTTGTTTAGTGTTTGTTTGTTTTTTGTTCATTCAGCCATGCAATTAAAAAACTAGAGTTGGCAGCAAATGAAAGAATTTGAGTCCCAAAATTGGGATGGGACATGACAAAATACAGAGCTCTTTGCACACAGAAGTTATGGAAAAGGGTTAATGACTCAATGTCCTGATGAACATTGGTGACAGGTGGTGTTCCTTAGAGGGGTGTGTTTGGGCCAGTGCTATTCAGTGTCTTCATCAATGACATAGACAAAGGGACTGAGTGCACCCTCAGCAAGTTTGCAGATGACACTGGTGCTCTTGACACACCTGAAGGACAGAATGCCATGAAGAGGGACCTGGACAAACTCAAAGAGTGGGCCCATGGAAATTTCAAGGGTTCAATGGAGCCAAGTGTTGCACCTGGGCTGGGGCAACTCCCGGTATCTGTATGGGCTGGGGGATTAATAGATCAACAGGAGCCCTACTGAGAAGGACTTGGTGGTGCTGGTGGATGAAAGGCTGGACATGAGCCATCACTGTGTGCTTGCAGCACAGAAAGCCAATTGTATTCTCGCCTGCATTGCCAACAGGAAGTGGTAGGTGATTCTGCCCTTCTACTCTGCTCTGGTGAGACCCTACCTGGAGTACTCCATCCAGCTCTGGAGTCTTCAGCGTAGGAAAGATACAGACCTGTTGGAGCACATTCAGAATAGGGCCACCAAACTGATCAAAGGGGTGGAGCACCTCTCCTATGAGGAAAGGTTGGGGGAATTGGGATTGTTCAGCCTGGAAAACAGAAGGCTCTGGCGAGACCTTATAGCAGCCTTCAAGAACCTAAAGGGAGCCTACAAGAAAGATGGGGACAAAACCTTTAGGTCAATTTAAATTATATACATGGAAGAAGATTTTCCAGTTAGCGTGGTGAAACACTAGAGTGAGGGTGGCTGCCCACAGAGATGGTGTATGTCCCATCCCTGGAGACATTCATGGTCATGTTGCACTGGGCTGTGAGCAAACTGATCTAGTTTAAGATGTCCCTGCTCACTGCAGAATGGACTAGATGACATCTAGAGGTCTCTTCCAACTGCAACTAGTCAATGATTGTATGATTCAGCCTCATTCTAGTGCTTATAGTTTTATTATGTTAATGCCAGGAGTTCCTAAATTTGAAACTTTCTTTGGTTTCTCAAATAAAGGGAAGACAGAAAAAATTCAGTATTTCTGTAACCATACTAATTCTAGAAATCATTATTCATTTTTCTGTCTGGCTTTGGGAGAGATGGCTGCCATACAGACCACAGATGCTATTGCCTCCTGAGAGGTGGAATGTGCATGTGATGAGGAAACCTAAAATTTGCAGGATAGTTCCACACCAGTTGATGCAGTATTAAATTTCATTAAACTAAAAAAAAAAAAAAGAAAGAAAAGCTTCAACAGGTAATACTAAAACTGTTGTGAGAGCCTGAAGTGTTTAAATACTGTGTTAGACAGAGTGGAACATCTGAAAAAAAGGCACAAAAAGTGACTTTATTAATAAAAGTCATATATATAAAGAGGAACAGGAAGTACAAAACTGAGGTCAGTACTATTTTTATTTATCTCTTTTACTTTGACATTTTTGTTAATGTCTAGGAAATCAATAAAGGCTAATTTAATTGGCAAGGATTAGAGAACACATAGGAAGGAACACTCAGGATGTGTGTAGTTGGTTTCAAGAGCACTTTGAATAAAATATATTCCTTATAAAGTAAATTGAATGGCTCTTTTTGTCTAATTGACTCATGTTTCAAGCATTAATTCTTTGGAATACTCACTGTACGAAGCAAAGTTTGCCGTATTGGATATACAGAAAGTATTTTGTTTGTTTTAGTTATTTTCATACCCTCATAATGAATACCTGTCTAGGAATCATAGCCCTTTCATAAAAATCATAAATCATAATAAATGTAACTTAAAGTGTCAATATAATACAAGAAATGTACTTGTAACACCTTGTTAATCAATAATGGTCAAAAGTTAAATATATTCCACATGCGTAGTCTGTGATGCAGTTTCTCTGAAAGAAAAATGTAGGGGTTTGTGCCTGCTAAAAGAAATTAACTAATCAGTAATTAGTATGTGGAAAGTTAGATGTGTTAATTCTGGAGTTAAGAATGTGGTTGCATGTTGAATAGCTAGCAACAGAAAACACTGAGGCACTGGCAAGATTAAAAAAGAGATTTTTCAAAGCTGAAGAGAAGCCGGATGTGCTTTCAAGCAGAGCACCTGAACCAGCTGAAGGGGGAGCATTTCAAGTATGTGTGTGTAAGCAAGGAAATGCCTACAAGGCACTGTTATGGGGAAGAAGCCAACCCAGACCCTTCCTGAGAAATCAGCACACTGGGGTGCCTCTCTGACGTATCTATACAAATGTAGAAAATAAACATGAGGATTTCTGTGCAGTTGCAGGGATATGATCTTGTTGTGGTCACTGAGATGTGGTGGGATGTTTGCATGACTGCAGTGAAAGAAAGCATGCTCTTTAGGAAAGACAGGCTGGGGGCCAGTTGTGTCAAATGTAGGCTGCAGAAAGTTGCAATCAAGTTGAACATGAGCTAGCAATGTGCCTTTGCCTCAAAGACATCTAGTACCATCCTGGGCTGTGTTAGGAGAGCAGAGGTTGAGGGAGGTGGTCTTTCCACTGTCCTCAGCACTGGTGATGCCACACTTGGGGTGCTATGTCCATTTCTGGGCTGTCCAGTACAAGAGAGAAAAGTCCAGTGAAGGGCCACTAAGATGATGGAAGCATTGGAGCATCTCTTCCATGAGGAAAGGCTAAGGAGCTGCTGCTGTTAGCACTGGCAATAAAGGGCATTGTAGCTTGTGTTATCTGGTGAAGTAACGTTGTTTTAGCTTATAGCAGAAATATCTTCTGATGGTTTTCTTTGGTAAATGAACAGGGGAAAACAAGCTGAAGTGTGCGTACCAAAAGTTTGGTGCAATGTATTCAAAGGTGTGGTCTTTTACTTACCACCTTAGCTGAGCATTGCTGAGAGGAGAATTGAGTTCTTCACATTCACTTTGAAAAGACTCTTGTAGAAGCAGTAAATCTGCCTCATACTTATGGTGAGACTTGTTTTAGAAAAAAACAAGTGTGTAGTTTATTTCCAGTGCATATTTGCCATAAAATCGAGATTGTTTAATCACTGCTATAAGTCAGTGTAGCTTGTAGTCATGAATAAAAGCATGAGTACTTAATTAATTGTTGGCTGGTTTGTTGGTGCCCAGCTGACATACAAGACAATAAGAGCATCAAGATGTTTTCAGTCATGATTTACATGTGTCTCACATGACCTCAGCCTAGCAGTAGAATAAGTTGGTAAATGCAAAACATTTGAAGATGAAAGATCTAATCCTATATTTTTAGGAGTGCTCTGATTGTTGCTATAATTGTGAGGGAGCAGTCAAGGAAACAATTCTGGTACATCCTTACTGGGGTTAACAATATGCAAAGGAAACTAGAGAGGACTTTTAGCCTTCTTATTGACAGTTACCAGTGAAATACAGACCCATGCATCACATGACTCAATCACACTTTTGGGGATGCATAACTTTTGTATGCTTCCTATTCAAAATATTGACTAGATTGTGTATGCTCCCAGATAGTATTATGTGCGTTTAAAGAATGGTGGAAAAGGCAACACAGAGAAATTATATTCCCTTTGCAGTATCAACACCCTGCTGAACAAGGATGTCCTCTTACTCTAGGATACCTGCATTACATTAACTGTTTCTGAAGGAATTTTCTGATGGAAGTGTCAACAGAAATCTATCAACCAAATGTATATTTGGATATATGTATATCCATATAAATATATATAAATATATATATATGTATAGCCTTGGATAATATTTTTCCACTTTAGAAAGAGTTTAAAAATGCAATAATTGTCTTTTACATAAAGTTTTGTATTTTTATGCCCAATTAACTCTATTATATTACAATATAAACATGCTACTCATTATTTAGTGTATTAAACTATTGAATACATGCATGTAAGTGTATGAATGTCCCACAATAAATCACTACTTTACTCTAGGAGATGTTCATGTGAAGATGTGAAATGATGAGAGGAAGACACCCATATACCAAACACCTCATTGTGACTTCACTGGAACTGCATACATATTAAAATTAAGCATGTATTTGCAGCAAACTGCAGACCCAAGCAGAAGAGTGACAGAAAGATGAGAGACAGTCAAAATATGTAGTTATAGGCATATATTTCCCATAGATAAAGAAAACTTCAGAGCATTAAATTTAATAAAAGCAAGAAATTTTAGAGGTTGTTTCAGTCTTTGTTCTCTTTAAATTTTTTTTTTCTTCTATTTGTCTTGTCATCTTTTTTGATCCTTCCTGGTCTGTGTTTATCTGTATTTCCTTACACATAGCACCAAGACCTTTAGTGATTACATGGTCAGTCGAGTATCTCTAGACAATGAACAGTGGGATGCTGTTAAGTAGACTGTCACTTCACAAATAAAACAACTTGTAGGTATAACAAACATTTAAAATATGTTGCACATTTATTGTGCTACATTATTAAATTATAATGATATCTTTGCACCTGGATGATCTGATGTTCTGTCATTGAATATCTTTGTTGTTGTTAGATATTCATGGAAAAAGCTGGGAGCTAAGAGTTAATCTGGCAGTTAATTATACACTGAATTATTATCATTACAAGACTTAAAACGTGTGGTATGGAGCCCAAAAAATTTTGGTTAATGCACATCATAATTCTAAACTTGGAACTTGGACTAAACAGGGCTTGTAGCACTCATTGCTTAAACAATCTCTGTAAAACTTCACAGGTGATTTATAAAAGTGTGTTAGCATGGGCTCATGCTTCATTCATTGATATCTGGCTGTTGAGACATGCATCTTTGGTACTCATAGTTCTTTAGCTAGGAAAAAAACAGATACATTTTTAAAGTTTTATCATTTATCAATTTGTGCAACAGAAAAGCAATAGTGCTCAATTTTTATGAGTAATTGTAGGTTGATATTGAACTACTTTTTTGGGGGAAAATTCCATCAGCATAGTCCAATGCTCTCATGAGACTGATGATGTTGAATCTGCCATTTTTGATGCCCTAAAATCTGCTGCCACCAGAATTTCTTTTCTTAATGTCAAGGACTGGTTTGGCAGTGAAACAGGGGTCATATTGTGGAGCTGAAGAAAAACAATTTCAGTGCCAAAAGACATGAAACAATTGGTGCATAAGGTCAACTGATGTTCTTGCCAAATGCTTCATGGCATTAGACCCTTCTAAATCTTTCCTTAAAAATCTTCCATCAAAAGATTGGAATACATTAATCTTGTCCTTTACTACTCCACAGAAAAAAATGAGTAGTTCAGTATTAATTTTGAAAGTTATTTTCTCATGAAAAAGAAAGATTTTCAAAAATTGCATTTGCATCTCTGAACAAAGCTATATTCTTTTATGCCTTTCTAACCTG
>JAOXXN010000446.1:76935385-76964083 GCA_026770055.1 Myrmophylax atrothorax | reverse complement strand
ATTCTATAGTGATTTAAGAGAAAGTATCTAGTAAACAAAGATTAAAAAAAATTAAGTTAGGCCAAACCAGTGTCAAATTAATGAAATGATAAAGGAACTGAGGGCATAAATTGATTTAGTGCATTGCTAGAAAGAGTTAATTTTCAAATTAATATGTTAAACAAAGCAGATTCTACTTTATGCTGTGTTTGGTCCCAGCTTTGCCTCAGAAAGGACTGAATGCTTCTTCCATTCAGAGTAACACCATATTGTGCTATCCAGAAGTTTTTCACAAGCCTCCACCAAAAGAGTGCTATGCCTTCAAGGCATAACTAGAGCTCACTGGAAAGCTGCTCCTTTAAAAAAATGCTCATTGAAAGATGCAGTTTCATTGAAATGGAAATGTACACAGTTTCATGGATTAAAAGCCAGAAGGGAGTACTGTGATCATCTAGCCTGGCATACTGTACAACAGAGACCTCGTGGCTGTCTTAGTTTCTTCCCATTTGAACTAGGTCATGTCTTACTAAAGATAAAAAGCCCCTCTACCTTTCTTTTTAAAAAGCATACTTCAAGGATGGGAGTGTCTACCACAATTTTCAATGAGGTACTCATCATTGTTAATTAAGATGTTAATTCTGAGTTTGTCTGCCTTCAGTTTGTAGCCCCTGGGTCTTGTTAGGCTTCTGTCTATGAGACTGAAATGAATTTTTGTCTTCCTATGTATATATTTATAGACTGTAATTTAGATATGAATTATACTAAGGAGGTGAAATTTCTTGATTCTCTCACTTTAGGTCATACTTTTGAGTACTTTGATGGTTATATTGCGAATACTTAGCTACTTACTGATACTATTTTTGACTCTTTGATGCAGAAATTGGATGTGTTATTTGAATACTGAAGTAGGTGATGCTAAGTGGTGTCTCCATTCCTGTTTGAGATTCCACTGTTTATACATCCACGTTCATGTTCTTTTTTGACTGAGATTAGGAAAAGTTTGGAGCTATCCAGATGGTCTAAAACTACAGGGAGTTCTTTGCTTGACAGCTTATATTGTAAGCTTTTAGGTGTTTGTAATTTACAGCTCTATTGTCACCTTTAGTGACACTAAATCATACATTGTTGCATTCTTCTTTGACACTAAGCTCTGCTTGGGTTTGGGATTCGCTTATCCAAACATCAGTCTTCGGGAAAAGTAAAAAAATTTAAGAAGGGGAAGGACTAGTCTGCTGACGTAAACGATAGTTATATTGCCATATTCACTGTGTGAGAGTTTGGGGGCTGAATGTTCAGCCCAGACATGGGAGATTTTAGTGCAATTTCTTCCTTTGTGTCAGGAAAGACAAACATTTCCTAGTCTCCATGAGAATAGTTTTACTGAGTAGACAGAAAGTGATTTTTTCTTTCTGCTAGCATGAATATGCTGTTCATGTAAAGCTGAGTAGGTGCATGAGTTCACCAGCGTACAACAGAATATCTTGTTTTATTTCTTAACTACAGCAGAGAATCACTTTGACCTGTCAATGGAACATCTTGACCACTGAGATAATGGTGCAAGTTTTTTCCAGTTTTGCTGATTATTATTAAAAAATCCCTATTTCTTAAAAAAATTTTGTCACATTTGTATTCTTTCCAATGGCGAGTAGTGAATATTTAAGCAGTTTAAAAAATGCTTAAATTTTTAGAATATGATTTAATTTTTAGAATAGGATTTAATTACTTTTAAACTTATTTTTCAGTATAAATATGCTGTTTCTGGGAATGTCTGTTCTATCTTGTGACAATATTACAGACAGGCATTGAAATGAAGTTAGAAGATGGATGGTATTTAAGATAAAGTTATTATGTACGTTGTGGCAAAATATTACCTTTCTAAAAGACAAATCATATGCTAATTACAATGCCAATTACAAATAGTTTGGTCTATGCAAGGGAACAGTGTTTCCCAAGGAAGAGTGTGACAGGTATGAATATAGAATCAGTAATATTACAGGTCAATTTTCATTTGTTTACAACTTGCCTAAGTTTGAGAATTTGATTAAGACTTTGCCATGATGGTGTCTGCCTCAGCTAGTTTGTTGTGGTAATTGCAGCTAAAAAAGAGAAATTAATTAAAAAAAATATGCTATTTTAAATTTAAATACTTTGTGGCTCTTGTGCTTTAATGTGGGACTAGCTGCTATGTCAAGAGTATGACTTGGTTGACTAGTTGTCACACTGGTTCTTCCTTCTCCACACTTAGTTCTTCCTTCTCCCTTCCCCTCCTCCGAGATTTTTCATATTTTGAAAAACCGTGGTTTGTGTTCTCAGTGTATGTATAGCCAGCAGGAACTTCTTGGAACTTATTTTCTAATACTCAATCCTCACTAAGCATGCTTGATACTTTCATAATTTGTAATTGTAAGAGATGGCAACTGAATATACTTCCCTTCTACATCTAACAAGAGCTTGTGCATCCACCCCAGACATTCAGTTGTCCCATCAGTGCTAGGGCTTGGGCCATTCCTATTGAACTAGTGAAAATGTTTCAATTGAGAATAAATTTCCTTCCTAGGACAGTTCTGAGCCAGAATAGCAAAGAGGCATTGGAAGTGTGTTTTGCAGTGCAATTCTTTTCAGTTGGGCTACTGTTAGTGCTGGCCTGGCTGCTGGTGCTTGGACTGGCTTTAGGTTGAAAACAACATATCTGCTGAGACTTAAAAGGATTGAGACAGAAACTAAATGAAAATTGGAGGATGAAGTTGGAAGTAATTGTGAAAAAGACTTTTTTTGGAAGGTAGCTTTAGTCTGAAAAGCTGAAACCGAGAGATGAGCAGTATAAGAGTTTCATTTGCCTGTGTTTTAGTGAAATCTCCTTTCTGCTGTGCATACACAGTTCCACATTTCCTGTGTAGCCAGTCCAGCTCTTACTCCAAGGATGTCTCCTGATTTCTAGTCTAGTTCACAATCATGTCCAGTCTCACCTTTTGCTGACCTCTTGGCAAATTTCTCTCCATAATCTCTGTGTGGCAGAGCCTTTCTGGTCTAGTATGGGTGCTTAAATAGGATGAATGCTCATCTCATTCCTCCGCGTGCTTCTTTTTGCCTGTTTTTGCCCAGCTATTCTTAGATTTCTTTGTCAGAACAATCTTTCTAAACTCCTTTTCCCTGAACTCTTTGCCCCCTGACAGGTAAGTGAATTCTGATCCATGTTGCCTGACCGCAGTCTGTGCAATTGAGATGAAATATGTAAATATTAAATACAGGTTTCAGTTAAAACTATTTCAGCTTCGTTGATCTGTTGTTTGGCATGCAATGTTCTGCTTTCTGTGTTGCTCATTTTTGCTCTGAGGTCTGAATTGCTGCATTTTCATGCTGCTCAATGTCCGAATCTTCATAGTCTTAATTATTTTATTTCTACAATCTCCTAGAGAAATGAGGAAGGAAAGAGAGTGGTTTTATCCATATAAAATAATTCAGGATATAGAAATTGAAAAAAGCTTCTTAGAATCTAATTTTTCAGAGTATTTACCACCATATGCTATCTATTAACTTCTGTATGTTGAAAGCAGAACTCCTCTAAGATTACATTTCCAGCTATGTTATCAGCATTTTTGCAAAAGATATTTAAGAAATAATCTGGAACAGGATATGTGGGGACACAATTAATGATACCTCAGAAAGCCTGATTTAAGTGCCTTATCAGTGTTATTAAGGCATGCAGCAGGAGGACACAATCCAAGTTTTGCAGGGAAACTATCACTTGTTTTGATCATGTTACCTTCTTTTCAATTGTGTAGTTGTTTATTACACAATTTCCAGGTGCTGGAGGAAATGAAATAAAAATTCTACCTACAATCATGGTTTTCTATCAGAGCAGATTCATCCAAAGCATCAATTGAATCTGGAATTTCCTGGGAAAGAGTAGTGGATGTTCATGATGTACCATAGTGTTGTTAGCCAAAGGTACAGAGGCAGAATTACTCCTGGATTGGCAGATATAAATCTATTTTGAGTGTATGATATGCAATCCCATTGGCATTGTATTAGTTTATCAAGGTAACTGTGATAGCTGAAGTTGAAATTTTCATCTGTGGCAAATAACTACTTCTCTGTTCTAAACATACGCTTTGGGAAAGTATTAAATCCTAAGACGACTTAAAAAAGTAAGTGCAGTGTTACACAGTGGAGATGTAGTTCACTATGGATGCAGTTTGGATGTAATTGTTATAAAAATCAGCTGCTATAGTTTACTGGTAAGAAGGGCTTTGACAATAAACATTAATTATCTGAGGTTCTTCAATTAGAGCACCAAGCAGCACACTTGGACATACAAAGTGTGTTTACTGGCTACCAAACTTATAAATGGAAATGGGTATAACTGACATTTGAGCCTCTGTAGACCTCAGCCACCTCTTTCAACAGAAAAGGTAGCATTTAATAATCAAAATAGAGGTGTCTAGTGCTATTTGACCTAGCCTCCAGCTGTCGCTCCAGAAGGACTCAGATTTCCTCTAGTCTCATGTCTGCCAGCCCCAGGCCTCAGATGCCCAAGGTGTCTGAGATGTCTGTGTCTGAGACACCAAGTCATAGTTGTGTATACATTTTTTATCTAATTTGTACATATTTTGGTCTGGGAGTGACCCTTTCGTAGATGCCCTTCAAGGATTACATGATTCAGAGCTCAGAGATCTCCTGAATTAGGGAGATATTTTTCTTAGAGATTTTTAATTTTAGTAGTCCTTGGTAGATTTTTGTTTCCCCATGAATATTTTGATAATTTTTGAATGAAATTTAGCATTAATGATTCTCTGAACATGTTTGAAGGATTATCTTCTTTTGTTTATTTTGAATCTTCTGTTAGCTATTTTCCTTTATCATGTCTTACTGCTTCTATTGAAAGGGACAGCAAAAAATACTTTCCTGTTCACCTTCTTCAGGCTACTTTTAAAATATGGTCTTTGATATGTCCCCATCTCTTTTCAAGACTAAAGATTCCTGCTCATTCTTTGTACAGAAATTGTGCCAATTTTAATGTATTCTTTGTCCTTTTCTGTAACTTATCCAATTATATTTTATTCTTTTTGTGGTAAGAAGGACCACCAGATTTATACACTGCATTCAGATTGGAGCTGTGCTGTGTATGTGTTCTGTGGCATTATGTTTTTGTATTCTGTTCATAATATTAATAATTTCTCTTTTCTCTCTCTCTCTTTCTCTCTCTCTCAATTTTTTAAAATACAGTTATTAAGCATATTCTTTCTAATTCCAGGGACTGATGTGTTATAACTCCAAGGTCTTGCCATTGGAGAGTATATACTTCAGAGTCCATCATTGTATCTGTAAAGCCAAAATTATTCTTGTGGTCTATGAATTTTTCTCTGCCTATATTGAATTTTTCTCTGCCTCTTAATTACCTAGTCAGATAGTATCTTAATATTTCAAACAACCATTACTTTTACTATCAAAAATGAACAAACTTTGTAAACTTCAGCCTTCTTTCAGGTCATTTATGAGTCTGTTTGACAGTACAGGTTGTAATATCGGTCCCAGTGACATGCTAGTTTTCACAGTGAAAACTGTCAAAGTATTCCTTAACAGCCAGTTCCAGCAGGCTCTCCAATGGACCCACAGCTGGGCTAGTTGAGCCACCCAAACAAGCTTGTGGCACCTCTGTGATAACATATTTAAGACAGAGCAGAAAATAAAGGACAGGGAGAGGAGAAGGGAGCAAAAACACTGAGATAAACAGCAGAGGTAACATCAAGGTCAGAGGAGGAGACTTCCAGGTTGTGTAGGAGTCCCTGAAGGACCCACACCAGAGATGATTTTCCTGATAGGAACAGCAGCGTACAGAGAGTCAACATTACAGTAAAGTGTGAGAAAGAAGTAGAGGTAGAGAGGAACAGCTGTGTGCTGGCTGTAACCTCTTCTCTTCCTCTGCACTGCTCAGGGGTACAGAGAAGCTATGTACTAATGGGACAGCCAGTTATCTACTGGAGATTAGATGAGGTGTTCTCATTATTGTTTTCTGCCTCTTCATTCTCAGTTCATGTGTGTATTCCTGATGCACATAGCTTGTTTAGCTGATTTAATTCTAAAACTTCTGTAACTTTTATCAGTAAAACTCCAGTAATTGTACCAGTCTTTCCTATGTACTTTGGTGGTAGTGTTGACTGATTTACCTTCTTTCATGAAGTTTCTGATATAATTGTAAAGTCAATTTCTTATTTGAATCTAAATGTTTTAAGTCCCCTATTTTTTGCTCTTATTGCATTTATATAGAAACATAGATAATATTTAAATTTCATGTTTTAATGTGATTGTTATGCATTTTTTAATTTTAATTTTACTCTTCTATCTCAGATTTTGAGGGGTAGTGAAGAAGTAGGCATTTATGCAGTGGTTTTTTTATGACAAAACGTTTAAAATATGTAATATTCTGGATCCTTCCCTTGCCAGAGATGCCACCTTCATTGACTTACCTGGAGATAGTAAGTTTTTAAAGTGCAAGCGGTCTCATTCTGTCTTGACTTCAGAAAAAGTTCTCTTGTATAGATTCTCTCTGCCTCCAGTTCTTAATATATCCTTCCTCTTGATGTCCTTTATTCAGGCATGTGTGGAGACTTCTGTCTGAGCCAATAGGTGGTACTGGTACTGAGAATATTTCAGAGAATGCTGCCATCAAGCTTCAGGTATTTTGTTTCCCCTAGAACTCCAGGCCTTTTCCCTTTGGTCTGTTCTCTTGTCATTTTTTACATAGCTTGATGATCTCTTAGCTTGCAAGCATTGGCTTCTTCCTAGCATTGGCCCTGACCATTCACTGCCCTCCTGAACCCAAGAGCCAGGACATCAAATGGTACCTTTGGATGTCACAGACTTAGTATTAAACTGCAAGCTGTTTTCAGCCTGACTGTAGTATACCAATCCTTTCACTAAAAAACACCCCACAAAAACAAACAAACCAATCTGCCTTCAGATTTACATTTGGGAAGCTGGCTTTTTGTCTTGCAACCTTTATTTCTACAACTCGCTAGTTATATGATAGTGTATTTTCAAGGTGGACTGTTAATTTATCTATATAAAATGTTTATGTACAAAAATACAGAGGATTGTCAATAGATGGTGTTATTTGAACGATGGTAGAATTTATATTTTCAACAAATGCTGTGCCAAATAAATGTCCAATTCCTGATAATTTTTAATTCTATAAAATCTTAGACAGATAATCCCATTCTACTTCTTTGATTAAAAAAAGCTCACCTGGTGTGCAGTTTTCTGGAATGAAAAAGTGCCCATCCCTCACTTTCCTCTGCAAAGCTGAGACAGGTTGGGGTTCCCCAGTTATTCTCTCCTTCACCTAGCTTCTAAGAAGCAGTATGTAAATGAAGGCAGTTACACAGCTATTCTAATGAAAACTGGAAGTTTTGTAGGAGCCATCAGATGTAGGGCTCAAAAATAGCTTAAACCATCTTCTTCCCCTATTTTCACTTCCATCCTCCTTCTGAGAAATTTATAGTTATGGGTAACACAGAAATATCCAGAATATTGTATGTAGATCCTCCTGTTGTGTGATTTATGATGACATTCATCCACATTCATGTGCACTGTTCTTTTCAATTAACTTGTTTAACAACAACAGCTTAGTTTCTGGCTTAATGTAAAAGTATCATCCCTTAATAATGCAAGTAAAAGTTCTACTTATTGTATTAATACTATATCTGACCAAATCAGCATCACTAAGGGTAATTGAACATGACAGTATTCCAAACATGAGTGCTGGTGATACATCAACATTTTTACATGGCTTGTCGTGTAGTAGAATCCTCTTTAATTTAGATATTCCTGGTAGTGCAGTAAGTGATACAGTAAGCATTAGAAAAATGCCCAGTAGATCTCCTTTTTTATGTTGTTGTTTCCCCTTCCCCTCCACCCCCATTTTAAGATATAAGAGTCTTCAAAAGTGAAAGGTATCTCAAAATGGGTGTAAACATTTTACTATTGATCTAATAGAAATGTAATTGCAAAATTTTTGACAGTAACTTTGAAATATGTACAACTTTGTAAATTTGAAATATGCACCAATCAAAAACCACGGTGTGAACAGGGTGGAAAAAATCACTGAGTCTCCTCATTACATTATAATGTCTTTAACGTTAGTCACATGTTAGATCTAAAGTGCTTGACTTTAGCCATTTTAAAGATTTTTATTAATATAATCAGTGTAACTCTCAATAGTTATATTTCTAATAACCAATTTACTGACTTCATGTTCTTGTCAAGATAATTTATATATATATATATGCACCATATGTTCTGTGAATTTTTTCTTTGCCCAGGTGAGCATTTAATCTTCCTTTCTCCCTAAAGGAATTATCCATATCCCTGAAATCAGAGGATCCTCCATTTATTTTTCCCGTCTGTCAGACCTTCCAGCCTTAAGACCTCCAGTCATAATGATCATCTTTTCAGCAGAGGGCAGCATATGGCATTCTCAGAGTCCATCAATTCCACTGTTTAATTGGCTGTAGAAATCACTGTTAAGCTGAAACTGATTCTGAAGCCCTTCCAACTCTTCTTGACTCTTAGGCAAGATTTAGATTTTGTTATCCTTTGTGACTGTATGGAATATTTCTCAGGGGAATGATCTGTAGTAATGAATCTGTTAAATAAAGTGAAAGTTGTTTTCCCTTTTCTTTATTGTTACAAGAAAGCAATACTTCTTTGGTAGAAATTTTCATACTAATGATAGCAAAGATTCCATTGTTTCAATAAATTGAATAGATGCTGTATAGTTACATATCAGATAATTTTCATTGTTAGTAATCTTAGGCCATTGTCTTCATAATAATGGTAAATCTGCTATGGGGACAAAGGCTTGGCAAACCATTTGCTATTGGGAATTGGACAACCTAACTCTCTGAGCTACTAATTCTGTTTTACAGTAATTTAAAACAAAAAAAGGCATTTTATTTTTTAACGAAATTTTTCCCTTCCATTCTATGTAGAAAGAAGAATGAGTTTACATCATGTTTTATTATTCACATTTTGTTTTTTTAATTTTATCATATTTTGCTCATTTTTCTCTCTTCTTCTGTTGCCTCTACAGAAGGGGAAAGATATTCTAAATATATGTTTGATATTTAAGCCAAAACCTTGAAAGAGGCTTGCATTAGCTCACACTGTTTGGAGGACCAGATAGAAGTTTTTTGATCTACGAGAAAAAAGGTTTTATTCTAACTGCTTAAGTTGTTCATCTTTGGCTGAGTATTAAGACTGCTGGGCTTCATGAAAATATGCTGTTTTGATATGATGGTTAAGTCTCTTGTGAAGTTTTGTTCTAGCCTCTTAAAAACATTTGAAGCATTTGACTAAGTTGTTAAAGTGTTTACCCACTGCTAATGTAATCTGTGTTTGTACGGTTCCACTATGTCTCCAGTTTATTCTATTTCTTTTTTCACATTTATTTATAAACTTTTAGATATATTTTATATATATTAAATGTGTAAGGTTAATTTGTCTGCACTCCCCTTTTTAAATTTTTTGTTGTTCTCATTTCTTGAACAATCATAGTCAAGGAGAGACTGTTCTTTCTGCACTTTGATATCCCCAGATATTACTATCCTTTCCATAAGAATTTTTGCAGCCTTATTATTGACTAGCTATGAAGCACACAGAAGTGAGTGTGACAGCCTATGTAATTTAGAACACTTAATTTATCTATTATATCATCCACTGAGTGATAGCATAATTTGGGCAATTTTAAGTATGGCATAACCACCCAGTGAGTGGTTAAACCTCTACAGTGTAGAATGTCTGACATACGGTTTGGCAGCTGGAATTTACTCTCTTAAAAAACCCAAAAGATCTCTTGGAGAACTTCAGCTTGGAATGCTTCCTGAGCACAACCAGTGTTTGTGGTACTTCAGTAAAAAAATATTGCAGCCTTCCACCTGTTGTTTTAGAATGTTTGGAATGTTTATGCCACTGCATACACTGGAAAAATGTTCTTCTAAACCAAGATTTTTAAGCCATTCCTCATTTTTTCCTGACCCTGAGGTTAATATGTATTCTGAAAGGCCTTTAGGACAAACTCAGGTGGTTGTTGAAGTTATGCTGGGTTAAATATTTTCTCAAGACTTTTTCTGCATTTCTCTCATTTTGTCAGAGCAGGGAGCAAGTGCTTAATACTCGGTGTAAGTTTTCTATTTTCTGTACTAGTCCCATCACCATCATTGTTAAATAGTTTTAAGCTATCATTTAAGCCTTAAGGTTATTTGACACTGCTTTAACAGTGGAAAATTACTTAAGTCAGGGCTTGGCGTCAGTTTTGTTTCTGGGAGTGCTCACTCTTGGCAATTAAAGAGAACCTTGAAGTAGCATAGATGTAGGAACCTTATTGAATTTTGACTTCCAGCTTGCATAGCTATGTCACGTTTGCTTTAATCCAGAACAGCCACTTCATCTTCAACCTCTCAGCCCTGCTACTCAAGGGAAACATACAAAATACCTTCACAAGATAATTCTGAAACTAAAATTCATAACTCTGCTGGGCACTAAAACCCATGGACTCAAAAGAGACATTGGTTTTATGATGCATTATATTTTTTGCCACCCCAGGATAACCTTTCCATGCTGCACAGACAATAAATTACTTGTGTTTCTCTTGCTCTCTCTCTCTCTTTCTCTCTCTCTCTCTCTGTTTCATGGGAACAAACAAATGTATTTTCTTTCTAATATTTCTCTGCCTCATATTTATGAACTATCTTATTTTTTAATTATTTTTTTAGCTAATTAATTGGTTAGTTTGATGAAATTAAAACCAGAGAAATTGTTCTCAACTTTTATTTAGTTTGAAAGATTGCTATCTCTAGTTCAGATTGGAGGAAAAGCTTTAATGCCTGAAGGCTTGTCATTTTCCTCCTCAAATATTTTATTTAGTCTAATAGGAGATAGTAACACTTATTATAAATTGTACATGACTGTACTGTTAGAACAAACAGTTAGAGCAATACTACTTAATTGACATGCTGATTACATGCAACTAATTTCCACCTTTCAGTTCCAGAAGTTTTATAGAAGTTTAATAGTTTGTCCAATCCAAACTCATAAGTATCTGTAGTTTTGTATTTTTAATATTTTTTCTTTATTATACTTGTGTTATTGTGCATGTGGTTTGTAAAACATTGTGAGACTGATCCTGCTGAGAAGTGATGTGTGTTTGTCCTATTTCCTATTTTCAAACAAAAATGGAAGCAACTAAGGGAACAAAATATACTTGATCACAAAGGTCCTGTTTCCAAGATGAAACACTAACTATAATATTTACTAATTTCTGAAGTCTCTTGATGCTCAGTGATGTCCTCTGAAAGGGTGATAAACTTCAAGCTGTATCATCTGCAACTAAACTCTATTCAGTTTCTAATACAGTCAATAATGCTTTGATAAATCTGGGAAATTCTGAAATGCTGACAGTTTCTAAGATAATCCTTTAAAAAGTGGTTGCTGGTACCAATAAATTTTAAAACAAAAACTATATTGCTCACAAAAAGTGCAATAAAATGATGTGTGCATTAGTACACACTTTTCATGTCAGAGATTCTTCAGTGAAAAAAACCAAAATAAACAGCACACACTATCTCTGCAGGTACAAGACACCACAGGAGATTCTTCTGAATACACCCATATGGTTTGGTGCTTATTCTTAGCTGGTAGAAACAATGCCATATATTTGGATCCTGCCTCTCTCTCTGGTTTTGTAAAAGTCAGTAAAACAAAAGAAAGAAAACAAAGAAGGTACAGGTTTTGGACTCATGGCATGATGACATACCATCTGAGTAGGAAACACAAATAGCCTGCAGCATCAATCAACTTTAACTGCATTCTTGTCATGTTTCATAAACCAGAGCAAAACTGGACTTGGTCAGTGTGAGATACAAAGTCTGTGAGAAAACTGTTCATAATGCAGAAAGTGGTGCATGTGCTTCAGCTGTTTGGTATTGTTTTTAAAAAACTATGGAGTGTCTCATTACAAGTAAAGGGGATAATTTTTTTCTCAGTGGAAGATGATGTGAGAAGAAAAACAAATCTCTTCCTTAACACCTCCCCCTCAGTGGTTCTCAATCTCTCTCTCTCCCTCTTTTTCCTAGTTAGATTTTGTGGGGGTTTTTTTCAATGTTTGCATGTATTTCTGGTGATAATCACTGTTTTTTTAACTATTAAATATGATTGAACCATATTAAGCTTCAATCACCTTAAGGTTCACATCTGGTTATTTTTCGGTGTGTGACTAAACAGCAGTACTGTCTCTTTTTTTGTGTGTATGGGCCTACCTAGCAAAATTACAATTCAGAGACATAAGTGCGTGTTGCATAATAACCTCAGGAAGCTACTACTTTGTTGCAGGATTTATTATTTGTATTTAAAATTTCAATTTAAATCACCATTGTAACAAACACAGAACACTCTTAAGAATAGTAATTGTTAAATATAATGCTCATCTGCAACTGACCCTGTAGAAAAGATTCAGTGCTCTTTCAAAATGCTCTTTGTTGTGACAAGCAGTCATAGAAACACTACTGCCATAGCATTGCTCCTAGTTGGTCGACTGAGGAGACTTGTTACAAATCCAGTATCAATCCTCTATATACTCTTTTGATTAATACAGAGATTGTGTATAATTTTTATTGTATAATAGTATCTCATACTTCTAATCTAAACCCAAAATAACAGTAGAGTTGGATTTTTAAATTACTTTTATATTTTTATTATGAAATTCTTTTAGTGGAACACAAATTGAATGTTTAAATAATATTTTGTATTTAATTTATATTTTCATTTAGTCTTACATCACACTATTAAAAATAAACCTATTCTGTTTTTGTATATGTGTAGTTTAGGAAATCCTTAGGTTTTTGATCTTTTTCTGAAATTTCAGTTGTGCAATACTACTCTATTTGTCATAGCAAAAGAAAAATATAAACCCATCATTTCACTCTTCCCAGTAAAATTTAATAAAATTATGAATCTCCTTTCTTGATAGATTAGTGAAATTAAATTGTTTTCCAGTGTATATAAGTAGTTTCATCTTTGCTGTAGAAACCAAAGCATCTTCCTCAAAATCTGTTGTTGAAGAAACAGAAGATTAGGGCAGGTTGAAGCACTGACCTGTACGGGATCTCTCACCTTGTATAACATTAATAATGGATGTCACTATTTACTAGCCCTCAAGAGCCCACTTTAGAATATATTGTATTTACTGTGAAACTTGAATAAAGGCAGATGCTGAAGAAACAGTGTTTTATACAATAAGCCATATGTGAGTTTATTATTATAAAGTATGAATCCTGACTACTTTCCAGCCTTTTAGTGCCCTTCTTCCTACCTTCTAAAAATACCTCTCACTCTCTATTTAGAATTTAGTCAAGTAGTCTCAGTTTGGCATTTTTTAATGTTGGATTTAGCAAAACTTATTAATGTAATACATGTATGTATGATTAACTTATGCTTGGATTTTTCTTAACCAAGTGATTAGAGTGGAAATGCCATCCTTTGGCAACTTGCTAATATCCTCATGGAGGCATAAATGGGGTTGGAATCCGTACATCTATAGCAGAGAATGCTGCTCTTTGAAGGAACACACTCACAGTCTTTTAAGTAACAGGCTTTAACTATTCCCGTGGCTCAGTAGGTGTAATTAAGACACTTGGTTCCTTTGTGTTTTCCAGTTTCAGTGGAATGCCAGGGTTTGAAACTAAGGATTTGGTTCCAGGCTGCAGAGAAAGCTAGTCTGAAGTTTCTAGTCTTCTGGTTTGTTCTTTACAGCTTGGTTGATTTTTTGTTGTCACTTGTCTTTCTCCTCCTTTCTTCTTTCAGAGCTAATATACTTGCCCCACTTCTCTTTGCTCCAATAATCTTTGTTACTTGCTGCATCTTTTCTTTTCTTCCCTTATTTAATCTGTCCCTCCCTCAATCACTCAGATCTCATCTAATGTTGGGCCTTTCCAGACTCACTATCATTCCTAGCTTTTTTTCTGGTTGTTTAACCAATTGTACTTCAAGTCACTTGAACCAACTTGGTATCAGCCGAGATCCCAGAGAGTCCAGCTAATGCAAATAATCTCTTTATTTCAATCTCACTCAGTCTGTGGTACAGTGGTTCTTTAGTTCCCTCTTTTGATTTTAGGCAATAGTTCCACTGCCTTGGTGCTCAGTTCTCAGCCCGAGCCATCCTAATCAGTCAATGCAAGGCCTCTAACATAAATCAGCAGTTTTACTTATACCCAGCCTCAGACTCTTGCTGTTCATTCTGCCATTCTACTGCCACACAGATCCTCTTACAATCTAGGTCATTCTAGGTAGACTGATTTTGATCTCTTGTTCTGGAACCGTTTTATTCTGCGTGAATTATACAAGGTGGATCTACATTATCAGTCTGGATTGTTTTTCTTAATTCTCTCTGCAGTCCCAATTCCTCTGTTTGCTCCTCAGTCTTTGGCTTACTCTAAATATAGACCACCCACACTGCCCTAACCTGGTTGTGGAGATCAGAATGGCTCTGGAGTGCATTAGAACTGATAGGAAGACACCTTGGTTGAAATTCATTCTGAATCACATTTAGAGTAGATTGAGCTGGGATGTCTTTTTTGCTCTGACTTGTTTTCTTCTGACTCCATCACCATGTAAGTAAATAGCCCATGCAACCTAGGCTGGCATAAGCAGAAGAATTCCATATGAGTAGCTTTACTAGGCCTTTTCAGGAATATCTAGCTGGTAGGAGCTCATTCAAGATCTGATTTTAATCTGTAACTGTTCAGATACCTTAAGTATAATTTTTTTGGTAGGGCAGTGTTTATTAAAGGTCATAGGTTGATATTATTGTGGACTGCAAGACTGCTTTTTAATGTTGCACCTTAATTTGCATCTAATGTAAAAAGAGCTACTATTGAGTGTGGGGTGGAATTCAGTTACGGGCTGCTCTGTGTTAATTCTTGGAGTTCCAAGAAGGATGCAATTGAAAGACGTGGATGAGGAAAGACAGATGTATATCTTCAAAGATTAGATTGATACAATGGTTTATTTCTACATACTTGTATGGTCCCACTGATAATTTATGTCTAACTCTGTTGTAGAAGACTATTTGAATAATAATTGCTGCAAACAGTGTAAGCATATAAATGAACATGGCCAGGCATAACATGCAAAACTGCATTGTCCCATTCATTTCAAAAAGAAATTCTCTTGTTCTATACATCTTAACAGGTCGAATGTTCATTATAAACATAAATGTATGGGAATGTAGGTGGAAAGGTTAGTTGGATCTTTCCCACTCTTTACACCTAATAGCACAGCATGTTAGTCAGGATGATTTTATTTGCTACTGTTGTATTTTTAAAACCAGGATCTAGTGGCTAAGAGTTAGCATGTACAGAATAAACTTTCAGCCAGGTATTAATATTGCCTAAGTAAGATACCTGTAGTATTTCTCATATGCATAATCTTGACTTTGTCATGTTTTCTCTTTCATTTTTCTAGGCAATTTCTGATGGTATCACGACTCCATTTAAAACTGATCTTTCATAAAATATATTCCAAAAGGACTTAGACCAGATATACAGACATTTAGATTTGTCATTGTTATTAAAATTGCTGTACATTCAAGTTGCCACCTTCTATTTTGGTATCAAACACTGAAATTTTTCAGAGAATACCATTTAACACTGAGATCTGGTGAACTGCTTGAGATTGGAAAATCACTGGATAAAACTAGTGAAACATATAATAAAACAGGAGTGGGAAAAAAGGAAATAACCATGTAACAAAAGCTGCAAAAATAGTGTGTTTTTGGTTTTTTTAATTTGTACAAATAAAATCATATAACATAACTTTGCTTTTATATACTGTCAAACAGCATAAGGCTCTTAGTTTCTAAAAAATATGTTTTGTTTTATTCTTCCTTTTAGTTTAATATTGCTACTAAATAAAAAAATGGAAGTATTTTATTTTTTAACCAAAGAAGGCAAAAATAAAATACAGCGACCTCTGGGTAAATCTCTATGGTGAACAACAACCACAACAAAAGAAGATGCTTGCACTTTTATCCCTTGTGGGGTTCCTTTTAATATTTCAGAGCAATGAACATATGGCTGTTACTATCAGCTCTGGTGTATTTGCGGCGATGCCTATCAACATCCACCAGAGAGCAGGGCAGCTCCAAAACCCACATCTTTTATGCTGTGGAAATTGATGGAGACAGCAACACAGCCAGCTTCTTGGCCAAACAACATGGAATGCAGTTCATTTCAAAGGTCAGCGCATATTTAAACTTGCTTCATTACTCCCACCTTTATGCTTGAGATTTTCATTTTTTCAAAATCAGTTTACCTAGAGGTTCCTTTAGAGACAGAAAAATGAAAGTGCTGAATCCTATTTTCATTTGGGGATATCAAGCTTTTTATCAAATTATAGAGGTGGCTTTTCAGAATATTTCATATCTGATCAGAAGGAAAATCCAAAAATAATTTTCTCTTTATTCAGGAGTCTTTCAGGCACTGGGACTGTTTTATTTATTACTTAATATTGTGCTCCAGTCAATCATTTTGAATTCAGACAGGAAAATGGAATTTTTATTTTTAAAAGGAAAAAATCCTGAGGAAAAATGCTATGGAATAAAGCAGATTTTATTATTTTAAAAAATGGAAATATGTCTTCTTTTCCTCTGCTGTTTTATTTTTTTTTAAATCACAGCATAATAATAGACATTTATTAAACAAACAATCTTACATAAAATCAAATATTAGTTAATTACAGGCATTTTTTTCAGAGGATTTCTATCACTGAGCTTGAGAAATTATGACCTTGTAACACAATGAGAAAAATGTTTTTCTTCCTTTAGACTCGTATCTCAATGCACAAATTTTCTGTATATGTGCTGTGTGTGTGTGTATAAACATGAAGTATATATTTATATTGTATTTTGCTTTTTTATAACTTTCCATTGAAAGCAGGTTATTCCTGAGGTGTATGTTTACCCTGGGACAGAGCCTGAATAGAAGAAATACATTAATACCTTTCAGTTCCAGTTACTGGTTTATAAAACTGGACCCATGTATCAGTGAAACAGTGTTAAATTTTCATGTTTCTTCTAGTTCAGAAACATATTGCATCAGTTTTAGTGGATCACAAATAAATTATTAAAACTTTTAATATGTTAATCTGTAGCAGCCTCCATTCATTGACCTGAAAGTTCTTTGCCAATTTTAATGAATTAAGCCTTGAAGTGCTCCTTTAACTTTTATCTCTACTTCTCAGATGTGAAAAGCAGAGGTAGAGTAAATAAAACAATTTGTTCAAGATCCACACAGGAGGTCTGTGGCCCAGTGAGAAATGGAAAAAGCATTTCTGAATTTTCAGTTCTGTACTCTAGCTGTAAGAAATTACCCTTAAGAGAGAAAATGTAATGAGCTTATGAGGGTGAGGCAGTGCCATACACATTCTCCAACAGCCACTATGGTCTGCCCTAGGTATGGAAATCACTGAAGGGCCCTGAGGAAAACTGCACCCAGTTTTTTGTTAGAATGATGATGACACAGCCTTCCCAGTGTGTTCCCCTTAGTGTACAGATATTCAAATAGCCACAGACTCTTGCACTGAGACCCAACAAACAGCACTGAGGTATAAGACAGTAAGTATTTCTTTAAAGGGTTACTTCTGTGACAGGGTTGCTAAAAAGGTTCTTCTTCAGGGTGGGAGTAGTGTGGAGGTACTTTGTACAAGGGGAATAGGTGACACTTTCTATTGCTATATACTCGGGGCATTACTTATAGCTAGGCTGATAGAAAAAAAATTGGCAGTATAACAGAGCCATTTACACTGTATTCTTTGTTCTGTAATGTTTATAAAAGAAAACACCTTTCTTTATTACAGTGATTATGAATAAGAAAAAGAAAAAAATGGAGAGAGATATGCAGAAAACATAGGAAGGGTTTTCTTCCTGGGAATTTCAATTTTACAACCTGTTGTATAACTAGCAGATACCTTTCTAAGCATTCTCATTTCAAATATGGGGGAAAAAAGCTTCTGTGGTATTTAAAGCTTATAGTCTTTAAGCCATGAGGAGCAGCATAAAGTATTAAAGATTCAAATATGATTAAGCTTAGTATTTTTTCAAACTTTTTGTTGGCTTGTAATAAGCTTACAGCATGTGCTATGTGATAAGACAAGATGATACTAAAATATTATTTGGAAAAATAAACCTGTAAAACATGATAAAACTTGTTGTCGTTAGAATTCCTGGGTAGTCAGTAGTATTAGTAGTACTTCAGTTAGGAGTTATGTTCCTATTTTAAGTTCCCATGTAACAAAGCATCTGAAACATATACTTAGGTTCAATCCTTTTTCAGAAAAAAAAATCCTAGTCATTTCCCTAAGTTAAATAGGATCTAGGTATATCCTTAACTGCTTTACTGGATAAGGCTGGCCTACTGAATGGGGCTCTTGGTGAAAAAACAGTTTTGTATGAGAAAAGTGACATCAAAGACTGAAAATGCTATCTTTTAAATATGCTGCTGTCACCACAGGAAACAGACTCCTGTAGAATAGTAATTATGTGTAACTGTGACATCCTTGCTTCAGCATGTTAGCTGCAATTTAGAGTTGCAGTTTAAAGGCCTAACTTCCCTTTGGCATCAGGATGATACAGTGGATAAAGGCAGTGAGTTAAGTGTGCTGCTTTGGAATGCTTCCTCTCATTAAATGGTGTTATTTATTAATATGCAGATGCTTGGCAACAAAGTAGGAAAATTTTAAGTGCAAAAAAGGCTACTGATTAGTTATCACATTGGAATGCATTATTGAATGACATTTAGCATATGAAATCCAAAATGTTACACTTTTGACATTGGTTGCAGTAGTATTTCATTTCACATTCTGTACCAGCTCTAACTTACTAATAGAAACAGTATAGATGAAGAGTTCTTTTAAAACTTACAGTTATGATTTTTTCTTAAACTTCAGATTACTGACTTAAAGTTTCTGGAACCAAAATACCCATTGAATACTGTGAAGATACACCCAGCATGTAGGAGAGTCTCACCAACTCTAACCTAATCAAAATATTTTGCAAAGAAATTCTTACTTTGGTTCAAAGTTTTGCATTTCTAGGTGATAGTGTTGCACTTAGTAAATATTAGACAAGGCAGTGAATATGAAATATAGTTATATATCAGAGCTATAAATTAGAATCAAGTGTATGTTAGGCTTCTTTCATACTGTTGCACTTTCAGTCAGTTCAATCTCTTTATTTTTATCTCTATTGTAGTGTAGACTGCACACCAGTCTTGTTTCTACTGCAAAAAAGACTTTTTATGGTACTAACAGGTGGCAGAAATAAAGTGCCAGCTACTTCAGTTTCATTCTCTTGTTTCCTTCCCCACTATTTAAGATAGAGGTTGTGGAGCAGAAACACTCTTTAGCATTTCTCTAGACTCAGAGGGAAGGATATGACAAAAGAATAAAACTTGAAAAGGGGGTGCCTGCACACCAGCTGTGGGCCAAGAGGAACAATGTCTTTTTTTGGCTGAATAAAGCTTCATCCTTACCTCAGTGAAGTCAACAGAAAACCTCACATTGACTTCCAAGGGAGTGTAGAAGAAGAAATGTTTCTATGTAAGTGTACCAAATATCACCAATACTTACACTGTGTGAGAGACTCATATGAAAACAAAGTGAAAAAATTGCAGATTTTATCTCAGTCTTCTAGCCCTCCAAAGTGGTACGTTTGGTATCTTATTGTACATTTTGCTCCTGTACAGACACAAAACCACCAAGAAACACTGGGGAAGCTATACCTAAAATCTGTTTATGCTCCATTTATTTAAAGAAGCAGGCATCTTACACAAATAGTTTTAATTGACAAGTCCCTTAGCTGAGATTTTGAAGTGAGCACAAAATTTCAGTGGTATTACAAAAATCAGATAAAAGAAACACAATGAGTTTTTTCTCTGGGTGGATTTTTTTTTAATTTGCATGATCAAAAGTTTTCTATAATGGTGAATTTGATTCTCAAAGTGAAGCCAGGAAAGCTGGGTAGTGGTGGATGTGAAGTTTACTGACCGTTATATTACTGATTCATGAATTGCTTAAAGCCCTCTATTTGATTGCTAAATCAGTCTTGAAGATTTTGATAAATACATACAAACACGTGTGTGTATATACATATATATATACACACACGTGAGTATAATGCATGGATGAGTGTGTTCTTGGATACACACACCTACACACTCCCTGTATGTACTTAGATAAGTGTATAAATGCAGGTATGTTACAAATTTAATTTACAACAAAGTTTCCTCGCTGTATCGGGTATTTATTTTTCATCGGCAAAGCTCCGAAAAGAACTATATGAAAGGTACATGGTATTTGAAAGCTATATCTAAGAATTTATTCTTGATAATGTACACTGGGAACACCTGCAGTGAAGTTCAAGGTCTTGATATTCCTAAACTTGTATAGAAACTCCAAGCAGGTCTTGGATTTAAAAAAATAAGGATTTGAAATGAATTATTCTGGCCATGAGTTAAAAATTGATTGTATGTCTGTATATATATATATATATATATATAAATATGTATTTAGAAAGTAAAGTCAAGCTGGGCAGCAAACCCCACTTTTAATAAAAATGGGTTTAATACAAATACTTTCTAGGACTGAAAACAAGAATGCTGAATGACATTTTGACTGTAAGCAAGGTTAGTTTAATATTTCTCACTCTATTTTCTCTTTTTTTTAATTGTTTTTTTCTCTTTCATTCTCTCTTTCATTCTCTTCTATTAAAATTTCATTTTCCAGTCCAGAGAAATTTTTAGTCATTTCATGATCATTTCCCTTTCCCAAGGTCTGTATTTTTTTTACTGAGCTTCTCTGGATATTTTGCAACATGTAAGCAGAGAAGATATAACATGATGTTTCTCAGTGTGTTTATTGCTCTAATTTTATGATAAATCCCTTCTATGTCACTGTACCTTTAGAAGTACACAAAATCTGAGGAAATTGTGGAAATGCTTCTTGCTGAGCTGGACATGGGCTGAATAGATCCCATTCAAGAATGACTGTTAATTTACATGACCCCACTCTATGGACAATTGCTTTGAATCAGTTATTTTCCTCTCAAGTTTTATATCACACCTAATCTCAGCGTATTGTATTTGCTACAGAGTAAGTTATGGGATGAGTATTTGTCAAGTGATTGTTTCCCTTACTCTGTACACTGCTTTTATTTATATGGAAAAAATATCTTACATTTAAATTACTGGTTTAAAATTAATTTTCTCCACATGTATTTGTTACAGAAGACAAAGTGATACACCAAGCTCTTTATATGGGGAAAAAAGAGTATTTATTATGGGTTTGGTTTATCAGTGGAATCTATTCCTTTACCTTGGATTGCTGTGAAAAAAAAAAAATCTAGGATTTTTTTAGAAGGAAGGAGGTTGTGACAGATACTTCTGTTGCTCTTCTCTCTGCTGTCCTGTGAAGGTACAGAAGTGTGCAGCAAGTCTTCTTGTTCCCCTTGTGGCAAAGCGAGGAACAATCCCTGCTTCACACTGAAGCCTAACAGTAGTTATGGTGAAAAGCTCAGCTTTGGTCGTTCTCAGTTTGTTGCCACAGCTGGTGAAGATTTGAAAATAACATCAAGAATTTTTTACAAAACATACTACAGAATGAGCTGTCATTGTTTTTGACTTGTTTGCATTTGTGATCATAGAATCGTAGAATATCTTGAGTTGGAAGGGACCCCCAAGGATCACCAATTCAAACTCCTGGCCCTGCACAGGACAGCCCCAAGAGTCACACCATGTGTCTGAGAGCATTGTCCAAACACTTCTTGAACTCCGTCAGGCTTGGTGTTGTGACCACCTCCCTGGGGAGCCTGTTCAGTGCCCAACCACCCTCTGGGTGAAGAACATTTTCCTAATATCCAACTGAAATATTATAACTGATGTTTTCTTTAGTATGGCAGTTGCTAATTCATTCTATTTTTGTTTAAAAATTATACTTTTCTCAAATATTCTGCTTCTGGAGTAACGTTTTCTTTCAAAGAAAGGCACATTAGTCTATAGCATAAAATTTATACCCTGTTTGGCCATTAATTGCAGTATTACTATTTTGTAAAGCTGTAAAATAGCAGCATCTGTTCTTTTAAACTCAGCTAAAAGTTCTTTTGAATCTCTTGAGTCATCATTGCAGGCTATAGATTCAGAAGGAGTGCACATGGTTTTGTCTGTGCTGTGTATCGCTCTTGGGTTGCATATGTGACAACAGCTAATGCATTCCATCTCCTACCAGGTGAGTGCTCCTGTGCTTGAAAAGGGCTTTACAGAAAGGCAGAGAATTATGAGCACTTATTAGTTATTACCAATTTATGCTAATATACCAGGAAATTAATCATTTAATCATTCTGATTGAAATGATGAGCATGATTCACAGGAGATGTAAATTGGTATAGCCCTATTTAAATCAATGAAACTATACTGACACATGCCAGCTGAGAATCAGGTCTGTCATTTTTATTTGAGTAATTTAATGGCAAGCTGACCAGACCATAAGAGAATACAGTAAATAGAGCAATCCTGTATTGAAACTGAAATTTAATATGGGAGTTAGTAAGTTAGAAGCTAGTAAGGTTAGATGAAATTTTCTAATATTTTGTTCTCTGTATTGTCCTGTTTAGTAGACATGTCTTGGACAGACCAAGTTTAAGCTCTGAAGCTGGTGGCATAAGGACGTATCTAGAAAACAACACAATGCAGAAAAATATTAGAAAATATATTTTCCCGATATTGCCAAAACAACACACTTTTTGATGACTTTTGGAAAAAAAGTAAAAATACTCATTTTACCTCTGCAGAAACTGGTATTATTTGGTGTTCTCTCTGTCCTTAGTCTTCCCTAGTCTAGTGTTAAAATAGTAATGGTAGTGCAAAAGAAAGATTAATGAAAAAGAGAAAATCTGTATGATTCAAATAGGTCTTGCTAATAAAGTAATGTTCCCCATTAAATATAATGCCTGTCATTGTAAGGAAATAGTATAAACATGGTTGCCACTGTATTATTTTTTTTTTAATGAAAGTATCTTAAACAACATGATGAAATTGCAAACACTCTCTGGAACTACAATAAATGTTTCTTCTCATTGCATGTACCTTTGGGACTGTAGCACTGGAAAACGGATGCAAAACTCCATAAATGTGCCAGATGCTTGGTGCAGGATTCCTGGCATACGTTTAATACCTCACTATTTTTGTCCCTAAAAGGAGAAAAAAAATCAAGATAAATTTGAATTTGGTTTAATTTAAACATAGTAATCAGATAATGTATGCGTGTCTATTTTTTCTGTAATTGCCAGAGATTTTTAGCAAACTGATATCAATACATTGTATGTGCATATGCTGTATACATGAAATAACGTGAATTCCATGAATGTATGGAACACATGGTAGGCCAAGTCATTTATTTCCATAAATTTACTGTGGAAAGTCTTCTGTAGCAAGTAAAAGTGATACCTCAAGGGGCAGTTCATGATTTTTTAAGAGCCATTCAATTTTAAGAATTTGGATGTCAAACATTTGAAGTTATACAGTTTCCTACATCTTTTAAGTTGTTTTACAAGATGAATTTTGCACCACTGAAATCCAAATTACTTTTGAGACTGCATTGAAGGTGTGTTTTACTTTTTAAGTTCATGTAATGACAAATTTAAACTCTGGAATAAGGACTTTTAGGAGTGAAGTGAGACTCAAAGGAGAAGAAAGAATTGCTTCACTTGAACAATCATTGCAATATTTTACAGTACTTGACTTAATTGTTTAACCATTACAATACTTTTTATTTGTGTAGCACACTTCAAGATTGTAAAGATTCCTTCCCAATTTAAAGTTAGAAAGAGTTTCTGAATCTCAATCAGTATCACCAGAGCTGTGAGACGTGATTTCAACAAATTTTACTCACAAGAATTTTTGAAGTAACTAAAAGTATTTACATCTTTGATTTATGTTCAGAGAATGGATTTAAAGAAAACTAAGCTGGGAAAAGAGTATGAAATTTGCACAGTGTTTTCTTCAAAATGAAATATCCCAGCAAAACAAAAATTAATCTTTTAATCTGGAAACTTCTTGCTTTTTCTTTTTAAAAGTTAAAGTTTATACAATAACAATAAAACATATTAAAAAAAAGAAAAAGCCAAATGTTAGGCAGAAATTTTACATTTTGGGTTGTTGGGTTTTTGTTTGGTTTTGTTTGTTTGTTTTATAATTCTTACAAAATTTGCAGAGTTGCAGCATGGTTGTGGTTGGAAGGGACCCTTGGAGGTCATCTGGTTCAACCCCTCAGCTCAGGCAGGGCCACATAGAGCCCATTGCCCAGGACCATATAAAGACAGACTTTGAATATCTCTGAGGACTGAGATTCCACAACCAGTCTGGGTGACCTGTGCCAGTGGTCAGTCATCCTCACAGTGAAAAGAGTGTTTCTTCATTTTCAAGATGTTCAAAAGGATCCTCCTGTGTTTCAGTTCATGTCCATTGCTTCTTGTCCTGTCATGGGGTACCACTGAAAAGAGCCTGATTCCCTCTTTTTCATTTCCTCACCTCAGGTAATGGTACACATTCCCCTCTGAGCCTTCTCTCCTTCAGGCTAAACAGTCCCAGCTCTTTCAGCCTTTCCTCACAGGAGAAATGCCCCAGTCACTTTGTGATCTTAGTGGCCCTTCACTGGACTCTGTCCAGTAGCTCCACATCTCTCTTGTACTGAGGAGCCCAGAACTGGATGCGGTACTCCAGGTATGGCCTCACCAGTATCCTGGAGTTTCCTGGATCCCGAGGCCTCACTCCTCCTCAGTTCTTTTCCTCAGACTCTTGTTCTGACCAGCAAACAAAAGTTTCTTGTTTTTTTCCAGCTCTGGTTCTCATAATCATTTTATATATTGATAAGATCAGTAAATTCAAGGCCACATTAATGCTGTCTGTAACAGCAGATGCTGGAATAAAATCCGTAAGTCCCTATTGCTGCTGTTTATGGGGAGACAATGCTAGTGAAAATAAAAATGAAGCAATGTTTTGAAGAGGAAGTTTGGATAGTCCTTAATTGTTTACCCTAAAGGCAATAACACAATGGTAGGGAGAGACTGCAGTAGTCTTGAGGGAATAATAGCTCAGAAAAGTTAATGTTTCTTTGAAAATGTTGATTGAAATAGTAGTAGTATAAATGTGATGTAACATTTTAATATTAAACTACATTGAGCTAAGTGGAATTTACAGTCATAAGACAGATATTTTTCTTGCTGCTTTGACTTTATGTACTCAAATAGTTTTCTATATATGTATCACTCTTTTTTCCCATCAAAAAGGTTTCATACTGTAGTGTGATCTGTCAAAGTCTGTGTATACAACAAGGAAGCAACAGGCAACTGAGGATTTTGCAGGTAGAAGCACAATAATAGGTAAGGATAAAAATATTTCAGTATCAACTGACATGAAAGTTTTCTAGAAAAAATCCTCAGTTACAAATGTCATCCTCTACAACTTAAGTCATCATCATCATCATCAATAAGGTTTTTTCAAGAACTGTGTTCACCATACCAAATAGCAGGTGGGATTATCCAGTATTCCAGGGATGCCAGAGAATACCTTCTGATGCCAGGGAAGAGGTGGTTATGGCATGTACCCCAAAAGTGAGTGTCCTTGCAGGTATTACTACATTTTTTTCATGGACTATAGAAAGAGCAAGAAACCAAAGAACTAAGAAACCAAAATGGTTTTCCTTGGCATTGGTTTTCATATGCTGAAATCTTCCTGGAGAGTCTCAACTGATTTCAGCATCACCTGAGAAAGATGTTTTGCAGTCAGGATCAAAACTGTGTTCATCCTTATTGGCATATGTTAGTATCTTCAAAGATTTGCATCGCTCCTGATCTGTGAGTATTTCTAAGCAGTGTGTCCAAGTGTGCATATTATAGCATGCACACACATACACACACACACACACAAGTAAGCAAGCACCTGTGTACACTTTTACTTGCACTTCTTTTGGGGACTAGCATAGCTTTGTGTGCCCTCTCTACATGTGATTAAATATTAATTAGGCTTCTAATATAAGCAAGTGAGTTCACAGGCCCAAGTGTTACATAAATAATGCATGAGGTACCCGAAGGCTCAGCCCGAGAAGCTGATTGGCCACCTTGGATTTGTATAATTATGAAGTTTCATTATTAACAGTGGAAGCAGTGAAGAAATTTGCCTAGCTTGAGGGACTTTGAAAGCATAAGCTGTCTCATTAGGGAAAAAGGGAATAAGGCATAATATGCAAACTTATTAGTAAAAAAAAAAAAAGGAATAAAAATTAACCATAGCTCTTTAACGGGAGTACTTTATATATATATATACACACACACACACATATAAACATTTCTAAATGTATAAAAAGAGTGAAATTCAAATAGGTGAGGTCTATATTACAGCTATTTAACAGTTTTGTTTGCAAGAAGTATTGCTTAAAAGCTTTTGTACTTGGTATAAAACAATCTTTAATATTTTACAGAAAAATCCACAGGTAGCTTAATGGGTTCTGCAAAGTGAGAGGTACGGAGGTGAAAGAGAATGAACACAGTCCAGGGTTCTTGCTAGAATGTGTGTTGTGCATGCAATTAAATCTCAAGGTCAAACAATTTACAGACAATTACTTTTCTAACATCTCCAGAAATGCCTGCTTACACGTCTTTAATTTTAAATGATACTGATATTCCAATTCTCCCCAAAGGTTAATGCTGACTAAATCCAGCTGTGACCTGACACGATGCGACAGCACAGTGCCTAATTATCCTCTGGATAGTCATTTACTTTAAACCATTAAAGAAATAGGCTGAGAGGAAGATTTAGGACCCAGAAAAAATGTTAGCCTGACTTCTTTCTTCTTGAGGATGGGATGGGCTGAAAAATAAAAATAAAATCTTTCTAAATGTTAGCCATTTGCTTTGATGGCAGAAAATTGTTCATCCCACTCTGGGTTTTTTACAGGTTAAATTGCTAACTAGTTCATTTTATCCATTGCCTACGGCTGGCGCTAAATGTCAGTGACAAATTTTGTACTTGTCTTGAAGAATGAATTAAGTTATGCACAAAAGCTCTAGTGCTTTTTTTTAAGATGAGTGAATTGCAGAGAGAAAAAAAAGTTGTTCATTTGTAAAAAGGATTATTTCGATTAAAGGCCTTTTCTATTGTAGTGGAAGACAGGTAGTGGTTTAAGATAATTCTGACAGTTACCTCCCACAGAGGCTGCAGTCCTTTACTAGAAATTTCTTTAAGAGCACTTGCATCAGATTATGCACTATGATTGTTATCATAAGACCATTTGTGACAGTAAAGGGGTGGAACAATTACAGACAATGGCAACTATTATTCATTAACTAAGGTAAAACTGGTCTTTCTTCAGTGAAGTCAGCATTCCATCACCTTCAGAAAACCTTTCTGTGGTTTGTAGAAATGGCAATTAAAACCCCCCAAAGTGTCCTCTGCCAAATGCTGGTAAGAAGGAAAAGTTCATTCAGCAATTTAATTGAGAAGACCTGGAGCAGTCTTCACAATCCATCTGGTTTTCAGTTGTGTGGCTACGGTAGTACCCCATTATCTCTGAGTGAATAAGGAATCTAAGAATGATTGCTACTGTCATAGTGTTTAAAACTCTGTACTGGTTTACTATCCATAAGCTAAGCCTGAGGGAGCTCTGTATGTTTGTATTTGATTTGATTTGATTTTCATGTGCACTATATCTATTTATTGGAAATCTAAAGAGAGCTTAAAGTTAAGACTAGACTTTACAGCTAATCTGTAACAGGGGGGCTTCATTAGAAAGTCTGGACCACTCACCCTGCTGAGGTAGCATAACTGATGCTCTGTTGTACTTATAGTACCTAATTTGTTCTAGGTACAATTATAACTGTAGGGCAATAATTATTTTTTCTTTATTTTTTTTTAATTATGGAAGTGCCTGGTATTTCCAACTGTAAGCGGAATGCAATTGTGCTGTGCACTGTACAAAAACACAGATTTGAAATAAATGTTTTTAGTGGCACCCACAGGTTTTGGCAGATACTTTTCTCCTCTCACTGTGTGCATAAATATTTTCACTGATACCAGCTGTAGAAAGTGATATGGTAAATGCTAATCTCAGTACAGTCATAGCAGTCACAAATGGAAGTTAGATCTGTAATTTCAAGTTGAAAGCTGAAATGAAAAATCTAGTGATTATGCACTACTGCCCTAAGCTACTGAAAGATTCCTTCTTTCTTTCTCCTCTACACTCATTCTCAGGCAAGAGGATAAAGTTTCCTCCTCAGGAGAAAGAAAATTACAGATTATCAGTTTTCTGGTGATAACAGAAGAAACTCTTGAAGACAGTCTAGCTCTAAAATTACATGCTGGGGTACTACTCACCTAACTTTGGATGTATAAAGTGTAGATGTCTCAGTCTGAGCTGGTCATTTTTGCTCCTATTCTAGTGAGAAGAGAAACATGTATCATCAGATGCATTCCATGTAATTTCGGGGTTCTATTTAGGATGAGTTGGATTGTCATCTGAAGGTGCTTGGTTCTTTCTGTTAACTTTAAAGAGAACCTAAACTTGGTTGCAGTTTTAGGGCATCTTACTGATGATGATTTCCCCATTCCTTAACTTTTCATTTCT
>JAOXXN010000446.1:76906922-76922218 GCA_026770055.1 Myrmophylax atrothorax | reverse complement strand
CATCCAGTCACTCTATGGCAGTAATTAGTCTGTTTTGGTGGTCCCTTGCATGTTCCATATGTTTGCACCCTTCCTTGCCTGACCTGACCCTACCTCTCTCATCTCTGTGCTACCAAAAAACCAAACCAAACTAAACAAAAAAAAAAAATGCAAAAGCCCCTGGAATACTGAAACCTCTAAGGCATTTTAAAAAGAATATTCAAGCTTGTGCAGAAGATGGTCTGGGATGTATTGCATAATGCTTTTTTGAGTACATTTGGCAAGATGGCACTGTTGAAACATGTTGCATTTGGCCCCTGGGTGGCACTACATGGCTAGACCTGGGACCAACAGAAGTAGTTTTGGATAAAGGCAAAAAACATAATTGAAGCATTTTTCTTTTTAAAAATTAAAGACTCAAGCTAAATTTGTTGATATTTCCTGAATTCAACACGAATTCACAATAGCATTAAACTGTGTTCCCTTTATTGAATGAGATTCCGAAATGTTTTGTATATCTTGACTACCTGATAATATCTGGATCATTTTTGGCAACATGCTGATATTAACTACAGATGCAGTGGAAGGGTCCTATGGGTAGAAGTATGTGACTAGAACTGCTTTGTGCTGCCTGAATATGCATACTACCAGTCTGTGCTGCAGCCCTGGGGGTGATTTTTTTAGTACTATTATAACCCTTTTTATTGTTTGAATAGCAGTTTTATGACAAAACATTTATATTCAGCCTGCCTTTGTACTTGACTGAAAGAGAGCAATCACTGAGAATGATAAGGCAACAATGGTAATGATAACTGCATTTATGGAGGCTTACAGAATTTAAACGGGCATGCAAAAATAGCCTTACAATAGTGCTCTACCTGTATTTCAACTGGCTTGGGTATATTTCTTGTGCCTGGCCCATGTTTGCTTATTGATGGAGATGTTGCATTTTCTCCCATTTTTCTCCCGTATGGCATTTCTTCTGTATGAATCTTCACTGTGTGTGAGGTTTTTCTTTGCATTGAAAGATGTCTTAGTAAGATGGAGAAGTGTAACAATTTTTCAAGTTCCACATCCCTGAAATAATTACTCAACTTACATATCAAGTTTTCAGAGTTTGTGGTATTATGATCTTGCATTAGAATGGTAATTACCTGTCTTTCAAGGTTCTACCTCTCAAGAAAATAGGCACTTATTTCACACTTCCTTGAGAATAAGTGAGGAATAGTACTGGACATTGGAAAATAATCCAAGAATTTAAGAACAGTCCTTCTGTTGTCCAAGTATTTTTAGGCCAGGTCAATTCTACTTTTGTCTTCCTTTGCTATGATGTTTTCTCCCCCCTGAGATTCACTCAGATGCATCCACAAGTACACACACACACACACACACACACACATTTGTGCATTTCCTTAAATTTATTGCTCATAGAAGAAAGCAAGAAAACCATGAGAAGTTTCACTGTGTTTTGGGAGGACACAGGTAGTTCCTGGATCTCTTAATTTTTACTGTGAGGGGAATAAAATTAGGCAAAAGTCTACTTACATTTTAGTTTGTATTATGAAGAAAGGTGTGTAAAGTACATTGTTCTAGAGATATTTTAAGGCTTTGTTCTGCCACTGTTCATAGGCTAAGTAGACTTACTGATGTTAGAGGTTTTCTGACTGAGGAAGAGACTGTCCTCATGGAGTTAGAAGGACAGATTCAGTCTACATTTTTATATATTATTTTTCAATATTTTGAAATATTTTTTTCAGGATGGTATTTTATATAAAGACGTCCGTGGACTCTCTTTTTATCCACCAAACTAGTGTATATTTTTGTAGAAGTGAATGACATTTTAAAGGCCTTTTATATTTCAAGCCATACATTCAGATTTTGTTGTTCTTGAGACATGGGAGTCTCAATACAGCCTAATTTCTTTCATACTGTAGTTTTCCTATTATATAATTTTACTTCTTTCTTCACTTGTATTTCAATTTTTCTGCACTGACTTATCCAGCTATTTACAGTAAATAACAGCTGGGTGGCAAAATTTTGTGAAAACTAAGTGACTCTAGAAATATACAAAGAAAAACAATATTAGTTGTTAAAAACAAGAGGTGTGTTTTATTTTATTCATGTGTTATTTTTGCTATTTCAAAAGCTCACTAACTACACTACATTTTGTAATGTATGTATATGATCATTGCATGTTAACCTCTTTGTGTGTTCCTGTCTGTGCTATGTAGGCTTTAAATATGTTTAAATTAATAATTCAAAGTCTTTTTTTGCAAATGAAATATAAGTAATATAAACATTACCTTGCTTTGCCTATGTTCTTATAGTGATCTGGAATGCTGCATTCAAAGATATGTCATTTTCTACTAAATGTCTTCCTAATTCTTCTGTGCAAATGCTACCTTTTCCCCAGGCCCAGCTACTTAGTGGATATTATTGAACAAGTGTCTTTTATAGGATTTAAAATAGTGCAGCATTATGTGAAGGAAATTTTTAAAATGTGCATGGACTATTTAGGAATATGCTTAGTGAATATTAAGCAAACACCTGAAGTTGCTGTGCTGCTGCCTAGAACCAGCACTTCATTACCCATTACGTGCAGTGACTTTGAATTTTTTATTAGGTGCTGGTCTCTTAGCCTGTAGGGCTTGTGCATGATGTATAGGAGAGTGATTTCCAGCAGAGCAAAGCTTATCACCGATCCACCTAAAAGGTAAGGATATTTTTTAATTTTTAGTTCACATTCTGAACAGCTGCATGCAGAACATCTGCCCACAGAGCAGGAAAGACATTTGGTTTAAGGGTTGATTATACATGTCTTATATACAGTAAGTCCAGAAATAAGCAAGATGAACTTCAGTTAAACCCAGAATATATAAATGGAGAGACCAATACCAGGATATTTACCCCCTAATTTTGTGCTACACTACATTTTTAGTGCCTTTTTGGTTTTTTTCAAGCTAATGAGGACAAAGTAGAAAGGCTTAAATATAGTTCTGATTTATTTAGTTTCCCCCAAATCCGTAGTGTTGATATTCTTAAAGCAAAGTTGAACTGTGAATCTGGCAGGTGATGTATGCAAAAGAATGAGTCATTGCTATTGGCATTCCTCATATTTGCTAAGGAAAACAGTGTTAACAAGTGTTAATGAGTATTAAGAAAAAAACAGCAAAGTGGGAGGAAATGAAGAAGAATTGAGAAACGTAACTAAAAAGAATGAGGAGAAAAGGCACAACAGTTAGGCTGGAGGTAGTGAAGAAATGCATTGATTACTTTTTCACGGAAAATGTCTTAAATGGGCTTTTGAGGGTAAGGGACCTTATTACATGGATCATGAGTGTCAAATCCTAGGAATACTACTTTGAGTAGTTCAAATCAGATAATTTAGGAGATAAACACAGCTTAAGAAAGCACGGGCTACATACAGAATGTGGTGATACACAGATGGTTAAGAGAATCAAATTTGGTAAAAGAATATAGGGGGTGAGAAACTTTGAAGCCCGAGACCAACAGGGACCTTTTTGGTCTCCAAGTTCCTCATATTAGCATCATAAAGTTAGCAAATTCTATCTTAGAAGTTTTTGCTTTTTTTGATAAAAATCTTCTCTGGGACTTTCTTTTAGAAACTTACTTTTCCAATCTTATTTTTTTCATTCTCAATTTATAAATTATTCTTATACCAAAATTTGCCTCTTAATTAGTAACTTTTTCAGCCTGATGTTTTAACTTTCAAAACAGCTTATTGCCATCTCTTCTCTAACCAGTCCTTACCACCTTTCAATTTCACTGCTTGCCTATGTGTTTTCAGCTTTAACTAACCTTTTCACATGTGGTGTTGAAGGAAAATACATTGCTGAAATCCGGATGGGTATTTCATCAAGCATATCAGTTACATTATTAAAAGAAAGCTACTTGTTTAGTCTTCGTGCAATTAGCATTCTAAACCTCCAAATGTCTTCTTTTCTTGTTCATATGAAAACAAAGCTGTTAGCGATAGTGTAATGAAATCATTGCTTGTGCAAAGGGAAAGCCTTGCCATCCACACTTTCTGAACAGTGAATTTGGGTCATGCTGTTTAAAAAAAACTTTTCTTGAAAGTAGTCTATTTTTGATAATGGAGCTTTAATCCATTCCCCAATCAGAGAGAGCATGCATATCATGACAAATCTTTCATCCATTAAAATCGTTTGGTATTGTAAAAATGAATTAGCTGAATCAATGTACTCCTCCTGATGTTTCCCTGAGGAAACAGGAGCAGCTGCTTGAGCAGCATGTGCTGCTTGAACAGTCAGACACCAAGGCAGCGAGGCCACCGCTGGTGTCACCAGGGACCAGAAATGGATCCTTGTAGGGAACTGGGGAAGAAGGTTACTCATGGGTGCTGTAGTTTTTGCTGAGGCAAAACCAAGAGTCAGCTATGGCTGTCAGATCAGCTGTGCAATCCTGGAAATGTATAATAGTAATAATAACACAAACTCCGAGAAAGCGAGATGAGAGAGAAGACAACTGTTGTTTCCAATGTGTCATGCTACTCCAACTATTTGAACTTCTTGAACAGCTGTTTAGAGGCTAGTTTGTGGTAAAATTTCTTACTATTTAGCTTATACTTTATAGATATCATGATATGTAATCCTTAAAATATTTAATAATGAGCATATTCTCTACTTTTGTCTGTACTCTAAAAACCTGCAATGCTTCAGAGAATACAAAAAGCAGAGTCAAAAAAGTCAAATATCTGTATAAGTTGGAAAATTTGAGCTGGACGCTTTGAACAGGTTTAGTGAGCACAAATTACCAGATGTAGAATTTCTACAGAGCTGGTAAATATACAGATTTTTTTGTAATTTTTTTTTTTTTTTTTTGCTAAATTGAAGCAGGGAAAAAAAGAGAAAAAAATAATGCCACAGAACAAGTATTTTTTTCAGTTGAAAAATATTATTAATAGCTCTTTATGGCTTAGTATTTTTCTTTTTTTTTAACAAAAGAGAATAACTTTTTAAGGAAAGATTATATTAACAAATTGAGCTTTGCAATTTAAATTTATTCTCAGCTTCAGAAGAGCTGATGGTAGATCTTGATTTGGAATTCTCCATCAAAATTAGTTTCCAATAGAAATAATTCTTGCTTTGAAATTAGGACTAGTGTTAGTATGAGTAAATAGTAGGAGAGCCCTAATTTAGCTTGAAAATGAATTCTTGACATTTTTGCAATTAGATAATTCAAATTTTGAAAAGTGAATTTTTTTGTAGCTTAAAAAAAGCCTTTTGTAATAATTGCTAGTTAATTTGTACTAAAAATTGCAAAATGAATATAAAAGCATTTGAAGTGTTTTAGAATTACTGACTATACGCACATGAATTTTTCATCATTTATTCAGTAAATCAAGTCAGATGGTGATTTTTTTTGTTTTGTTTTGTGGGTTTTTGTTGTTTTGGTTTTGGTTTGGATTTTTTTTCTTTATTTAACTAGGATGATATTTTGAAATCTAAAATTATTTTTGTCTATCTACCTCTGAGTTGTTTCTTTGTGATGTTTGTTTGATGTACGCTGTCAGTTTGTCTTTCAACACGTCTCCTTAACCACAGTGCTTATTAGTATTTACATCAGACTTTAATTCATCAAAGAACTGAAGTTCTTTGTTTGTATGGGAGGGGTACAAACACCAAGTTGCAGATTTGACTATTGTGAAATGACTTAAGATGATTTTGAAAATCTTGGTTGTTTGACTTGTGATGGTTATGACACCGATTCCTTCTTCTTTTGCATTTTTTTCATTATAAAATTGAGGGTGCACTTAAATATCAAGCTGCATTGCTCTCCTTGTTAGTCATTGGAGCTGTTAGGATCGTACTTTTACAACAATTTGGTCTTTTCCTAAAATCTTTCTTTGTTCAGCATAACTTTAATATGTTGGGCATGTCTCCTTTCATCACAGCAGGGGACACTGTGTATTTGTGGGATAAACTAGTTTCATATTAGCAGTGTGGAATCTTTTTAAACTTGTTTGCATATGTGTGCCAGTGCCTTTTGAGATGGTAAGTGTTGGGTAATTCTGTCAGCAGTACCTTTTTAATTCATATCCTGTAAATACGGCATTCCCATTACACCTAAATGCTATTTTCAGTGTCTATGAATATAGGATATGGTGATAATAGCATAACAATAAACTCATCTAGAAATTAATGGCTGGTATTGATGAGTGAAATGCCAATGCTATAACTTGCATTTTGCTGCATTAAGGACAATCTGCCATGGTTACTGTGTTGAAAGATTTTGGGGTTGTTTTGCGTATGTGTGTGTAAGAGTTTATTCAAGAAGTTGGAGCTGTAAAAGAATTGAGGCTATGGGAGTCTTCGTGTTGGATACTCCAAGTTTGAGAACTTTGAATGGAGAACTTGAGTGGGAATCCATCACAGATCAGATGCCAAAGTTCCTTCTGTAATGCATGGTAAGGGAACTTGTGTGCTGCTGTGAAGATACATCAGGGAACATTTTAGTCTGAGAATTTCAGTCAGGTTTAGGTATCAAAGTCCTCAGCCTTGACTGATGTGTAGTTCTGGACATGTGCAAAAGCAGGATGCTAGGCAACCTAGGAGTATTCGTGATAAAAGTTTATGGGTTTCTGTATGTCTTTTTATGTCTTCCCATTTACATAACATTATTTGACCAAAGTCCCACTTCAGATGCCTCACTTGGTTTGTAGATCTCACTCTACTTCATCATCTTTCTAAATATGGTTGTTGATATAAATGATCACTTTAAATTACTTCTTTATTTATGGTGAGAACAATCTTGACTGCTTTACTTATGAATGGTCTACTGTGCACAATAGAGGTGATAGAGATGAGAGTGGATGTCTGTTTTGTTATTTCAGTAGAAAACCAAATTTTCTAATTTGATTTTTAATCCTGCTGAAAGAAAACCACACTGCATTGTGTTCTAGTACAAACTCCTCTTGATTTCATGGCATTTTAAAAGTTGATCTTATTCTTATCTATAAAAAAATATAGCTGATCTTAGAGTCAACTTTGTCTGGGAAAGGAAAGGAGTAAATATGCAGGGAAAGTGTTCAGAACCTACATTATTCTGTGGTAAAGACCAATCAAGAAATAATTGACCTAGGAAGATCTTTTTTTAAAAAAAACTACCAGTAAGCTTTTTTCTTCCTACAGGGTTCACATTTAAACTGTTTTTAATGTTGACTTCTGTCTAACAGTGTATCTTTCTCCTTCTATGATGGAAAGAAACAGCTCAGAAATAAAAAAGTACTGATTTCTATGTCTTTCACATTCATGTCTGAGAAGACATGCAATTTATAGAAGAAAATTACAAATCGCATTATTAACTGCTTAAGAATTTAAAGAAAAGAAACAACTTCTGGAAGAAAACATGAAAAAAGTGAATAGGGATTAATACTTTTTTCAGAAGCATAGACATGGTATTTCCATTATTGCAATGGACATGTAAAAATGCATAGACATCTGTGATATCACATAGAAGAGATTTGAAAATAGGATGACAATTTCCATCATGAAAACAGAAGGAAATTTTTTGGGAACCTCAAAAGAAGACATGAATGTTTCCTGTATGGAATATTTGAAGGAAAGTCTGTGATGCATCCAATCTATTATTAACCTAAATACAAATTCACCTACACATTTGCATTGCAAAGCATGTGATTTAATCACATTAATAAGGTGCATTGGTTTGGAATTCTGAGGAATTGCATGTGAATTGGTCTTTCTTATAGCATGACTATATTGACATCAGTGAGCTTCGAAGTGGCTGTGCCTGAGCTTTCTGAAGTGCAGTTGGGATATGCTCATTTGAAGCACAAGTTTCATAGCAGGGCACAAAGTATTCAAGAGATCAGTTATTACTGCTGATTCACAGTGTGTTCAAGCTGTCTTTATTGCTTATCATGGAGACAATAATTTGATTTGACAGGCAGATTGGATGTTATTAAATGTAAAGGATTTCAGTTACCTTACTGCACATGCGAGGTATTGCAAAGATCTTTGTGAAGACAGCCCGAGAGGACTGTGCCACTGGTTTGGTTTGCAGGTAAAGGAATCAGAAAATTGCCCAGTTTTGTAATCAGTTGGTGAATTGATTATATGTAGTTGTCCACAGTGGGCATTTACTAATGGAATGCATCTCACATCTTATTGAAGGTGATACAGTGCACCTTTTTCAAGGAAAGCATGAATTAGCAGTTTGGACTGAGGGCTCTCTCATGTTACTGCTGTTATTGCTCTTTTTATTATCTAGTATGAAAATTTCATTACCATCTGGACCATATTTTACTAGATACTGTATATTCATATAAACTAAAAGAAACCTATATAAAATTATAAAAACAAAAGAGGAAAAGATTGAAAACTAGATAGATGTAGGGAACTAAAAGAAAACAACTAATGTATGATTGCAGCATGCTTTATAAGCTTTTTATGAATGAGAAAAGCATAGGAAAATCTTATTTGGGACTCACTGGAAATGTTCCTTGGAAAAAATTTCCCCTTTGATTAGAAAGAAACAAAACAGGGCAAGTAGTTGTTACAACCCACCCCTGAAGGTGAAGGTAACTCGGGTTATTGTTATTAGATCCCTTGAGGTGGATTCAAGTGAAACAACACTAAATTTTCATTGTTTAAAAGCATATATATATTTATATGTTTGTCGAAGTGATGGTTGCAGTCTTGATCCCTTGGGGGTGAGGGAAGCCCATGAAACAAAAGTTTAGTGGGTTAATTTACCCTTAGGTTTGGTTATAACACCCAGGTACATCCCCTGGACCCGGTGAGTTATATGCTTTTACAACACTGTGGATCATACACAGTCCTCTGGTGGAAGGCCCCAGAAATGAGTCTGGGGGCACTTCGGGGGGCTTTGATGGTTTATGATACCTTCTAGGACATGGCAGCTGCCTCTCACATCAGCGTAATCGAGCTGGTTATGCCTCATCAGAAGGGATGAATACCTTTGGGCCTCTGAGCGAGTGTCCTTTGTGAACATGAACATCCCCGTACCTTCCCCAGGGCGGGAGGGAGGAGTTTTGCACCTGACCCACTTGTGAAAGGGGGGACATTGGCCTGATAAAAAGCACTGTCCCACCCCTCCAGGGTCTGCTTCTTGTCAGTCTTCTCCCTTGTCTGACTCAAACCTCAGAGCCTCCAGTGGTGGGTGTTATGCCTGTTTCATAAAGTTGCAGTTGGTGAAATTGATACAAATATATAAACTCTTTTTATAGGAAAGTTTGCCACTTTTATATAACTCCAGTCAATTTAGACGTTTTTAATGGTCTTTTTTTTCCAACCTTTTGGTGAAATATCTGTTATTTCTAACAAAATAAATTGATGAGGGGCAGCACACTCCCCTAAGCCCACGTTCTGGGCATTTTACATCAGTCCAGTTTAAAAATAACTATTTTCAGATATTTAAGAGCAACAGTTTAGAAAATATCTAATCCATGAAAGTCCTTCCATAAACATCCACCACCAGTTGGTAAACTATTTAGGTCTTTTAGGCTGCTTCTTTGAATTTTTAGAGATATGTATAGTAGTAAGCAGCACCCATAACTAGGATTTTTTAATATGTTTTCTCCTATCGAAATACATATTTCTATTGTGCTCCAATGTTAACATGTTGATTTTTTTTAAGAGCAAATGTTAGTAAATGTAGGGTAAACTTACCAATTAATTAAATCTACATGTAATTAAGTAAATGTGAATTGCCATATGCTCAGTAAATTTCATAACCCTGAAGAAAATAATTACCATATCTGGCTCATAATGGCCTTGCTTTCAGAACAGGTGGGATATTCTCTGTTTCCTTCTCTTTTCTTACTTGTGGCTTTTGGACACATACTATATGAAGTTACAAAATATTACTGAGAGCAAAACTTTTTTCAAATTTACCAATGCAGACTTAAAAAATTGTATGTCCTTGTCCTTGCAGATAAGGGTAAACAAACAACTGATTTTCAGTCTGTCACATGCAGCTTACAAGTCCTCAACATTTGAATTGTACTCCCATGAAACTTTACAAAAGAAGAAGGAAAATAAATAGGAAATTGACACTGAAACTTCTGAAAGATGCCATTTCTGGCTCATTCCTTTAGAAAATTCTGCAATATTTGAAAAGCAAATATATAAAAATGTGAATGTGCTTAAAAAATTAGAATTTGAAAAGGAGACTGAATGGAAATTTTTTGGAATTTAACCAGTTATGAAAGATGACTCATCAGACTGTGCATCTCAAAACATTTTCGTCTTTGTCTTTGACATGCCCTTAGTCATTCTATTATTTTCCTCATTGTCTTCATGGCTATTAAATACTGAAATATTGTAAAATATAGTGTGTACTCTATAAGTCAATTGATATTATTTTGTAATCTGTATTATGAGCTCTGAGAACAGATAGTTGTTGTTCTTGCTAAATTGTCATACAGTACTTCACCAATAGTTACCCTCTCTGAGAAGTAAAAAGTACAAATGTCAAATCTGAAAGGGTTTTCCAAACTGCATACCAAAGATCTTTCAAAATAGTATGAAACCTTCACAGATCTCCCTCTGCTGTGGTTCTTATCAATGCAATCAATGGTATCAAGCAATTGTATTTTCCAAAAACTTCATTGAGGGAGGGTTCTATATGGATATGCAGTATGCATTTAGGACTATGACTATTCAGCCTGAAGAAGAACTGCCTTCCTTTGACTTAGAAGGAGACAGGAGGGAGGCGGAGCTGGTAATCTAGTTGTTTTGTACTTTAGCCTCTGAAGTGAAATGAAATAAATAGTTAAAAGGAATCTATTATGGCAATTACTGATATTTTCATTCCAACTAAGAATATTTGGTAGAGTAACTTCTTTATACAATCTGCTTAGAAGAGCCTTTAGGAATATATTCCACAAGGATTTTGAAAGAAGATGGCCCATTCATTATTCATTCTTGATCTTCATCCTTCCTGATTCTCTTCACCTACCCTTTCCCAATTTTTAGATGACAGTTTCTACCAATGCTGGTAGTAAAAAAACCAAACAAAACTAAACAAAAACCATCCAACCAAACAAAACCCCCACAACAAACCCTGAATGTCAACAGAAGATTTACAGAGGAATTCAATCAAGAATGATGTTGCAAATCAAGACTAGAATCAGACTGTCAAAAATTCAAAAACTTTCAGCTATTTGCAATTACAGTAGTAATTGCTATTTTAAAATGTTTTCCTTCTTCCACAGAAACTGAATGTTGTTAGCTGAAATTCTAGGGATTTTAAATCACAGAAAATCTCTTTTCACCTGATGAAGGCTAATATTATAGGCAATCAAAACAACATATTATCTACATATTTCAGCTGATTAAAAAAAAAGTAGCTTTTGGAACTTCTTTAAGAAGTCATTTTGCTATGTAGTACTAGCTAATTACAGCACACTTTTTCAGACCAAAACATTAGCATTAGATATTTTAAAGCAAAAAGTGGTGGATTTTTGATTTTTTTTTAATGAAATTGCATCTGAGGTCTTTGCTATGATAATTTAGTCTATGTAATTATTCATTTTCTTTCTATTGTAATCAGTTTTGCAGTGGTCTTGATTGTAAACAACATGTAATACATAAAATTAAAGTTTCCTTAAAAATACCCTAATTTAAAGATTGATGTATCAACATTTCATAACCTGAGGCCTTTAAATAAAACTAAATGGCTGAAAGTTATATAGAGTGTAGGGAAAAGCTATTAAATAATGTAAGAATCATTTAGTTGAAGAGCAATTATTGAAAAGGACAACTAAATCCTGGGATCTTGCTCAAGACTTGTACTAAATTATAGTTAAGATTTTAAATATAAGAACCTGCCTTTTTTAATTTTCTGTTAGTAATAATAAACTATGATTTTGTTTCTTTTGTTCAGAGGCTTGTTTAAGTCTTAATTTTTGAAGAATAGATTCTCTGAAGAAAGGAAAAGTTTGATCTCAGTTTCAGTATTGAAACATTTTAATTAGATTTTTTTTTAGTAAGTCTGCAAAAAAAGCAATAATATGTCATGATTTTTAAAGATATAAAAATTCATAGGCATCCAAGTTGGATGGTGCTTCGAGCAACCTGGTCTGGTAGAAAGTGTCCCATGGCAGGGGGGTTAGAACTAGATTATCTTTGAGGTCCCTTCCAACGCACTCCATTCTATGGTTCTGTGATACCCCTAGATGTTTTGTTTTAGTAATCATTCATTAGTTAGCTGGTGTCTGAAGAACAGATATAAAAGTAAAATTGTAAAATATCTTTCTGATCAGTACCCGGAAAATTTACAGAGTTTGGTTTTGAAAAAATATTTAGGAAAAGAGCAAGTGAATATTTTATATATATATACTATATACTTTTGTTCTATTCTGATTATGTCTGCATGAAGCAAATGCAAAGGATTGGCAGGGCAGTGATGACACAGCACTGATACCACTGCAGTAGAATCAATGTTGCTGGCAGAGCCCTGCATGGAATTTTTTGAAGCTGGAGGCAAAGTTTTAGTGCAGGTTCCTGACTTACAGACCTCATTTACAAAACAGTCAGAATAAGCAATTGTATTAAAGTACGAAAGTTAAATTGTGTAAATTCTTTTGTTTGGATTTGATTGTTTGTTTGTTTTTTTTCCCCTGAACTGGAGCTGGAAATGCCTGTAAGTTTAGGATAAATGAAAGTCTTTACAGACCAAAATAGCTACAACTAACTGTTGGTATAAAATTGAGACTTTGATTAATCTATTAAATACATAATTTTGTACTCACTGATTCATACCATTGAGGTCAAGAACTTCATAAATATTTAGCATCTTTAGTAAGCTTGTGTGACACTTTGAGGCAAAATGAAGGCAATAACCTTAAAAGGGAGCAAAAAGGGTTCACAGGTTGAAACCACTTAGTGTTGTTTAATCTGTAGTACTAAATTATTAAATCCTTCAAGGAAGAGGAATCTCATACTATTGAAAGAGTATTTGGGAAAATGACTTTTAAACACTGAAGTAAATCTGTTAAGTTTGAAAATATGATTTTAATCAGGGCATAAATATTACGGATTTTGTACAAGTAAACTATTCTCATGAATCATTGAAGAGCGTCACTTGATATCCAGTTTTATAATCTGTAGGATATAGGAAAGTTAGGGAGAAAAAATACTATCGTGACATTTTGATCTTTAAGTGTATGTTGCTTTCCTGAGTTCAGCTTAATTTTTCATAATTAAAATGTGTTCTAGAAAATAAAACGCAAAAATATATTTGGATCACATTTATAATATGGCTACCTATTTAAAAACAAACTCCTCATACATAATTTTATGCATCAGCAGTAAAGGTATCTGAGCAGAGGTCTTTGGTTTGTAGTAACTGTAAACCTGAATGTTATCATAAAAGAGATACCACCGAGTTTTTTCCCTCTTACAGGATGTCTCTAAATCTGATATGATGTATGAATGAAAAAACAGTCATGATTTCAGATATTAAAAGCCTGAAAGTAAATCTGTAGTACTGCAACCGTACTCAGGAAAAGCACCAGTCAGTTTATTCTGTGGCATTCCTGAGCCAGCTGATAGCTTTTGACAGTAACTCACTTTTTGACCTATGTGGCAAGGAGAATGTCACAACAGTAGGAGAGGTTCTGTGATAATTGGAAAGTGAAGGGGACTTGGTGGTGCAGTAGGTTAGTGCATTAGCCTTTCCCCTCTGGTGACCTCAGTTCACATTCTGCCTTAGGGTCACGAGTGAAAATTCATGCTTTGGTATCCTACCTCTGTTTGTACATATGACAAAGAAAGACCCTTATTTGGAAAAAATACTGTCTTTCTTCACTATAAAACACTGTGTTGGTAAGGAACATAGGGCCAATGTGCATTGGTAGAGAACTTAAAATGCTTTTATTCCTGCGGTATTTCTCTGTCAAGACCACTTTCCCCAAAAGAGCATTCATTCAGTATGTTACTGAAAGAAAAAAAAAAAAAGGAAAAAACTTCTCAGTTGATATGCATGAAAATAATGCAAATAATGAAGGAGATGTATCCTTAATGTAAAAGCTACACTGATATTTTCCCCATTTTCATTTGGAATTAACTCCTGCTAATCTCTTTTGCACTGAAGTTATATTTATCTTAAACTGTTTTACTTGAACCTCCTGACTAAGATTTTCAAGTGCCTGAGAAGTGCTGTTTCATATGCAGTGGAGTGGAGCTCTGATGACATCCAGTGATTAATTAATTCAAAAAGTACACGTTCCCTAAAGGTATCCTGGGAACCACTTTCCAAGCCTCTTTAAAAGAAACATATTGCCTGCATTTACAGGTGGTAGTAAGCTGAATATAGATTGGGTATCAGTGATGTACTGCCTTTTATTACATCTGTAGTGCTTACTCTTATTGCCTTGTAACAAGGGTGGTGCAACTAATTGTGCTTAATGATCCAATGCAAAGAGCCTGAATTTTGTCCTATTAACTCCTATGTTTATCTTTTCATCTCATTCAAAATTTACAAGTTCCAGGTTACATTAAGGGATTTGTAGCAATGTGTGAACACCTTAACTTTCAAATCCTCACAAAAATGTTAGCTCTGTTCACACCTGTGAGGGAGCTTCCCTCTTTAAACATGAATTAAATATTCAGGATGGGTCCAGCCTGAGAACCTTCATGACTAAAGCAGTCTGTTCAAGGATAAAAAAGACATCAGGGAAGATCCACAATTTTATACCCTTCTTCCAGGCAAGAGGCGATCACAATTATGGCTCCGTCTCTGGAGCAGATAACAAGAATTACCAGCTACCCACAGTATCCAGCCACTATTCCTTTTTGACAATCATTTTCCTCTTACTTTAGGGAAACATGGAGTAGAGATTAACAACTACTTTCTCTTTTTCTCCTTCAATAATGCCAAGAAAAAAAGATAGAGGTAGTAAACAGAAGAAGCAAAGGATTAAAGGATAAAGACAGAACAGAAGAAGCTTGAACAAAAAGCAGTAGACAAGAACAGAGCTGACATTTGACTAATAAATCTTTCTCTTAGTCAACTGTGCTAGCCAAAGAAGGCCTGAGTAAGGAGCTACAAATGAAGAAATTTTAGTTTCTTTTTTTGTTTCTATTCCTCCTATACAAAGTAATTTTATATATTTTTATTAATATATTTATATAATATGTACAAATAAATAAATATATTTTTATATATAGTTAAACTTTTAATTGTACTAATTTCTAATAGGGTGATAGGAGCCTTCATTTGAGACTTTTTCTTTCTTTGCATGAAAAAAATTTCCTGGAGAAAGTTTTAATTGGCTTCTATAGTACAGA
>JAOXXN010000446.1:76896670-76906822 GCA_026770055.1 Myrmophylax atrothorax | reverse complement strand
GGGGGGATGTTTGGTGTTTTGCTTTTTTTGGTTTTTTTTTCTTTGTTTTTTTTCCCTTTTTTTATTTTAATCCCATGAAACAGACAGAATTGATCTGAAGCCCTGAATAAGAGGCAGAACCAAGACAGGATTGAACTGTGACTTTTCCATACATCGTAATGTTCACATAAAGGACTAAACTAAGAATGTCTTTCTCTTTGTGCACCTGTATCTTGCCTGATCAGCAAATAGAGAACTATCAGTTGCAACAGGAGGTTGGTAAATAAAACCCTCTTGAAATACTTTTTGCTTAAGCAAGCTGGTCCCAAAAATTACTTTTTGTTTTTTATTGTACTTGTCTGATGTCTTAAACCAAAAGTCTTATGAATAACTTTTCATAAATCAAAGTACTGTGTTATATACAGCACATTTTCATTATTTGCTCACTTATGCTGTGCCACACTATAAGTGAGATTCTAGATGAAGTGAAAGATACCTACTTTGAAGAAGCTGTGCTGATGTTAAAGTTACAGAAATAGGAATAGTATTGTATACTTATTTTGGAAGCCTACATGAACCTCGCAATGAATTTTGTAGGACTGTTAGTTTTGCTTAGCCCTCTTTTTTCAGATTCCAGATAGCATTTTTAGACAATTAAGTCTTTAATGTTCAACAATATTTCTCAGTATGCATCCTGAGACAATTGAAATTTGTCTCTATTTTTTACTATGCTTTTGTAGGTGTGTAGGATTTAAATATGCACTGTAAGTGTAATTTTTAGAAGTTCTTTCAGATTTTATTTTTAATTAGGAAAAATAGTAAAGGTAATTGCAATGAAAGGTTTAGATTTCTAGCTGCTAACGGAAAAGTGTGTACTTCTGTATTTGATTTTGAGTTGAGAAAATAATCTGACAACTTATTTTTACACCACTGGAGTATTGGTGTGGGATTTTTTAAGTTTAGTGTTGTTAGGTATGATGCACAGAAGCAGGGTGAGAAAGTGATTTCATGCTCTATTTCTCCAGATGAAGTTTTGTGCTTTGCTGATGAATACTGGCATGTAAACCCAAATTGCAACTTCCCATGTCTAACAATGGTATATTAAAACTGTTTACAGAAGTCATAGGTGGACTTTTATAGGCTACACAAAACTATTGAAATTAGTTGATATCTTATCATGGCACAGGCTAGCTTGAAGAAAATTGGCCTGTCTTCATTTTAGACTTCTAAGATGATGACAGCTTGCTATGCCTTTTATATAGGTTTTTTGCTACCATAAATTTTTATTATATTGAACCAAAACAAAAGTTAAAGAAAAATGGTGACCATATTTGGGGTTTGTTTTAGAATGGAATTTTCTTGATTGTCTAAAATCAAATAAGCTTGGTAGGACATAAAATGACAAAGTTATCTAATCCATGAATTTAAGGGAGCATCAATACCTTTACTTTTGAAATCTCAAGAATAACTGTCTTTGCTATTACTTTAACCAGATTTTTACCACATGACTATTTTTGGGTTTAGTTTTGTACAGCAGGATTCAATGATCAGAAGGTTATAGGATAAGGAAATTTTATATGCTACTTTGCTACCAGTTTATTATCTCAGATTTCTGCCTCAGAGAGGTGGATATTCATTTTGGAATGACTTTTTTTCATCTCTTGCTCCCACCTGTCCATTTCATCTGTCTATGCAGTCTCTACCCCAGACATGGGAAATCTCTTAAAGAGTAGCTGCTCAGCTATTTCTCTTTTTTGAAAAATGCAACCAACCATTAAAGAAGTGTGGATTTGTCTTCATATCCACAGCTCTAAAACGTGATGTGATGAGGACAGAGCATATAGGAATGAAAACCTCTCCTGCCAGCCACCAGTCTATGGTAATTCAACCTCAGTCATTAATGAGTAGTTTACCATAACTGGACTCTTTACTGGGTTGATACTTTTTCTACATGCCATTGAAAACAACATAGTTTAATTTGAAGTAAAACAAAGAAACAAATGCTGCATATATTTACTGGGAGAAGACATCTTAAAAAATGTTTCATCCAGCTCCACTCAAAATAAGTTATGGCTATGATTCTTGTTCCTACTGCATAATGTCAAGAAAAATTGTCACGTAATAATATTGTATAGCATTGTATTAAGCTGATTGCATGTTATCTGGCCAGATATATAATTTTGAGTTATTTCTAGTGTTTTATATTTATCTTTGTTTCCATAGGTAGCTCTGTGAAGATGGAATTTGATTCCATTTAAAAAGTGAATACTGTGGGTTGTATATTTAACCCTCAAATTTGGGGTCTGATAAAAAATGATGGAGGGTGAGAAAAATGAACAAGATTATCAAGTTGATAACAGAAGCACAAACATTTAATAATGTAACAGATAACATTATCAAAATGTTTATGTAGCTGCCTACATTCCTAATGAGAATTTCTGTAAAAACAGCCATAATCACAGGTTTATGATAAAGTATCTGAGGCTTCCTATGTTACGTCCAATGAGCACTAATATCATAATAGTGTATAAGTAGGTTTACTAAATAGTCACAAATGTAATTAGGGCACTCTGATATAAACTTGTTTCACAGGGAAAGTTGTCTCAATCAACCATAATGGAATACTGCTAGATGAAGTAAAATTATAGCACTCCCTGTTCATTACATAAAACAGCATACTGTAAATAAGAATATTAAAATCTAGAATGCAAATAATAGTTTTATAGCCCCCTCTTCAGGCTCTGTTCTTAATTGCTTGAAATTTAGAAATTAAGTACCTGTGGTGGGTAAGTCAATTGCTTTGAGTTGACTTTTTCATCCTACATCCCTGATAGACTTTGCAGCAAAATGTTCCCAGTCATAACTCTACATGACATCAGGGTTATCGCCAGATTATGTGACTACAGTCAGGTGTTGTATACCTGACAGATTTCAAGAAGTATAGAAAAAGTGTTAAAGAACCGTCTCAGTTTTGTGAAGTCCATATCATGGAAAAAATTATCTCCCTCTGCAAGTATTTCTATCTCCATTTTGCTCAAAACAAAAGCTTGTCTTTTGTGTATTTAGAAATTTTCAAAGGAATGATTCCTTCAAAATGACAACGACTCCTGAAAGGATAAAAGCTTAAGAAAATACATAAGATACTGAAATATGCACACATATTGTACCTCATCTTGCCTAGTTCTCCATGAAATGTCAAAAGAGCCTCCTACTGTGATACGTCTGTGAGCTCTGCAAGACTGATTAAATTTCTATATAATGTCAATCGTTGCATCCTGTGAACCATAAATTATAAAATTTGGTTCTACTTTTTCACTCCATAAAAAGGCTTAAAACTTTTTTCTAATCTGATACAAAGAATAAGCTGTGACTCATTTTATTTGTGGCAGTTTTATGCACATAGAGAAACAGTGTAAATGTGAGTATATTCCTTATATATGAGTGTGAAAGAAATAAGAAAGCATTTACTAGAATAAAATATATACTATTATGATTTTTTTCTCATTTTCGTAACATCCCAAAATAAGGGAACAAAATTAGGTGTTCAAAGCCTGATATGTAAAGGTCCCTTGAGAGCAGAACAGAGAATATTCAGGCTGTAAGAGGATGTAGTTTCCTCTCTTACATTTTTAACTAGTGGAATAGCAAAGTATAATCATGAGATGGGTGTTAGAGAAGATTTTCTTTGTGACAGAAACTAGTGTTAAAAGAGCTCATGGTCATTTCTCACACCACTTCAGGATATGTGGTTTCTGTTCAGAGTCTCAACTTACACATTTAAATCATATTCAATGTTTTTGACCTTTTGGCACCACACAGCAAAAGGCTCATGTGAGGAATCTGTTCCTCTTGAATTGCTGACTCTGGTTTAAATCCATTGTTCAGAGAATTTCAGGATTATGAATTTCAAACTAAGATGAACGTAATAAAAATGCCTGTATTCTCGTTCTCATCTCTGTCTCACGCTCTGTCACTCTCTCTCACAGGTTTTTGTACTGCAGCTCATCACCATTGCATCTGAGTGCCTTCCAAATAAATAACAGTAGCAAAGCCCCTAGTGAACATCGTGGGGAACATCAACATTGAGAGGCAGGGCTTATAAATCTGCATTCAACACTGTATGAATGTGCTTAAATTGCTTCCAGACTATAGCTGGCTTCCATCCAGCTTCTTGAGTAAAGTGTACTTGGGTGACTCCAGGTCTGTATGGATTTGCATTAGGGTTGATGCTTCTCTCAGAGCAGAGGTAGAGCTTGAGAAAGGTGAGAGAGGGAGGAGTGTGTGTAACAATTTTGTGTTTGTGATAACTGTGCACAAAGTTTTTATTCAGATTATAAGTCTCATAGTTAGGAATACTGCTGTGACTTCTTGTGTTGTTCCTTAATGAAAATAAGCATAATTTTAATAATCTTTCTTGCTGAAAAAAATAGTAGTGGAGTCAATTTGATTTTTTTTCATGTAAAACTATGTTTCTTTTTTTTTCCCAGTTTATTTTTGTAGTTTCTTGTATCTTTAGTATTGTAGATATCCCGAGCAATGTGCCATTACATCAAGAGCAAATGTAAGTTGATCACAATAGAGTGGCTTCCAAAAATGCAATATTCATTCTGAGAGTGGATCATAAACAGAAGCCTCTAATAGAGTTTTGCAAGATAAAACATATAAATAAAATCTGTCTGTGATAAAATGTATGAATAAAAGTGGCAATTGCAAGAATTTTGAAATTTTAAGTAGCAGGTATTGTAACAGCAAAATGTAAAGAAAGGAGTTATAAAATTCTTAAAATATGAGACACATCAAACCAAGTGCTAGTACAAAATAGTAATAAAACCCCTCCCCCAGTGAAAATATGGTTAGACTGTAGGTGTCATAGGGCAGATCTTGTGGCTGATTTTTTGTATAATCTAGTAGATACTGTTTCTCATGGAGGGATTTCATTCCAATCCATTTAGAGGTTATATTTATGGAACTATGTCTTGCAGTTAGCTACTTTGTCAAGAGCTGACAAAGAAATGGTTTGCTGCAACATTTGGGCATCGTGAACAAGATATAGTAACAGTGAACTATTCAGTAGTAACCATTTTTCTCTGGCTGTTGATAAAACCCCTGGAGATTGGATAACTTCTAAAAGGTTAGTAGGTGCAACTAGATTTTTTGAGTGAAATCTGCAAGTGTAGACATTGTGGTTCTAAAATCAGAGGTATTGATTCAGTACTTTGATTTTGGGCTTTCTGCTAATTTTCTGGGGAAATGCATTTTTTCCTGGAGGGAACAAAGAAGTATATAGGACCATCAGTGATTAAGCAGTTCATCTAAAGTTCTCTTACTTCAGTACATTTTAACTCACTATATGTTCTTTGCATTTCTTGCCTAATTCCTGTAGTCTATTTAAAACTGAAAATGTTATCAACCCTTGCAAAATGACTAGTCATTTACCAGCTATTTTTAAATATGCTGAAAAGAAAAAGCCTCTGATATTGCATATGGAAAACATTGATTTTGTAATGCATTAGCATGATTGCTTCATGAGTGATTGTGATACCAGGGTTTCCTGGAGAGGGTCAGCATTACATTGAACAGTTAGGAGAAAGTTGTTGAGTTCTTAACCTTAGAGGAAAAGGTAGAGGCATTTAAACCTCAGAGGTCAGACAGCACAGGTTTTTGACGAGTTGAGTTTTGTGCTTTCCATTCTTAAAAGAGGCATCATTTACAAAAACAAGGGACTATCCACTGCTGTTGTACATAAACTTGGTGACAATTTCATAAGCTAAATAAGCATGGCATAAAGACAACAGTTTTCCAGTTTTTCTGTTGTTGAGACAAATATAGACAGTATCTCCTTGTCTAAATTTTTAAGGCAATTTAAACCTTGTGTTCTCTTCAGTATCCAGAGATGAAAGCACCATTAAAGAAGTTGTTTAGAAAATAGAGACCAATAGATCTGGGTTTGTGTGCAACACAGAAAGTAAAGGAGAGATTTCAGTGTGATCTTAAAAACATTTAAAAGGAATTTAATTGGAATATGGCAAAATTACCAAAATATCTATCTGGATACATGTGTATTTGTCCCAAAGGATTGAAAAGTTGAATACAAGTAGTTTTCTGAACCCAGTAAGCTATTCCTGCACATTCTGTACGAGTCTTTGTAGAAAATATTTGGTGTGAGTGATTTAGGAGAAATCGAGGAAAAGAGTATTTCTCCTGTACAGTTCTTTTTTATCATTAAAAATAATTTTGACAACACAACTTGGTACTACATCTCATGAGGACTATATAAGTTATTAAATTTGTTTGAAAATGTTTAGTTATATTATTATTATATTTTGATAGTGATTTAATTAAAATACTATTTTTTTTCTGGAAAATCACAGCAAGGTAGCTCTAGAGCTAAGGACAGCAAAAGGGGGACATACAAGCCTGAACCTCATGAGCTGCTTCTTTTGTTATTACTCAAGAGGCAGCAGGGGTCTAGATTGGCTGAAGAGTCACATCTTGGTCACCAGACAGCTTGCAAAGATTCTCTGGCTGGATTTTGCAGGGGAGCAAGAAGATGGGTAGGTAGCAAAGAGGAGATTAATAGCTCTTTATCAGAGTTCCTAGCAGAACTGAGCCTCCAGAATGTCAGGCAAAGAGAACAGAGATCATATATCAGTAAACTTACTAAAGCTTTTCTATTCTTTTTCAAGTATTAGGATCCTTTCTAGAAGCCTAAAGAATTGGGCAGAATTTAAAAGTGTTTGTTTGTTTGTTTCTGCATAGAGGTTCTGTTTTAAAGCCTTCACATAAGACCTTAAGTTTTAGGATTTGGAACAAAGCAATTTCAATTAGAAGATGCTTCAAACAGTTACAGTCTGCCTTTAGAATCTATTGATTTCTATGAGGAATAAGTATGTCATAATTTTATTTTTTAAAATGTTCTTTAAAGCAATCAACTTTTTTAAATTTTAGGTTCACTGGAAGACATTAAAGCAACAGAAACATTCATCCCTTTTTCTTCCATGGGGTCACAGATTCAGAAATTAAATAAATTTGAGAAACAAAAGTGAATATATAGGGAAGTAAAAGTCCCAGTGGAATGAAGATGCCACCTATTTCAGTCCAGGGAATACTGCTTAGTATTATCTTATCAAATGAAGTAAGAATCACAGACTTAGGAAGTAACTAATATTTTGAAATAGGTGGGAAGTCAAATATACAAGAAAAGGGTGAGGATTTTTTTCAGGAAAATATGGAGAATAGCCACTGCTCTGAATTCAGTAGATGAGATCTCATAGACTTGCCCATGGCAGGAACAGTAAAGAAAACAACAGGTAAAGCCTTTTCATTGCCAATATCTTTCATATATTCTTCCTTTTTCAGGTAATGTACTTCCTGCAGAGTCCTTCCAATATTGACATTTGTTGGGATAGAAGTTTAATAATGTAGATGTTGGCCCAGTAGAAACCAGACTTCAGTGACCACTGCGTATCACACAGTCCCTTAGCTGCCAGGCAAAGATAAAGGTCCATAGTGCTCAGAAATAATTACAGAGGGGAATATTTTAAGTGTCTGGTTTTATTTTTTACTCAAGAGCTTTAATTTTATCTTCACTTTCTGTGGCTCAGCATAAGTCTTCTCTAAAATCTGGAGAATTCATGCCAGGCTTTTGACCCAAAGGCCCTAAAACCAATTGAAATCTCAGCTCCCAATCTTGTTACCAGGTAGCAGCGCTATATTTCAGTAAGTTAAAGTAGAAGAATGAGTAGAATTTAGAAGGGCAAAGGAATGGAAGTAAGCAAAGTGCTTTCTGCTTTATTTTACTTATGTAGAATAACTGAACTAAAGTTCTATGAAATATCATTATTGAGAACCTGTTAGTATTACTAGTGTGTTTTGAGTAACATTGATGCTGGTCTCACATCATAGAAATATGCAAGAATTAATTTCTTTGAAAGCTTACTTTGTAAACAAACAAGACCAACAAAGACTGGAGAAGAAACTAAGCATGTGTAAGGGTGTGCTGGTTTAAAGGTAAACTGGCAGGAGAAATGGACCCACCACAAGAGAAATTAAAAGTCAGAGTTACAATTTAATGAAAGATATTACAGTAAATACACTGACACAAAGAGAAATTGCTTTCAACTCACAAAACCCAGCAGTATAACCCAGTGTTCTGGGGCACAAACCCAAAGGGGTTTGTTAGCCCCTGTGCTGAGACCCACGTGGTTCCCCTGAGTCCCAAACAAAAGGAAGTGAAGAACCTGTTGGTGCAGGTGATGGCTGTAGTCCGGCCAAGAGTGGTGATCTCCTCCTGTCAAGGTTCTGGTCCTCCTCCAGACCCGATGAGTGGTCCTGAGGTCTTCAAACCCCCAGCTTATGTACCCTCAGGTCCAGGTGGGAGCACTCGATACCTCCCCCAGGGCGGGGAGCCACACAATAGGTGATCTGACTCTGTGAGTCATGGGATATTTTGGAATTGTTGATGGCCCATTAGCACCCTCAGGCTGGGCGTGGAGGTGGTAATGACTTGCTGGAAGGGAGTTGCCACAGCTCTTATCTCACAGGCTTCTTTCACACCCTGAGGGGGTCAGGTGTATCCTGGGCAGCTGCTGCAAATGGTTCATTGTTAACAATTCTTGGGAAATGACTAGAGGGTGTGGAATACATAGCTTTGACCACCCACACATAGTGAAAAACTGGTCCCACCTGCTGAACTAGGACAAAGGGTCAGATGACTTGCAAGATGGGAGCAGTAAATTTATCATCTCCACATCCAATATCTGTTACCAGTCCCTAAATAGGTCACAGAAGCATTCATACTGGGAATAAGAGGTGATAATAGGTGAGGCAATTACAAGGTGCAACTGTTTATCTCGGCTACTTAACTGCTAACTACCTATAATTAAGCAGCAGCTCTAGTGCTCCATGACAGGTAGGTTAATGTAAATACTTTCACGTAGTTGTTAGTAGCTTTTACTCTGCAGAAATTGAGCAAATTGAACTGCCGCTGATTCAGAAAGTTTCGTGGAGACTGGTGAGACAAAAAAGAGGTCATGATTTTCTAGAAAGTTTGAGAAATACTACATTAAGCTGCACCTTTTCTCAAATATTCTAGTCGTCTTCTGATTTTACTTCACAAAGCTTGACATTTGTGGTTTGCTTTTACAGATCATAGGGTCTGTTCATACATTAACTCTGCCCATAATTAGGTGAGGGAAGATAGCAAGCACAGCAAGAATTTCAGCTTTCCTCTCTGTGGCTGAAATTCAATTAGCAGTAGTGTTTTCCTGCATGGTAGCTCAGGTATCTACTGTTAGGTGATTCAACAGCTCTATTTTTAATTTGTTCCTTAAAATCTGGGTTTGCCCCTCCGGTTACATATGAAAGTCTATGACAGTTATGTGAATACTGGAAATAGGTTTTATGCTTCTATTCTTTATTAAAAATGTATCCTTCTTTGACTATCTGTCATGGTTTAACCCCAGCTGGTAACTAAATACCACACTGCAGCTCACTCACTCCCCTGCTCTGATGTGATGGGTAGGAACATCAGGGAAGAAAATTAAAACTTTTGGGTTGAGATGAGAACAGTTTAATAATTAAAACAAAGTAAAATATTCTAATAATAACAACAATTGTAATAAAAAGGAGAGATAATTAAAATCCAGTAAAACTGATACAATTGCTCAACACCCACTGACTGATGCCCAGTCCATCCTCAAACAGCAATCGACCCCTCATGGCCAGTTTACATACTGAGACGGATGTTCTATGGTATGGAATATCTCTTTGTCAGTTTGGGACGGCTGTAATGGCCATGTTCTCTCCCAGCTTCTTGTGCACTTCCCTGTTGGCAGAGCCTGAGAAATTGCAACAACTGAAACCTGTGTTTTATCAGCATTTTTCTTATTCTAAATCCCAACCACAACCCTGCTAAAAAGAAAATGAACTCTATCCCAGCTGAAACCAAACCAGAATCTAGCCCCTTGTGTTCCGTTTCTCTGAGCCAGCTATTCAAGGAAAGATTTAACATGTAGTTAGAACAGTATTGTTAGGAGAAAAACTTTTAGTTTTGTATCAGTACATGTTTCCTCCATGGTCCCCTTCCCAGTTTCCTGTATTATAATTTTTTCTAGAATATTTTGGCTTAATTCATTGTCTGATTTTGTAAGGTCTCCTGATGTGGAATACAAG
>JAOXXN010000446.1:76872767-76885907 GCA_026770055.1 Myrmophylax atrothorax | reverse complement strand
AGAGCTGAGAGAGCTTTTCAGCAGATATTCAAACCCCTGGAGAAATTCAAAGGGATCGAAGCACAACACAAGAGCTAGGGGTGTTTTCTTCTGGGCTGCCAAAAGCATAAGGTAACATTCAGAATGAGGTCATTGTACCATGATCTCATTTTGAACTGGATTTGCTTATGGGGCATAGGAAGCCTGGGAGGGAGAGCTAGTTTTGCTAGTTCGTATTACATCAACAGACTGTGGGAAAAATTAAGCATTTACTTTCATTTTCCAATTTATAAATTCATGTGTCAAGAGTTTAAAAGAATTATGAGAAGATAAAAAAATGGTGACTTTAACTAGGCATGGACCTGGCTTAAGCTAGGCATGGACTGGACTTGCAGCAGTCTAGAGTGACACATGTACAGAGTTTCCAAAAGAAAATGAAGTATTTGAGAAAAGTATTTTGCATGATAACTGAAAAGAGTAGCAATGCTTTTGGTACTAAGGAAAGCAGGAAATGATTGACAGGAGAGAGCATAGCATAAGTGGGTACTTCAGAATCTTCCCTGAATATAAGGTTCTGCCAACAGAATGTATATTCTTTCCTATGAAAAAGACAGATACACATTCCATGCCCCAAAGAACCTAAATAATGTAAGAACAGGAAAACAAGGTGCACTGGAAGGCTGTACCTGCCATCAATTAAAACTTTTCTCTTAAAAACCATCATCATTAATTCTGCACCATTAGTAGTATTTTGACGTTGGGGACCTGTTGGACTTTACAGTGATTTGAATGAGAAGTTAAAACAGCCCCTGTATTAACTTTGAAACTCATATTGAAGCACAAGGCAGGCCATGAAATAAAACACATGTGAGGGCAGGAAAAGAAATAGCAGAATGTGGATGAACTTTGCTAGTACCTAATTAGTGAATGGAAAGAATTAAAACTCACAGAGAAAGAAATGCAAGTGTAGGGAGAAAAAAACTACTCTGCTGAGCTTTAGAGAAAGAGCAATATTTGCAACATACCTTTCATAGTGGCTGAGTGATCCTCAGCTTCAGTGTGTGCAGAACAAAACCCTGGCTCAGGTGAGGGAATTGAACATAAGAATTATTTGCTCCTGTGTTTAAACATCATAATCATAAACCAGGAGGAAGCAGCACAGATAGGGTTAGCTTTGAGGGGTTTTTGTAAGAACATTTTTGCAAATATTTTCCCATTAATTTTGAAGTGAATATATAATTTCTGTTAACTACGTGGGTCGTAAGCATGCCAAGTTTTTGACTGTGTATTTCAGAAACTTAATTAGAAAAGCTAATCAATAATTTTTATTTTTGTTACGTTGGAATTATTTCTTAAATATGCATTTTAAACTATGTCTTTATATGTCATAAATTATCTTTCAATCTTAAAAAAAAAGATAGCTCTTGAAAATTTTCATTTGTGATTATGAGCTAGAACCACTGCTGTAAAGAAAATTACTCTCTATAGCAATGCAGGCTGCAAAAAAAGATCCAGCAAAATTCCTTTCTGCCTGAAATCATAATAAAATAAGTTCATTTCATACAAACACACATCTAAAGCTTTCATGACAGTCTAAAAAATGTAAAAATGCCTGCAGAGGATATGAGTTTATTGAATTTTCTTACTTTACTGTTTCATAGACTCCATCCTAACCAGATGGTATAATCTGATTGTATCAACCTAGAAGTATATAGGATTTTATTTTAATGTTAAAAAGGTCAGTAGCTTTGGAACTTAAATTCTTTCTGTCTTCTATACTGCACTAGAATCTCAGCACTGAAATATTGCCAGATAACTTTAATAAAAAGACATTGAATTTTATAAACTAAAATTTACGTATTCATTTACTGTATATACAGTTAAATTCTTTAGATGAATGCTTCCTAAGTATGTGGCAAAGCAATATATACTTTATTGAATGTTGAGGGAAATTTATATTAATGTGGTTGATATAGATATAAAATTTCTTCCAAAGCACTTTTGCTGTATAACTGTTATTGAATATTACATCTTTTTATCACCTCAGATGCTATTCCAACATTTTAGTGCTTTATTCCAGCTCTGAAAATGTTTTAGTCTTACCAAAGACATGTTCTGCTAACTTCTGCATTGAATCGCTTTTGATTTGGAGTTTGAGTTAGATTTTAAAATTTGGTGACAGATATACCATTTGCTGAGCCATGCCAGGACCTTCAGTTGGTCTGCAGCATGGATTCCTTTTGATTTTTTTTTTTAGACTTCCATGAACCTTCTTAAAGTCTGGATCACATCAGACATAAAGGCTTAGGCATTTTCAGCACCACAGAAGAAGTTTGCAATCATTTTCTGTAATACAAACGGGCTTATTTAGCACTTCTGTTATGGAAAAGATTCTGCAATAATAATGCTACTATTATAATACCATTTCTGTAATAATAGCACTTCTGTTATAAAACACCATTATTATAGAAATGCTATTATAAGACAAGCTCTGTTATTTAGAATTGCTTCTGCAATAAAAGTGCTAAAAAAGTCTGCTTGTATTACAGAAAATTATTGCAAATTTTTCTTGCCTGGCAGTGAAATTTTTCATTCTGAATCTTGTCTGTCGCTGTTGGAAAGTCATTCTTGTATGTTCTGTGAAGCCTCTGCAAGTTACTCAACAGTGTATATTTAAAATAGGAAATTACTGAATAGGCAAATGGAAAAAAGGCCTGTCGTCATTTATGTGATCTCCCATGCTCCTAATCGGTTGTTCACTTTTTGTCATAGACCACGACTCTTACAGGGAAAGTATATGCAGGTGTGTAGCACAAGTTTTACCACTGTGCATAAGGTAGAGCAGAGGAGATGAAATTAAAAAAATACATGGAGAAAGGGAACAAGCTGACTCCTTTCTTTATATCCTGTTTATTTTCCCAAGTTTGAACACAGTTCACAAGAAACAGCTTCTAGTTTCTCCATTTGACTATGTACTATATTCTTATGCTCATAACATTTAACAAGAGTGAATTTCAGTCCTTGGAAAAAGACCTCTATTAAACTCTCTGAGCCACTTGAACCATTAGGGTCAGATCTCCTTAATCACTATACCCAACCTAAGGACCAGCTTGCTCTGGTCCTCAGCCTCCATTTACTATCCACCACCAGTGGATACACTCCAGAGCCTAATGAATACCTGTCTTTTGGGAGGAAGGGAACAAAAGGAAGAGCATTGAAATGTAAATCCTCTAATTCTACCCTTGTTTCTCCCATATCCTGCGTTTTCTTTAAAAAAGTTTAATTTCCATGACTATAGATGTTATATTGCTCTGTCCACTTCATATGCAACTGCCTATTCACCAGTGCTCCCACAGACAGAGCAGAAACTCTCATTGGTAGGAGATTTTTAAAAAACATGCCTAATGGGTTAATTTTAGTGTGAGTGAGTTACCTATATTATTTTGGAAATGCTTGAGTCACAGTGTGAACTTTATGGTAAGGACACAGAACGATTAGTTCCCAGAAAGTCCTTTCATGGTTTCAAAGTGTATGACACGAGGAGTCTCCTGTTTGGCTTTGCCATGCCCTTGCAAAATTCTAAATACATTACATACGTTTCTTCTCCTGGACAAGGGTCATCTAGAAGGAAAATATCCAAGCTAAAGTCCGTGGAACTGCATCAGTTGTATGCCAGCAGCAGATCTGCCTTCCAGGTTTCTGATTTTTGTCCTAGCTCTTTTCTGCTGCAAGCAGCAAATCTTAAAACTTGATTTAAGTGTAAGATTTTTTTTGTTTGTTTGGGTTTTGTTTTGTTTTGGTTTTTTTGTTTAAGCAGTACTTCCTGTACCAAGGAAGTGTCCTTACACTGTGCATTCCTCTACCTATAGTTTCAGTGAAATAGTACTTTTTAAAAATTTTGAGTTTTGCCTTGCAGGTTTCCAAGACAGTCATTTGAACATGAATTAAAACCATTAAAGATCGCAACAATATAACTATTATTGTGATAAAACTTTTCTGTAGCATAAGAAGAATATTAAATCTTTCTCATTTAAAATTTATTCTCACTATGCTTCACTAATTAAATTTTTAAAAATTGTCTTATGGGTGTTATAAAACTAGAAGATTTTTAATTTTTTTTAAAATCAATTTTGCTATTTCATGGAAGGAAAAAGAGCTAGTGAGTTTTGATGCTCTTTTATACTACTGTAAGTTGATAAAAGCTTTGTTTTTACACTGCTAAATACATTACTTAGTCCATAGAGTCTATTAGTGCCTTTGGGTACCATATTTTCTTGAAAATAGTGTACACTTTTGTGCTTATTTGTATCTCCTAATGCTGAAGTGCTTGTGTTATCTTTTGTCGTTATTTTTCAGTTGATACTTACCAATACTTATATTGGGTAACATCTGCTGTTTTGGTTCTTCATTGCAATAGCTCCCTTAAGACTTAGTACAAAAAGTAATTTTATTGTTACAGCTACAGTACCACAAAGACAATCTTGTGGTAGCAGTGGAATGGCACTGATTCTTTTTCTTTGGTAGAGCCAAGAAAAAGGCTCTTGCAAATAATAATTAGTTCAAAAAAAGAGGTTTTGGTAGTTAAATTATTTCTATTTTAAAGGAAAAATATGTCCCACAATTTTGGGTAAAAAAACCCGCTAAGCATGAGCAGTTAAAAAAATCCAGGTATTTATTTTTGAAATCTGTGCAATGGAAATGTTGTCAAGAATGTTAAGAAAAAAGTGACTTTTCATATTTAAAAACAAAGCACTTACATTTTCTATTTCAAGCATACATTTGTCATTTAAAATGAAGCTTAAACAGAAGGGCTAAACAACCCCAGAGCAAAATACTTCTTTTTAATCCTAAGAAAATTGGAATATTTCAGGTTTTCTGTTTTGCTGGAAAAAGAAGATAGATTGTTCAAAACAAAATTAGATTTTCCATTCTTATGTGTTTGTCCATCAATTCTAAACCAAACAAAAAAAGCTCTTTTTTTTTTCTTTCCTGACAACACATCATGAAGGCCTGATTATGACTGTGCCTTGTGTCTGGCATCTGTATGGCATTATGGCTATGCCCCAATAGTTCTCAAGTGTAAAAATTAAAGTGTTTTTTTACTGTCATCCCTCATTCATTTTCTACATTATTGTACCAAACCCAAGAAGTTTAGGCACTTCTGTACTGAAGTGTGCACTCTTTCAACACCTAAGCCTCAGAGTGGTTTAGAGAAGTTTTCTTTCAGCACAGCTTAACTCTGGAAGTACCTACGTTCAACCGGTCAGTGATTATGCTTCCTAAAAGTTTAACTACTTCTTATGATAACTATAGCAGGTCAAACACGTGACATAAGTTTGCAGGATCTCTATTTTCCCATGAGTGTCACTGTTCTTTAGGCAGCAAAGTAGATAGGTATTTCTTATCTAAATTTTATGAAAATTCATTACTAAACCTGCAAGGTCTCTTCTGAGTTAGATCTTTTGGGTATGTCCAAAGCACAGGCATGAAAAGGAAGCAACAATTGCCCACTTCCATTTAGAAGAATGGTAGTAGCCATGTTGCTATCCACCTTTTTCATAACAACCTACTGACTTGAACTTGCACAAGGGAAAGAAGACCTGTTTTCTTCCCTTTTGTGCTGACTGATTTCAAAGTGAAACATTTGACCTTACAGGAGGATGTCTTGTTTAACAGGCTACTTGGTAGGTTGGATGATGTCACGCTTCACTCACACAGTATTTTAAGCTTGGGCACAATGATTCACTAACATGAGCATGGGGCTTCTGAACTGAGTTTTCCCTAGTGCCTGTCCCATTTGGTCTCCTTCTTAGGCAACTAAGAAACCAGAAGCTTAAGATAAGCATTTCACCAACCCACTTATCTTTATGGCTTCTGACACCTTAGTTTGGTGTCTGAGGAGGTGGTTTAAAGTAGGAGGACTAAAAAAAAATAAGTAAGAGTTCTCTTCTGAAAAAGAAAATTCCTTCGGAAAACCAAGCTGATACAGACCACTTTGGTAGATGTCAGAATACATCATTTTATTTGCCTATGTTGTGTTAAAGGGAAGCTAGGTCTTTACCTAGGATAAACACAAAGATAAGAGTGCATCCTTTATTTGAAAGAAGCCAGTCAAATAATTTGTTGCCAGTGATCGCAGAATATTGAAAGGCATAACTGTTCAAAATTCAGCCTAAGCCACTGTTTTAATACAGTTGTTAGAGGTTCTGTAGCCCAGCTTCTAGTTTAAAAGTGGAACAAAGATTAACCTAGCCCCAGAATAGGTAGATACTCAGAGGAGTAAAATCAAGCAAGCCAGAGAGAGAATAAGCAGGTAACTGCCCTGATAACCATGACACAGGGGAATTTCATTAATGAATCTACCTTTTCACTATGTCATCCCCATCATTCTGTTTGTTCTACGGGGACCCTGATAATTAACAGCAGCTTCTTATCCAGTGTTCTGCAGAAGAATTGTGTAATCTGTTGCCATACTCAGGGTACAGCTGTGTTTCTTTGGTTCATAAAGAAGCAAAGGAGTTACTGCTGACATTGTTCACAAGAAAGTAGATTTGGGCTATAGATGCTTAAGTCTTTTATGAAACCATTTTTTTTTTTTTTGGTATTGTTGAAATGACAGAAGGAAGGGAATAGCCAGACTTAAAGACGCTTAAATTAAATGTGTTTGTGTTCTTTGGATCCAAATTATTCTACAATAGCCTTTTAAAATCATCACATTGGTAAACACATACTTCACTGCAAATCATTGCAAGTCCTCCCTAGTAAACTGTGGCCCAGTGTTAAACACTGTGTCAGATGCTCTATGTCTGGCAAAAATACATTTACATAATCACCTGTTCAACTGCAATGCAATCTAGTAATGCTATCTCAGGAAAATTTAAATAATAGTCTAGAATTAATAGATACGTCTTCCGAGTCAGTTTAAGTAAATCAAGGACTATTTTACTCCAGGGGACAATTTATTCTGTCCCACCATACAGGTTTCTTTGGACTGTCAGAGCCTGTATTTTTGCACATGTGACAAAACCTAGATAAATTCTCCAATGGCACTATTCAGGAGCAATATCAAACATGTCTAGCCTGTCTCTGTGATTTTTCAGTCCTTTGATTTATCTTTCAGTTATCCTTTTTTAAATACTTTTCCAGTAATGTTGCCAACTCACCATTCTGATAATTGTAAGTTCCTTGTATGAATTCAGACCTTGATTTTGCTTTGGGGCTTGAAAAGCCTGTTCTGGTTAGACTGCACTACTAATAATCATATAGTCACACTGAACTGCTATAACCTACACTTACTATAATTGAACAATTTTAAAAAACAGTTTGATAGCAACTCAAGGTTTGGATTTTATTCCAATGAAGCTTTATCAAATGATATAGAGAATTTTCATGCAGCCACTTAGTTTCACATAGCTTGTAATTAGTTTTTAAATCATCTATTTGTAATTTAAAAATAGTTGCCATACTTTCAATGTAGTGCTTTGTAAGCTGATGTTTGGTCTGTGTTGCATTTACTGTTGATACTGGTCTTCTGTAAATAAAGACATGGACCTTTTTGTGATATGAACTAATCACAAGACCAATTTCTTTGTACTGGACTCTGCTTTTGTCAGTGGTCAAAGTGAGTAAAGCATAGATTTACTATTTTGATTATATTGCTTTAGGACAATTTTGCCACTTCAAGCCTTTGAACCATTTGTAATCAGCTTTTTTTTGTAATTTGATGCTGTGTTCCCTTGGGTCTGCACTTCTGCACAGTTTAAGATTTTGGTTCAACAATCTAGTCTTCTATTAAAAAATAGAGTAAACAAAATGAAACAATAATGCCTTGGACCTTTTACTCTTGGAGTAGATATTTTGCTATTTCTTGTATTTAAATTTAAGGGAAAAAGCACCCTCCTTTGTTTTTCAGAAGATTACTTGCAGGCTGTTCTTTTAGTTGATCTGGTTCCTTCTCCCTAAGTGGACCTTTTTTAGCAAGCTGAGTAGTGGACTTGTTAGGTTTTCAGCTGCTATCTGTTCTTCAGAGCTTCTCAATACCTACTTCCCTGTGTTTGTTTTGTCTCCTTGACCCATTGGTAGTACCAGCTTTTGATGAAGACAAGGCTTTGCATCTGCAAATTGCCACTGCAAGTTTTTTCTTTGGCAGTTTGCTGTCTACCTTCATCTCTGTTTTGCAGATACTTGTAATTGCATGTTATTACCTCTTTCTTTTCTTTTAATGCTGGTAACATTGTATTTGACATCCCACTGACTCAGTGCCCTAATGTTCAGCTTAAAGTTAATAAATGTCCCACTTACTTTCAGGTTTGACAGTCTATTTATCTTCGGGTGATGGGCAATACTCCCAGAAAAAATCATCTAAGGAAGTCATACTACAGTTAGCATCTCTGCCTATGCTCTGCATACTTGACTGGTGCCTGTAAACTTTCATGCACTGATATGAACCACTGCATGTCTTTAACCTTTTTTCATCTGGCAGTTACTGTGCAATTTTTCATAGTCTGTGTAACTCTGTGGTCCCTTTCGAAGGGGCTTTGATTTTGTGCTATTATGCCTTAGGTGTCTCTTCTGTAGTCTGGAATTTCAATCTTATTTATACTTTAAGATATTGTCCATTTCCATAAGCATTATTCTTGAGGGAATGATTCCTGCCACTTAGCAGCTTCTGCTTATGATACCAGGTTAATCCACATCTCCCAGTTGCTACATCTATCCTAGTTAGCTACATGGGGTTGTGGCATGGACCTGAAAGCTGCCCTTTGCTCATTCCTATTGTTAAATGGTGAGAATTTAACCCACCTGTAGAAGAGTGAGTACTACGAATAAGGTCTATTTTCAGTAGGCAGTCTGCATGTGGCTGTTTTGGTTTTGGAGACAAAGTAGAGAAACTGTATGGATGCAAGTCACACTGTGCCACTTGACCGTAGGGCCAGAAAGTAGCCCCTGGTCCACTGTAATTCCTGGCCTGAAACTAGCCTTTGAAGTCCTTTCCTGTCCTTTCTTTCCCTTGCTTATTAACAATTTGGTCTTTGTCAGGGACTGGATTAGTTAAGATTTGCTTGGATAAAGTGAAAATTCTTTACACTTTCTTTAGTTATGTTTCTATTTAATATACCCCTCTCAGAAGGCAGGACAGTATGAGTACTTTTGCAACAGTTTCATAGTTGGCATCTTTTATCCGAGCTAGCTGAAAATTACTGAGCACATGAAATGCATTAAAATCTGTTGTTGTCAGTATTAGGGTTATTTTTGCATGGTAGTCTCTGACATGGGCAATTGACATTGATTACAAATGCAGAGACACACACTTTGGTTCTCTTTGTCAATTGTTTTGATTCAGTGACCTGTCAAAAACTGGACCTTCTTGACACACTTTTAACTCAGTAATAAGTATTCTCCTCTCTGGAACTATTTTAAATTGGGTACCAGAGATCTTCAATTCTCCATTTATGTGCTCTTCCACTAGCATTCACTCTTGTTTTGTGATTTCTATTTACAGTATGGTGCTTGACAAGGGGCTCCAAGCACTGAGAATTACAGTGCTCAGTTATTACAAATAATCTGCACAACAAAACTGTTCCCCAAGCACTGCAAATAGATCATCAATTTTAATTCCTTATAAAATAAAATAGGAAAAATAAATCTAACAGAGATATTTCTTTCATGAGTTCTCTTTCAGCAGTTATGTTTGAGAAGTGAAATGTTATGCTAAACCAAAATCTGCTTTATTTTGAAAGTCTGTAATTAAAGAGTACTTCTGTCTTCAATACAGATGTTTCTAGGTTAGGAGCCTAACTTTCCTAAGTTCACTCTATTGCCAGCAGAGAGGCAAGAGTTTCCTAAAGGGAATTATTTTAAATACTGTAGCTAAGTATGTCTTTTGACTTCACCATCCCAAACCAAGCTGAGTATTATTCAGCTCAAGCAGTACTTGCTACCTGTAAGGAAAGGCATCATCAAATCCAGCCTTCCCAAGCAGAAGATTTTACAGACTCACCTATTTCCTTGTTTTTGTCCTTTGGGAATAGCTTAGTTTTAGACAGTTAGCTGTCAAGATTGCCTAGTCATTGATATGCTGGATAAACATTGTTTAGACTTCCACACAGGCATTTCTATTTTGATAGGCAAATCTATATTGATTTAATTTTGTAGAGTGTGAAAATTTATTCCTTACAACACATTTTCTTCAATAACAAAACCTAAATAACTACATTGCATGCTAATATTTTTGTGACATATCATATTAAAAACTGGGAGAGGTTAATGTTCTTGTTTATTCTGTCTGTGAATTTGGCACAGTTCCCTCTGAAAATTTATGTTGTATTGGTCATTTAATGACTTGTGATTTGTTTTCTGGATGTTTTAATTCACTTATGTGAAGAAGCACTTGTTAAAAAAAAAAAAGAAACAAGACCCCCCCAAGCACTCTCCCCTCTTATTATAGCAGAAGTCCCAAGAAATGCATTAGAATATAATTGTTATTGATGTGTGATCTAAAGATGTGTGACCATACTTTCCCTTTCCTGGAGAGGGCTGGTCAGTTCACTGAAGTATGGAGGATATGAGTGATTCATCACTCCTTGCCATTATGCATTTGTTATCAAACCAAATAAAGTTGTATTGCTATCTGGGGAGCAGAAGTGAGGACATGTAGTTGCTATGAGTTTCATGTATGGTTATTGCTATGTGATTTATCTATAATTCTAAATATTTTATTGCCTTTCATCTCTTTTTAACTACAAATGATGTATTTTGAAATAACAAAACTATTCTAGTCAATTGCTCCATTTGATACTAAATTTCTTGTCTGGGCATTCTTTCATGGACAATTATTTTTCTAGTAGTATAAGTGGATGTTTGAACTTTTTGAATTATCATACATGGTGTGATCCTGTTGCTTTTGCCAATGCTGCAGCAACATCTGGTGGTATGGTGAAAGCTGATCAAGTGAAGGCTTCCATCTTCTGAATTTTGATAAGTCTTTGTAATGCCATTCTGCATCTCAGGAATGAGCTCTGCAGGGAGTTACGCAAAAGTTTCTCATTTTGCTCCTGCTGCACTGCCATAGTCTAAAGTCATGTCATAGTAAATAAATTCTGTGCTATGGTTTTTGACTTGAAACTGTTCTCCTGTTTAGAGTTGTTTACAGAGGTGGTTTGATAAACTCTGGTTAGCCCTGAGCCCTTTTCTCTCCCATCAAAAAAGTCACATAATCTTTATGCAGTTTGAACTAGTATTATGAAGAAACACTTAAGGAAAACCAATTATGCTAATATTGCTGAGTTGTCTTCCTTGACATTTTACATGATTTTACCAGTATTTCAAAGCTGTATGTAACTTCAGAGACCACTTTGACTCATTCTTTATGGCTAGTAAGGTTCAAAAATTAATATAAGATGATCGCATCCTGAAGTTGCCTTATGATAGATCTACATTGTTTAAACATTCTTTTTTATTTTTAGTTGCCTGTCTTCTAGAAAAGCTAGAGAGATATTTGATGGTAGTTAAAGATTTTTAAATGGAATATCTAGACCAGTGCTGATTCTGGAGATATGTATTTCTTTAATTCAAAGCTTGTTTGATTAAAATACTTGCATATATGATTAAAATAGTAAGTGGAACACTCTGAGTACACCACACACTATAAAATCCTAACATGAAATGTTTTCATGATGAGTTCTTATTATGAATTCAGGTTTACTTATCATCATGTAGATTCACACATAAAAATATTTTGAAGTCATTGCATAACTGCCTTCCATTTTTACACCAACAAAATTTACTGATTTCAGTAGAACTATTCCTGTTTTATATTGGTTTAATTGAAAAATAGAATAAGACTTTTAGACTTCCAGTAGTAAAACAAACAAACAAACAAACAAAAACCCCAAACAAACAACAAAAAAAGAGGCGCTAAATTACATGTAGTAATTAGAAGACTAAATGGAAATGTTTTTAGCATTTTCTAAACAACACTAAGCATACTCAAGATCTATAGCTTTTTCAAGGGAATAATCCAATAGACTCACTAAAATTTATTGTGCACCTCTTAACTTTTTTTAACTACTGAAGACTTACATATAAAAGAACTATATAATTTGAAGGAAGTCAACCAATGATGTGAGAAACAGGAGACAGACATGCCACCTGCCTTGGGCTCCAGTTCTGCAAACAGCTAAGCAATGCTAAAAGCTCACAGGAGCAGAATGTTCTTCCTTCACTTCCACCACCCTTACTAGTGGCAAGGTGGCCCCTGTCTCCTTTAGTTATTGAAAGCACTAGTGCTTGCTGAACCTTGAATTGAGGTAATTCAGTTTACTAACTGAAGAAAACCATCAGTTTGGCTTTGTTTCTGGTTTAGTTTTACTTACATTAGTGTTAATGGAAGTAACCCTAAATGGTCCAGTAGTCAGATGATCAGTAGTAGCTTGCTTCTGTGCAGGAGCTGGCAGTGGAATATGTTGCCTTATACAGAGCAATTTGATTTGCTGTCTGTTTGTGAAGTGACACCTTTTGCTGAGTTTTGGCTGGTAGTAACTTGCTGCAGTCTAGTGATGAGAAGATACCAGCAAAAGTGAGTAGTTTTTGTCTTTCTTAGGACAAAAGTACTGACCAGCTTACTTGCATTTCTGTATTTTATTAGCACCTTACTCTTTAGCCATAAGTACAAACAGTTAAGCTGGTTTTCCTGATTTCTTTTCTTCTTTTAAATAAATAAGCATTAATAATAAGGAGGTAAGTGACAGTAGACAAGTAAAAGCGCAGTGATCCCAGCCTTTTAGTAGCCAGAAAACAGGCATTGACCTGTGCCCAGTGAGCCCAGACCTTCACGCTTTGGCCTGAAAAATGTGCCATCCATCTCAACCACTGTCCTCTTGCCTTGGTAGGGCCTTAGGTCCGCCACTGATTTCTCACTTTTGCTCTCACACTCTCCAGAAAATTAAAAGGCCAAGCTAATAAGAGCCTGGCTACCTGGTGTGTCCTGGCATTGTTACTTCTAAAAGTGTGATGTTGGCACCTGGCTGGCTTTTTCCAGGCTGGCAGAGTTTCTTTGCCTGGGTTCCATGCTGTGTCTTATTTGTACAGTCCTTCACTTCAGAACACAGTGCTCAAGATGATGTGCACAACCATGAGATGTTGTACGACTTCAGTGTATTC
>JAOXXN010000446.1:76848986-76867937 GCA_026770055.1 Myrmophylax atrothorax | reverse complement strand
CAGAATCTGTTGAAAAGGAACAACAAAGACCCCAGTATTTAAATCCTGACCTGAACTTGTTTGAAGGTCCATCTTTAAATTGGCATGGTCGTTGAATACAACATTACTATTTTGTTTGTACAACACTTTACAGAACATCCATAGCTTGATGGTGCTTGTAGGTCACACAAATATCCAGAAATTACTGTAGGACAATGTACCCATGCTACTTATCCATGAATTATTTAACCCACAGCTCTTTATTACAGTTCTTTCTTGGCTTGTATTAGCTGTGGCCTCTCCTGAGCAAGGACTATTAATAATATTGAATGCAGCCAAACATCATTCTAGAACTGAGGTATTGCTTGTCCCTTTCAGAGATTTCTAGTATAGCTATAGTGAGTTTATTTAATTTAAATTACTAATTGTTGTTTTATGGTATTTTAATACACCATGAATTATCAGTGTATTTTATTAACTTGATAGAAGGTATTGTTTAGGGGTTTTTTAACACTATATACTTACTGTGTATTTTTGCACAGTTGCTACTTTGCTTTTCCTTTTTGTTGGCTCTAAAAATTGTGTGTGTTGGTTCTGATCCCGCACTAGTTTGCTGTTTGTTACCTGTCTGCAAGTGAAGGGGTGAAGGAGTGTTATCACTTGCTTGTGGACATGACTTGCCTAAATGCAGTAATATCTTACAGAAAGATTTACAAGACCTAAATATTGTATTATTTAAATATTGTATTAAATATTGTATTAAATATTGTATTATTTACTATTTTTACAATCACATCTCAGTTACCCTTTTCTGTTTCCATCTGTAAAAGGAAGGAGAAGCAGTATAGAGAGATTTAATAAAAGGGCAAAAACAAAATCAAAAGTGACTTTCACAAATAATAGATAGTTTTCCTCCTTCACTTTTAAGGAATTTTCCATGAAGATTGCTTTCATTAGGCAGGAATCATCCTTCATCAAGAAATATTGGCTGAGAAATGAAGAGATGGAGAAAATTAAAAGCCTCCAAGTCACAGAAATCCTTACAATGAGACTATTAACTATTACATGCATACACACACGCCCCTTGGCTCCTACAAACTATTCTCACCAACTCAATATTACCTGGGAGGCTGTGCATTGTGGGAAAAGGTCAGCTGACAGAAGGCGGGAATGCAGTGCTGCAAACCCCATGTTTTACCTGCTTTTACTAGAGAGGGTATATACATTTGAAGTTATCCATGTTGCTAAAAATCTCTTCTGTGAAGAAAACTACAATGCTACAAAAATATTGTAGCATTTTAAAAGATAAAAACTTCTTCTAGAATGTACCGGGAAGAAGTCCTTGGTTTGGGAGTCTGATTTTGAGACAAGCAGTCACTGAGCATAAGAACATTAAATCAGAATTTTGCATTAAGGGGTTTAAATGACTGCTTCAAATCATAACATAAGAAGACACATAGTTCCACACAAGGGCCTTCAGCCACTACATTAGGCTGAGCCATTTGAAATATTAGTGTTCAATAAAAGCAGCAAAGTTGCATGGTCTATGAGGTGAGTTTATATAGTTTTAAGTAGTAATGTGAGGATACAGTACTTCCCTCTGCTGTTTCAGTCTTGCCAATATGGCTATCGTTAGTGACAGCTTGACATGATGTTAGTTATTTTAAGTGTCAGATGAGAGTGGCTGATGCCACGGTACTGCAGTGCTCACATTTGTTGGAAAATTAGATGGTGATACTTTTTAAAAAAGGCCTAACCCCCCCCACAACCCAGCTGCTTAAGCCTCTGACTGCCTAGGGGTTTTTTTGTGTGCTGGGTGTATAATTTGAGTGAGCAGTAGTGAACATGCCTGAGGTGTTAAGAGAATGATACATTTTCTGTAGGCATGAATACTCTTAAATAAAACAGGAACACCTTCCTGTCATTTGTTGTCTTCCAGAAAGAATATGTAAAAGGAAACGGAAGCCAATTAGCCCGGAAGTTTAACCTCTTTTAGCTTAGCTTCTTTTATGGGAGCTTTTTAACCTTTTAAATAAATCATTTTCTTTCTTTTCTCCCCTCCCCTTTGAATCTGTTACCAGCATTTCTCATGCTGGGCCTAAGGAGCAGGCTGCTTAAATTCAAGAATGATTTTGAGAGGATAAAGTGTACACGATTTTGAATTCTTGCCATAAGTCCCTGGCAGACAGCCAGGAATCCTCAGAGGAATAGGACTAATGAAGGGAGGGTAAAGGAGATCTGGAGAGTGTGGCTGGTAATGCAGTATTCATTTAATTGGGAGCAGGTATTGGTGCAAACTTCTCCATTTTAATTGGAAAGAGAAGGAGGGTGTTAAGGAAGATGGAGAAAAATAAGAATGCATAAAGTTTTCAAGCTGAGGAGCCAAAGGCAGGCCTGTATATGGCAGAGAAAGAACTCAATTTAGGGCAATTTGCTCTGCAAGCTGGGCTGCAATCTCCCCTGGGGATAGGGATGAGGAAGAAAATGAAACCAAAAGAGAACTTGATAAAATCACCTAGCACAGACAATCTCAGTAGAATAGGTTTTACTGAGTTAAATCTGCCCCAATCAATGTGATTCTTTTCATATAAGTTACAAATAAAAAGCCACAAGATTACAATAAAAATCGAGGATGTACTGCTGCTGATGTAGCACATGGGAGTCTTAAGGACTTGTTGTGGAATACAGGTTTTTTGCAACCATCATGTTTGGTTTTTGCTTTTTTCCCAGCTAGGAGGGAAAAAAGCCTCATCTCTGTCTCCCCCCTGACCTTTTATTATCTTTAAACTGAGGTTAGTGGTAATGTATGAACCTTACAGAGCATAATTTTCAACACTCTGCAAAGCTGAGCATGCTTTAGTCCTAGCAGTTGCTAAACCTGCAGCTTTTTCAGATACTCTTTTTTGCCTTTATACATGACAGAAGTTAAAATAAGGAAAAAACACTTCCCACCTCTTTCCACCCATTCCTACAGCTGGGCATGCAGAAAAAATGAGAGTAAGTGCCTACATTTTCATGATGCATAGGAAAGGCATTATGTTGTTGTTTTCTATGCTATACGTATGCAGTGTCTTTCTCAGTACAGATGCTCAAAGAGTTTGTGTACCAATTGCTGAACAACTATTCTTTCTGAATCTGAGGACTAGCCTGAGTGTAATTTCCTTTTTATCCTCAGTAGTGTATTAACCTAAATATTTGGTGTTTAGGGACGTCCTTGGAAATGGTACTGCTGTGAGTGGCAAGTGTCTGAGGTGGACAGCTGCTCTTTTGTTTGCACTGTCATACAGCTGAGAAAGGTGAGGTGGTTCCTACAGGGTCACAGGTGCTTTGGGAGGTTTGTACCAGAAGAGAGATAATGTGAGATACATGCAGCTCTGACTGTTTGGAGGAAAAAGCAAATCTTGGGGTGGGGAAAATGCAGGACTAGGCAACAAGATGGTGATTTCTGGTTGCAAGGGATCTGCTGAGATCTGCAGCTGAAATAGCTGAAGTGTTTTTCTTTGCCATACTGCTGCAGCATTAATTTTCTCTCACAAACTCTCATCTTGATGATTGTCTACACTGGCAAAGGAAAAGGCATGAAGAGTATAAACAGGAATAACATTGCTACACAGTTCCTGGAATAGGTGGATATTGCTGTTTTTAGCTTTGTTTCCTAAGGATGCTTTCCCTTAGCCTGCTGATAAATAGCATCCAGCCACTGGATATTTTGGTGAAGGACTGGAAACCTTAAAATGTTCGAGGTTCCTATAATTTTTGTGAAAACAGTTGGCTAAGTAGAGAAGACTCAACCTGAGCATCTGTGATGAGATGGATAGAGCTCATTCATACTCCTTGAGGCAGTAGTCAGCATGAGCCAGCAGAAACCAACCCTTACAAGGCTGCAGCCTGATGGGCAGCAGGACAGGGCAAAGAAGAGGATGGCAAAGAAATGGCACCAGGCAGAAAAAGACTGGGCTGGCAACGGCCCTCTGCCTTGAGGACAGAGATGATGACGAGACACTGGATGCCCCTGTGTAGCTCATGAAGCTCCTTCATGCTGTCACTGTGAAACTTCATAGACAACACCCTTAGCTGTGCTCGCTGAGACCTGCCTTACACATGGATTTCCAAAGCCATCTTATGCCGAACTGTGTCTCTGTATCTGTTTGAATATGTGCACGCATTTTTGAGCTGTGGCCGAAAAGGATAAGGAAATTTTGGTGCTACAATGAAGAATGACAATGGAATTAAGGGGATTTTCAAAAGAAGAAATAAAGCATACTTGTATCTAGTATATGTATGTGGTTATGAAAGCTTAAAAGATCAAATGGAAGCAAAGCATGCATGCCTTATGCATGAATTTCACATAGGACCATCCAAATGTACTCAGATAACTTAGATGTAGAAATTTATATAATGGCACAGATAAAACAGTATATTTCAGTACTAAAAATGCTACATTATAACTAAGCATAAAGTTCTTGTTGAAATGTGTGTACACAAGAACATGTGGCAATAGTCTCTCTGTATATTAATTTTATATAAATAAATTTTATATTGCATTGAGCATTCAAATATTGTTTCCTTCCAATTTAAAAAGATGTCTAAATTATTAGGCAATAAGAAGATGCTAACTTTTGTATAGGACTTTCTGCACTTGCATTATCCTGAGACATTTGCAGGAATATTTAAGGGAACTAAGACATTCAAATGTAGCAAAAAAGATTATTTAAAGTAGAAAGATGGGAGGGAAATCCTGTGTTCATTTTTTGATGATATAAGTAATAGTGGAAGGAAATTTATTCCTTTATGACTGTATTACTTAACAATTCACAGTAATCTGTGATAGTAGGCTAGATTCTGATTTTGTGTAATGACTACAGCACTGTCAGACATAGCTACACTGATATGATCTGACATGCTGTCTTTTATTTTAAACACAGCACTTAATGAAAAGACTAGGAGCAAATTTTTTGTCTTGGAGACAGCAAAGAAACTTTGCTCAAGTCTCATTTCACTGGTGTAAGTGAAAGGAAAATTTGACCCAAGGCTTCCTAAGTAGTAATTATGGAAAATTATTTTGACACAAGTTAAAAGATAGCCATATAGTTGCATTTCCCAGCATAAGTGGAAGGTTTTAAACTAATTGGAATTTATTGAGAGACAAATTCTGAAATTCCTTTCATACTTGTACATTAACAGACTGTATAGTTCACTAACTGCAAGCTCCCACCACATATATTAAAAAAGAGTAAAATATTTTTTATCAGCAAAGTACATTAACACCTTTAGTAATTTGAGCCCAAGAGTAACTTTGAAGATGAGTTTGGTATATGTTTTGTTATGAAAAGAGATACTGGTAGTTAAAACTATAATTTTATTATTATTATTATCCACATTTCACTCATTTGACCCTGTTTTGTTGTGCTTCACACATATGCAGTTTAGTTTAGCAGCTCAGAATATTATCCATAATTACAGGAAGACCTTTCTCTGCTTTTTTTCTATTATATTGGCATCTCTCGCAGCTTTGGAATCTCCCTCTAATTTGATGCACTATTTATTGACTGTTCTCTCCTTCTAAATGAGGGAATTTAAGGGCTTCCTTCTTTATTTGGACAGTATGCATTCTTTCTAATCTCTTAAGTCAATTTCTGAATTAGTAGAAATTGTCTCCCACTGAGGGTAAGGTGCTTTATCAATTTACATATCATTCCTGTAGTTGATAGGGATGATACCACTTTTTTCTTAACACTGCATCCATCCAGCATAGGATTTGTTAGCTATATTTACAGGTCTATATAAATTCACCGTTTATATAACTGTACATATGATTGCATCGGCATTCAAATGATTGCTTTTCTTGTGGGTGATTTTCCATATGTATCTTCCTGTTGTGGGTGTGAATGAGCCTCTGCTTTAGTGTTACCCATCTAGTGCATCTGTGCCCAAGCCCGTGCAGGGGACAGAAGACATGGGAAAGCAGGGAAGAGTTGGTAAATGCAGCTTGGGTTTAAACCATATTCTACTCTTTCCTGGTTCCCCAGTTATCCTCTAAAGCTTTTTATGGATTGTTTCAAATCTTCTTTTATCTCTGATTCTTTATTTTGTTGTTGGTTTTTTTTATTTTTTTTTTTTTACTTTTTATCCCTTTCATGGTTTCCTTGGTGAATTTCTCAAACTACTTCATAAATGGTAGGAAGTTATACCTTTATCAAATGATCATACTAGAAGTCTTTATTGTCTCAGAGAGAAGCTTATCAGAAGATGCTTGGGGATCTGAATCCTGTTAAGAGAGGCAGAAGAGGTAAATCTGTGAGATCTGTCTCAGATCTGAGTAGCTTTGAACATTGGGGTGGTGTCCAAACCAGCCTTTTCTTCCAGCCAGAATAAAGGGTGTCTTACAGCTCTGTGACTATGTTAAGAGATCAAGCCCCCATGCACAGCCTTGCAAAAGCATTTTCTCTCATGTCATCTTATTCTTTGTGTTCTTTGAACTTCCATCCTCAAGGGAATCAGGAGTACAGAGTTTCATGAAACCTACTTTTGAATTTTTGACTGTGATACAGTCTGATGAGAAGAGAGAGGACAAGAAGAGCCTGGACTTTTCCTTCACCAAATAAATTCTTAGTTCCTTTGAATTTTCAAAATTCAGCCTTTTTTGTTGTTTGTTTGTTTTGCATTGTCTACCATTTCTAGAATATCCTATGCTTCATGTTGGGAATTGCTTATGTTCCTTGGAGCCCTAGACATTTCTGCTGATTTGCTACCAATTTTGTCTGTGTCTTCAAAGTTAGTTGGGTATGGGAAGTTACTCTGACAGCTTTGCCCACACCTTTATTATTTTTGTTAAGATGTGTAAGTCTACATTTCACCTCTCTCCTGGAGTCCTATTAGGCAGTTTTCCTTTTTTTTTCCCCTTGAAATTTATTTCTTCAGCTACTTAGGCAACTTACTAGCTGCTGGCAAATGTGATATCAGAGGTCATACCAATTGCAGTTTTCCTTTGATTGGTAACAGGATGAGTAGCACAGACTGCTGTTTTTCGTCCTTCGTATTTTGATCTGGCACTTCAGGCAGGATGCTTATCCATATACATCCAGGTCACAAAGCAGCCAGTCTCCTAAAGACACATCATTTGACATCTTCAGTTGCTTGCTATTTGCAGAATAAAACTCAGCAGATCCCTCTAAATCTTTATGCAAGACTTAAGGGTTCTTTTTGGCTTCACAAATTCTATTCCTGCTCCTATTCTTAAATGCCTGGACAGAAACAAAGTACAGTCATTGACAACTTCAGTGCAAATGAAATGGTACAACGCTAATCAGTACCTTTGAAGGTGTGCCAGAAGCTGTGACTCTGTCTTTACTGATCAGTTCTCTCTGTCCAAGTGTGGGAGTTATTTAGCAAAACAAATGAGACATTGTCAGGATTCTGGATGCTCTGTGCCCTGAAGCTTTGTAATTGCTGACTTCTCACTGTCTTAACCAGGGAAATGTTATTCTCTGTCATAAGTATCTGCTGCAGCACAGGGTGGTTTACCTTTTGATTTTCAGGGGCAGGGAGACCTCTCTGTGTTTTGTGAGGAGAAAGATTTTATGAAAGCTGAAAAAAACAACAAATCAGAAGAATAGAAGCTCCTCTACGCCTTATGAAAGCTAAAGTCTTAATTTATTTACCTGTCTTGCACTGTGAGATGAGTCTGCAGAAATGGCTTAAGTGGCACTAAATTGGCTTACCAATGTTTTATCTGCTAGAAGATCCACTCCAATGGGGTGGCTTAAACGCTTTCAGCCAGATGTATCACCAATGGGAAATTCAGGAGCACATTCCTGAAGGAATATTGGGTGATTCAGTGTTGCTCCTGCAATCCAGAGGGGGAAAAGTGCTTGAGAAATGTTACCTTCCAAAGCCAACCTGTGTCTGGGTCTCTACTCCAAAAGAGTCTTATTAGATAACTTCTTGTATTAGGGTCTGCAGTTATCAGAGCCAGGATAAAAACACCTGCTGTGATTTGGTCAAGCTCCCAAAGATCATCTGAACAGCTTATTTGAGGAAAGGTCTCATTTAGTTGTCCTTAAAGTTGTCATATGTAAGCAATTGTGTTTCACAACTGGATATTCTCACAGATACGCTGCCCCAAGATACATCAAAACTTAGTCCCCTTGCCCATTCATTGGAGTCCTGCTATTATTTTAGCAGAAAGAAACAGAGATAGCCCACTCCTTTATTTCTCATGTACTGTACACAGGAGTGGAGAGTGGGTGCACTTATGTGGTAAAGCTCAGACTTAAAAATTAGGTATATATACTTATATACATGTGCATACAGACAACATGTGTTGCAAAGTACCTCTTACTGTTAATGAAGTTGTCTAAACATTATTTGCATAAAGTGTAAGCTGTCAGATTTAAGGCTTACTCTGCTTTCAGAAGACTTCTCTAATCAAAGGGACTTCTGGAGTCCTAATCCATTCTTCTGCTGTTAGGAACAATGAAGATATTGAATCCTTCCTAGGACTTCAAAAAGGCTGAACTTACTGAAAAACTGCTGCTAGAACTTCATTACTATGTGAGACTTTCCCTCCTAGTTTTCAACCTACTCATGGCCAGATTATTCTTCTTTGCTCTTGTACAATCATTTTAGGTATTACTTTGTCTTTCTAGGTATGTTCTTTCTTAAGGAGACCAGTCATTGCCCTTCAGACTACACTGGGTTACTTAAAGAAAAAAAAAAAGAAGTCAGTCTTGTAGTTTTCCCTTAAAAAATCCATACTATTGGTCAAGCTAGTTGCTATTCTCAGCAACTCTGTTATTAGACCCGTTTTGCTTTAATATACATGTCTAGAATTGAATGCTTTATTTGAGAACACAGTCCAGTTAACTCATGGGTGCCTTTGGATATCAGGGTACTGTTTGGTTGATTGGTTTTGTATATTTTGTTGTGGTTTAGTTTTGTTGTTGTTGGTTTTTTCTGGGGGTTGTTTTTGTTTGTTCTGTTGTTTTTTTTTCTTTCCTAGCCATGTTGTAATGCTCCTCATTGATAAATTAATTGTTCAAAAGATGACAATTCATTTTTCTTCCTATGCTGTTACCATCTGATGAGCTCCAAATGTGATGCAAAAATCCTTACTATGCTGTTAGTGATTGACCTTGGACTCTATACAGTTAAATGTCATCTATTTCCATTATTTCCTATTTTCAATCCCAAAGACCTCTTAATTTTTTGCTTGATATTATAATTCTTTGTATTGCAAAATACTTCCAACATTGTGATCTGCATATTTCATCAAGCAGTCCTGATTTCTTTTCTGATTAAACAAGATAGGCCTCAAGAATGAGCCATGAAAAATTTTAGCAGTAGCCTCCGAGACAAGGGCTAAATCTATAACTATAAGCTGGTTTTGGCTTGTATAATTAGTTTCTTTCCCATTTTACCGCTTTCCTTCTAATTCCCATCTTCTCCAACTTCACCAGTAATTTGCTGTGGCACTCTGTGAGTTCCTTCGCTAGTCTGGGTAAAAGAGAGCTGCTCTTTATTTTTTTTTTCCTCCAGAAAAATCAGATATCTTAACAAAGAAAGCTGTCAATTTAAAACTGCATTAGCTACACTTCATAGCTGGCCGTACTTTTTCTATATTCCATTTTCAAAATTTCTTCTGCTCCTTGTGTACTATGGAGGTTTAGTTCTTAAATATGGGGGCGGGGGGGGGATATTCCCAGCCATGACTCAGGTACTTTCAGGCCTCTTGGATGGATATTTTACAATGTAAGTATACTGAGTTCTTAGGAAGTGAGGTTCCCAACCACACAGACTTCACTGTAATGTCAAAGTTAGAAGTCTAGTAAACGAAAGAAGTTTTCCAGAAAGGCAATTTATTACAACAAAACAAATTCCAATTTGGAAAGCAACTATTTCCCCAAACTGGGGGAAAAAAATTTACTATATACCCTGGGATGTAGGTAAAACTCATAAAAGTGTTGTATTTACCCATTTTAATTTAGAAAGCTTTTCCTGTAAGAGACTTTTCCACACCCAGATGTTGGCTGATATTAAGCCCAGAACTTTAGCAGGCTCTTCACAAGGTTATACTTGAACAGAATTCTTAAAAAAGGTGTTAGCAGCAGTAACTGCTCACTTGAGGAAGTAAAATAGATTATGCAGAAATTGTTAAGAATCTTGTAACTTTTTCCAAGGTGAGAGAGAGGCCAGGGGCGGAGAGGTGGGGTGGGTATTTGCTCCTTACTACGAGGACTACATGCTATGCAAGAATCCAGGCAGAGACTCAATCTTTATGTCTCAACAATTTCTCTCATCCATTCTTGTGACAGTTTCCTGGTTAGTGAAAGGGATGTGTGGTGGGTGGGTAAGTGTGACTTTAAAAGTTTTCAATATGGAAATTTATGAATCAAATTCACTACTTTAGCAAACACACACTTGGAAGCATGCTAGAATTCAAAACCCAGTCTCACTTGTAGTTCCAAACTGAGGAATAGGCAATACTGCCCAATTCAAAGTATTTCCCGAGTACTGTGATAGGATCAACAGGCAAGAAAAAACCTGAAATGTAGTGAAAAGTATCCTGTGTCTGGAAGGGGTTGGGAACAATGACCCACCATGATCTCTACCAGTTTATACTTTCAGTGACAATAAAGACTGGTCAGATAGCATGGATATGAAATGGAGGAAATTTTAGAAGGGGAAGAAAATAATTTGGTTTCCATAATTTCTAGTAGACCATGACTGAAGTTGTTAGGCACAGAAATATTGTCATGGTCTTTTGATTACGATATTGTAATCCTGAGAATCCAAGCACCCAGCGCATTTTGCATTGTCAATCTTTCTCTGGCTTAAAAAATAGAAGGATGTAATCAGATTTTTTGTGCAGCAGTTTAAGAAACTACCCTCACAGATGTTCATCCCTGTCTTCTACCTACTTATTTCCCTCTTCATCCCTCACCTCCACACTAGCTGGTCTCTAGTCCAGTTTCCAGGTGATTTGCTTGGGATATGGGCATCCCAGTTTTGATAACTGATTCTGATGTTGGTGCCCTTCCATGTAAATTCTTGGCCTGCTCCCAGCTTAGCTGTCCTGGGTGAAAGAATCTAGTCTCTTCTGGAAAATCCATAGCCTGAGACTGAGGAACCTGCTGATTTGTGTACAGGGCACCATTAAACTGCAGCAATTTCTAACTTCGAGTCCTTTGGTTTTATCATTAGACATTTTTTGCCTGACAATTATGGCTTCATTTTGTCCCTGGGTCACTGACATTGGTAGAAGATAGATGTCTGTAACCTTAGGCAAAATGGTTGTTCACTGTTTTTCATCATTTTATGGTTGGTTATATGAATCTTACTGAGAAACAAAGTTTCCCCATTTGCCAAGAAAAGTATGGTGTACATTAAAAGATGGATTTTAAGACGATTGAAGTATTATAAGGATCTAAAATTTAAAAGCCAAGGGGCTTTTATTAAATATTATCAAATATTTAATTATTAAATTAAATATTATTAAATATTATTAAATATTGTTAAATATTAAATTATTAAATGTTATTAAATATTTTTCCTTTAACAAATGGGTTCAGTTAAAATTTGCTCATATACTCTGCCATAATTGCTCAAATATGTTTCTGGGAAAAGGACCTTAACTTTTGTTTCATTCAGGTTGTATTAAAATCATCCTGCTGTCACTTCAGGGTATTGCTAAATTTTTACAACTCAGAAGACCTCTTAAATGTTCCCTTGGAAGAAATAGGACATGAAAGCTATTATTTATCTCTATGATACAGATTTAGCATATTTAAGATATAGGATACAGCACAATATTAATAAATTACACAGAAGACGAATACAAGATACTGTCAAGTCAGCAAAGTGTAACCACTAAGAAGCAAAAGAGGACTGAAAATAAAAACCCGAAAGAAATCAGTCCCCACCAATGTCTCCCTAGTAATCCTTTGTAACATTTTAATGAAAAAGGGCTAACTTCAAAGTACGTTTGAGGTAGTGTTAGAGGTGCTGTGGAAGCTAAGGCTGCACAAGAAGGTAATACATACCTGGGAAATTATTAACTTTTTTAAAAGTAGCATTTTAACCTTTAGTACTGTGAAACCCCTGACAAGAGATGAAAAACCCACCTTTCCTCATACAGCTCCATCAATGCTTACTGTATCTTTTGCTGCAAATTCTCAGTTCTATACACCTGGGACAAGGAACTGCCGAGTGGCAAATAGTTCAAAGACCACTGAGGAACTGAATCTGGTAATTGCTCCAAACTCATTGTTGCCCACTTGATTTGATATAGGCATGGCCAAATCTTCCATCTGTCTCTGCCCTCCAACAATGATTTCAGGACACTTGGAGCTGAAACCAAACTGTGGGTTTGGGTGTTTTTGTTTTCATTGTCTTACCTTCTTTTCCCATTCAGTTCTTGACAGCCTTCCCTCTCAGCTGAATACTGTTATCACTTCTTTATTCTAATCCTCTCCCTAGCTGCCTATATTATCACCCCTCTGTTTCAGAACTTGGATACTTACCCTTTAATCCATTAATTGGCTTTTCACCCTCGGATCTTTTTGCCTCCTCTGAGTGCAACCTGACTCTCCCAGCCACCACACACCCACATTGTTCTCTCTCTATCCCTCCCTTGCACCTCCTGGCTCTCACTGTATTTCGGTGCTAGTTTCTCTTCTTTCCAGATAATCTTGTGCTTTATTTCTTTGCACAAAGGAGGGCTCTCTAGTTCAATATCACTTTCAGTGTTGCTTCTGTTTTCTCCCTGTGTTTACGTATTGCCTTTCTACATTGCGTCTTAACAAGGATAGATGTATATAACAGGAATAATCTCTGCAGCAGATATCCATGTTGCCCCTAGAATAGGTCCATTTTCTTATCGGGGTTCAAAAGTGTTGGGAAACTTAATAAAATACAGGTTTCTACACAGCAAACATATTCACTTAGACGAGATTATCTTTTGATTACGTAGGTTTCTGTTGCTGTTTGCATGCAGTGGAAGTGTACATTTCTTAAAGGTTTTTTTAATCGTGTAGCCTTTGTGTGTAAAATATGTTTGTATTAAAAGGAAATACTCTGTCTGGTGCCATTGGTTAATTCAGGAATAATATTGCTTTATTTTAAGAGATCTTGCCTACTTTGATTTTTTCCCCCTTAGTGAACATTTGAAAATATAGACGGTACTGCAAAGAGGCATGCTAATCTTGTTGTTTTGTTCTCTCTGATGTTTTCTTTATATAGTGTATATTAATACACACATCTGATATTTAGCAAAATAGGGAAAATTATCCTGGTGCTAATGTACACAAAGCTATTACACCCAGTCATGGTTAATAACACTAAATGGATTTAGAGTGAGGAGTCTAGACTGCAATCCTGTCAGCATCTGCCCCTTCCCCAGTAATTTATTTGGGTTTTGCACCTGCAGATGCTGAACCAGGACTGAATTCATACAGAATTTTCTAATTTGGATAGCAGGCACTGAAATAGTAACATTTAAGAAGAGCACTAAATAAAAGTGACTGCGTTACCATTAACTTTCCCTCCTTTGTTGTCAATATTAAAACAATAGAATCCTGATTATCCAGGCTCTTCCCAAGAGGATCTCCTTCTCTAATTAACTCCCTAATCTATTGGCACCCTGATTATTTGACTTGTGCTGCCTGGTGCGTTTCAGTGTTAGAAAGCTTTCATAAAATATTTCAGTTTTAGCTCATTCATTGGCACAGTGTACCTTTAACATTACGTGCAAACATAGTGATGGTCCTTTCCTTTCCTCCATGCTCTGGAGCATTAAAGCCTTTCTGAAAGGGCAATTGATATGCAAAGGCTATTCGAACAGCAGAACTGGAAAGGCAATTGTGCAGAAGTAGCCCCTTATTTGCTTGCCTCTCTGCTCTTATGTCCCATGCATGTAATAGGTTGCAGCTACAAATCACCTTTTCCTGCAGTTTTAAGGATATGCGTATGTACCTACAAGCATCTCCAAAAGGTGCAAAGTTCTAAACTATTGTATCATGCAGCCATGGCAATGGGAGTTTGGTTACAACTTGTAGAACAAAAAGGTTTTCCTTCAGAGCCTTGTGTATTCATGCTTGTTTGTGTGAGACAGAGATGTTGGGCTCAAATTCTTACATCTCTAATAAAGGAAAAATAAATTGCCCTTTTCTCTTTTTTTTTTTTTCAAAATCAAAATACACCTAACACAGGGAATCAAATCAGCAGAGTTTTCCCTTCTTTTTACTTGGGAGAGCTCAAATCCTGTGGGAAACAAAGAAAACCAGTTTAAAAAATTTATTGTCAAAAATCCTGCACCTAAGTCTTGGCTGTATGCATTTTAAGTCTTGGCCATATGCCATTGTTTATTTGAGTAATGTTTTAATTTTCTTAAATGACACACCCCTTATTCTTTATGGTGTTGTTTTTTTATTTGGTTTGGTTTTCCTTTTTTTTTTTTTTTGTTTGGTTGGTTTGGTTTGGCTTGGGATTTTTCTCCTTCCAAATATTTTTAGTATTGGGCTAGTCCCCTTTTTGTTTTATTCCATAGAGTATCAGCATTTGCAGTTCTCTTATAAGGGGATGCTTTTTAGTTGTACAGGTTGAAGGCTGTCATCAGTACATAATCTTGTAAAGACCTATGATGTGCCTCTTGTCCTACACCTACAAATGTGCCTTGGTATGGTAGCTTTCAAACAGATGCACATCTACGTGTACTCTTTTCAAGGTGTTCAGCCTGGATCTGTCATTCATGTGTGTGCAGTTCACCGATGGATGTGGTGGCCTTTTTGTGGTCTGTGAAGTCTGTACTTTGTATGCACAGAGCCTTGCACTAGCCCTGCTCATGTGTAAAGATAAAGGCATGAAATGTGTTTTCATGTATCTTTCTCCAGAATCTCCCTCCAATGTTGACAGCAAGAGCAGTCTATATATTTTTAACATCAGAAGGCAGAGAACCCTAAAAACAATGTACCAATCACGTAGGGTAAAAGAGCCAGCACAAGAGAGAAGGGTAAGAGAGATTACAGAAGTAAGTATGTGCTGTAGGAAACCTTTATCCACTGTATGCAATATTTTAATTTAATTCATAGTAACCTTTAGTTACCATTGGGGATGCTAAAAAGCTTTTCAAAGACACACGTGTTTTTCATGAAGCAAAATGATAGTTTTTGAAATATATAACCTTCCCCCCCCCACACACCTCTGGCTGCTGTCTGTAACAGCTTATATAATTCAAGATGATTTTTAACTTAGTTCTTCCTAATGCTATTTATTTCTTGTTCATTCTTTCCTTCTTTTATAACGGTTTCTGAATTTCATGGAATTCTCATAAAACAGTGTAATGCTAATGCTCAGGGTAATTTTTAAAAGGTGCTTCAATAATATAGTTGTTTAATATGCAGCTGCTCTTTTAAGGGGCAAAAGGTTTCTTTCTGCCACTTCTTTCAGATTCTGTATTAAAAAATCTATTCTTTTCCCCTCGTCTGTCAATATTTAAGGAAGTATCCTTTCATGTTTTCTATAATCCTGTTAAAAATAGTAGACATCTTCTATATCTGTGGCTAGACATACAGTACGGTGCAAAATAATCTAAACACTCGAGGTTTGTTTGCAGATTTGCTCTAATGAAAAAGGCTCAAGATATATAATGAGACAGCCCCTCTGATACAGTTAATCAGTCTCCACACAAGTTGATCCCTTGAATGCATTACATGATTCATAAGAAATTGCTTAGTGCATAGGAAATTTAGTAATATTTGCTGATGTCATATTTTTCAGCTAAGAAATCTAACACTTTTAAGGATGAAGAAGTATAAGAGGTCCTCACTTATGTTCCTCTGCTCTCCACAAAATAGGATAGTTTAAGACACAGCTATATTGCAAAAACATTTCTGAATGCTGAGTAAAAAGGCTTCTTTCATTCAACTGAACATCAGAGGAGTATGGCACCATGCCTAACTTGTAAAAATATTTTGATTCTAAAATGCGTTTAATAGGTCACACTTTTACAGTCACGGCTTAGAGTTAATTACTATGTCTAGTCTCAAAACAGGTCTATGGTAATAATTGTCTCACTAAATCATTGTCTTCCCTGTGTCTAAACTGTCAGAGTGGGGATTTTTAGAGGTGCCTAATCAATATATAAACACAAATCCTGTTAAACCTCTCCATGGTGCTGGTGAACAGTTATGTGCTGTAGAAATCAGTTGTTCCATTTTGCATAGGAATGGTGAAGGAAAGGAAAGACAGAAGACCTTGTTCTCAAGTGTACTTGCAGAGCATTAGGTCAGGACAGCTAGCTAATGGGGATGGAAGGTGGTCACACCTGCAGGGAGCAGCATAGGCAAATCCTTTTTCATGGGTAGAGGGTGTTTTATTGTGCGAGATGTGCTGTTTATAGTGCCTATCCTGGCAGTGTGGCTGTAGTAAGACTGTTCAGCCACATATCAATGCATTGCTCCATCATTGTAGTAAACTTCTAAAGCAGACATTGCCCTGAAAAAATTGGGGTGTGGGGGAGGGTGTTGAAAAATTTGGTTTTTTGAAGGAATGAAGTTTGGAAAAGGAAGAGTTAAAGTTACTGCTGCTGTAATATACATACCAGGCTCTTTTGGTCTTTTAAGTCTTCACAGCTCTCTTACAACAGGTTCTCTTCATGTCTAGAAAATGCAAATCTCCGTGCTCCTAAGAGCAACTGAGTGGGGATATGTATTTCATCTTAAAACAAAGAGCAAAGAGGAAAAACAAGAGAAAAAGAAAAAGTTATTCAAAGGATTTTGGAAACAGGTGTTCTAAATCAACATTAATTGGATTTCAGTTAATTATTCCTTATACTTTAGGGATTATAGAAAAGGAATATAGGGGAAAAAAGCAAGAACAACTTCTCTGACACACTAATTGCTCTAATATTATTTAAGCTAAGCAGGCTCTCATTCCTTTCACACCAAACCCAAATAAATTGGCCTCCAGATGACTGTTACAGAGGCTAGGGAATAAGAATGAAGTTAAAAAGCAAGATGCAATCTTTGAAAGCCACCTTTAGTTGGGAGGGTGGTTACAAATTTGGTGTATTATGTATACCATCCTCTACCTGTAATTAGTAAGATAAAGGCAGCTGCTAAAAAGCTGTTATAGCTTGATTTTGGACACCCTATTTCTAGTACAAGATTATGTGATTCTCCTGCTACTTTATCCCTTACAATGCATGATCTATGTACATAGTTTAGGTTTCTCTAGGGCTGACAGAAGAAGACTGTGTGGAAGACAGGGCATTATTAAGGATTGTATTGTGGCTTTTGGCCTTCCATTCTAATTCCTATGGGAATGGGTCCACTTTTTGCCCAGCATTGGAGCTGGTCTAACGTTTGACATGACAAATTGTACATGGAAAGTTTTAATCCACCTCTGAGAACAAACTGATTCCAAATTTTAGAAGAAGTGGGAGAGAGGGTGAACAAGATAAGATAAAACAAGATTTTCAAAATTATTATAAATTGTAGTGGTCTAAAGAAATTATTTTTTAAAAATGGAACTGAAGGTAAGATGTAGTGGTTTTATATTTGCAGTTGGGTTTAAACTTTAAATTTTTGCAAATTTTTGGCTGAGCCCTCTTAGTTTTAAACTGATGAAAGTGGGATCAGGCATCACACTTGCTAGTCTCTTCTCACTGTCCAGCCTGAGAGAAGTGAGTGATGCTTGTGATAAAAGTAACAGATTTTCAAAGTTCTTTTTAAACTTTAATTTCATACAATAATCAGAGTATCTAGTAACAACCAAGATAAATGTTTTACATGGTTTTTTGCCTTAACAATATATCTTTGAAGAACTCTCCACCCCATAAGTCTGAAGTATACATGAAACGTGTCACTTTTGAACAAGAGATATTGACAGGTTATATGTGAAATTATTTACACAGTAAATTTTAAAAGATTTCAGAAAGCCTAATGAAACTTGCCTGAGGGCAGTTAGAATTTGCATTCCAGCCTGCTGCATATGTGACAAGTTGCTAAGCATCTCAGTTTAAAAAATTGGAAGGGGACTTCCCACAGTCAGTAGTTCTTATCTATAACTGAGATAGATTAGTAAGGAGATATACCGATGCCCACTAAATGTGTCAGCATATTTACCATCCCTACGAACAGATGTGAACATAATTACATCGCATCTACACAGTCACTTATTTACCTGGCTTCTGTACATATTTGTGTAAGTTCCTAATGGGGACTTGAAAGATCTGATATTTTGAAAGGGCTTATGAAAATATTATTCTTAAATTAAACTGATCTGTTATAACCCAAATTTCCAGCATGCCTGCATGAAATTTGTAAGAACAGATGCTTTTTTTTGCTGCTATGAAAGCACAGCAGAAAGCAGTAATGAAAAAACTGACTTCATATGTTGGTAGCTTTCAGAAAATTGGCCAAATATTTGTCCATATTGTGCTAGCTGCTTTTTTTATCTCCTTAACTCACAGCATTTAGATGGCATCATATCTCATATTGTGCAGATGATGGTAATACATTCTGTAGGAAGAAAGTATCATCATCATGGCCAGGCTTTGTGAACGAATATTTGGGAAAGGGCTCTCCCCACGTGGCTGTGCCCTTCCAGCCTGCGCAGCGGATTTTTTAGGTGAGGCTCAGCATGCGCAGAACTGGCCCCACCCTTTAACTCCTAAGGCTCATCTGCCACGGCCGAGCGAGCTTGGACAGTGACAGTGAAGTCCTCAGGACTAGAACCTACAGCCTCTGGTATTGCCATGGATGTCTCCCATCCAAGTACTAACCAGAGCTGACCCTGCTGAGTTTCCGAGATCTGATGGGATCCGGATATCAGAGAGTCATTTAACTGCCTTAGGAAGAAAGTATTTCTCTGACAAATGTCACTATTTCTAACTGACAGTGAGGTGCAAAAGAAACATCTTTAAAGTTTTCTTAAATGACTCTAAAAAGACAATATGACTCTAAAAAGACATGT
>JAOXXN010000446.1:76835717-76847526 GCA_026770055.1 Myrmophylax atrothorax | reverse complement strand
TTTGCTTAGAATACAGTGATGTTTTAATCTCAACAGGAGCCACAGGTCTAATTTTAGCTATTTAATGAAAGGAAAATCCAGCGAGAGACAGATTTTTCACATGGCTATTGGAAGCTACTCCCACAACTTGAATTGGTTGGTCTTTTTAATGCGTGTTCCCAGAAGCCACTGCTTGGTCCCTGTGCCAGATGCAGGTGTTCCCTTGTGCTGTCAGCCAGGAATGATTAATGAGGATTTGCCCCTACTGAAAGCAGTCTTTGGAGCATTGTTCAGGGCATCTGTGGAACTGTCGGGGGAGACAAGGACACAAGTGAACAACCAATTATTTGGCCATCACTGAGGCAGCATGAAAAAGACATCAAATTGGACAGAGGAGCAAAGCTTTTGTTTCATGATCATATTTTTAGGTGTTAATAATAACAGAGGAATTCTACCTGGTTTGTTTTGCCTTTTTTCCCCCCCTTCTTGCTCTCTCTTTTTAATTTTTTTTTCCAGAGGAGAGGGGAAGGGCTCCAGCACCGCTTTAAAACTAGGATAGGATGTGTGAAAGAAACAGAGGCAGAAAACTGATCACAGTCCTTTAGAAGTGTAAAGGGAAGGAAAACACAGAGAATTGATTTCTTGGCAGTTGCACTGCGTGTATAAAGATGCACCGTTTTGCTCGGTTAACATTTGGGAACGAGGGCTAAGGATTCTGTGAGGAGGAGGGTTTCTCATGCAGGGAGCTTCTTAATTGCTGGCCAAGTACAACAGTTCAGGAGCCAGAGCTTTATCATGTGATAGTTCAGGGAAGTGTTACATTAGGATTCTGAAAAAGAAAATATGAGGGAACAAAACTGGAAAACATTTGCAAGATTGGATTCAGCATTCAGCCTGCATCCCTCTTTCTGTCTCAAAGAAAACACACATAGGTACAGAAGAGTGAGGGGGAAAAGGAGAAATAGAACTAAAAGCACTCTGCCTGGGCTTAGACTTTTGTATTTTTATATTTACCAAGATCTGTGATTACAAATACTAATTTTAAACCAGAGGGAAAGGATTTTATTTTCAGAACAATCCAATTACAGAATGGATTGTTTGTAAAATACATTATATGCTCCATCCTGTCAAGCCTCTTTTTACCACAGTATTAAGAATAAAAAAAGTTAATTATACTGTTTAATTCTAATGAGGACTATAATGTTTTGTAGCATAATAATAAATATAGAAAAATTTTTACGGAGATACTGTAATTGATATTTACAGTGACTAATTCCCTAACCTCAAAAGTTCCTCTGTCCCCACACATACATGCAAGAAAGGGAGTTGGGATCTCGAAAAAATTACAGATCATAACTCCAAACTACTCCTTAATGAAGGAGAAATCTATATTTCTAGACTACCAGGTTTGTTATATATTTGAGTACCTGTATTTAGGTTTCTTGTTTGGGCTTTTTTTTTTCAAATTATTTATTCTTTAAAGGCTGTAATTTATCAAGGAAGACTCATGGCATCCACACAATTATGTGAATGTCCATATATGTTTCCTTATCCCAGCTGTTTTGTATGAAGTTTTAGCATGCAAAAGTTGTTTTGCCTGCTTCACATTTAGAATGAGTTACTGAAGGTAAAAATTTGAATTATGATATTCAGATTTTCAGAATTTGTCATCTCAGTGTCAAATGACCGGGTCTGAAACCTTAGCAGTACGCTACTTCTCCTATTTACTATAGGATGATAATTTTTCTAGAAAATTGAAGTTTAAAATAATCCTTTAAAAAATAGTGTTTAATAACCACTTAAAGAAAGAAAAAAACCAATACAATGCGCACATAAATGGAGCCTTTGTATTTAAAGAATATCACTTATTTTTTTATACCACCCAAATGAAAGTCTTGTTCAGAAGTCGTGTTAACTAAACAACCTAAGAATCTTTAGGATATTCCAGTATTTTTGATAGTCGTGCAAATTGTAGTCTAGAATTTGACATTGGGAATAGCATCAATGCCAGCCCTTTAGCTGCAGTACTGCTGGTCTGTCCTTTTCCATTTGTTACTCTCTGCAAAGAACTCTGTCATTTGAAACTGAGGCTTGTCCCCTCTTGCCTTTAGTATGTGGTGGAACTTGAAATTGCTTTATTAGAAGTTATAATATCATTGTACAGACACACTCAACTCTGTTTCCTCCTTGTCAGAGACAAGGAAAGAGACAATGGCAATAACATGCCCCTGTGCCTGACATCACTCAGTGGAAGAACAGTGTCTCAAGACTCCTCCTGGGCATGATGGTAGTGATGCTGGTGAGGAAGGAAAATATTTCCAGGAACTGAAGAAATGATTATAGCATCTCTAAAGAGGGTATTTGCCTGTGACTGTCAAAGTGCTGAACTGAGTTTCCTAATCCTAGATAAATAAATAGAAAGAAAACTTTCTGCCGCTGCAGGCTGTGCTGAAGACTGCATCTTTTCCTGCCAGGTATGGACTTTGTCACAAGTATTCAAGAGTTATCACTCTTTTGGATTACTCAGACTCTTCTACTTGGAGCTGTCAGCTGGAGAGCATAGAAATTTAGGATGTTAAAGCTTGATGAAATTTCTAAGTAATATAAAGCAGAGTGCAGCCTGCTATTTAGATGTGCCAGCAGCATGCAGCATTGGGATGCCCTCAAGGATGTGTACAGTAACATGTCTTGGTGGGTGAGCACCTTTGGGATGGGGCTGTTGTGAGCCCCCATGGGAGATCTCATGGGAGAAAGACCAGAACACTTTAAAGAAAGGACTGAATTCTTTTAGTGGAATTCTTTTCTTTGGTCTGAAAATAGGGATAGGATTTCCCAGCAAGTGCACATAAATGAGAACACCCCTTTTTCATACCATTTCACCAATACAGTGACATCTCTTCCATTCTTTACATTTGTCTGCAATCCACATGCTTTTCAAAAACAACGATGTTTCTACCAGTACTTGTGCTTAGGTTGATACACAAGATATTATGATGTTTTCCCTGTAAATTCTTATGTATGTATTTTCATGATGCTTCAGTAAAAACATGAAAATTTAAATTTGAAGAAAACCAAAAACAAATGGGCAAGAACATATGGAAAGGGATAAACCCATTAGCATCTTTATTATGAGTGTTTTATGCTAGAAACCTCAGCTTTGATTTAGCATTATGAGGTAAATCCACTACAGATTTCTTTTACAAAACTATGAAAAAATTCTGAAGCTGTCAGTTATGTTTTTACAATGATCTCTAATACTCTGCAGACTGCATAAGACTATGAAGTAGTGGATTAGTATGAGGTTAGTACCTCTGAGATGACTTTCTTCCCTATTCTTATGAATCTTTGTAATTCATTTGATTAAAAAAATGTTTATTTGTCTGTAAACAGCATGACTACTGTAATAAATTGCTAGGGGAAAAAGTGGAAGAGAAAAATAATTAAAGCTCAAATAAATAATTTTGTAGCTTTTAACATGTAACATTTAGCTTTTATTTCATGCTGAAAAGGATCAGAATTGTTAGAATCATGTTATGATTATGGGTGAGCATTTATTTCTTTTATTTATGCTGAGTAAAATCTAATGACACCAAGCTCAAGAATTGAGGAATTGTCAGGAGCTGTCTTTTATTGAACTTTTGACCATCAGGATTTCTCCCTTTATCCCTCCTCCTCCCAGTATAGCACAGCCTGATGATTCTGGTCACTACAGCCAGTGTGTCTCTGCTGGTGGTGATGGTGATGAAACTCCTAAGACTTTTGTGGCTCTGTTATTGCCTCCAGGCTTGAAATGAAGGGGGGCTGCAGACAACTGGGGCACTATCATTAGAATCTCATCAAAACTGGTTGTTAATGAACCATTTGATAAAGCAGAAGAAATTTTCTCTGCTGCTTGCACTAACAGCAAAAGGAAAGGGCAAGGGTAAAGGTGTGGATGTAAAAATACTCCCCCTTGCAGGAGCTCTGTGAATCAGCTGCAGTTTGTTTTGTTATCATGCACATGCCCTGATATAGGAGTAGGCAGGGTGGGCAGGGACTGTGCAGATGACATTTCTATATTGATTTTATATAATAGTGCTGTACATGCTTGGTTTGGGCTGCAAAAATTGCAGTGTGAACTACTGAAGGTCTGGCTCTTTGGCAACAGAGAATTGTGAGGTTAAAATAGACTTCAGTTCCTGTACCCTAAATAGCTGATTTTTGCACCTGAAATCTCAGAGTTAGCAGTTTGGTAAGTTAATGTTCACACATAGGACTGTATTTATAAAATCTATTTTTTCAAAAAAATCCACTTTATATCCACAGAAAACTATCTACAGATTTTATAAACACCATTGCCTTAATCAGCTTTTATTTTTCTTCTGTGCTTAGGAGCAGGTCACACTTAGAACTGATGTGTGAGGCCAAAGGGCTTTTCTTTTTCTATAGCCCTCAGTCGGGTTTTTTACCAGCATGATTTCCTACCATTTCTACATTTGAGTTTCTTCTTTCTAGTCCCTCACTTCATTCATGGTTTTTTAACCATTAATACCGTCTTGTACACATATTCTTTTCCCTTTTCCTCCCTCCCTCTGCTCATATCCTTCATTCACACATTCCCTTTGCATCCTATTTCAGTCTTTACACTTTCCCCTATCTCTTTTATGCACCTTTGTTTATTCTTCTATTTATGCTACATCTGGGAAAATAAAGTTCTCCACATTTAAGGAAGCAGTTTTTCACTAATGATGGTGAAATTTCAGCATGTATATTCACATCTGGAAATAACAAAATTGTTAAGTGTCATTGACTATTTTTCTAGGGAGAGGATCTTTAAATTAAGAGGCTTTCCTAGATGTTCTTTGTAATGTAAAATGGTTTAGTTTCAAGTTACTCAGCATCTTAATATGAATTAGCCAAAATATTTGTCAGTATTTGGATGGATTATGAAGCCTTTCTTTACACATTTTAATTGTTAGCATTTTCTTTGGATTTCTGTGAATTGTCAAGCTTTACAGTTTGTGTGTATTTACTTCAGTATTAAATTCTTGAGTGCTTCAACTTATTTTATTGTCCTTCATAGTGTCATGTTAATAGTAAGTATAAGAACACCAGTTGCATATATTTGTTTGAATGAACACTACCCATGATATGATCCTTACACAAACCTCACTGTAGCATACTTTTGAAAGCTTTAAACATGAAGATGATGCTCCAAATTCGTATTAGAAGTAAAAAACAGATTATTGGAGTATTTCAGCCAAATAAGAAAATGTAATCCTTTACTGGAAAGAAAAAGAAACAGCATCTGTGCTGGGATGTATATGGTTAAAAGAAGAGGGTCTGTAAGAATTAACAGAAAATAAATAGTACAGAAAGAATGTTTCTCATGAACTACCAGAGCCTAGCATTCTTATAAACCATAATCTTGATGGCAAATCTTGAAGAGTAATGAAATGATGATTGTATGAATACCAACATAAAAAATATTTGTAATAATAATTTCTGAGCTTGTATTGCCCCATTCCACGTAGCAGCCAATAGGAAGTCAAAGGACATTTTAAGAAAAGTTTATTAAAAGCGATTGCGTTTGAAAAGCCTATCTATATTTCAGAGGTTGCTTCAGGTTCTTCCCCTATGGATACAGATTATCTTTGTTTTCAGAACTGCTGAAGCCAGAAATATGGTCTGTAAGTTTGAGTGAACTTTCTACACCTAATTTCAAATCTGCTTGAACTTAGTGACTTTGTATATTTGATTTAAGCTTCTTGGAGTTTGCATTCAATAAAGTGGAAGAGTATAGGTGAAGGGAGAAGAGATAGAAAATCCAATGCAGAAATATCAAGGGGGAAAAAAAGCTTGATGTACATGCCACATGTGAATTATTTGCTTCTCTTTTAGTATCTTCTGTGTTTTGCAGCATTGAAGCTTTCTGTGGGAAAAAAAATAGTAAGTCAAGTAGCCGTTTTTGCCTTTAATCTAATCATGTACAATCTGTTTTTTCCTTCATCAAGCTGCAGCCTTAGCAGACATCTAGATATTATGATTTGTGTCCAGCTTTGCAAGATATTCTTCCAGAAGTGAATCATGGTATGCCAGAAGACACATGCAATGGAGTGATCTATGTTGTTCTGTCTGCTAGAAAGTCTGTCCATCCCTGGTTTTAATCACATCCACTTAGTGGTCAGGCTGATTCACCCCACCAAGCCAGATGATCTAATTCAGTGCCCACTGCTGCTATTACAGACTGGAGGTCAAATCTTTTATCTATTTTCTCGAAACTCAGTGGGACCCAGTTTCTTGCTGGGAGTCTTCGGAAGAAGGCGATAAATCTTATTGCTAATATCCCAGGAGGTAGCAACGTGTCTTACTACAGGCATATCTTCAGAATTTTTCCAGGCTCTGTGAACATAAATAAAGGCTTATGAGAATCCTGTGGTTCAGTTTTATTTTTATATCTGTCATACAAGTATCTCCACTTACACAAAGCCTAATTGTGAACTGCCAACCCAGAGTCTGCCAAGATTTGGCCTTCATTTACATGTTCATAAACAGGAATGTTGTGAAATCCCACTAACAATTTTTATGACTACCTGTGAGTATAGGTAGTATTTTGCAGCAAAACCAGTTTATATTGCTTTTAATAGTTTGGATATATGCCTGCACCCTCTAAAATACAGCACACATGGATTTAGGAAATAGTGCACTATGGAGAACTTTGTGCAACAGTAATTCCTGGATGGTGAAAAGCAGTGATTTTTTTACCTAAGATCTGAATGGATGGACACAGGTAGAGAGTTGTGGTCAATTACTCTGTCCTGGTATAGGCCAGTGATGAGTGGTGTCCCTCAGGGCTCTGTCTTGAGACTTGTGCTCTATATCTTTGTCAGTGACATGAAGAATGATATCAAGTGTACTCTCAGTAAGTTTGCAGATGACATGAACCTGAGCAGTGCAGCTGACACATCTGAAGGACAGGATGCCATACAGAGGGACCTGGACAAACTTGAGAAGTGGGCCCCATGAAAAACTCATGACATTCAACAAGTCCAAGTGCAAGATACTGAACTGCATCAGGGCAATCCCAGTCATGAATACAGACTGGTAGAAGAACTCATGGAGAGGAGCCCTGTGGAGAAGGACTTACAGGTTCTAGTGGATGAAACAATGGATGTGAGCCAACAATGTGCACTTGCAGCCAGAAAGCCATTTGTATCCTGGGCTGCATCAAAAGAGAAGTGGACAGTTGGTTGAGGGAGATGATTCTCCCCCTCTACTCCACCTTTGTGAGACATCACCTGGAGACAGCATCCAGCTCTGGGGCCCCCACATAAGTAAGACATGGACCTGTTAGAGTGGGTCCAGAGGAGGCCACAAAGCATGTCTCCTAGGAAGATAGGCTGAGAGAACAGGAGTTGTTCAGTTTGCAGAAGAGAAAGTTCCAGGGAGACCTCATTACAACCTTTCAGTACTTAGAGGCCTTATAAAAGAGAGGAAGAGGGACTTTTTGCTTGGGTATATAGTGATAGCACAAGCAGGAACAGCTCTAAAGTGAAAGAGGAAAGATTTAAGTTAGATGTTAGAAAGAACTTCTTTACTCAGAGAGTTGTGAGGCACTAGAACAGGTTACCCAGAGAAGTTGTGGACTCCCCATCCCTGGAAGTGTTCAAGGCCATGTTGGATGGGGCTTTGAGCAATCTGATCTAGTGGGTGACATCCCTGCATGCAGCAGGGAGTTTAGAAGTAGATGATCTTTAAGGTCGCTTTCAATACAAACCATTCTACGATTCCATGATTTGAAGATCTGTGGGGAACACTACAGGACTTCTGAGTTGGTTGCAAAAAGCAACTTGAAAGAAATTTTTATGTTACACCACCTTGTATGTGAAATTTGGCATTTATGGACCAAAACCAATAAAGCCACTTGTATACAACTGTAAAATGGCTTATGCTTTGCTTTGTCTCTAAGCATTGATTTAAGACCAAAAGTTCGCATTGCCTAGAACCTTTGTGAGTACTGTGAAATGCTTCATTTTTTTTCTGATATTGAGCTGACAGCCAGATTAAGTGTTGATTGTAAAGTTCCTGCTACTGCACTTAATGCATCCTAGCCAAATGAAATTACATGGTTTTAAAATAGGTAAGTTTATAACATTTTATATTCCTATTATATAAAAATTAAAAATCTTGCAATGTAAATTTATTATAATAAAAATGCATTGCAAGAGTAAAGATATTTTAAAAGAATGGATTAATTTTGAAATAGTATTAGAAACCTTAGGATCCCCATAAAGGCCACAGCTAGTCTGCCCATGTAATGCTTACTGTACTGTGCAGACTAACCGGTTCTGGTTCGTACTATCTGATTAACTGCATTTAATGTAGTTTTACCAATCATCAGCTTTTGTTTTTCTGACACTGGTTACTGTGCAGTCAATACTGAGGGTCATCCCTCAGTTGTCTTTTTTTTGTTGTTGTTGTTGTTTGTTTTTTTCAAAAAGTGTCACATCTCCTGTAAGCCTCTGTAACTGTCTGACAGTGTCAGCTTCCCATTCTCCACACAGACGCACCCCTTGCACTGGTTGCATTTTCCCTTTCCAGGGAGCCCTCTGCTTCCACCAACACTACAAGAGGAGAACCAGCTCAAGAATTACATTCCACCACTCTGTACACATTTGATGATGATGGGTGTTTCACATCCACTGCAAGATCCTTGGAATATCTTTTTAAGAAAGAAGAGAGAAGGAAGAAGCAATGAGCTAGGGTTGCTATCATAATTCTTTTATCTCAGACTGGGGGATAGGCATTGAGTTTGGCTGTAATCCCTGAAATGGAGGAAATTTTTAATGCTTTTTCTCTTGGCAAAGAATTAGTTGGTGACATATACTTTCCAAATATAAGAAGGTGGCTCATATTCCATTTCTCCTTTGATGGGGAACCAGCCTGCCTGGTGGACAGCAAGCAACACAGCTCAGCTGTTGCTGCTCTAGCTGCCACATTTTTTGAACTGAGTCCAGAAATATTTTCTTTTTCTCAACTCTGTTCCGTAATTGAAAAGTGAAAAACAAATTGTCTATCTGTCCTTCTTTTCTGTAACTCTTTAAAGGAGTCTGGAGTGCAATACAGAGAACGCCTGCACTGTATCCCAAAGAGCAGTTAGCTCTGAGAACGAATTGTCACCATGAATTACATATTTTAGAGCACCAAGGAATGCAAATGCTTTTTGTCTAAATTATTCTTTATCATGATGTAATTGCTTAATTTTGAATTTGCCTTACCATGCGCTGAGAAACTCTGAATAAGCTGCTGTACTGTGCATTGATTTTCTTCTATGAATTCCTGCTGAGGCAAATATTAGAACATATTTAATACAAATACACATTTATTCAATGTATATGTTCATATAAATACTGAAAAACAAGTATTCTCAAACTTCTATATTATGGGCTGAAAAGAACTTGAATGGATGCTGTGTGAGATATACGCTCTTTTTTCTCCACCACTCAAATTAATTTGATTTTTTTTTTGAGTTAGTTGGTAGTGGCATGTTATGATTTTTAAAGCTGACTTTTTAACAATGGAAATACAGGACCACGTGTAATTCAAAACTTGGGTACATGTTACTTGAGCTACTTTATAATGAGAAAGGAGAAATGTCTCAGCTCTGTTGTAGATAGATTTTGTGACCTTAGTCAAACTGCTGAAATTCTCAGTGTAATCTTACCCCCACTAAAGTCAAGAGGATTTTTGCCATTTATTTGAATGGGGCAAAGATATCACATTTGAATTCTGAATTGTTAATAACAATAGGATATCATGTCTGTAACTCTCACAGCTCTTGTAAAGCTAATTAATCAGCAGAGTACTTTTGGATCGTCAGAAGTATAATAGAAGCTGCAAGTACTATTATTTATTTGTCATGTAATTGGAAACCAGCAAGGTAAAAAGTCATTGATAAAAATCCACATCACAAGGTCATTTTTTTCAACGTTGCATCTCTTCTTCAATCAAGAGCTTTGTAACTGATGAAAAGTACAGCCTAATCATAACATTATCAAGTCAATTTAATTGGTGCTCTGGGAGCACATGAGATCATAATGAAGTCATTTTTGCTAGTTACAGGCTTAAAAATATTTTTATAGCACCCTTCATCTTAGTGGAAACTTTAAAGGCCTTACAGACAGGATTAAGGTCTTCTGCCTCTGTTATACAACTGCCTTTGTGTGGGGGATACCAGCTGTTTTAATCCTCTTTAAAAAAACTACAGGTAAGCATGATGTTACAACATAGTTTGTACCTTTAAAATTAATGTTCAGATACATCAAGGTAAAGGAGTTGCACTTTTGGATCAGAAAGGTTCTGATTTTTTTCAAGGTTGAACACATGATGGCTGTCACTGTTGTTGAACCGCAGTATTTGAATACGTGCTGTCTGTAAAAATCCCATTTTTTTGCCAACAGAAAGATCTGAATGTTTCTCCACGATACTCTTTTTCACTTTGTCAGAAGCTTAAAGCCCAAGAACTGATATTGGCTTCACCTGGCATCACAGGTGAAGATTTAGAGTGAGTGATTAGGTTTCTATGAGCGCACTCTGTTACACTGAGTGGATTTCTTAATTTACCTTAGTGTAAGCTTCTGTATTGCAACAGATGGAAATAATGTCATTTATATTTTCTTTGCCCCCAGCTGGAGTGGTTGAGAGCTGGGGGGGCCAGTATCAAGGTCCTACTGCTTCTCACACCTGTCATCGTTCCCCTCATTAAGGACCAGGGTGCCTGGGCACAAGTCCCTGCACTGAGCTCCTGCCACTGACCACATGACACCTTGCCACGGCTCGTGGCCAGTGAAGAGCACACTGTGATGTTCAGCTCTCTCTTGTTGTTTGTTCTTTTAGCAAGGATCTGATTAAAAAGCCTAATTTAAAATGCAGCCTTCTGGATAAGAAAATGCAAAGTGGTCAAAAGGCTAAATGTTGTGGCTCATGAAGTTATGGTGTTTATGAGGAAGAGAGTTTAAAATCAGCACCTTTCCCACCTAGTTTCTCATTTCCATCTCCCTCCCTCCCTTTTCTGTGGACTCCTCTTCATCTTTGTCACTGACCAGGCTGCACAGCCTGCTTTTAACCAGGTGTGCCCGAATGCATCTCAGCTACCAGCAAGCTGAAGTTTCTTTTGTGTTTTTAGGCAAAACCTCATATGATAAGAGGGAAAAAATGTTACAAAAGCCCTGATAGATAAGGCCAAGGACCATAAGAAGTAAAATAATGAAAGACAGACTGGATTTTCTTCCTTTTTCCATTGTTTAGCACCACAGCCACATTCTTACCCATACTGAAGTCCATTACACCACACACTAAAGTGAGTGCTAAAAGTAGCTTTCCAGATAAAATGGTTTAAAGGAGCCTTTCATGTAACTTCTGCAAACCAATGGATATGGTACCTAGTTTCCTTGTCTAGTTCCCTAAGTACCAGTAACTTGTCAGGCTTGCCATAGAAGTCCCCTACACTCATCAGACTCTGGTTTATCGCAGCCAATGCCTCAGTTTGTTCAAAAATACTAATAAACCCAGGAATCCCAGTCCCTCTCTCCCCAAAATGTTCCAGGTTTTCAGGAAACAGAGAACATATCACCCCTAAGTCTGGGACAAATGTTTTGCTTTAGATGTTCCTGGATAATCAGAGAAAGGGTATGTACTTTAAGAATTAGTGTCAACATTTAGTCTTTGAATATCATGAAGAAAATATTACAACCAGTAAGTGCTCTAAACAACCTGCATGTGTTTGCAGGGGACCACATTTCCAGTGCTCCTGAAGGCCCTCAGCTGCTGTTCTGGATGCGTGCAGCTGCTG
>JAOXXN010000446.1:76811370-76826013 GCA_026770055.1 Myrmophylax atrothorax | reverse complement strand
GGTTTCCTTTTTTTGGTTGGTTGGTTGGTTCATTGGTTGGGTGTTGTGGGGGTTTTTTTGTTTGGTTTTTTCTTTGTCTAAACACACCTAATTGTTCCCAGTGGCTCATTGCTGAAGAATAAACAAGAGGAAAAGAGAAGTGTTAAGTGAGAGCAAGCACAGCAGCCTGTTGGGCATCTCTATGACTGCACCTACATTGCTTTGAGTTGCACGCAAAAATCACGCTGCTTACTTCCCACCTGGAAATCCACATCTGCTTCTTCTGATCTTGTTTGGGGAGCTAGAATGGGGTCCACCTATAGCCTCTCCAAAAGAAAGGGGAGAAAATGAATCTAAAAAGCATCACAGCCTAGATAAAGCAGAGTTACACTGCCATATGAAAAGACAAAGGATTGGGGAACCCACCTGCCAATGTGCAGATACCTCAGCAGTAAGGCAGAAATTGGTGTGGATGCAGGATGAAAAAATGGCAGATCAGAGCAGAGGGGGTTTAAGTGCTTCTTGATTGTATTACTAAGGAGGTAGCCTGGAAACATCTAGAAAAATCTGGAGATTTCCAAAACACATGTTGAAACAATAAAAAGGACATGGTCCATCCTGACTTTGGCACTTTCAATCATTTGAGAGAAACAAAATTTAGCCTTTGTGTGTCACCTTCTATTGAAAAAGTCTGCATTTTTTCTTATTTTACTTGTTAAGAGCTGTGAGGCACCTAGGGACATCCCCTGCTGCTGTGGGTTTGGATGCTGCTTTACAACTCTCTGCTCTTGATGCTATTGTAGTGGGGCTTGTGAGCCTTTTCTGCTGCACTCTTTATCTTTAGAGCACCTGTTTATGTCCATGCACTGAAGAGTTTATACTACCTCGGAAGGTACAATGGGTTTACAGCTGGAGGAACAGAGCATGGGCTCCCTTCACAGAGCTCTGCTTTTAGAAGTGTAACTTCCAGCAGAGGGACAGAATGATTTCATAGCATCGTGAAGCAATATCATCACTTCAAACCCATCTTACCTACGTGAAAACCAAGTGTAGAAAAGCTGCTCTTATTTAGGACATTGTGTTCTCCAATATTTCCAGTGAGTCATTAATCTTAAACATATTTATAAATAAAACTTACAAAGCTAAAAATGTAATTTGGAAATCTGTTAAGAATAATCAAGCTCAAAAACTCCTCCTGGACTTTTTGTGGCAGGTATCTGAACCTATAGGGAGAATGATTTGTTTCTTTGCTGCTGTACCAGGAAACATTTAGTAAAACTGGTATTTCCCTTGTTCCTCTCTATTTAAGGTTCCCCATTTTTTATTTCTTGCAGTTTTTTTCTCCTTTATCCTTACTCCTCATATATCTACCTTTTTTTATTCACTTTTTCTTAGCCTTCCCCTGAACTCATGATTCTTTTCACTTTCCCACTCCCACTATTTCGACTGTTTTTCTATTTCTTTTGCATCCTTTCCATATTTCTTGCAGAAACTCTGTACTGCAAGTCCTTCACAAACCTTTGTTACTGTTCTTGGGCCCATTTCTGGCTGAAATCTGGAGCTGTTACAGAAGTTCCTGGAGGCACAAGAAAAGTTGCCAGGGTTTATCTGCCTGTGGTCCAAATGTAGGGTAATTGCATTTTGACTTTCTGACTACCTGGCATTTTTGAGAGATTTTGGTGAACAATCTCTTTGTCTACTAAGAAATGCTCAAAATACAGGGTATCTAAATTGTATTAATTTAATTTTAATATTTGCATAACTAGTTCTGTCAATCAGTATTTCACTAATATCCAAACCAACATAATTTTCCAAGTTATAGAAAACTCAATCAGAAATTATATTTTATTGTGTGTACTGGTCTGTTAGAGGATGATATCAAGTACTTTAAGAGAATAAACAGTTTGGTGTTTTTTTGGTGGTTTTTTTTGAGGATTAGTACTCCTAGCAAGTTTCAATTTGCATAGGTACCAAAAAAAAAGTTAGTTAAAAATGGCTCAGTATTTTTTTCTCTATGGGTATCCCTTACTGTTGTGCAGCTTGATGCTACATAGAGCAAAAAGTTTATTTAATATTTTTGATTGATTTTTAAGGTAGTCTTTATTGATGTCATTCTGCCACATTCTGAATTTTGAGATACGCTGTTCCAAAAGGTGACTTAACAAGTAAATTGGTCCATTAGGTGTGTTGGTGCACTAGGATCAATGCAAGCTGGTGCATTAGGTCTTTCAGCCCCAGGAATTTGTGAAAGAGAGCTGCACCATACAATGTTGTTTTGGCCTGGTTACTCCTCTCTGCAGTCCCTCAGTTTCAAAAACAACTGAGACACCAAATATTATTAATCATTACTGTTATGTTTAGTACTCACAGTTTGAAATTTGCTGTTTTCACAAGTACAAACCCCATTATGTGTGCTACATGTCACTGAGAGAGAGACACTTTTTCCTGGTTTGCTGTCTGTAGTTGTTTCAAATACATTTATAAGGAGAGGTCTTCCTATGGGATCTATAAATCCCAAATTACCTTTTAGCTATGCCGTGCTTTAAAGTAATGTTAACAGGTCTGTGTATTGTTTGCAATGCGCATGACTGCTTGCTGTGTTATGTATGGAATAATACATATACCACCCATACTGACACTGGTTATTAAATATGCTGGATCAGTTTACCGATAGCTCTAATACACTTCTGTAACGAGGGACTACTTGTAACATCAAAGCAGGGGAGACATTAGTTTTTTTCCACTATAGCCTCTGACCTGAAAGCTTTGCTTTTTATCTCTATATAAAAGGAAAATATTCTTTTCAAAGAAGCCTGGTTAGAAGGTGGGTATTTTCTTCATTGTAGAGTAAGAGCCTATAAGAACAATCCACAATTTTTCATTTTTGTTCAGAGTATTGGGTTTTTGTTTTGTTTTTTACATCATGCCTGTTTGAGAGTGAAAACTCTTGCTTTCAAGTTATACTGACTGGGAAGTGCTTTCTAAATCTTGAGGTGCTTCTGTTTTCTGTAACCCTGTCAGCCTGAAAGAAAGATGATGGAACATTTCTATTTTTAAAAGAAATGAAGAGAGATATATTGTGTAAGAGAAAAAAGATAAGGTTTGAGATACAATTCATACTAAAAATAATGGCTAAGATTCAAATAATTTTGCACAGGATTTGTAAGAGACCCAACATCTGGTAAATTCAAACTATATTTTGTCTTGCAGATGTTTCCAGTTGGTTTTTAAAAACAAACAAACAAACAAAAATCATGTAACAATTGATCTTTTTCAAGTATGTTTGAACTTTAAAATCTATGGATTGGATCGTCTTTTCTTCTGACCCTTTGTATATCAGATTTTTTTGTGTAATCTAGCTTGTCTTGTTTCAGTTCAGCATTTTAGGATTCATGATCTTTTGGCTTTTAGATTCTTAGGAAGGACTTGGTCATCAGAAACACCTAAGTATACAATGCAAAAAAAATTTTTTGATGTATGACCTGCACATTTTCTTTTGAGTATCTGTTGCCTTGTTCAGAGGCAATCACAGGGAACGGAGTGCTGAGTTAAACATAGGTACAGTAAATAGAAAAAGGAAGGCTGAGAATAAATGGGCATATCATATTATGAATTCTTGGTATTTTGCTGGTTATAAAGATATTTCAACCCTAAATTTTATATTGACTTCCAAGTAATTTCCTAAATTCATAGGCACTGGTAGTATTACAGATAGTATACATTGCTGTACTTGTATGATCTGGACTCCAAGGTTTCTAATATCATCTGAAACTTCCTTTTTTACCTCTAAGTCTTTGTTGCATTGACTTTTTCTTAGAATCCAAAAGAGAAACAGAAGAATTGTCTAATTTCTTTTTCTTTACTTATTTATACTAAGTCTATTTTAGAGGTGTGTTGTTTGGGGGTTTATGTTGTACTTTGGTTGTTGGTTCATTGGTTGTTTTTTTATGCTATTACTATGGCTAATATGAGGTATTATTTTCTTCATTCCACAATTCATGGCCTCTGAGATGGCATTAAGCTTTATGCAGTCTATGACACAACTCACAGTGCAGTTAAGCCAGTGATTAAGTCAATGAAAATTCACTAGTTCTGTGGATGCTCTAGAGGGACTGTCTTAAAGATATGAATAGTTCCTCTGAGGGGGTTGTTTTAAAATTTAGCCTGGGCTTAACTGCTTTTCCACACACTTCCTAAAAATTTCTTGGCCAGAGGAAGGGTGGCCCAGTCCAATTCTGATGTAAAGGCATAATTAAAAAAAAAATAAGAAGTTTTTCGATATTCCCTGTGAGACTTCATATGAATAAATAAACTTCAATCTTTCTTCTGCTGGAAACAAGCTGGATCATTTGTTTTGCTTTTTATAAAGTTACATGATTTCATTATATTTGTAGAAGTGCAGGCTAGCATATATTTTTAAGCATAAATATTATTATTCTAAAAAATTGCAAACAGCATTAGTGTAGGCTTTATAAAGTGTCTTACTGCATTTTCTTAATATATTGCTTTTCTTCTTTGATTTTTGAACTAAGTGAAGAAATTCTTTTCTTGCAGAGTTAATTTTCTTATTAGGATGCACATATGTGTCCTTAAGTTACATATTTTATTGTGGTTTAGACATAGTAATAAGTATGTTCCTAAAACATTTTCCAGGAACCTTGTAAGCAGAAGGGGTAGATGACAAAATAGGAAATGGGGTCTGTGGGTTGTTTGCTTTTTCATTTTTTTTCTCCTTTTCCTAGATTTTAATAATTAAAATTTTAGAACATTCAAAATGTTTTCAAAATGTAAATGTAAGTAAATTATGTATTACACATGTCTAGATAGTTAGAAGAATCTGAAATCTTCTACCAAAAATGAATATTTTAGCTTACATTCAACTAATATGCCAACTTATGGTTACTTACGTTTTACTCCTGTTTGTTACAGGTGAAGTGGGTGAATATCAGACAGCTCATTATAGAGACAAGCAATGCTGCATTCCCAAAGTAGGATGACAGAACAAGTCACGGTATGTATTGTAATTTCAGTGCTACAATACATCTTCAAGCTGTCTGAGGTAAAATGCTTACTAAGCACTGCATTGGGGCTGTCACATTTCTTCATGGGGTGGTAATTAAATTGAGGCAGCTCTACTGTTCATTTTGTGGAACTAAGCCAGAATTATCTGTATCCTAAAAATATTCTACTGTAAACTGCTGGTTGTAGCAGAAGCACAGATTTTGCATATAAATTCTCTTTCATGGAAAACATCCTATTTCTCACTGCTTTTCCTTACTGCCATAGGTTTGTGGGAGAGGAGACCTGTTTTGTCACTGGAGTAGTTTAAGTAAGAGAAACTGGCCGTCAAAGATGATGTCTTGCTTAAGACTGCAGACATTTGGGCCAGATTCCAGTTGTGACTAATGGGGATAAAGGATTGATGGTCATTGTGGCCAAAGGTGGCATTAAAGTTTCCTGCCTGATTTACAGTGTTCTCAGCCCTGATATAATTTAGAATAGCCAGGGGCCCACTTGGCCACGGCTGGACATTGCCTCAAAAATAAAGCTGAATGCATGTGAGGATGCAATGTGATAAACGGAAAAGAAGCTGCTTCTCGTAATTTCTGGAGACCAGCTCCATTAACAAAACCTGTGGAAGCTGCCATGCTGGGTCAGACCCAGGATTCTCATAGCTCAGTAGTGTCTCTGCCAGAGCTCTAAAGATCAGAGCTATTCCAAAGTGACCCTGGCTCAGAAACAGTGCTCAGATGGAGAGCGCTAGCACTTCCAGTGTCTCCTCAATCTGTTCTTCCTGAGACAGGGAGGTGAGAATTGCAGGTAGCTTTAGTGATAAAGCCACACAATGGACTTAGAGAGCAGCATGATTATGTTCTTGTTTTCTTCTGTTTGCTTTCTGGGAATCTGACTTTTCTGAAACTTGTAAGTTACCTAAAACCTTCTGGTGAGATAGGCAGCACAATTGTTGCTAGTTTAATGTCAAAAGTGTATGCAACTCACCTAACTGCAAACTTGATTCCAAAGATATTTTTTAAGATTGAAAAAGGAGAGGCTGATGTTTAAAGGAAACTCTCATAGAATGTTTCCTATAATGCACAAATGAGTTTATTTTATAATTCAACACCGTTAGAAATTTGTTTTGTTTGATTTCAGTTGATTTGGTCAGAGATTTAGAACCATAACTGAGGGAGAAATAGCTTAGATTTGCAAAATAGTTTTCAAGTGTACAGTGTGGAGGAATTGTTACTGGATTATCTGGAAATAAATGAAATCTCCTGCAAAAGCTATAGTTTCAATGATCTGTGGGTTTTGTTTGTTTGTTTGTGCTTTTTCTTTTTTTTTTTTAATGACATGGTGGTGAATATGAATGCATGATGAGAAATGCTGAATACAATTGCTGTAGGATTCGGAACATGATAAAAAGTGTTCTAAGGAAGAAACAATTTCTTGAAAAAATGTGTCAAAATATTAATCCTTTTGCAAACTGAAATAAATAAATACATGTATGGAAGTAGTTAAATCAGTGTCCAGTAAATAGTTACATCAACCAGAAAAGTATTACATTGGAAAGAAGTTGGAAGGCGTGAGTTTACTTCACAGGCTTCCAACTCATGAGGCTTTAGATACATTTAGAAGAGAGAGAAAGGTATGGATTTCTATGGGAAAATTCAGAATAAGAATCTGAACTGACTTGGCTCTCACCTTGAAGCATAATTTGTCATCAAAGGATATTGTGACAGATGACAGTGCAACTGTTTCATTAAGAGGATTTCTTATACCAGTACCTGATTATGTAAAGGCTTTTTTTTTTGTTGAAAGCTATGTTTTGCCATTTAAAAAAATATGTGTATGAATCTGGCTCAAATATCATGTATATAATGAATATGACTTTTGGAAGATATACTTTTTCTTATTAATTCATGATTTCACCCTGATTATTGAATTTTGAAACATGTTATCTCCTTGCTTATTTTTAGGGTTTGTTTGTTTGTTGGGGTTTTTTTTTGTTTTTGGTTTTTTTTTTTCCTGTGGTAAACCATGCTGCATACATGTTCACATATTTTGATTTTGCTGCTGTTTTTTCTGGTTCCCTTGTCAAATTTTCATCCTTCTGTTTTGAGCTATTATAATTAGTGAACAACAGTTTTCACTTAGACTAATATTTATGGTTGTTTGAATTTTAAATAGTATGTTGAAATGGTATTAGTGATGTAACACTGAAGTCCCTAGTCTCACAAAGGCTGATTCATGTTACTCACTTTGTACAATCTGAACAGTCCCACTGGATTTCAGGAGGTACACACACATAAAGCTTTGTATGTTGATTGCTTTTAGGGGTCTCATTTTTAGTATCACAAAACTCCATTTTAAGGACTGTTACTCAGATCTGAAAATGCACATTTCACTGGAAACAATTGTAAAAATATGTCCTCAGATTGGAACCTAAAGAACAGAATTTTAATCTGGAGTGAATTAAGCGTATATCTTGAGGGATATGTCTTGACCAGGAGCATTTAAAGACTATCTGGAAATTGTTTATCCTCTTAAAACAGAGAAATTGCTTTATTTTTGTACAGTTTATTTTTCACAGTTGCATTTCATAGCATAGAGCATGAGGCAGTAAAAGCAGAGCATTTGATTTTGTTGCCACATTCTTCTACTTGGAGGAAAGCAACTAGAATAACAGGCAGTAATTAACTTTCAGCCAAATTGTGTATGAAATTTTAGTCTGTACACTCATTGCACCTATGTCAGCCTGAAGATTAAAGGCTTCTTAACTGCAGAGTGACACAGCACTGAGCAGGCTGTGAAGGAGCTGGTGGGGCTTGTTGTATAATAACTGATCTGTGGATCACTGGAAGAGTCTGGATTTCTGTGTCCAATCCAGACAAACAGAAGTCTACCTCCTTGTATCTGTGTATTTTAGTAAAGATCACTATGTACCACTGGGGTCCACAATGTAGCTGACACAATTTCTGTGGTGCTGGGAAACATAATATTAATTGAGATGTTAGATGCATAGACCCCAATAAAGTTCTTGTTTATCCATCCTTGCTTTTGGCAGCATGCTGTGGCTTACTAATTAATTTGGTTGCTGTTTGTACTTTTTTTCCTTTTTTTTCCTCAGTATGGATATAATCAATGGATTTCAGGTGTTTTATAGTCAAGAAGACAGCTGTGCATAATGTGCTCTGAAGTTATATTGAGATTGTCATGCAAACTTTGTTATTAGCACAAAATGGAAAATATTATACTGCGTTTATAAACAGAGAGCTTATGAGCAGTGAACTGTATTCTTTTCCATTGGAGGTATCCTAATCAGAGCCAAGCAAAAGTGAATTGATATCAGATAATTTTGCTTTCTTGACTAGGGACAGCAAAAACTTTCTTCAGCTGTAGCAGACTGCCATCTTGGCTGTCCATCACATAGTATCCAGGATGCCAAGCTTCAGTTACCCTTTATCACTGTTGCTTTCTGTTACTTATTTCTTCTGGCAAACCTGTCATTTGCATCTGATTTGAAATAATTAATTTCTGATTCTAACCAGTCTGTGAGTTCCACTAGTTGTTTTTTCTTCACTTGGAAACAAAACTAGGTTAATTCCATTTTGGTTCATATACCATGCAAATGAATTAGATAGTGAACACATTACTGCTCTAACCTAGCAGACTGGCCATCTGGAGACCTCATCATCCCCTCAGACTGGAGAAAGGAAGGTTCCCAGCAGGTTAGTTAATACGAAAGCGTACTATTTGATATTTAGGTTTGGTGGTTTTTTTATCTATTTCTCAAAGACATCTTCTGAAGGATCCTCAGTTGAGGGAGGGAGAGGAGGAGAAACAAAATTATAGTTCATGTCCTTTATTTGTATCTGGAATGTTGGAAAGAGGAAAAGATGAACAGATTCAATGGACACAATTTTTTTTTTAGAAAGTTCATCCTTCCATATAAATTTTCAAAATATTAAAGATTTTGATAATGAAGAACTGGCTGTGCATAAATGTTGCCAATGCAGGTGATGGCAATAGGAGCTCAGTGGTTAAAGAGGCTTATATAAGTAAGGGGTTTGAGGGGTAAGGGACATACATGTCTTGTGGCAGAAGATTCATTACTTATATCATAAACTTGACTTCATAAGACTGGTTCATACTTTTGTATCTTTTAAACCAAAGAGGTAGCAAGGCATGCAGATGATAGTACTCTTGAGTTTTAATATCTTATCTGCATCATTCCCAGTGTTAGGTTGTGGGATTCATTTAGCTTCCCTGTGCCCCTTGTTATTTGCCCAAAAAAGATGATCTAGAAAGAGGATTAGAAATATTGTAGGCACCATTGTACTTTAAAAATTCTTAAAATGAAATCAGAAGGTATTTAGTCCTAATAGTTACTTCTCAAGCAGAAATCAATTAGTTTGATAGTGTTACTCTTCATCAAAATGGAATTGTATTGGACTGATTTGATGTCGTCTTGTAATTGCATACTGTGTAGTTCTTTGACTCTTATCTCTGTCTGTGGATTTGAAACCATCAAGAAGATGTCACATTGGTATGAGTATTCTTCAGTGATAAGAACAGTAATTGTTGTAGGTAGACTTCTTAATCTTGGGTCACTCAAATCCCTTTTAAAGACAGCAGGTGCTCTCCAGAACAACCATTAACAAGAAGAGATTATAAGGTAACCTGTTGTTCTTTATATCTCAGCATCTCTTGACAAAGCACAGCATCAGCCACTGTGTTCAGAAGCCAGTCAGTACAGGAAAAATCAAACATGACTTAGGAAGGAACTAACATTTTCAGTTCTAGAGAGTGGATTCATTTTAAAGGCTGAATACCGGGACCTGTTATAGGGAAATTTGTATTTAGATAAGATAATTATATTAGTAAATTATGAAAGCAAGTAATAAATTAGCTGACACTAAAAAATGGAGCTGCAGATAATTGTGATATAATGCAACCAGAAAGTAATTCTGTTTCCTCAGAAATCAAAATCCAAAAGTGCATCTTGCTAAATTTGTGTCATGTTGAAATTCCTTTTACATTCTACTCCTTCTCTTCTCCCCAACTGTGACAAATATGGTGAAAGTGAGTTAGTAAATCATATTGTCAAACTCTAGCACTGCTAACAGTATGACTTCATACATACACGCTTGTGCTGTGGGCTGCTTAGCATATACAGGGTGAATTCCTAAAACTAAAGATCCTCAGGGTCTAACAGAGCTCTCCCAAGTATGATCACAGTGGAGCAAAACTGTCTGTTATTTTCTCAGGCTTTTATGAATTTATGGATCCAAATACCACTTAAATTTTGTTAAAATAAGATTTTGTTATCTAATTCTGCCCATTTCTATCAAGATTATGGTGCAAAATTATTTGAGTAAAGCACATCTATGGCAATCTTTGTGAGGCCAAGAATTAAGCATAGGATAAATCATTGCATTCAGATAATAAAGCCCACTTTCAAAACCAGTTCAAGAAAAGGTTTTTTAAAGGTATTTAGATCCAGAGGTGTACTTAGCACTTTCTAAGAACACACTAATCTCACTGAGTGTTAGGGACTTAACCCTTCTTCACTCTACTTTGAAAAAAAAAATCAGCTAGGCACCTATCTCAGCCCCTAAGTTCCTCAAATACTTTTAAAAAAATCTGGCCTTTGATAACTCAAATCCCCTTGACTATCGCTAAGGCTTTTCATCCTGAATTTGAGATCCTCATAGGTTTTGAGGGTCTAACTCTCTTAAATTAAAATGTGAGTTAAAGGCCCAGGTACTTTTGAAAACCTGAACCTTGGTGCTCAAGTCACTTCTGAAACTGAATGTTAGACTGCTAATCCCCTCAGGTGCTTGAGAAATATTTTCCTGTCACCTCTGGGAAACTGTTCTGGAGGAATTTACTTTGTGAATCACTTGCTTTGTCCTGAAGTTTGTATAAAAAGTTTGTGTAATAATTATTATGGAGAATTTTTATTTTTTTACCCAAAAAGAATGATAAAACTCTTTTATAAAATGAAAAATTATGACAAAAGTATATATTTATGGTTTCAGCAGGCAAATGTGTTTTTTAATGGAATTTAAATAAATGGAATTTTTATGATGAAAAAAACAACAGTAAAAGCAGTGATTATGTTTTTCATAGTTCATTTGCCTCCTTTGCCCTGAAGATCTTGTACAGAAGGAAAATGAGATCCCTGGTGAAGCCTACAATGTCATTGACTCTGAAGAAGGACTCAGAGACCCATTGGTGTTTAATGACCCTTATTAGACTCCACAAAAGAAACTGGTATGATCTACTAAAAGAGACATATGGTTCTTTGGAATTATAAAGAAAAACTGTTTTCTTCATGGATAAACATCGTAGTCATGCATTTCTAAATACTGCCTGCTTTTAGATGACTGCTTTTAAAATGGCAGTCCAAATTTGGTGAGGAAATGCATTCATTTTTCATTAGTGCTTGACCAACAGCATTTTCCCAAATATTTTTCCAATACTGCAATCATGCAATTTTAATGCTCTTATTATTCTGCACTATCGTATCAAACTGAACAAAACACGACAGATAAGAGCTGAACTATACAGTGAAGAGCAACTGGACTGTTTTATAGGGTACATTGTATAATGCAATTACATGGTGTTATAGGTAAGTGTTAGAATATTAGGGTGTTTCTGTGTTAACGTCTTCATTAAAGTAAAATATATGTATATATATTTATTGCAGTTAAACATGAAACAGTGGCAACTGAATATAAGGAAGGGAGGGAATGGAAAAGGAAGGGAAAGGAATGGAAAGGAAGGGATTTAGCTAGGGCAATATAGGACATAAATAGGAAATACTTTATTGCAGTCTTATCATGGAATGAACTATATAGGGTCAAAGCCTGTTACATGAATAGACTTTGATTGCAGGCAGCAATAAAGTGCTGAATATATCTGAAATGTAGATACCCTTGTGTAAGCAAATTTTGATGGGCAATGTTGTACTTTGTGCTTCTCTCTCTCTGATGTGTGTCCCCAGAATCAAAATAGCACTATGAAAGTGCACACCACTGACATCTTTCAGTGGTTCTAGAGATGCTGTACCTGTGGTAAAAGAAGCAAAGTTATCTTAGTTTCAGTTTCTCTAAAGGGTGTGCTCAATTTTTAAACTTGAACAATTGAGAGGATGAAATACGTTGAGCTGTTGGATTTTTTCCTTGATCAGACTTTTTAGTGACTATCTTTTCACAAACATTTGTAAAAACAATATGATTGGTTCTGCTAGCTTGTAAGTTTTTTTTCTACTTTAGTATACTTCTCAATGCTCCTAACAAGGGATGAAATTGAAGGGGTTTGTTTTGGTTTGGTTTGGTTTTGGTTGGTTGGTTGGTTGGGTTTTTTTGTGGTTTTTTTGTTGGTTTTTTTTTAGTTTTTGTTTGTTTGGGGTTTTTTGTTTGTTTTTTTGTAGTTGTTGGGTTTTTTTGTTTGGTTTGGGGGTTTTGTTTGGGATTTTTTGGGGGGTTTTTTGGGTTTTTTTGTGTGTTTTTTTGGTTTTGTTTGGGTTTTTTGTCGTTCTTTTTGGGTGTTTTTTTTGTTTGGGGTTTTTTTGTTGTTTTGTTGTTGTTGGGGCTTTTTTGTTTGGTTTGGTTTGGTTTTTTGTTTGGGATTTTTTGGGAGGTTTTTTGGGGTTTTTTTTGTGGCTTTTTTGTTTTTGGTTGGTTGGGTGGATTTTTTGGATTTTTTTGTTGTTTTTTGTGGATTTTTTTTAGTTTTTCTTTGTTTATTTGTTTGGGGTTTGGGGTTTTTGTTTGTTTTTTGTTGTTTTTTTGTTGTTCTTTGGTTTGGTTTTTTTGTTTGGGATTTTTTGTGGTTTTGTTTGGGTTTTTTTTGTTGGTTTTTTTGTTGTTCTTTGTTTTTTTTGTTTTGGGGGTTTTTGTTGTTGGAGGTTTTTTGTTTGGTTTGGTTTTTTTGTTTGGGATTTTTGGGGTGTTTTTTTTTTTGTTTTTTGTGGCTTTTTTGTTTGGTTGGTTTTTTGGTTTTTTTGTTTGTTTTTTGTTTGTTTTTTGTTTGTTTTTTTAATTTTTGCTTATTTGGGGGGTTTGGGCCGTTTTTTCTTTGCTTTTTGTGGAGTTTTTTCTTTGTTTTTTTTTGTTTTTTGGAGTTTTTTGTGTTTTTTATTTTTTGTTTGGTTGGTTTTTTGTGGGTTTTTTTTTTGTTTTTTGTTTGGTTGGTTTTTTGTGGGTTTTTTTTTGTTTGGTTGTTTTTGTGGGGTTTATGTTTGTTTTTTGTTTTGTTGTTTTTTTGTGTGGTTTTTTTTGTTTGGTTGGTTTTGTGGGGTTTTTTGTTTGTTTTTGTGAGTTTTTTTTCCTTTGTTTTGGGGTTTTTTTGGGTTTTTTTGGTGCCTGGTGGTTTTTAGCAGGTACCAACCCAGAGCTCCTGGCTGGGAAGACTCTGGAAAACCCACCCTGGGATGGAGTGGAGAGAGGAAGGGAATGATGGGCAGGAGCAGAGATTGAGTCGCTGCTGAGCAAAGAAAACCCCTGGGAGTTGTTTTCCCCTTTTATTGATCCCTCGGCCTCTCTCATTAAACTTCCAGCTCTTCGCTTTTCCCGGGCAGGGGCAGCCCAAGGACGGATTGGTGCCGGTGCTGTGCCCTCAGGACCATCCTCCTCATCCCAATATCAGCCCCTCAAACCCCCAGATTCCCACAGGGATGGAGCTTCCAGCTCGGCATCCGTGTCCGAGAGCTGGGAATGGCCTTGGGAAGGTGATTGGGGCTTATCCCTCCTCCTGGGAAAAGCTGCTCCCAAAAACATCCAGGGGGGACATGGAGGGGCTGGGCACCAGGAGGGGGAAAATCCCTTCTCATCCCACATCCAGCCCAGGAAAAGCTGCTCCCACCAACATCCAGGGGGGACATTGGTGGGTCTGGGCATCAGCAGGACCAAGATCCCTCCTCATCCCACATCCAGCCCAGGGTGGGATGCAAGAAAATCGAGAGGAAAAAGCTCCAATTGGAGCAAACCCTGATTTTTTCCCCCTCCCCGCGGGGTCGGAAGCGGCTCCGGGGGGTTCCCGAGGACCTGCTGGATGTTGGGGAGGGGCCACTCCTGCCCTCGTGGCCCGGAACAGCCCGGGGTGGGCACAGGGTCACTGTGCCAATCTGCTGCCAGCCCCGGCCCCGCCACCGCCCCTCAGCAGAGCAGATTTTTGCCCCCAGGGGAAGAGTTTTGTTTGCCGGGAAGGAGGAGCCGCTGGAAGCTGCGATCCCAAAACCAGGAATCGGGATGTGCTTGGGATCTCGTCCTTCCTTCCCATCTTTCCAGCGCTGGCCCCGGGGGTTGAACAGAAATCAAACAACCGGGGGGTGAAGGTGGGGACGCTCCCGGGTGGGTTTTTTGGGAGCAGGGAGACTCAAACAGCGATTTTCCAGCAGATCCCGAGGGGTTGGTGGGACCCACATGGAGTTATGGGGGTTAAAAACATTCCCGTTTCTCTGCCCTGGAATATTTGGGGAGGGATTTGTTTAAATCAAGAGTTTTCCCCTCCCAAAAAAGTCAGTCTGTGGTGCTAAAAAGGTGAATTTTCCACACTGGGATCGAGGGTTTCTCCAGCAGGAACTGGAGAAATGGAGGGGATGGAGAGGGAGGGATTTGGGAAGGGATGGGGGATTTGGGAAGGGATGGGAGATTT
>JAOXXN010000446.1:76778875-76792908 GCA_026770055.1 Myrmophylax atrothorax | reverse complement strand
CATGGAGCATAATGTAACTTGAAGAAAAATATGTTTTTCTCTTTAGAAAATTTATAGCTACATTTCCTCAATACATTGACTTACTGGTAATATATACTACGAACTTAAAGCTCTGCTCTTCTTTCTCAGAGTAATTTTGTCCTCAGTTACTAAATAAACTCCTTTGATTTGCCTCTGACACCGAACAAACTCTTATCAGAAGTGTTTGTCTTTAGCACAATTCTGTAGAATCCACATTTTTCCATGGTTATCATAGAATGCAAAATCCCATGTCCTTTATTCCTGTGCATCCCTCTTCAATCATAGATACCAAATGCTGCTCAACAAACTGCACTACTTTAGTGAGTGTAACAGACACTCATTGCAACGTTGTTTATGTAGGTATGCACACTACTCTTGGCCCATAAACTCTCAGCTAGATCATCATTCACCCCTAGGCAGAGGTCCATGCATCTCTGCTGCTCTGACATAAAGGCAAACTTTCCTCCCTTCCCATCCTAGCCCATTTCTCCTAAAGGTCTGGTATCCACCCACTGCAGCACTGCAGTTGTGGAAGCTATCCCACAACATCCCAGTAAGTTCCTAGCCCTGCAACTGCCTACACACCCCTAATTTCTCCTCTTTGTTCCTTATGCTGTGTGCTAATGCATGTTTACATGCACTTTACTTTGTGTGGTCAGTCAAAATTTTTTAGAAATTCTTCTTAGCCCTCAGCAAAACCAGATTTCTCAACTCAGAAAAAGTGTAGTCTGTGCATGTACACCTTTCTTTTTAATTTTGAGTGAGTTTTTATTAAATCTAAAGGGATCACATGTCTCTATTACACTTCAAACTACAAGCTGTGGTGTTTTAGTGGTTTATTTATACTACTATCATTTTGTTTGTTATTATTAGCTTTAATATATGTTTTCATCAAACTGCAAAATTCCCCATTAATTTTTGTCAGGTTTGCATAGCAAATCGCACCTCACATCCTCCCTGCACACTGCTTTTCCATTTTGCTAGCTTCTATATAAAGCACTCCTCAGACCCACAAGTAAATAGATGGTCAGTTACATTTTGTCATGAACTCTATTTCATTTTCTCTAGTGTCCATAAAGTTATAATTTTAAAAGTATGAATGCCAATAGATTCGTAAAAGACATTTAACCAGGCAGCTTCAGTGCTGATAGGAGGGGAAAGAACTCATTTGGAAAGTGCTCTTGAGAACCATGCAGAGAGTGGGATAATTCTGTACTTGTATGCTAGTAGAGCAACATGATCAGAGCACTAGAAGAGTTTTCCTGTTGCATCCAGGAAAAGTTTTCCACACTTTCTTCCAGTGTGTCTTTATAAGACAAAACCCAACTGAGAAGCCCCTCCGTAGGAAACCAAAGTTACTCAACTTAGCTTTGAGAGATGTCCCATGAAGCGAATTTCTTTTTTTTTTTAAATAATAACATTATAGTACATTTTTTTCAGCCCTACTTGACTACTACAAGTCATTATAGGATGCTAAAATGCAGTCTTAATTAGGTAATTCATGTGTAAATTCATTGCAATAAAAATGGAAATATGCAAGGCTTGTTAAAATCCAGGCTTATTCTCAGACTTGAAATTCAGACATTGAGTATTGACCCTTTTGTTAAAAATAATAACTTGTATCTTGTTTATCTGAAATTTATCCTTCTGGTGGATGAACTCCCACCATTGCACTGAGCTGCACTATAGCATTAAAAGATAAAATGAAGTAGAGGGAACACAGAGCTTTTCAAAAGAAATTGGTTGAAGCTTGCTGGTTTTGCCCCATCTTCTCTTTGGCATACAGGAAGTATTCACCTGAAATTCAAAGACAAGCCCTTGAGATGGGTGTTGATGGAAAGGGAAACAAATATTTGAATGAATCTCCATGAGGCCGTTTATATGGTCCCACCTTTTTGTTTTCTCCTTAACTGTGGGATGACCCCAAAGCAAGATTTTTCTTGTCAGATATGTTTTGGGCAAGGAGCTGTTTCTTTTAGTGTTTTAAAAGCTCTGGTGCCAGAGATGTGGTATGTAAAGTTTTAGTAAGTATTGAAAGTCGTCTTTAAAGTGGAAATATTCAAAGCGTGCAGGAGTCTCTAAGCGTCTGTGCCAGGGACACATTAATGCATTTGAAGGGATATTAAAGCTTAGCACAGAGAAAAAAAGTCCTAGTGGCAAGATGTAAAACTGCTTAACTGAATTACATCCAGAACTTTGTGTATTTGATCTGAAAAAAATAAATCATCTTACAGTTGCTCACATTAAAGCTGCATGTCAGTTTGGGAGCTTTCAGGATCTTGGACAGGTTTTATTTTTCTGGTTCACGTAAGCTCTGTGTGTATTTGTAGAACTACTGAACCTCAGAGCAGGATTTCAGTGACCCTGTGCACTGTTTGAGGATTTCTCTAATGTGCAAATTTAAGACAATCATTATGTATAGTAAAAAATTATTATCCACCTTTTCCCCCAGTAGCCGGTTGCTAATAGCGGTCATGGCTTGATTAGGAATCCTTCTAATGCTTCCAATTAACTTGCATGGTTTTGTGACTGACTTGATGGCCTAGATAGTGCGTGGGCTCTTCTGAAAGAGATACCAAGCCTCATTTCTGGACTAAGGGATAAGGAAAGCCTTGAACCTTGGTTCAGCTCTAACTACTGGTGGATTAGTAATGCCATTCAGACTTGAGTAACTCTAGACTCTTCATAGCAGTCAGATTAAGATAGAGAAAATTGGAGCACTGAGGCAGAGTGAAGGCATCTCATGACATGTATAGCTCGAGACTTGCCGTAGACTTGCGCCCTAGGTTGTCTCCAACAGTTAGGTTGTAAAGGAGGTGAAGAAGGGCTGGTAAGCCCTAGAGGGTGGAAGGCAGAGGCCATGCACAGCATGTTCCTCTGTTGGCCACTGGACTGTTGGTGACAGAGGCAGGCAGATCCTAGACATGTTATCAAAATGTGTCCTCTGAGTAAAGGTTGATTTTTATGCGAAAATAAAAAAAATTTATGAAACCCAGAATGTTATAGAAAGAATAAGGAATGCAAAAATTTATCCTTGGCTTTTTATTACCTTCAGCCTCATGACTTAGAGATCACAGTGAAGTCAGTGGCTAAGAGACAGATGTATTATTGGCAGAAAACCTAATTTTTTTAATTTACCTTAAGCCAAGGAAACATGGATTGCAATGGCAATCTCTTGTGCTACATGAAATAAATGTGACAAATTGAAAGAGCAAACTGATTACCCTAATATTAAGAGAATCAAGTGGAATTTATAAATATCTCTGCATGTTCAACACCCAGTCCTGCACAGGGCATGTTAATGCTTGTCACAGAATTTGAAATGCATCTAATCAGAATGGAGCCTTTGAGATATTTCACACCTGCAAATGCATCAAGTGGCTAAACTTTACCAAGTCATTTCCAATGATACGACCTATATATATCATTACAACACACTGTTCACTACAAGTGCTTTCTATAAGAACATTTGCATGGACAACAACATGATTACTCTCATATATAATGAATGTTTAAAAGTGTGCTACATATAGATGTAATAACTAAAATGGGTTATCATTTACACTTGTTTTTAATTCAGGGTAATATTTGATATCAATAGTTAAAGGAAACTTCAGCCTTTCCACTCATAAATGTTTTTTTATTTTAAGGATAAGTTGATGGTATTGTATGTATGAGCGCAATGTTTTCTTTAAATAGGAAAAAATATTTCTGTAAATAGATGGAAACTGGTTATAAAACCTTTTTCTATTTTTTTAGACAGTGGGAAATCTGTATCTACCTAAATGCTTTGGAGTGTTAACCATTTCTGAATGCTTAATGTTGACTGCTTTAAAGATGATTGTTCAATATCCATACCCATAAACATGTTTTGGCACCAAGTAATATCTTTTTTGTTTGCGTGAATATAATCTGAAGGCTGCCACAACATCTAATAAAACTGTTCCCACTCATATAGACAGGAATAAAGGGCTGTTAAAGTACACAGCATCCAAAAAGAAATTCACCACAGTCAGTTATGAACATACCCTTCCTTTATTTGACTTCAGGTGAATTTGTTGTGCAGTTTATAAAAGCGTGATTCTACACCTCTCACATATATTCTGGTACACACATATGTTTCAAGATGAAATGTACTATAACTGGTCTTACTTCTGCTTCATCCTCCTTATAAATATTTCTAAAATATCTCAGGAGAGAATAGAGTAGGGTAAGTTGTTGAGATCTGCATTTATCTGCACATTAGGACTGTAAGAGTTTCATATCTTCCATGCTTCTTGTGAGGAAAACCCCTGGTGCTGTGTCCAAGGTCACCAGTGTCACTTTTAGGGCTAATCAGCAAGATTTTAATGAAAAACCTTTGTCCTCCCAGTGACTCAGGTTCAAGTCAATCCAACCTCTCTATATAGGCATTATGCCACTGATGCAAAACTCCACCCAACTAAATCACCTTCTGAAGTCAAACAACATGGTATAGATGGCATGAGGGAATTCTTTTCTTCACAGCAAATAATTGTAGACATACATCTGCATGTAAGTGCATCTGCATTTAGACATGTGCACTTATATCTATATATTACACAATTTATATTCTTCATACAAGTGTTGGTATTTAATATGTTTTCACAGTAAATGGAAGTAACAACTGCTATTAGTTATTCAGTAATTGAAATGAATACAGTATTTTTCTACATTTGGAAGAGAGAAGAAGCATAAAAATTAGGTAGGTCTGAGATTCAGGAATCTCCAGAATGTAGACTAGCTACTTAGTATAGTATAGAAAAATTGGGTGTAATTGTAAATATATATACATATCTATTTGCTTCTTTCTAGTGAGGCAAAGACACTGCAGTCCCCAAAGGAGATTTTTTTTGTCCTGATATGTTCAACTATTTTTAGCATTCCTCAGTGGTGCACCAAAAGGGAGAATTATTTTATCTCTGTGGGGGCCTGTGAATTTCATGCAATGTGGGCTTCTGTGAACAGAGTTCAAAATGTATTAGAAAAAACAGGTTAATTTTTACAGTAAGAGGTTGAAATGTTGAACTTCCCTACTGTGGCAGAGTGAAGCATCCCACAGATAACTGTGGGGGACCAAACTCCTAGGAGCTACACAGAATCTAATACTGTTTACTGTTTTAATTGTGGGCAAGAACTCTTTTTCTTTCTTGGAATCTGTAGTGCCCCTTAAAGCAGAAACAGGGTAATACTTCAAAATCTGCTTAATGTATTTAATATCCTTAATTTAATGTTTTTGCTTTCAGATTTGTTTGTATTCAAATTAGCAGTAATTGGCAGCTGAATTTGAGTCATAGCATCTGGGTTCCAGTCTATTCATGACATCAAGATATTTTTACTGCTTGTAAACATGCCCTCAGATCATCACAAAATGTCACAGGATTTGAATAACTGGAAAAAGCAGAGAAATTATGCTGCCATTGTTCCAAACACTACATGTAGCTTGTGCTGATAGTGGGGATTGAGTTAGTGACAACCCCAGAGGAAAGGGACTTCTTATCACACTCTTTCTCCTTTTCCTCCCCTAGTCTGAAGTTGAGACTGGTGAAGAGGAGAAGACAGACTTTGTGGTTACAACTCATATGTAGACTGAGGAAAAAAAAAGAGGGATTTAATCTGAGAAAATGGAAAAAGCCTTTCAGAAAATTAGAAGGATCTCTCTCTGCTGTCTTCAGAGGATTTTAATGAATACTATTGGTTTACTACGTGTTTCTGTCAACTGTTTAGTCACTCTGATAATGAATGATATTTCATCCTGTGAGAGTCATACCCTGGGAACTGAAAGACACTATTCTAATACTGTAGACTAATAGACTTATTACATGTTTTGGGGCTGCAGGCATTTTATTCCCCAATATCCTTTTTCAATTTATGAAGAACATTTCCATTGTAAACCTCAAGGTAAATGTATACATTTATTCGGACCTACACATGTACTAAGCAGAGGACGTGGCTGGGCAATTTACAGGGGAGCCGGGAAAGCCAGCAACTCCACAAGTCATGGAGTCCACACTCGATGGAAAGAGGTAAAGTCCTAGCACCACAACAGTCTAGTACTTCAGGCCAGAGTGAAGTCCTTGAGACATCACAATGTGCAATTACAACCTGGCTTCTAGCAGGCAAGAAGACAGTGACAAATACTACACATGTAAAGACTACCTGATATGCTGTCAAAATGCAGAACATATTTATAACTAGGGGAGACTTAACATTCTGAAGTGTCTTTAAAAACTGAGAAATTCTTTCTTGGTCAAATATTAGTTTACTTTTGTGGGGTTTTCCGTTTTTCCTCTTTTTTTCTTTTTTCTTTTTTCTTTTTCTTCCTGGAAATTGAATAAACGTTGAAGCAAATCTAGTGAACTTCCCCATCATTTTAAAAAAAACGTTGATAATGCTCTAACCTTGGGGCAACTTTGCAGACTGGAAACCAGTGAAAATCTGGTAGCTGCATAGTCCTTAAACTCGAGGTGTGTCTTTCATTAGTCTTGTTAAAAACTGTTTTGATCTGGCTGAGCCATGAGGCTCCAAGGATATGTTCTTCAAATGTGTGTTGACCCTGAACTAATCATTCTGTTTATTAATCTCTTGAAACTTCATGTGGGTTCGTGGGTTAGCTAAGCTAAGCAGAGATTCAAAATCCGTGTATACTTCCACAGTACTCTGTGGGTCCTGGCTTTTACAGGTGGATATAATTTTGTGATAGACATGAAAAGTGCTGTGATACCAAAGTCATATGTTGAAGTGCTTTTACTGTGTACATCCTGACTGTATTAGTTGTCTTCTGATTATTTGTTTGTCTCACGAATACTACTTCTGAAAACCTACTAAATACTGCCAAATGTGAAAACTCGAAAACTAAAAATTTAGGCTTTAGGAAACACTATCAAAGTGTTTAATAAAGAATATTACGTGATGTCAAAATAAGAAAAAATCCTCTCTGGACAAGTGTAAGGTTTAACATCAAATACCTTGTAGCCAGATCTCAGTTACAAAGAGAAACTTGTATAGATAATCAGTATAAATCTGCATGTTTCTTGATAATGGTATAAATAGAGTACTAGAGAGCATGGCCTAGAAGTCCAATTACCATACAAAAGCCTGAAATTTTCCCTTTTGGTGCCTGTTTCTATCCTTGGAACACTGCAAGTTACTAGACATAATAATAATAAAATAATAATAAATAATAATAATGATGCAATCTTACATAAAGACCTATTATAAGTCACTTTTAGAAACCTTTATAAAATATCATACTTCTGTCTGCAACTCAGCACTTAAAAGAAAGAGACATAATATTAATTTCCAGTAATTCCTTGAAAATTGTGACCTCCTTTAAATGTTTTTTTAAAGATATTTGAAATAAAGTTATGTAAAAATATCCATTTAAAACCATTACTATTTTCCATTTCCATTTGTTACCTAGGATAAACGTGTTATTCATGCTGAAGGGCATCAGTTCCTGTGACCTGGGCTTTTGCTTGTACTCCCTCTCTAATTATTTGTGTAAAGTGTACTCACTAGGAAAGGTAGTCAATTATTAATTTTATGTATAGTTTCCATCATTCAATGAAAATCTGGTTAGGTTCTCCCTAAAACAGTATTTTAAAAAATGTTTGTAAAAAAGTAATATCTTTTTGACTCGGAATTCACCATCATTTTCACAAACCCATCAGGAGCTGTTAATATATTGATGAACATGTGGTGACAACATTAGCTATAAAACCCCTTTGAGAGTTGCTGGGAAAAAGACATCTCCAGATTCAAGTAAAACTTACTGCTTTGTTAGCCCAGCATGAGGAATTCCTGATTCCCCACTTGTCTGCTGTGTTTAAATATTATAACTCAAATATGCTTACATAAAAGCTTATTGATTGGAAGAATCACTTGCTTTTTGTGCATTAGTTAATCAGGCTACTGTTTTGAAATCTGTCCAGGAACCCACAGTGGAACCTTTCCTAATCCATCTGTTTAAGTCTCAAATGGTTTCACTGCTCCGCTCACTTACCAGCACTGCTGGAACGTTAGTGCTTTATGATTAAAGGATATTGTTGTTCTTTTCATCCATCATCCTGGAGTTTGCTATTAATAATACAGTTCTTTCTTTCTTTTTTCTTTCTTGTTTTTTTCTCCCCTTTTCTTTTTCTTTCTTTCTTTTTGGTTGTTTCCTTAAAAAGCTTCTTAGATTTTCTGTTCTTCTCTGATTTTCCTTATTCAGACCAGTCATTTTCAGCAACTAAGGTAGATGGGCAAAAAAATAAATTGTACCTGTGATTCCTGGAAAATGTGTACTGCCTTTCAGTATCTGAAAAATAAATGAAAGACACAAGGAAATTAAGCTAAACTGTACAGAACTCTCTATGACTCCAGAAATATGTATGAATTATTGTTTCCTACTCATAGTAATATCTAAAAGCATTTATTTTAGTATGTCTTTTTGATTAAATTATATTGTGAGGGAAAATCTGAAGTTTAATTTATATTGAGGTATACTACAATATGTGAAAAAGTACCCACTGTACTTCTGTAAAGTAGCTAAGCTATATTTGGATGTAACTGATGATCAGTGACATTTCAAATAAAATGAGGAACCTTCTTCGTTTTTCTAGCTGTTTCTAAAGGCAAAGGGACTTAAATTAAGAAAACAATAAGTATTTTATTTTTTTCCTTTGTAGGTGGATAAGGAGTCATGGATGTTAAAGGAGACATTAATCAGGCTGTTGTGAAAGATCTGATACCAGCCCTGGTCAAAGGGGAGGAGTGTCATCCTGAGAGTACTCCTCTCTGGGACAGGAAACCGACGGAGCGAAGCCCTGAGAACCTGCCGCAGCACTTCATATTCAATCCACAGCCCTATAAAGAGATGAAAAATGAGCCTTGTCCAAAGCTCTTACCTCAGCACCCAGTGGCAAAAATAAAATGCGAGCTTGGGACCAAGTCTCTTTGAAGCTGATTTTTTTTATTTTTTTTTAAACTCTGCAACAGGCCTCTGGTGGTTACAGGTATTGATCGTCAGAAAGTAATCTGTTCAGGTTTGGGGGCATGCCAGACCGAATCCTGGAGTACATTCCTTCTTCTCCAAGGACATGTTGAGCTTTTTATACTGTCCACACTGGCTTGCTTCTCAGTTGTCTAGCTTCTTTGTCTTTACAGCTTTCTCTGTTTGTGGAAAGCATATAATTAAACCTCCCTTATAAAAATATTATACATTACTACTCTAGAATTTTATTCCAGTGCTGAAGGTTTTTCACCCCATTTTTTAAACTCTCATTTTTCTTCCATAATCATTATTTGATTCCCTCTGGCTGCCTGCTACTTATTTGTAGTAGTACCATTCATCCATTGAGACTTTTCCATCTGTCACACAGTTTTGCTTTTTTTCATCAGAAGCTTTCTTCTCCTACTGTGCCATGCTTGATTTTTTTGGGTCTAACTGCATGTTTGTATGCTCTTTTTAGTATTTTAAAAATGTTTCAGTATTCAGAACAAATATAAAAAGAAGAGGAAAAAAAAATCATAGCACAAGAGCAGCTTGAACAACACAACCTTGTGCACAGAGGCAGGATGAGGAGACTGAGATTCCTGGTGAATTAAGGAATCAAAAATTATAGCCAGGGCAGAACTAGCGGCCAGACCCTGGTCTCCCTGAATTGTTGTCATTGCCTTCAAAATCTTTCCAGTTTTGTGTTAGATATAAATAGGTGATGTCAGGAAATGTTGCATCACCTTTGCTTTACTGACTCCCTTTCGCATATTGATTATAAAGACTATCTGAGGAAAACCAAACACACTGAGGTGCGATACTGTGATTACTTAAAGGAAAGAAAGTTTTAAAGGGACAAACTTCCTTACTAAAACAAGATCAAGGTCACATCTTACATTTAAAATTAAATGAGCAGTTTTCTTTTGCAGAGGTTAGATATTAAAGAAATGCAGCACTTGTTAGTATTTCCCAGTCAAAATGCAGGATGGGCTAAAGCTCCCAGCACAAGCATTCAGAATTACTGGGTTTGCTCTGTGTGTCTTCAACTGCTGTTATGATCTAAATGGGAAGTTTGTCAAGAATATCTTAATTTTTGATGTGAGCAAGAACAGGAGATTTTACAACTGCTCTACAGATCTAACTTGCCATTGAATCAAATCTCAGATCCTTAGTCTTGGAGAGCAATTCACAAAATTACATGCTTCCAATAATATATTTTGAAATTCTCCTTATTAATTTTCTCTTTTATCCCTCTTGCACTTCTCATTCTTGTATTCTTGTTTCTAAAGTTCCTGCAAGTTTATCATGATTATTAGGATTAGTAAAAACTTTGTGTAGCAATGCTTACACTGTTTATAAAATTACTTCTTTGGCTATGTAGGAAGTGATGATAGTCTCCAAACAAATGGAAAAGCTGTGTGTGTGTCCTAATTTGAATGGCAATCCCCAGAAAGTTTTCTTTGCTACCAGCTATTTCATTGCACTGTTCTGAGAATGAAGCGGGTGGAAAAAAAATCAGACTCTTCAGTATACACTTGTATAGGCAGATGTCTGAAAATGTAGGTGTTTTACAAAAATCCTATTTGTAAAGTGTTGTCCTCTGAAAGTAAGGGTCGTTCAGACCGAAGTCCTAATTTCCCCAAACTTTGTGGTGTTTTTGCAAAGGAAAATAAATGGTTTCTTTTCTGAGATAGTTTATAGGAAAGAAAATGAGTGAGAAGGGAAAGGGGGCAGGAATGGGAGAGAGACAAACAGTTCCTTGAGTCCATCCTGGCTGTTGAAATAATTTCTGTATTTCTTCTCAAGAATAAATGATTGAAAAATAATGATGGTGAAATTGCCTCTTTTTTTCTTCATCTTTTGTGTGGTCACAAATTTGATGGTCCCAGTGCAGGATCAACATGTACCTATACCTATGTCCCTCAAGTTTCTCCTGCCTGCTCTGAAAGACCCTAAGTGGGTAAAATTTCACTGTTGCACAAGGAATCTAGTCCAGTTTTTACCCAAAAGGGACTAAGCAAATATGTACTTATCTGCTACACTGCAGCATTGCTCAAATGACTCCTTCCGTTTTCTTTGGTTTAAGGTTAAACAGGCCCAGTTCCTTCAGACTTTCCTTGCCTTGATGAATTAAACGGCACCCCATGTACCCAGGGGTACATGCAAACATTCAGATGACACTTCCTGAACTGCACAGATAATTTCCCCTGCCTTGCAGTTGTTGCTAGGTTTTTTTCTTGTAGCAGCATCACATTCTTTGACATTTTTTGAGTTTATTCTTAAATTTCTACTCATTTGTTTGTGTATGCTGCAAAACAAAGAGTAAAATTGTGTGGCAGTCTTAGAAGTCTGATAATGAAAAAGTTGGGCAGGGAGCTTACAGCTATGAAATGCAAATACTATCCAGTTGGTGGATGTGGTAAACCAAAGAAATGGCCTATCTGGTCTTGAGTTTATTTTAGGTAATCCTGTGAGGAGCAGGGCATTGGACTCTCTGATCCTTATGGGTCTCTCCCAAGTCAAGATATTCTGTTCTGTTCTGTGGACCCCTGAGGGGATGATAAGAAGAGTGGAAATCCCTACCTGTGTAGGAACACATTCTCCTACATCATAGAATCAGGAGCTTGATGTGATTGGCCCTGTTCTAAAAGTGTTTTGTTCCCATATGTGTGAACTTAATGAAATGGGGAGGACAAAGGAGTGGAGTGGGATTGTGGCCTAGCTTAGGGAATCAGTAGCACAGGATGAAGTTATTTCACTATGCACTGGGCTTCTCTAGTCATGACAAGAATAGGAAAAAAAAAGCGAAGATTGCACCCCAAATAGCTGAACAAATAGTTTTTTTATTTTTTTTTCAGACAGAATATAACAGTTCTAAATCTACAGTAGTGCCTAACGGTGACCCAAGTGATGACAGTGATCTTCAAGGACAGGTCTGGACACCAGAAAAACTATATCTTCAAGTGTGTGATCAAGTAGGCTTTGTTTTGTTTTTTTTCCCAAGGGAGTTATTTCCAAGTTATTATTTTTCAGTAGGATTGTGTACAATCCTTTGTGTATAGTACTAATTTGAAAATGTAATTCTGTCTTTGTGGCTAATACTTTTTGTCTCACTCTCTTACAATGAACTGGAGTGTCTCTGTCTATTAATTGAAGATTTTGGTTTAAAGCTACTGCCTATTTTTCTTTTCCTTCCTTCTTCATGCCATCACTTTAAGGCTTCAAAGCAATAGACCAGACTGCTTGTGTTAAATGAATATATTTGACAGGAGTTAAGTCTTTTGGGCATTACAGTAGGTTTTCCTCATCTTGGCATGTGAAGGCTGAGAGTGTTCTTTGACACCAGTAGCAGAGGATGTGAGCACAGCAACTTTCAGGGCATCAGAAGTGTCAGCATAAGGAAAAATCAGCAAAAGTAGACAGTGTTGAGGTAATTTTCCCACACTGCGCCATGAATTTAGCCAACTCCTGCTCCTGTGAATTCTGGGCTGACAGAATTCCTTCTTTGTTGCTAAATATCACATAAAGTGTTCTGTCAGCATCAAGACTTGTTCAATCCCCTTATGTAGTAAAATAAAAATATAATCCTTATGCCCATGTTTGAAATTTGAGCATAAGTTACAGAAAAGAAAAAAAAATAAAAAGAGTAAACCTTTCCAACAGGCCAAGGCTGCATTTTGGAGGTTCATTTTTCAGAATATCATGTAATCAATGCTGTCGAGAAAAGCTGAAGACGAAAGATATGTAGGGCACAAGTAGTAAAAATGGAAAATCTTACTCCCATTAAAATGCATGGGATTTCTGCCAGTTGCCATAGACATCAGTGGCAGCAACATCCTGCTATTTTTTTTCTGGTTTTACTTTCTGCTTTCCTCCTATTTTTATTTGTTTTTGAATCCTGACAAAACAAAGTAAAACACATTACTAAAATGGTTTCCATGGTTTATATCACAGATCTACTAATGTTATTAGGGTTACAATTATTTAGTTATGCCCCAAATTTCATAGTGGTGATTAGAACCTACAGTCAGGAAGTATCATAGTTACAGTTAGGTTAGGAGCATCCTATCGCATGAGTACTGATAAATATGGTTATTGCTCTGAGTATTTCTGCACCCAGCTGGGCTTTAGCTAAGATACTTAAGGGGAAAAGTGTTTGAAAGGCTGGGCTCTCTTTCTATGTGGCACAAACATCAGATGAGAAAGTGAAAGCTCTGAATCGCTGAACAGAGTTTCCAATCTTAGTGTGGCTTTGAAAAGGAATAGCTCTGCACCTGAAGAGTTTTGCATATATGCATTACTGAAGATTGCACATTTGTTTGCACAATATAATTTCCTCTGGTTTTGTGCTTTGTTTGTTTTCTTTTTTCTTCCTGTTTTTTTTTTCTATTTTAAATTTCTAGCATCTTTTTAGACTGGTATTTTTGCATGTAATCTGGATCCAATACTGGTGCTCAAAAGTGTACCATGACCTTGAAGTGAAGGGAACCAGTGCAACAAAGGGCTGCTAAGTTGGTCTTTGAAAGAATTTCCTCTCCCTTTAATGTTCCGTAAATATCTCCAAGTCTGCTTCTTTGCATTTTTCAGCAGCTGAGATGCTTAGACAGGTTGTCCTCCATGCTCCATCCCAGTCACTCCCTGTGGGACTGATTGACACCCCACAGATTTGCCCTCTGTCAAGGTTTGGCACTGCCACTTGCCAAGAGCAAAATATGGGTGCTGGGCTTGGGAATACAAATACTGACAATAACCTGGATGTCTTCCCTGGGAACTTCTGAGTGGCCATTTCTATAAATATATCTCCATTTCTACAGGACTTAGGAAAAGTATTGACTAAAAAGTGTCAGGAAACACAAAGACCTTGACTATACTCAAAGCAGTAGAGCTTCAGAGTTGCCAATGACTTACCAGTATGGAAAGAAGCCTCTTAGTGTATTAAGGGCTGCAAGGCTGACCCTGGCAACTACAGGCCTGTCAGCCTGACCTCCGTGCCTGGCAGGGTTATGGAGCAGAT
>JAOXXN010000446.1:76767317-76778775 GCA_026770055.1 Myrmophylax atrothorax | reverse complement strand
GACCAAGGGTTGGACTCGATGATCTCGTAGGTCTTTTCCAACCCAATCAATTCTGTGATTCTGTGATTCTGTGATTTTTTCCAGGTGTCTGGCCATTGCCTAGATATCAATGTTTGACACTTGTATTTTTCAAAATAAAGAATGTCCTCCTATAAGGAGACATCTTGAGTTTCTCCTTTCGCTCCACTTTCAGTGGATGCTGTTCGGCAACTCATATAAATGGCTTCATTCAAAGTCAAAATGTGAGATAGCTTCTTTCCCTTTAGGTGTTAATAATACTATGTAAAAAAGAAAAGGCTTTCAAAAATATCTTCTTGTCCTTTTGACCTCTAATAAAAATGTCATGGTATTTCTCTGTATTGTAGTTAAAAACGTGGGGTCAAATGAATTTACTGTGTGAATTGATTAAGAAAAAACAAGAAACCTAGATAACGTATTCCTGAAAAACTTAATTTCCTGAAAGTACAATATTTTTCTCTACCTCATAAATATTATACAGGATCAACCTTTGGAAGTAAATAAAATGTAATTACTATTGATGCTTTATACAGTGTTCAGCATCTTTAAATGATAATACAGGCTTAAATCTTAGTATAAAGTAAAATACTCTTAGTATAATTTCACCATAATTAGTGTGCCTTTTGTTTGTGTAACAATCTATGGTGATTTTTTTTTTAAAGCAAGTTAAATATACAGAATAAAACAAGCTGCAGGCACACAAGTTTAAGGATGATTAGCAGAGCCCTTATGGTGCTTCTCAATTTTTTTCTGTATGGAAAGGTCAGTAGAGAAGACTGGAGAGTTCAGACTGGAATGGTAGTTATCAATGGTAGAATGTGTGGAAAACCACAAACCATGTTGTGATCCTTTCTCGTGGTAAATTGTTGGTACCATTTCTGACAAAATAAAGGGATACCTTAAGCTTCTCTGCTTGCAGGGTAATCAGTTTTGAGGAAGCATTTTCAGTTTAGGACAAGAAATGAGTCAACCATGTCCCCTTTCACCCCCCATCCCCCTCTCTCTTCCCCATTCTTTCCTTTTTTGTCACTGATAAAACTGTAACTAGGTTTTCTGGGAAAGTACATCATCCAGTGCTTCCCCACGTCTTTCCTTGAAGTATTTCTTTTGTCTGTCTCCATTACACCCGTGTGCAGTGACACAATGTTTCTGCACAGTGGGAGCTTGCAATCTCTGAAGAGGCTTTCCAGCATTGCTTTTTAGACTGAAATCATTACAATCTTCAATAGGTACTTGGATTTGAAAAACTAGCACATTATTATTCTCTGGACTATCTGGATGTAAAAAGAGGCTATTTTCTTGCTTCCTTTTATTTATTTATGTCCCTGGGTACACATTGCCCTTACACCTAACTTTAGTTTGTTTGGATCTCAATCGGAGCTGCAATTCAGATGTCTTGTGCTGTTTGTGTTTTTCTTTCATGTAAGGTTTTACATTATAAATGAGAACTCTCTGTCAGAGAGATTTATATTTTGGTTCTACTTAATGCTTTGGAGTTGCTCATCCTTTTTTCCTATGTGTAATTATCATAGTTATTATTATCACTAACATAGAGCAGCATATTGTATGATATGTTACAATAAATGTTATGATGTGTAGTGTAACAGATGTTTGTTAATATGTCTATGATTTTTAAATGCCAACAAGTTGCATAGCTTCAGAGAACATTCAGGTTATCTCATCTGATATCCTCTAAACCACAAGCTGCATCTGTTGCACCAGTAAAACATTATCCTGAGCCCAGGGACTTTGGTTAGGTTAATTTGTCATGGGACAACAGTTGTTTCCTCTAGCAAGAAGGGGAGATACCAGGATTCTACCAGCACCTGAGGACTGTGTTGTGAGTGGAAATGGATTAGGAAAGACTTGCCCAAATGATCCTGGCTGTGCTCTGTGGCCCTTCCTGCAGAAAAAAGAGCTCCAGACTCCTCCTGATCTCCTATTGAAGTCGCCAGAAAGGAAATTCCTCTCTGTTGCTGAGCCTGGTGCATGTTTGACCCTGGACGTGTGAGCAAGTGGTGGACAAATATCTAAGAGATTTGAGGGAATTAAAAAGGCACAGTCCCAAAATAACAGAGAACACATTTCAGCCTTGTTCCTTTTGCATAAAAAATACAAATTGCCCCTCCCCCAACTTTCCATTTTGACTGTTTAAAGGCTGTAACTCAATAGAACATTAAAGATTAATAGTATAGACATTTCTAAATATGCAAAATGGAAAATTCCATTTTTTAATTGCTATTTCACTGAAATAGCAAGGCAAGCACATATATAGGCCAGCATCTACAGTCTTTATTTTAATGCATACAGTGGTTTTCTCTCAGAGGATCAGCTTCTGGAGTCCTGTTAAATGGCTTCAGCTCTTGGAAAACTTATGTGACAAAAGTTGCATAGTCTTCCAAGGGGAAAAGTGTGGATCAAACATGTCAGTTGAGAATGACCCAATTTGGAAATTACTCACAATTACATTGGATTTCTTAATAACGGTAACAACTCTGCAAGAGATGCATCAGTGCCATGGTTTGTCTGGAAGTAATACAATTTTTAACCAGTTTTGTGTTGGTGCAACTTGCAGAGGCTCTGGAGTGAACCACACAGCTGTGAATAGCTGTGGATACGTCTGTTTACTGATGCTTGGGAAATTTTTATATGCAGGACATTTACCTGCACTCAAAAGAAATAAAAAGTCAGGCAAAAATTCCTGCAAGTGATTTTAAAAAGTCTAAAAGCTCTCTGATGCTCTCATTGCTAATAGGTCATAGAAAATGCATTGATGTAAGGAGCTATGTATTGCTGAGCATCAGTTTGATCACTAAAAGACCAAGAGGTATCTTCAAGCAGTGAACAGAATCAATTCTTTTATCGTTTCTTGAATTACTCAGGCCCAAGGAAAGAAGAAAGGAGCGCAGCATTTTCTATCAAAATGGCAGAGTTGAGTTCTGCTCTGTTTTCTAAGCATTAAAATGCCTGTTACATTTAGTCTTATGTGGCTCATTGTGTTTGTGCAGCTTCCCAAGCATCAGTCCTGTCTTCCATATTTGCATTCAGTTTGTGACTCTTTGAAGGTGGTACAACCCTTACTAATCTAAATTTGCACAGAATGGGTGACACAGACTGTAAGCTACTATTGGTATTTCAGTATACAACCAGATTTTAATAAACATAAACATTGGCTTGAACCTATGCCAGTGTCATTCTTGCTGTCTATGGGTAATATAACACCTTATAGTAAAGTACGTGTCATGTTTTCCTAACATCTTATAGTTACTCAGCATTAACCTGCTGGGCACACTGGGATTCTAAGGAACCTGGACAGAGAAACAAGCTGCTGCTGAAAACAACACAGGGATCAATATCTTGTATTACTGTAGAAATCCTTCTGGGCTTAAAACCTTATTTTCTTGTGTTTGGCAGGGAGCCCCAGAGAGCAAAAAGGAGGGTGAATCACAGCAACTGTAGCAAATGTGTTCCAACAGAAAGTGTTTCTGGGTTTCATGAATTCCAAGGGTTTTAAGGCCAGAAGGGGCTGTTGGATTGTCTTGTCAGACCTGCTGTTCAGCAGAGGCTGTAGGATATGCTGGTATTAATCTTGCCTTACATTCAGTAACTCTGTACAAACAAGGCCGTACCTTTCTCAAAGGCAACCAATCCTGATGTCACTTTTGGCAGGTTTTTTTGCTGTTCTGATGTCTAATTGTCCTTACTATGATAAATGTGGGCCTCATTTTCTATTCCAAAACTCAAATCTCACAATCCAATATTTAGACTGAAGAAACTTCTGTTGTGGAATTTCTGCTTTATTGTGTGATGAGCTTCTTTTTTAGTCTAATTCTCTCCTTGATAAGGAGAATACTGTCTCAAGGTCTAAAATGAAAGATAGACATTTCAAAACTGTAATTCCTCTCATGATTCTTGATCAGTTTGGACACATTAAATCACCTTGCTTTAACTTTTTAGATTCCAAACATACACAAAGAATGCAAGATATTCAAAGAGCTTTTAAGTAGTAGTAGTAGTAGTAGTAATAATAATAATAATAATAATAGTAATAATAATAATAATAATGTGTTATTAAAAATAATTTATTCTTTCACAAGGCACATTTGGGAACCAGTGTATTTTTCCCCCCAGAAAATCAACTTTTAGAACTCTACTTTTCAAAACAAGGCACCTGCATTAGCTGAAATAGTCATGCATTTCTCAGCTACACCTAGTTCAACAACTAGATGAGTATATGAGAAAAAGGTATGTTAGAAGCCTCAGACTTAAGGCCTGATCCAGCTCGTGCTGGAAGAGGAAGGGAGTCCACTGATTGCACTAGGGGTTAGATCAGGACTTTGCTGAACAGTATGACTGTTCTTTGCAAAGATGATACATTTAAATATGAAAAGTAATGAAGTAAGCATGGCAAACTGTGGTTTAGTTGGAATCTAATTTTCATAGCTTTTTTAAAAAAAATTAGAGATAGATATCTCTATTGTAAGTATAGAAATATATAAAAGTAAGATACAGGTGAAAAAGATGGCTGCATAAATTAAAGTGTGTCTGCTGAAGTTATTAACATCACAAAGCTACATGTTAGAGGTAGAATCCTGACCTCACTGAAGTCGAAGAGATGTGCTGCCTTTAGAAGCATAAAATTTTCTTATTGATTTGAATTCTAAATTTTTCTTTTGCTCCATCCAAGAGCATAAATTCAGTTATAACTGAATATAACCCAAATATAAACTTGGGGCAGAAAAATGTCTTGTTATCATAGATATGCAAGGGAAGGAAGCAGGGAAAGAGGGAAATATAATTCCATTTTGGTTCTGTTGAATTATGTGTGAGGGCAGGGAAGCACTGTGCCATCTAGGATGGGTACAAATATTCTCACCATTTAAGAACCATTTTAAAAAGGCATCCTGTTCAAGGCTGTGCTGAAAACAACTGGGAAGGGGTGGAGAAATTCACCTCAGATTATTTTCCAAATTGTTTTCTATCAGTATGCCACATCCACACACTTTGTTGGCTGATACATTTTGCCAGTTACAATCACAGGTAAATCCAAATGCAGATTTTTGTACTGCTGGAGAGGGATGTGACTGTATCATCTTCATTTATGTATGTATTTTACCTAGGCATTTAGGAATATCACTTAGTGCAGAAGAAAATCTTAAATGCTGGGGGTTCTGAATTTGCATCATTATTAGGAAACTACTCAAAATCTTTCCTGGATTTTTTCCTCATAAGAAACTATAAGTGGATTTTTCAACTTGGCATTTAAATAGCAGGTTAGATATTTAGAGCTGGCATCCTGAAGAATTACCTAGTATCCTAAACACTGTTCATTTCTCTTCTTCTGTTATGTAGGAAGGAGAAAGGAAAACACTAATAGGGTACTTCAGTCATATATACCAAGGATTTTTCCCAACAACAGAATCCTTTTGCCTTCAGAGGGCTGGATAATTTCTCAGTGCAGCACCATTAATGTCTCTGTTTATCTCACTTTATCATAACTTCGAATATGAAGTAACTTCTAATAATTTCACTTTTAGCTTAGCACTGCAGAATCTATTATTCCAGGGCTGGAATCACATGCCATCTCAAACCCCAGTCAGCACTGCATAAGCGCTTTGAATGATGACAGATCAGAGGAAGTGGGGCTGAATACATAATTACTCCAACACAGTTAATATTGGTTTATAAAGCTATGGACATACAATTAAGAAAACATGCCTGATAAAACAGTTCTTTTTAAATAGATGGGAATGAACTACAACTAGTTACAAAGGCTTGTGAACTTCCCTTCTCTTCCCGAATGTCACTGCCTCAGATTGCCTTGGCAGTCTCATGTATAGTGTTTGCTTCATGCATAATGATTTCCCTCTTTTCCCCCTTCCTTGAACGGTTTTGCCTTTTCGACTAGTTACTGTTACCACCATTTAATAAGAAGCCTTTCCTTGGCTTTCTAATCGAAAACTTGCTTTTATCTTTCTTCATAAAAGAATTGAAATGGCTTCTCTCAGGTTTCTGTAACCTCTGGGGAGATAAGGACCCTGCGGTTAACAGGATGAGAGATTTTTGTTTAGAAATTTTTATTTAGACAATGAAAAATGACCTCTGTAAACTCAAAGCGATCTTATTTTGGGGCTTTAGGCTTCTGGCAGATAAATCAATTGGGCCCTTGGGACAGCAAAGGAAAAACCTTTGCAGTAACTATGTCAGGACAACGCAATAGATTTGTTGTGAGGATGCAGTTGTGTTGAAGGTAGAATGCACTTAAAAATAAATATCATTTTATTTTCTATAAAATATTCAGGATTTGGATAGTCAGCTTTTCAGCTGCCACAAGAAAATATTTTTTTGTTTGATATAAACTTGAGAAAAAGCCTGATTTTTTATGGGAAGAGGGCAGCGGAGGGGGGAGAGCTGGGGGGATAAAAAGGGAAGATGTATTAACAATTAAATGTTCAGCATCACAATAAAGCACTTATTAAATTTTACTTTTGCTATTTATCTTTTAAATGAACACTCCTTTTTGCTGATATGAACACAAGGGCTTAATATTGTTCTTTTTGTATTTTCTATTTTTTTAAACAATTTAATTATTGCCTAGCTGAGGCTGTGGCTTCAACAGAGTATCACAACAGTTTTCACACCTATGTGTAACCCTAAAGAACTTTTCTGATCTTCACAGCATGAACTTGCACAGCATATTTGCTCTGAAGAACAAGCGTAGCGTTTTGCTGTGTGTTCTCTACCTGTTTCATGCAGAGTGCAGCTACAGAGTGAAAAGTTATGCAGACAAATTGCAAATTTGACAAGGAATCAAATGAGGAAACAGATGCTTAACTAAAATGTATTGATGTGCAATTGTCAGTGAGTTGGTGGATGTTGAATAACGCAGTTAAAATGCATCAATGAAGCCTTATTTCGTCTTAAATAGAAGCTAAGGTAAATAGAATTGGAGAGTGGGATACAAAGTAATGAAAAGCAGATAAATGTGTGTGCAGCCATTGTCACCCAAGCAAACGCAGGCTGACATTTGTTTGTGCAAAACACCCAGGCCTCGCAGTGGGGTCTTAAGTTGCCGGAAAGAGGCAAGGTCTGTTGACAATCCAGTTTCACATTAGGAGGCAGCTGAGTTTGGAGTGGTGGCAAGTTACACAGGGTGTTTGGTAGTGGTAAATGCCACGAAAATCTAATCTTCATTACTATTTACTTGATTAAGGAAGGCATGACACAAGAGAAGAATGAGTTTGCAAGTTTGATGGTGCGGTGTTATATGAGTGAATTGGGGATTTACATCCTATGTAGTGCTGCAGTTTCATTTACAGTTTATATTCAAAAGAATACAGCTCCCTTTTTCTCCCATACATATATATATATATATATAAAATATATAGTTCATTCATTTGTTTTGTTTTGTGTTTTTGTTTGGTTTTTTTTTCAAGAGCAAGACAGCTTCAGATAAAAATCTAAGGAATTAATGCAGATGCCTTTTAGACCATAATACTACCATGTGACAACTTAGTTGTCAGCTCCTTGTGGTTTTTATTCAGAACATAAAGTTAGCCACAAAGCAGCAGTCACCTGGATTCAGCAGTATCCTTCACCTGCACCAATAACACTGGTGGTCTCATTTTTCCTGAGACTGTAGGATACATGCTTGCAAAAAAGATATGAATTCATTTATCAAAATTGCAAGAATTAACGTAACTGAAGGATACTTAGAGGTATTTACTGTGAAACAGTAAGCAGAATCTCCTTGCAGTGAGTGAAACTGATATGCAGTTTTGCTGGTCTCTTTGAAAGCAGCCATTTCCTAGAAGAGTGATTACTCATACTTCTTAATTATCAAATTTATGTTTCCTTACTCTTTCTGAGTGCTTTTTCATGTGGTCCAAAATTCCATTTTTGAAGCCATAACATTAATAAATACAGTAGTTAAGGATGACAGCAGAAAGGAATTCTTGTGCTTGATGATTAGAATCTGAAAATTCCTTCTAGACTTTACATTGTGGGTCTGTATTGTTATTTAAATTGTTTACTGTTGGTAGTGGAGTTTCAATGTAAAGGGCTGGAGACATTTGACTCTATCCTGCTGGACTGTCTGTGTCTTTAGTTTTCCTTCCTGAAAACTGGATTGATGTGCTCTAGCCTAAAACTGGTGTTTGTACTAGCACATAAGGCTACATTGATGCTAAGGAAGTTTGGATATAACTGCATGCTGGTCTAGCACAAAAGATTAGTGTGAACTATAGCCTGAGAGATTCTTTTCCACTAAACCTTCTTGTCAGCACACCCATTTCAGTGCCTCTTTTCAGTAGAAGAAAAATGCTGAAGAATGTTAGTATTAATAGCAATAAAGCTCTTCCATGCCAAGGAGATAATTTTACAAAGCTACCATCACCTATTTCTGAGTTTTGAGCTAAAAAGATTTAGTAAATGGATTCTCTTTTCCAGTGGAAGCTGGGCACTGTATGACTGTAATGGCTACTAGGAAAATGTTTTCCAAGGCATTTTTGTCATAAAACCAAGGAACTCATAGTGGACTGTAACATGTAAGGCAGTAAGTAATTCCCTTTTGAATTTTTTCTACATAAACAATGTGTGCTGTATTAAAAAGAAAGAATTTGTCTATGTGAACATTTGACTTTCTCATGAAAGATTTGTCCGAACTGGGCCCTCGTGCCAGCTCATGTACACATAACTCATCCTTTACAGTCATAGGCTGATGTGACATAGGGTAATAGAAGGTGATGCATTGCCTGAATTTAAAGGAACATGGACTATTTCAGGATCGGCTCTGCAGTATGAGATCTGTATCAGATTTGAAACAAAGCTAACCAAGCAGACAGAGCAGTAAGATATCTATAGCATCCATTAATCAGTATATACTATGCTGTTGCTGGTTTCTTTTTTCTTTTTCATTTTTGCTTTTCTTTGTTTGTTCACCATCTAACGTTTTATGATTGATGCCTTTTAAAAGCCAAGACAAACACAAAAGGTTACTTGGGAAACCACTTACAAATATTTTCTCTTTTCTATTCTTTAATTTCAATGCAAGAAATCATGCTTTTAAAATCCCAAATACCCCACCAGAGTAGTAGATCATCATGTCTACATAAGCTTATGTCAAAATACGAAGTCAGTATTTGTTGTTGGAGTTTGTTGTTCAAGTGCTCTTCCTGTATGTGTGTACATGTACTTTTATACCTTACATTTGACAAAATATAACAATGGCAGTGCCCACACCAGTCTTCCCACAAAACTTACCTTACCCTTCAAGAAAACAGAGACATTTGTCAAAAATTCTTGTCATATTAATAAACTCAGATTAGGAAGTAATTAGTAATCTCAGATTCAAGTTCTCAGAGAAGCAACATAGCTCTTCATTGTTGGGTGGCCAGTGCACTTTGCTGCACTCTGTATTTAGATGAGATCTTAAGAGCTGAGTTTCCTCATAATCTATAGGTTTCTGAGTAGCTAAAGCCACACTTTATGTGAGGAACTGGTTTTGCATTATCATCCTCAGTTTTTCCTTCTGGAATTTACTAGAGAAAATGGACAGAAACTCCAAGCACCCCTTATTGGTATTCTGAAGAAACAGGCATCAGTGCTGGTGCTCTACATTCTTCCCCTCCAACAGGAAACAGCTTAATTTGTCTTTGCATCAATTTTTCCTTTAACTTTGATTGATCCAAGTTTACTATATCCAGCTATTAGGAATCTGAGTATAAACACTGTCTTCAGTTATGATGACCTTGGTGCAGAATGCTTCAGTAGACTGCTGGTAGTAACAAGTGTGGTATTTCAAACGAGTAAGTAGAACTAGCTTTTTATTTTGATTTTGGTTAACTTGTAAGCCTTTGGTTACATACCACAGAGAAGAAAGCATTTTTCTGATGCATTACAAAAAGTCTTACAAAACACTTTCTTTTCTTTTTAAAATATTGCCATACAGCATTCCTTCCTTCCATTTAGAAATTTCATGCTGTGCCTCTTCACTTTTTTTTTACCTTCTATTAACCCTCTCTTGCTATGGTATGTGTGTTTTAACATATTTTTCTAGGAAAGTTTTTATTAGGAGCACCATAACAATGTTAATCTTTACATGTTGTGTCTGCAAAAGGACTGTTCAGGTTGCACAATCTGAAAATATGAACCAGATAATCATCAGCAATGTTTTCTTAAAAGAGCAGAGCTTTTTTTAAAAGTTGTCAAATATTGTATATCAGAGATTTTGCATGTTAAGAACCTTTCTGCTGATATTATTGTAGAAGAGAGCACAGTTCTTACACTGAGCACCAATTTTGCATTTATCAAACAAGCAAACAGGTTGTGTGCCTTTAAAAACATTTTCATAGCAGTGTATTTCATATTTCCTTAAAAAAATTAATGCAATTTTCTCGCTAGTATTGCTGTGACATTGTGTACTATAAAGTTTTAAAGCCAGACACCTTCTAGCAATAAGAACTTCAGAAGCAAAGCCTGCTGAAACCATCTGAACTGCTTCAAAAAGAGCATACTCCTCTTAGGGATCAGCTATTTTTCCCAAGTTTGAAATTCTAACCTGGTAAATAGCATCAACAGGGGACTTTTCCCCCAACTCTTTTGGTGAACCCCACAGATATGAATATCTTCAAAGGAGGATCTGTTAAAAAATGTAACAGTCTTCAAAGGGGAAACACCACCCTCAGCAATCTGAAGTTCTTTAAAGTGGGAGCCCACCAGCACTATGAATCCTCAGAGGACTAACTCCCAGAGCGCTGTGAAAATTTGTAAGAGAACAAGCCCTCTCTCCCAAATACCCAGTAGGGTATTATTTTCCTTTAAAAGGACTCTTACATGTGTACATTTATAATTACAGAAAGGGTCTTATTTAACCAGAGCCCTGTAGAACTCTCCTACTTTTAAAAACAAATATTGATTAAAAGAAAAGAATGACAGAGGAAACAATTTGACTTTACTAGTTTTCTTTATCTTATTTTATTTATAACTGATCTCAATATAATACACCAATAACACTTGGTTCATGTAGCTCTTTTGATCTCTGGAACTCAAAAGTATTCTTTGAGAGTTGTGAAGAAATATTCTCTGAGCACAGTTATCCACTTATACTGCTGGTTAACTGGGAGTCCAAATACACTGTCAGGAAGTGCATTTATCTCTTTTGTACCATTGTTGGGTATATTCTTTCAAGAGATACTTTCTCAAACAGATATTCCAGTTGTTCTCCCCACACTCCTCTCCTGCATTTTAGCATTTTGATAGGTAGGGATAGCTAATGTAGATATTAAAGTAATTTTCAATGGCTAGACTTACCTCCCAGGCATGCCATGGAAGCCCAGATAAGTTGGGCAATGAGGCCAGCTGCCATGGTGGCCAAGACCTGAGGGATGCTGACGTAGCTTGAGCTGCTCATATCCTTTCTGGATATGAATGCGGGCATGTC